>CM041030.1:6210972-7410972 GCA_023078785.2 Hyles euphorbiae
TTAGACATTTACAGTATTAGAATGTGCTCCACACAAGTGGAGCACATTCTACAATGCATAAGCATTGTTTCAACTATAAGGGGCTGTATAATCCGACAAAAACAATAGTGTGACACCGCCCTGCAAAAGGTATGTCGGATAACCGACAACCTACTGTACATACAATTATTCTGATGAAACTGGAACGATTCAGTAATAAAAAATAGGCTTATTTTATAAGTTCCTTGATTTCCTATGAGCATTTTTTTATTGTTGTTTTATGTGCGATTCCCCTTTCAATTTATTAAGTTAACAAATTGCTAGTGATTTTGAATGTCATTTCAGATATCTAACATCAGTCCGAACACGAGAGTGCGTGATTTAAAACAGGCGTTGTCTGAACGCGGTGTGAAACCACAGATCATGGTGTGGAAGGTATGTGTGTCTTTAAAAAATAGAGCCAAAAGATTTGAAAGTAATTTAAAAGTTTTTAAATATTACATTTTTTATTTTTGCAGGGCTTCCGCGGTTTCTGCTACTTACACTTCTTTAAGCCAAGTCCTCAAAAGGTGAGTTACAAACATTTCATACATACTCACGACTTTTTTTAGAGAAAAAATGGTAATTATTGCAGCTTTGAAAATCTTAGTAAATGGACCAAAGTCAACAAAATACTAACATTTGATAGAATGAGTATAGAGAAAACCTTATAAATGATATCGCAAAACATGTCATTAATGTTTGGATACTAGTGTGCTAATGTGACCTATTTTGTTGCTTTATTGCGTACGACATTCCCTTACAGACGGCCATGCTATAATGGGGTTATTTGACTAAAATTATTTTGTTTTATTTATGAAAAGGTATCCAACGTCTAGCAAACAAATAATTGTAAAAATCTATTTACAACGAAACAAGTTAGAAACTTGTTAAATCTTTTGGTGGGAGGTAAAGAAAAGGGACACAAAAAAACTAGTGATACCACTTATCACTCGTTTTTTTTGTGTCTTAAAATGCATTACAGTATGCGGGTGTGAGCGATGGGAAGATTTTCCCACTACGGTTCAACTCTTTTATTTAAAATACTAATATTTGCGTCATGTTACGTTGTAGCCACACAAGGCAAACCAGACTGGCCAGAGTAACTACTGGATATATTGAGACTTAACATCTTATGTCTCAGGATGGTGAGCGCAGTGGAATGCTAAACATTGCTTTGTAATTCAAAGTGTTGTTTGGTTTTGGTACTGTTCATGAGCGGTCGCATCGCTTACCATCAGGCGAACAACATGCTCGTCTTATCATTCATTGTAATAAAAAAAAAAATACAGAATAGCATTTAATATGCGCCATATTTAATGATTAAAGAAGGCTCCATCTTGATAAATCTAAAACCAAACAAAACATACATTAAATTTTTCTTTAATCAAATTATTTTATTAATTTTCATTTTTCTGAATTTACTGAATTGTCTTGTAGATTGTGTACACTGGTGCACATTCCGCAGTGAAGGCCCCAGTTATAATTGACATTGTACCAGGGTGAAGGCGACGCCGCCGCGACCGGCGCGTGCAGCATGGAGAGCGTGCTGGCGGCGCTGGCGCAGATGTCGCTCGGCGGCAGCGGGGCCGCGCCCGGCACCACACCCGCGCCCGACGCCGACGACGACAAGCCGCGCCTGCTGTGCGTGGAGCCCGCGCCGCCGAGGCAGACGCAGCCCGCCGCTGAGGTAACCAACACACCGTAACTGGCGTAGTGTCCACCGCCAGCCGACAACCCCGGCTACAATAGTATAAAAGCTGAATTTTATATATGTTATAAAGGCAACTATAAACAAATATTTCCATAGTATTCAGACACTTTTTATAGTTCTTTCATCTTGCATTGAAGCTCATAACTTCCGAAGCAACCACGATCGAAACTTCATAATAGCTGATTTTGCAATGCCTATGTTAGAGGAATGCGCACACAAACTTTCAGGTTTTATAAAATTACGAAGGTCTGGCGGCCATGGACTCTTGATCTAATATGAGTAATACACCACGTAACCACAAACTGCAGTTTTATTGGCATTACTACGCAAATGCAAACCGTTACCAACAAGTCGCTTTGAAGGTCTTTGAGGAAGAACTGTGAATGTCTATGTAACTGAAGGAAGGCTATGAATTTCTATTTAACTGAAGAGAGAGCCGAGAGAGGGAGAGGTCATTGAAGCAATACTGCCCTGTGGGAAATGAGTGTATTTCGGATATGGAGATTATGATCTTAAAAAGTATGTGAGTTATTGTTATACAAGATACGTATTACGTCTGTGTGTGCATTATATATAATTTAATAATGCTTCTTAATCATTTTCAAATTCA
Source organism: Hyles euphorbiae (assembly GCA_023078785.2). Lineage (NCBI taxonomy): Eukaryota > Metazoa > Arthropoda > Insecta > Lepidoptera > Sphingidae > Hyles > Hyles euphorbiae. The sequence continues at coordinate 6,213,315 of CM041030.1, forward strand.
TGGAATGGGGGATAGGCGCTTCTCAAGGAAATTTATGACCTATCTAAACCAACCTGCATCCCTCGACATCCTGCCATGTTGTATGAGGTTGTCTGTACATGTTATGAATTTTCACACTATACAATTCAAACTGCCCACTGTTTTATATACCTGTATACTTAATGGTTTCTTAGATTTACGCGAATGTTACACATTGAAATAAAACTATTAGATACGGATTTTATCGCGAATTTGGTTTAATTTTTACATTTTTTGACTTCCCGACGTTTCAGTCACAGCGGATGACTAATACCTCAGTCTGCCCCGTGACCACGAAAGCTGTAAAGTAATCGAAACGTCGGGAAGTCAAAAAAATGTAAAAATTAAACCAAATTCGCGATAAAATCCGTAAATAATAGTTTTATTACAATATGTATATACTATTACTACGAATGTATTTTTTTATTTAAAAGTAGATGATTGATTGCGTATATAATGTGTATTGTATGTTGTTGTTTGCAGGTCCATTGAGTGGAACGCGCCGTGACGGTCGATGCTAACCAACATTAAACATTTTCATAACGAATGCATTATTTTACGAATCACGCATAACGTTGCTCGCTTGGTTGCACACGGACGGACGGGTCTCCTGTCGCATTCCGACACTTATTATTTAGCATTAAGGTTGATTTTTCTTTGTGCCGGCCCGTCGGTCGAATCGCGAGTTGCACACGCCGCGACCTCACACATCCATCACTAGGCCGAAGCCTCAGTGTTTAAAATGGATCTTCAGCTTGTTTGGACATCTTTATATGTAAATTAAACGCATTATCTTATAATTTCGTTTGCCAAGAACGCTAATTCATCGCACAATTTTTAGGTTTTTTATACTTGGTCATAAACTTCACTACATTGAAATTGTTGATTCTGATTTGCGCAAAGCGTTTTCGTTAGAAATAATACAGCTTTACTAACTCTAGGATCATATTTGTAATCGATGTAGAAGCTTGTAGTATGGCAGCGGTGCAACTGGCGACAGAATGTTGGTTTGAGCGAGGCTCAGTTTAGTTAGCGCGGGCCGGCAACGCGAGAGTGAGCTACATAATATATTACTATATTATATACACGGAAACAGGAATATATTTATGAATGTTTAGTTGTTCTCTAGTCTAAAGGTAGCATGTACTAAAGTATCTGATGTAACTTACGATTCCTTGTTTTAAAATGCAGATACATTTAAGCATTCTTCCATATAATTGTAACGATAAAGAAGCTATATTTTTAGTATATAGTTATAGATTGAGATACTAATATTTTAAATATTTTAAGGTGCTTGCAAGAACGGAGTCCCAAAATTTGTTTAGAAATTAGTTCCATGGATTTGATTAGACGTTAAGCGTATTTATTTTATAAATGCGAATTTTGGGGCTTCGTTTTTCTCTTGTTGTTGTATATTTGTGCCAACTTATGTGAATTCCCGGTAGACATATGCGGTATGTTTTGATTTGGCGAGCGCGACTTACATATCGAATAAACGCAAGTTGGTATAAATGTTTGGACTTCGTGTGGATGTCAACAAGTTACTTTTTCAGTATTAGGTTATACATAATTTAAGACTCGAAAAGTAATATATAATTGACATAATAAATATTTAAATATGTCGTGTTTTAGAGTGATGTGTGTTTGCGGTTGGCATGGCACTCGTTTCTTTCTGCGCAGAGAATAAAGATGTATTTTATATAGAGAGAAATATTTTAATGTTATATTTTTCTAAATTTTAGTTGAACGGTCTGTAAGGCTTTAGCGATTGTTGTAATATTTTCGGCTGTTGTCGAGTAACTCGCACACGAAACTGTTGTGCCTGCAATATTGTTATTTCTCTTGTAATTTTACGCACTAAATATATATTTATGTATACAACTTGTTAACACGCTATTTGCTAGTTATTTTGTAATCTTTAACGTTGGGATAGCAAGCATGGATGAGCGTTTTTTTTGTTTTTTTGTATTTTTTTTAATAAATTTATTAAACACTATTTTATTTACTTTTATTTTTGCACTGTTTATGAAGTTATCACTAATGAGTACAGTACAACTGAATATATTTGAAACTTTAATGTTGTGATTGTACTTTAAATTTTTGCCGTTTAGAGGTTGAGATTCAAATTAAATTCTATTTTTCTAGTGAATGGCTGTTTCATTCTACTGATTCTTAATAAAACGCATAGGATAAAATTGATTGCTGTGTCTCATTTACACAAGTCTACATCACCCAGCTATCAGAACACACACTATCATGTACTTCCCATCTTACCTCTACACACTACCTACTTTACTCATTAAAGCAGTATACTCAATACTCCTCATTTATACATTTGATTACCCTCGCTGCATATAAAAAGTAGAACAGAGGGATGGGATTTATACCAAAACACTTCGACAAAATGTTGTCTATTTGTTAAATAGCTACTAGATCGCAGAATTATTATTTTTTAATTTAACGAGCATGGGTAAAGCATCTGCAAGTAATAAGATTGCCACGAGTCAAATAGTTATCAGGATGACGTATGTATATGTGAACCGGGGGGGTTACTCTATGATGCGAAAGGAAGTGCGAAAATTCGAGCGTTCGACGTCCGAAGTAAGTTATAAGTTTTCCACTTATAGAAATCAATACTGTTCTCCATGAAACTTATTCATTCCAAATTTTGTCTACGGGTACCTTTAAAGGATTCGAACATTTTGTGGATTACTTAGCCCTTAGGTACTTTTGTATAGTTTTACGTACGACTGTCGATCAATTCGAACTTCGTTTCGGATCATAGGGTAACCCACCAGAACCAATGAATCTAGTGGAGCAAGAGGGACTATAAAGTATAGGATTAACTACGTTCCAACTAAACTAAGAGGTGCCGATTAAGTTTCATACTTTTCAACTTAACACAAATCCATGGTATAAAGGAATATGTTATTTAAATTGTGTGGGTTACGCCTGCAGGCCGCACAAAGTTTTATAAACTTTACAATGAACCGTGAAACGGTACCTATTAGTTCAGTTGGATTTAAACGTAGGAGTGACATACAAATATAGCGAAAAGCGTACCTACCACTTTACTCTTAATTTTTTTTTTTCTCATCTTTGGTATAATTATTCAATGAATAATTATGCACCTTACCTACAAGTACGTCATTATTATGCATTTTAGATATTAAAATGGTCGACTGCAGTTCGGACTTATTACAACTTAGTACGTATGCAAATAACACACAACGTATGTGAGTCATGTAAAGATCGTAGGCAACCTGTTAGAAAATACGCTACTGAGTATTAAACATTTATGAATGATAACAATATTTAGATAAATGTATTAAGAATTTGCCTGTATAAGATGGTATCGAAGATATTTTTAATGGACTTTTATAGTTGACTTTGACTAACATAAGTAATTTTAATATATCGCACCCCCGGTGCAACACTGTCACTTCCCAAAAATTGCACATGTTGGAAAAAAATAATCATTGATTAAAAATAATCTTTCTTATCCTCTGACTTTTCGGAGTCATGTGTGTATTGACAGTCAATCACCACGCACTAAAACGGTGAAGGAAAAGATCGTGAGGAAACCTGCATACCATAGCGATTTATAAGAATTACTATGGTATGTAAGTCCGCCAACCCGCACTAGGCCAGCGTGGTGGACTATATGGCCTAACCACTCTCAATCGTACTTTCGATTGTAGAGTAGGCCCGTGCCCTGCAGTGGGACGTATATGGGCTGATACAATACAAAAAAAAAAAATCTTACAGTACCTACATTTTTTTACAATATTACGAAACCTCCGCAGTTTGGTTCGCACATGCCGGTCTGTTTAACCCTACAACAGATGTATCACCTTGTTTAGATGCTATCTAAAAGATGTTCTACATTATGTGTAATGTCACGCTAATTTTATCAGATTAATCACGCATCGGACTTTATATATTTGGCTTCAATTATGTACATTTAATCATAAATATGTATCTGATGTGCATCCAAATGATAGCTGTAGTGGTATTATTATGCCTGATATTCGTCTCAGAGATTTCTGGTAATGCTGGTGAACCGCCTAGAGAATCTGTAAGTAGTAAAAAATAGTAGATCATAATGCGAAAAGGCATTATGATGGATTTTTTTAAATGTAACTTCTTTATCACCATATCTATACTTATATCAACGTGACGGAGAATTGAGGAGTTTACTGTACTGTAGTTAAAGAGTTCTACCCACAGTCCTACGTCTACTCGCAATTAGATATCTACCCTCTCAGTATTTGAAATTTACTGATCTGATTATCTGATCTACCTACTGTTACAGACCCCTCACGAGTATTATCTCATCAATTTAGTGAGTTTATAGACGCGATTCCGATACATAATTGGACACATGATACAATTTTACAATTAAATATCACATGTTATTTGAGCTGGGTAAAATTTTATAAAAATAATCTCAACATTTATATTTGATATTTATCTTATAGCTGTATAGCGTATGAGACCGTAGGCTACTTTTATGACGTTTCACTTCTGCCGTGTGTGAATTGCACACATACATTTTTGTGCATATATGTATTGTGGGTGTGCAAATAATGCATGATTCACATTGAGGTATTATACTAAAGCGGACATCGGGAACAAAATCTGTGCGAATTGTGCGTGCACACTCGAACCCAGTGAAGCGACAGCAAAGGTAATGTTACTGCGTAGGCGTGACAGAGACAAAAATAGGAGTGATACGGTACCATTCATTTTGTTACAAATTATTGAGGTACTATACTAGAGCGGACATCGGGAATAAAATATTTATTTATTTTTATTTATTTGTTGTCTGCGTATATATCTGCGTATGGTGCGTGCACACGGGTACACATTGAAGCGAGAGAGAAGATATGTTACTTGGTAGGCGTGACAGAGACAAAAATAGAATGTACCCTTCATTTTGTTACAAATATTTTGTTTGCAGTGTCCCCTCTAGTATACAATCTCAATGATGAATCATAGGTATTTTATGTTTATAGAAATAATAAGCTCTGAAGTCTAAGTGGTGATCATACTGTTTATGAACAGATGGGATGGTGGCCATTGGGAGAACGGCTGGTTGGAGTCATCAATGTCGCTAATAAAAAATATTAGTACCCATACACGCAAGCGCGGGTTTATGCACCTTTATACGCATTTTGGTACAAAATACTGGGCAATTAAAAAATATCAGGCCTCATAGTCCAGAAACTAGTTGTGAAAATTTGAAAAAAATCTAATGGCACTTAGAACTACTTATCTTTGAAAAATGTTATATTTTTTTTTAGAAATACATGATGTTTTTTAACACGGAACTGATGGTTGCTGATGACGATCAAAGCAAAGACTTTGCTGATACGTCGAACGTCATGGTGGAATGGTTGGACGATACAACTGCCTGTATGAATGGTTACATAAAGTTTTTGAAAACATTTGAGAAAAACACTATGGTAAATCGTTTTTTATTTCTAATTATAATTAAATTTCCAATATCTTCTTACTTACCTACTAATATCTTCATCTGATTTTAGTTATCTATACCTATAACGTTTTTGATGCTCCGTAAAAGGGCGTTACGTGAATATTTTAATATCAAGTAATTTTTTCGCTGATTTCTAATTATATTTTACAGTCGGCCCATATAATAAATATGTTTTCTGTATCAGCCCATATACGTCCCACTGCAGGGCACGGGCCTACTCTACAATCGAGAGTACGATTGAGAGTGGTTAGGCTATATAGTCTACCACGCTGGCCTAATGCGGGTTGGCATATAATAAATATTTTTTACATATTTTTAATTACTTTCATTCAGTTACAGCTCACATTGACCAAGGAAGTTTCAGGAAAGAGCGAAATAGTAGTATCACGTGATATTTGCGACTTATGTGAAGAGATAGGGAATGAAGACAGCGACTATTACGAATACTTAAAGCATTTTAAAGTGCCCGATCACTGCCCATTCGATGCTGTAAGTATCGATTTATACACCATCTGTTAGAAGCGGCCGGGGGGCTGTTATGAACAACGTTATTCGATATATCGTGATTTCCTCCCCTAATTTCTTCTTTTTTGCTATGATATTGATGCATATTCTCAACGCGGCACTTGTCAACACTTTTAATTCGTTCAACAGTCAATGGTGAAAACGAAATCACTACAAGTAGATTTAAACAAGCGGGATCTCATGATAAATCGAATATTGCTTTTCGTAACAGCCCATCGGCATCTAGCATCACTAGGTATTTCATTTAAAAGATATAATTTGTTTTTAGGGCGAATATCTAGTCGACAACTACGTTATGGATTCAGATGATTTTCCAATAAACAGCAACACAGCGGGACGGTACATGGCAACAATGGACCTCTACAAGAATCCCAGTGGTGATTGCGAGGGTGACAAAACTTTTTTGTGTTCTTTTAAGATGGGATTGACCATAGAAATGGCGTAAACACTCAAATCAAATTATTCGTCCATTCATAACAATATTATTAAAAATTAGATTGCAAACCAAAATGAGGAACTGTTAAATATTTTGTATTGTTTAATACCGCCTACACACTTGAAATTGTAAATTAATCATTGACTTGCTGGCAGAAACTGCGTTTTATAATAAATGTTTCTACATCGATATGCACAGCTATCGTTACATGGACTGTTTTTATAATTGAAGCGTAGGCCAAAAAAGTCTTGTGGCCAAAAAAAAACTACTTGAAGCTTGTGACTACTTGTTGACTTGAAATAAAGTGCCCTCTTACTTAAATGTGCTTTATTTAACGAATTTATTCGTTGTCAGGCTCATTTACATTATCATCTTTACTCGATTCGTAAGATAATTCTTTATTATAAACTCTTGGATGTGCTGAGTCTTTAGCTTCAACTTTATTGGTAGCATTTCCAACAGCTTCCTTCTTTCCTCTGCGTTTCTTGCTTTTGGATTTACTCTTTTTAGATTTCGGTTTTTCTTCCTTTTTCCTTTCCACTATCTTTTTTGGTTTTGGTGTTACATTCTTTTTTGGTTCCAGTTCATCGCTGTCGCTGGAGCTGGTTGAAATCTCTTTGCTTTCTTTCTTTGCTTTATCTTTATCATCCCTGTAAAAATTATCAATTTATTAAATATATTTTACAAAAAAAAGAAAGGAAATGAAAATAAAATAGTTGATATTTACTTTAATTCCCGAAGAACGTCTTTATCCTCGCTGAAAAATAATACAATTCATGATTTTTTACGTTACATTATGATATATGTATATTCAGGAATAGATATATTTTAACATCACATTTTAAAATCACTTACCTATCCTCGGAAGATTTGTCGCCACTACAAAGGAAAATAATATAAACAAGCTATTTATTTTACGCAAAGACAAAAAAAATCAGAAAAAAATATTTCTTCAAATGTGATAATAGATTTTAGACGAAATAATTTCTTCACTCTAAAACAGAAAATAGTTTCAAGTGCTTTAATAGTAATCAAAGAAAATAAATTTTATTTAGATACCTGTCTTTGTCCCCTTTATCTTTATCATCTCTGTCAGAATAAGAAAGAATGTTAATACATATCACTTATTATATAAATAAATTAAATAATATAAATATAATTTTAAATGTGACTATTTTCATACCTGCCATTGCTGTAAGAATGAAAATATTAAATTATGTGAAGTAAAAAAAGTCAGTTATATTTTCTATAGCTGTTATGGGCCAAGTGATTCATCCGGCATTATTCATAGTGCCCGGGCAATATGAATAATGCCCAATAAGAGCGGGCAATGTGATTATAACCAATCAATTTATCACATTGCCCGGGCACTATGAATAATGCTAAGTGCCTAATGGGCAGAGCGATAAAAAGCGAATCAAAATCAAAACAATGAGCCGAAGTGGTAGAATTTAGAATAAGGCAGCACGATAGGGTGGGTTGGGAGGAGTGGAGGGGAAGGGGGAGTGTCGCACCTCCCCTGGTACCACTCCCATGAAAAGGTAACGCACTATTCTTGAGAAATATCTTTTATAGCAACCTAGCCTTCAAACTTTTTCACTTGTTGTCAATACAAATTAGCTTCTGCATCGTCTCCGGCGCTACGGGAAGTTCAGCCTCTTCGCCCTTGCGTAACAAAAGATAGACACCCATGCTCACCTCCGCAGCTTCGGCTTGCTGGTCGCCTCCGGCGACCAGCCTCAGCCCCTACGGCTCGCACGGTTGCCTATCCTTCGTTACAGCGGGCGGGAGCTGCTCTTCCTCCGCGCCTCCGGCTTTTTATATACACTCTAGGGTCAGTACCCAAAAGACTACGTGAAGTCGCGGTATTCCAAGTCGGTTTTGAGGCACAGTCGACCTAACTGATCCATAAAGTGGGTACACTAATTTTCTTCTGAAGATAATGTTTCGGTCGTTAAAACATAACTAAACATAAGCAGATCAATTCAACCTTTCTAATTTATGGGTCTATCGGAGATGCGACAATGCGGCAGCACACCACGTAAAAAATCACCTGTGAATCCCATTGCCCGATCATCATGTAGCCATATTCATAATGCCCGGGCAATGTGATAAATAGGTGAGTTTAGATTATAATTAATCACTTGGCCCAATATGGCTCGGCAATATTCATACTGCCCGGGCATTATGAATACTGCTCGCATTAATCACTTGGCCCATAACATAGCTACTATGGTTGGTCTTGATAATAATAGTTTGTTTACTTACTCTACATCATCCCAATTAACCGTCCATTCTTCGTGAGTGATTCCAGTTCGGAATACCCTCCTGCAGTTATCTCTGTGATCGAATGATAAAATATAACATTAGAGGGCAATTTAGGTATGAAAGCACCTTTGATAAAATTATTAAAAGGCTTTTGATAAACGTCTAACTTCATAGGCCACCACCGCGCCGCGGGTGAGGGTACATCACAACTTTTGGCATTATAATGGTAGTCTTTGAATGGTTTCAAAGTATTTCAAATTATATTTTTGTGTTCACATAGAATTTTTTTTGGAGATTTGGTCAGATTATTGACATTAACTTTTATACGATTTTTTTCACAACTTAAATTAATTGTATCATAATGTATACCGACAAAACTTAATCATTTTTCACCAATATGTCCAGCGGCTTGTTCCATCGACCGCATTTAGTCGTTAATGACAAATTTTCAATCCAAATATTCGTGTAAATATCTTACTCCACGTCCTTATGAATCGCACAGGATATAAACTGACGGTTCTTGAACACCGAAGTATAGAGGAATGGTCCGTGACAGCTGTGCGTCTTTGGGTCGATCTTGCAGGCTGATATCACGCCGGTCACCCGCTCTTTGCCTTGATACTTCACTATTAAAGGTCCTCCGTGGTCATTCTAAGGATACAGTTAGAATGAGTAAATGTAGGATATATGTTGTAGACCAAATTTAATATATTACAATATCAATTACGAATCACAGTACTTCAAAATAATACGATTTTTTAATGTAATGTATGGTAATAATCCCTACTTATATTCTGTTAAGAGTTGGCCCTTTTTTTTAATGGTGGGGTTACTGCCATGTTTTACTGAATAATATAAGAGATAATTCTAAAAGATTATGAAGTAACACAGTGCAGGGATTTTCCTGATAAACTCCAACTAGACTCACCTCACAAAAACCTCCTTGCATTGAAGATCTCCTAGCCGTGTAGTCATCAGGATCGCGCAAATGTCTACCTAGATCAACGTTGAAGATTTTCTGGGAATCGCTAGTACCATCCGGCAGGTGGCGTCGGGTCTCTACGTCTGTGCAATTGGCGTATCTTTTCTGAAAAGATAAATAAAAATGAGATATTTGAAACTTGAAATATATTAAAGATAAAATAAAGATTTATAATTTTTAGCTTTGTAAAACAAACTATTTCAAAACGTGATAACTAACTGCTCGATACATTATATTGTACAACAGAATTTTAAAAAAACATGAGTTACAAAATGGCTTCCCAAACTTATTTGTACTGTGACGCCCTTGAAAAGTTGCTTTTTTTTAAACCACGCACTCAGACTCGTCTTCGAAAAAATATACATTTATTTTACTTTTGGCTAACTGATTGTAAAATGAATGTATTTCCTTTTTTGAGCATAGTTTCTCAAGGTTCCAGTTTAGCTCACTCGACACACTGCGTGTCTGTGACAACGCTGCGAAACCTCAAGAGGTTGTGTCACACAGTTGGGAAACCCTGAACTACAGAACGCTCACAATAGAGATTAGGCTGCTGCAAAATAAATGAGAAGCGATATGGATATAAACGATACACCGATGCAGGTATCCAATTAACTATTTCAATATTCTTTGAATTTTGTTGATATTAGAATAAATAGAATTGAACTGAGGTATACTTACATCACAGATTTCACTGAGCCTTTTCATAACGTCTTTGGTGCAGATCATATACTGAGTGATGATGTTCCTGAACCGCTGCGCCCACTTCTTGGCGCATTGCTCGTTGTCCATAATGCAAACCTTAGCTTCTTGCAGGCACTTGGCATTCTGTGGTATGTGCTCCTTTTGACGACGATATACTCCCTGGAAATTATTAGTAAAGTGAGGAATTCAAAATGTTTCTAAATTCTATTTATTTGATATGAAGTAATAAAACTATTGTTTTCTGAATAATAAGTAGCCTATGTGTTAATCCAGGGTGTCACCTATCTCTATACCAAATTTCATCAATGTCGGTCGAGCCGAGTTTACGTGAAAGGGTAACAAACATCCATACATCCATCTATACTGACAAACTTTCGCTTTTATTATGGACTAGCTGTCGGGCCCGGCTTCGCCCGGGTGCAGATAGTTTTTGAGTCCAATCCACATCAAGAACATATTATTTCGCGTGTCTACTAACTATATTTCCCGCGTGCCGTCGACTATATTTTCCTTCCGTAGGAGAGGACATCCCGTGCCAACAATTTGAATTTGAAAGAGTAGAAAATATGTATATTTGGTTTCCTGACTCATCCCACGGGAACACTACATTTTTCGGGATAAAAAGTAGCCTATGTGTTAATCCAGGGTGTCAGCTATCACTATACCAAATTTCATCAAAATCTGTTGAGCCGTTTTTTCATGAAAGAGTAACAAACATCCATACATACATACAAACTTTCACCTTTATAATATTAGTAAGGATTACTATCTATACGAGTACTTAGAAACTTTCGCTTTTATTATGGATTACAAAAATGATAATAGGAAATGGCATTTTCATTTACTAGTATAAATCCATAAACTGTAATCCTGGTCGTAATATACCTACAGTTTGCATGAATCGGTTCAGTATTTAAATATTTTAGTGTGTATTTAGTGTAGGAACGGTATATATGTGTCAACAATCACTAACCTCTCTGAAAGTATTGCCGCTGCCCCATCCAGCAATCCATCCTTTAGTTCCAGGTTTTTCCAACTCCCGACTGACGTTGTTGTAGCAGACCAGGTCAGCTGCAAACTGACAACCTTTCTCTAGCACTCCAAGTTTGAACGGCTTGTCTACCTTCACGATTGCTATGTCGTTTGATGACCATTTGATGCTGTCTTGGAAGTCGAATTTGTAGTCTATGGAAGAAAATCACAAGCAAATATTAGGTATGTTAACTCAAATATCCTTCTTTTGTTAACTAAAAATATGTTACCAAGCCCGAAAATAACAAGCTACTAACCACAAAACTACCTTCATTTAGATTTATAAATATTAGTCTGTTATAGTTTTTTACTCATTTGATGGAAATTTTGTACATCGAGTATATGTGATTATCCGACTGCCTCGTTGGCGCAGTTGTACTACAGTACGATTACAAGGATAAGATTTTGGGTTCGAGTGCCAAATCGAGCCAATTGATATAATCATATTATATCTTGGGACAGAACGCACGAGATGAAACGTGGGTTCCTGGTTGCAGTTCTGTCTCCCCTTATATGAAAAGAGCGTGATTTCTTAATGTTTATCTGATTCGTACTTACTCTTAGGAATACATTTCCATACAACTCTGCGACGATGTTTGCAAACACATTCATCGTCTTTGTAATCAAAACTATCGACGAATTTAGTAGTTCCAGCGACGATATAGAATCGGTCTGCGTCTTCCACGCAAGCTGCTGACGTTAGAACGTACGAAGGGTCTACTATGACTCCGCCACACAACCAACCCCGGTATTTATGGGCTTTAGCAGATTCTTTAGTCAGTGATAGATATACCTGCCGAACATTATTATAAATTATACCTTTATTTTTTTGTACAATTAGGAATATTTATGATGACAGAAAGAAAGAGTAAATAGGCACCCACTATTGTGTTTTATTTATTTTACTTCTATTTTTTAATATATCTTGGGAAGAGCTCACGATAAAAATGATTGTAAGAAGTAAAGATTTTTTTTAATATTTCGTGAGAAATGTTGTAGTAATACAACAAGCTGAAGATACCGCGGTTTCATTCATATAGGTAACCCTCTTGAACTAAAGGTTTGCGAAGTTAGGTCTTGTAGGATTAGGGCGTGAATAGTAAGAAGCTTGACTCTACATGAGATCTGATAAATTTTTGACAGTGCGAGGCAATCAAAGTTGCCAACATTTTACATGAAAATGTATTTGATTGGATGTGATAATTAAAATGGCTCTTACCATATAAGGTCGTTTTCCTACTGGAACCCGTTTGCTGTACAAAATTCTTCTAGTATCGACAATAGTAGTGTTCTCAAAGTCCCAGCCTTCGTCTTCTATTTCGGTAAGTTCGTGAGTTGAATTATGTGTATGTGTTACATTATGTGCGTAAGTAGCGTTGTGTTGGTGAGTTGCATTATTCTTATCTTTGTAATGTATGTGAACGGTGTGGGAATGAGCCTGATTGGATGCTGCAGGTGGTTCGGTTTTCGAAGGTATTGATGATGATGTACCTGCGAAATTAATATTCAAATTGTGAAGAGTTATTGAATTATTATTTGTATTTGTCATTGAGCTTGGTTGAATATGGGCAAGAAGCTGACTGGCCACTTTCTTCATATTTTTGTTATTATTTTTATTCGAGAGTATTTTTTTTGTATTAAACTAGACCAGAAAACGAAGAAATGGCTTATCATTCTCATCTTCATTCAGTGATTAAACTAAACTAAAGTAAAGTGAGTGAGTGTGATTAGCGTATAAACATCTATATACTTTACTTCGTAGATGTTTCACGAGCCTCTTAATATAAAAGAGAAAAGGGAAAGAAATAGAATGGAAAAGAGAGTAGAAGGTTGGGCTCTCAGCTATCAGGATTACCATTGATCTGGCAATTTAATTGTGAAAACAACGAGTAAGTCAATATCAACCATTATTAAAATAATAATTCTTACCCAAAACCAGGAAAATTGTTAATAAAAAAAAACTAAAATTCGCCATTCTGAGTCGAGAAGAGATCCTAGAAGGATCCCTTACTATTATTTTCAAAAGCAAATTATTGTTGACCTTTTAATTTTCCGCCCAATTAATATTTTTATGCTTCGTTGAAAGTAATTATATGACTTCCGGAATTATAGGAATAGTAAAAATTGTATAAATTAATTAAAAATTTAATGATTACAGATATTAAGTTAACCAAACATCCCGATATTTAACATGGTCTGCCTGTACAAAGATCTTATAATTTGCTACAATAAGGTTGATGATAGTTAGGTATACCGGGTAAATCAAGACTGCTACCGAAAACGAAGCCGGGTGGTAGTTTTAGTGGCTACAAACACAATGCAACTAAAAATTTTGCTGAGAAATGCGACAATTATTTTTAATGATTTTTTAAATATCATCATTTTTAAATAAATCCATAGTTTTTGCTATAATAATAATTTAAACTCTTTTATCCCTTAAAGTATTTATAAATTAAGGGGTACTCACTATTATTTTAGGACAAAATGGATTTACCACCCAAATACGACCAAAGAAAAAAAATTACAAAAAAAAATTACACTTTTTTTTGCAACATTTTCTATTGCATTGTGTCTGAAGTCGCTTAAACTACCACCCGGCTTCGTTTTCGGTAGCAGTCTTGATATACCCTGTATGCCTAGTGACCTGGTCATTCTCAGAAAACTCTTAACTCTCTCTGTTTTTCATAAGTCATAGCCATTACTGCTCATATAAATGGCAAGAAAAAAAGAAAATAAAAAAATGAAAGATTAAAAGAAAATGGAATAAAAGACAAAAATAAAAAGAAATAAAAGAAAAAATAAATAGGCAAAGGAACAGAAATCATTTTTTATAGCTTTGTACGAAAAAATAATAACGTTTAATTTAATAAAGTTTATTTCAAATAAAAGTAAATACAATATTAATCAGTTTTATTTTGCTTGAGGGCGTCGGATCTCAATACAAAACCGCTGCCCGGGAACACTTTGTCCCCTGAAGTATCTCCAACGGCTTCGTGAGCACGTTGAACTATCTCGGGTGCTGGCTCTGTTTTCGTTTCGGGATGTAGTTCATTTTTCGCTGGCCTGTAAATTATTATAATATTAATTCGTTTTATTTTATGCTCCATTTGCGATTAAGTATTGTAAGAATTGTGTAAAATGTTTTAGTATTTTTGATATCCAATTTTTTTGGCGAAAATTATGAAATACACACTATAATATCATTCTCTACATCAGGAAAATCGCTGCTCTCGATGGAAGCCAATCCCGGTCGATACTATTACCACCATCTTCAGCCATAAGAATCATGAATTTATGTAGGTTTCTTATCAATATGCGTTAGTATGCAGTCCTGTTGCATTTGTAGTTCGGCCCGCTTGTGCAATATAAAATATTTACCCATCCGGATGATTCTTCCATGAAAGCACTTTTTCTACATGCGTTACTCCTGATCGGAATTGTCGCCTGCATTTTGGTCTGCAATTACAAATTTTATATGAGCTCTGGCATGTTTTCTAAAAATATAATTAGGCCCTCTTAGTCGCATTTTTTAATTATAGAGTCATATGGGTGCGCCATGCAAAATATGTACATATCTATTTGGGCTAGATTATTAGATTATCAATACCAATTAATTAATTAATTAATTATTTTACTGATAAATACTGATAAACAATTTGTAATGTCGCTGACTATCGCCACTAGATAATTTAAACAAAAGATAGATAGAAAAAGAAGTATAGGATTTTTCTTTAACATCCATACTCACTCGACATCCTTGTAAATGGCACAGGATATGAATTGCCTGTTCTTGTACACGCTGGTGTAGAGGAATGGTCCGTAGCACTTGTTAGTCCTCTCTTTGACGAGGCAGGCCGATATCACTCCAATCACTATGGAGTTCACGCCGTTACCGTACACCAGGGGACCTCCGTGATCATTCTATGGAGTAAAACACTTAAAAAGCTACCTAACTCCCGAATACTCAAACGCCATTCAAATATTAAGTTCCTGTCGACTGTGCACGGTCCACTTACAGCCGCTGCCAATAAACAATCCCAATCCAAAATTTGTCGTTTAAGATTGACAGCTCAATCATTTTTCTGATACTATATTGCCAATAATCAATCTCAGCAGTGAAAAAACTATGGCAACATGGTAAATGACAAATCGAAAAGTAGAAAACCTTTAAAAAACAATCCAATTTGACTTCAATCTAATTTTTCGATTGATTATTGGCATCGGCCGTTAGCCAGTACATTTATTGAGGATTTGCGTAGTTACATAAGTGCAACGTAATATTTACGCCGCATTTGAGTATTCGGGCGTATGTGTTTTTGTTTAATTTGGATTTGGCGTATAATTATTAGTAATCTTTACTCTTTATAGCCGTGGTTCCTAACCTGGGGGTAATTACCCCCGCGGGGGTAAAACCTGTATTTTGCGGGGGTAACAATGAGCTGGGTATCGTCTTAAGTGAAACAAAACCTTATATTACCTAACTTGTAAAAGCTAAGCAGCACCTTGTGGTACTGTGGTGGTATAAAAATTTTAAACTAATAGAAATTTCAAAACATAATAATTGGTTATGTGCAATTGTTTTAAGTTTAATAAAGTCTATGTATAAGGTATTAACACGTGTTGTTTGAGATCATCCTTGGGAGGAGGGGTAAAATCAGTCACCCTAGAGGGGAGGGAGGAATAAAATCAGTCACCCTTAGATCACAGGGGTAACGGACCTAAAAAGGTTAGGAACCATCGCTTTAGAGTATATTGGCGTAGTAGGTATGTCTTTTCAATTCATGCCTCTGTATTTTCTTTGATATTAGTAAGATAATCACAGGATAAAGATAATCTTCACTCCCAAGATTTCATTCTTAATATTTCCAATTGAATATATTTTTTGGAAATATATCTTACGAATTGCAATTTGTTCATGTTACGACCCAATTGTTTGAACATTATATGTTTTTCTACACTTTTTATATATCTATCAACGGCAAACCTATGTGTGAATGGAAATAAGGTCCATAGATATTTTTAATATATTTCTGAATTACTTTGGTTTCAAATCGTCACGTTGACATACCTCACAAAATCCGCCATCAGCTTGCGACGAGTATGATCTTCTCAACAGTCCTCCGATGGAACTGTTGCCGCTAGTTTCATTGTGATACGCGGAATGCATCACCAAGTTAGTTGGAATTTTCTCCGATCTCATCACGTGGGCATCTCGTCTCATATCGTCTTCGTCAGAATAGTTTATGTCTTGGCAGTCCACGTATTTTTCCTGTATTATATAAACTTGTATATAAACATGAATATATAAACATGAAGTGCGTGGTGGCCTGTTGGTAAACGGACTAGACGCGACTGCCAACATGTTCACGGTGGTCGCGGGTTCGAATCCCAGGGCACACCTCTGACTTTTCGGAGTCATGTGTGTATTGATAGTCAATCACCACGCACTAAAACGGTGAAGGAAAACATCGTGAGGAAACCTGCATACCATAGTGATTTATTAAAATTTCTATGGTATGTAAGTCCGCCAACCCGCACTAGGCCAGCGTGGTGGACTATATGGCCTAACCACTCTCAATCATACTGTCGATTGTAGAGGAGGCCCGTGCCCTGCAGTGGGACGTATATGGGCTGATACAGATATGTATAAACATGCAATAAGTTATATTAAATACTCTCGCGATTAGCGTTTCTGTAAGTATATGTATTCACATTTCTGAAAGTTATCGTGCTATCAGAATTATTTTGTTTATTTTTGTCATAATTAATACTTTAGGGATAGAAAATGGTCTGAATTGCTTCGAGAAAAGGATGGTACGACAGTGCCGCTTTTTAGCTCGACTTGGAGGGGGCACTGCCGTGCCCCTAGATTAATTTACCTATACAACAGATCCTATATTAGTATCCCTTTATAATGCAAATGTTTTAATGTGGAAAGATGGGATGGGTAACAATATAAAGTGGAGATAAAATGGGAGGGAAGAGTACAGGACGGGATTAGAAAAGCATTATAGAGCAGTAACTGATTGCATACATTACAGATTTCCGACATGGTTTGTCCAATATCCTTAGTGCAGATCATGTAGTTGTCAATGATGTTGTGGTACCGTGTTCCCCAACGCCTCTTGCACCGCGTCTTTGTGATGATTTCAACCGAAGCTTCTAGTAGATTTTGTTGGTTGTCTTTCCTTCTGTTCACCCACTAAAATATAGTAATTTAGATCACATTTATTTGCTGTGATGAAGTAGTATCTATGTAATAAAATAATATTTCTTTTGTTGTTAAAATAGAAGTGCTTACTTTGTAGCTACAAATGACAAATATAGCACAAATACAAGATCATGTCGAGTTTTACAGTGGGAGTATATTACACGGTTGTATTTAGAAAGGAACTAACATGACATCGAATTTCGGTGCGCATCGTTTATTCGATAGAAATTTAGATTTTTAGTAACCAGTACTACTCACATCATTATACCTAGAAGTGGTACCCCACCCTGCAATAGTCCCCACAGTGCCAGGGTTCTCTAGCGTCTGGCTCTGGTTGTTATAGCAGATAGGCTTCGGTATGAAGTCGCAGCCTCTGATCCTGCGAGTGAAGTCGAAACCATCCTCGACCTTCACCACTGCTATGTCGTTGTTCATCCATCTAATGTTATCGTTTTCGTGCCCGTCGAATACGTAGTCTGAAATATTATATAATAAATATACTGGGTAGTATTTGGGTAATTAAGTTTATGATTTCGTAAGATAGGAAAGATTGTGGTAAGCCGACTTTATCAAAGATCTCTATTAAAAACCAAAAAGCAAAATCTACGATATTTATTCCAACAGACTGGCATTGAGGTTTCTGCCACGGCTGTAAGATTGTAACTTTATTTAAATTACAACAAGCTGGATAACTGGGCTAATACTTTCTGCAGTTCCTAATTTGAAATAAATAAAGATAGACACCTGAAATACGTAACATCTTTGCAAAAATGGTTACATCATACTCACTTTTAGGAACGCATTTCCATATAGCTTTCTTTGCACCGTTCTTTATACATGGATTATTATACCTGTCATCATCATCAGCGTACCTGAAAATAAAACCAGATTTGCATACCCACGCTAGCATATATGAATATATATAGCATAATATATAAAATTATAGAGTTGCATTTTTTATAACCCCTATTCTCGATCAACCTTTCAATAACAAGTCGCTTGGATCAGTTAACTGGCATAATTATTTTGTTGTAAACCACACAAATTAACAGAAATAATAACACAAAGCGCGTAGGTATATATGTGTAACAAATGGCGGTCTTATTGCTATCGGTGATTTCTTCCAGATACCTCTAAGATGGACTGAGATGAACAGAAGCACGGAAGAAATGGGTGATCACAATTATTTTGATTTTATTGAGTGAGGATACTGAACACCTGACAATTGATATTCATTTTGCGCTTCTCAACTCTGTTCTAACCTGTTTTACAAAACTATCTTACTTGTAAGTGCCAGAAACGATGTAGAAA
The DNA here is from genome assembly GCA_023078785.2 of Hyles euphorbiae. NCBI lineage: Eukaryota > Metazoa > Arthropoda > Insecta > Lepidoptera > Sphingidae > Hyles > Hyles euphorbiae. Next base: position 6,232,303 of record CM041030.1, read on the forward strand.
TGCTCAGCGTCTTCAATACACGCGGCAGAGGTCAAGATGTACTCTTCATGCAGTATCACTCCACCACACAACCACTTGCGGTAATTCGGCTGTTTCTTATTACTTCGTGGCAGTTTTAAAAACACCTACAAGTTATATTTATTAATTTAAGTCGTCATTGATTTAAGCAGGTTATTCTGACAAGTATAGTTGTTTTTTCTTCATTTGACAGCCTCCGTGGCGCAGGCGGTTAGACGCCGCCTGTGAAACGAGAGGCCGCGGGTTCGATCCCCGCACCGAGAGAAATGTTTGTGCGGCCCACAAATATTTCTCTCGGGTCTGGGTGTTTGTGAGACCGAAAAGTCTCTCGTAGTTCCTGATACCCACGACACAAGACTCGATCTTATTGTGGGGTCAGGACTATGTATGTGACTGTTGGGTGTTATTTATTATTTATTATTTTTATTTATTTGAATGATAATATTCCTTAAATTGGTAGGTGTTGAAATACTAGACTTCGTATTTTACTGTTAATAGTATATGCGGGTGTTGGATCGCTAATTCTACACACAGATTAAGTTGTACACTTTATAATCTAAGTTTATTAATTATTTATTGGACCTTATTGCATGCCTATTTATACATATTCTCATAATTTAATTATATGTTTATTTTTTTGCGCCCATAACTTCACTTACCGGCTTTGCGGAAGACCAGCGTTGGTTTTATTACCAACACATGCTGAACATGAGCTGTTATGTGATAAGCTATATATATTTAAGTTTACTTAAATATGACTATAACTGTGAATAATTGCAAATCATTGTGACAAATAAATTCTTTCATTCTTTCTAATTACTTTGCTTGCGGTATTTACTGTTTAAAATATATGTTTATACAAAAATATGTTATCTGTACCTACCATGTACGGTCTACCTTCTTGAACTTCATCACCAGTTATAATTCTTCGTGTATTATTGAGAATTTTTACAACTTCAGGAGGCATTTGTGTAGCGACTTCAATCGCTTTTATATCTAAAATCATTCATTAGGATAACAATTCGGTTAGATAAATAAATAATTAATTAAAGGAAGAGTCAAATAATTCATACCACATAAATTAAAAAATACAATAAAAATACAAAAACCGATCTTCATTATTGTGATTCAAAAGCATAAAGACCTTCAACATTAGATTAAGCTGAAACTCTTTGTAATTTCGTGCATGAGTGAGAGAATTTTAATTTTACAATTCTAATTCATATCCGGCATAAAATGAAAATTACTTTGTGACTTGTTCAAGCACAATCATATTATATCAACATGAATTACACCTCCTGCCATTAAAAAATTAGGGTTGATTGTTATTGTTATTTAAACAGAGAACTAAAAACATTATACTTACATAACTACTTAAATTTTATTATTTCAGCAATATAAAAATTTATACATTCTTGGTGGTTAGGAAAATCTCAATTTTCATTAAACTGGATCGGTTGGGTCCCATTATAATTTGTTATGTAAAATGAGAGTGTACACAGCATGAATGCAAATTATTATTAAGACAACTCTAAGCTTTGAAAACACCATATTAATTATTCTGTGTTGAAAACTATACTTTATGTTATCAGTTTAGACGCCTTGTTATTTTGGCTAATAAAATAATCTTAAATAAATACCCAAATAAAATGAATAAATACATTTTAAATTATTTATTGTGTCATAAATTAATCTTAATTGAATTCTTTATGTTTGAATGATTTCGTCGTGTTGAATGCTCTGACGATTACTCCTTCATGTTGCGCTGCTTTGTCCAAGGCTATTAGTGCTTCTTTTGTTGTATTATCTTTAGCTGTTACATTTAGACCATTCTGTTGATTCCTCCTCATTGCTTTTATTTCATTTTTAGCTGGGCTGTGGATAAAAAAATATTTTATTATTCTTGTGTAAGCCGCGGCGCGATCGATGATAAAATAAATTATATTGCGGCGCGATTAATATGGGACATAATAATTGGTACTGGGTCTAAGTGAGATAATATTTTAAAAGAATTAAGACATAAAATAAATAAACTTGTTTACCCATCGGGATGATCAGCCCAGCTAATAACTGTCTCCGTATGAGTCTCGCTAGCGCGGAATAGTTTGTCACAGCCAGTCCTGTACAAAAATAAAATAATTTCACATATTTTCTAGGCCATAGAGTCCCCTGAACATTCACCTCCAAGGATTTCTACGGTTCTCGAATTAAAGCCATGTACTTGCAAGCATAAAATCAGTTGTGCACCCATAAGGTATTCAATTTTGCGAAACTGAGCACCTGTTCCAGCTTCTTTCAAAGCAGTCTCTGCATCAGCTCATATACCACCCACTGACCACTGCAGGCCACGGGCCTCCTCTTCAATCGAGAGTTCGATTGATGAGATGATGAAAGCGGATAGGCCATATAGTCCACCACGCTGACCTAGTGCGGGTTGGTGGACTTTACGTGCCATAGAAATGTTTACTAATTCGCTATAGTATGCAAGGTTTCCTCACAATGTTTTCCTTCACCCTTAAAGTGTGTGGTGATAGACTATCAATATATCTTGGCACTCGCGTCTAGTCCGTTTACGCACTTAAAGCAATACAAAAGAAAAATTGGCTCTTACGCAGCCTCTTTGTAAATAGCACAGCTGATAAGCACTCTGTTTCGGTACACGCTGGTGTAGAGGAATGGCCCATAGCATTTATTAGTTCTCTCCTTGACGAGACAAGCTGAAATGACTCCAATGACGATGGAGTTCACGCCAGTTCCGTATACTAAGGGACCGCCATGATCATTCTGTAAAATTAATAATATAAGATATAAATTATTATTCAGACATTGAATAACACAGCAGACAACCAGGCATCGATAATCAGGTAATTTTGTATTTTCGATGTCATAAAAACAAGGTTAAATTTATAGATTTGGGTTGGATTAAATAAAATCTATTCAGTTTTGTTCATTTTGCATAATGCGAAATAATTTGTAGTTTATAAAATAGACTTTTCATAGTTCAATGTCCGTTGTTGAGTATAAATCTTAGTCTCCATTATAAATATGTGATAAAAAATATTGTTACCGTAGCAGGAAATATATTACCTCACAAAATCCACCACTGCCCGGACCTGCTTGCCTTCTCCCAGACTCGTTGTGGTACGCCGAGTGGAGAACTAATTCTTTTGGACTGAGCATTTGCCTTCGTGTCTCTCCCGATTCATCCGAGTACATTATATCTGTGCAGTCTACGTATTTTTCCTAGAAATCGTGATTCTGAATGAGTTTATGAATAAAATTCATTTTCATGTTTTGGTAAAATGAGTGAATTACTAGATACATATATAACATTATCTATTAGTTTGGTCAATTAATTATATCAATCAGTATATAAGTATTAAAAACCTGTTGGGCCCTGTTAATAAACTTTAGTCCAAGGCTTTAGAATTGACTCGATTATTTTGCTCATTATTTTAATTTTTAAAATTAGTGGTTTTCAATTCTAGAGCCTTGGGCTACAGTTAATCTCTCGTAGACCCAAGTTTATTAATAAGGCTCGTAGTATTTTTTTTTTTTTTTTTTTTTTTTATATATAATGGCCTGGCATAGTGGCGGCATTGCACCTGATGGAAAGTGTCAATGCCGCCCAGGCAGAGTATCCATTGGCATTGGACGGCAGTCCCATGCCAATGGAAACAATTATGCCGGCCTGCTTAGGTGCCTCTTCACACCACGGCGGAAGGACCCGGGATTGTAGGAAGGAGGGAACACGTGCGCCGGCAAACAATTCCACAGCCTGACGGTGCGGCACAGAAACGAATTTGAGAACCGTTTGGTTCGCGCCGGGATGGTGTGGACCGTCAAGCAAGTAAGTAAAGCAAGTATTGTAGATCTTAGGATAAATCGTGGTAATTTTGTTATCAAGCAAAAATCAGACTCCGAATACATATATATTTTTATCTATACTAATTGCGATTTATACTAGTCGATTCGTCACAAGATTCCAACAATACTTACCGAACAAATTTCACTGAGATCCGGAACAAGATCTTTAGAGCAGATCATGTAGTTATCGATTATGTTGTGGTATCGTTTTCCCCATCGTCTTTTACAACGGTTCTTTGAGATGATTCGGACTGTGCTCTCTAACAGATCTTGCTTCACTGTGTCTTTGGTCAAATTCTGTGATTATAAATTAAAATCAGAAGCATTGGAGTAGATACATTGCAATTATATTTAATTCGAGATGAATGTATTGAAATTAGGGGTACGTAAGTTCCTTTTGGTAAATATCGTTTGGTGGCATTAAAACTTTACGACTTAAACAATTATAAAGTATCATCACCATCAGGCCTCCAATCAGATGATTTCAATTGTTGACTATTGAAGTATCATCATTAACCATATGGTGTCAACCATTAAACATAAAATTCAAAGATTCCTAGAACAACCGGAATATAGCGGCCTGTATCAAGCTGTTCGTCCACATATCAAAATAACCTTACCTCATTATATCTCTCAGTGCTTCCCCATCCAGCAATAGTCGCGATGGTACCAGGTTCCTCTAATCTACTGCTCTGGTTGTTGTAGCATATCGGCCGTGGCACGAAGTCACAACCTCTGATGCGTCGATTGAAATCAAACTCATCCTCTACTTTCACGATAGCAATATCGTTGTTCATCCATCGTATGTTGTCGTTTTCGTGGCCGTCGAAAACGTAATCTAGCAATCAAAGTATATTGTCATTAAGTTTAGTACGACCATCACCAACGATAGAATTGTTAGTGCTGAACAAAGGCTTTTCTAAGACCAGTTGCTTTCACCTTTCGTGAGTTGGCTTTTTTGAATGTGGAGGTATAATGAAAATTAACCAGTTATCAGATTCAGACCTAAATCCATAAGGTTAATCAGAATTGTTTATATATTAGGTACTTAAGCTTTGACCATTTCTGTGTTTATATATTTTACAAAATTAAGAATTTCATTTAAATAATCAAACTTACTTCTTGGTATACATTTCCAAATAGCCTTTTTGGCTCCATTTTTAATACAATTATTATTAATACGATCATCCCGTTCGTCATGCCTGTGAATGTAAGAGTAGATAAATTATAAACCTAATTATTCTTCAATCTGTGATAAACTATGATAAAGCAAAAACCATATAGGTACCCTTATACAAGACAATTAAATTCTATTAAAGCTATGAGTCACTTTTATGGCCTCATTTCAGTTTCCCTAATTCCTATTTTTCTCTTCATACTTCCTGGCTAATTTAAATAAATAAAATGTACTCGAACTATTGCTATACCTATAAGTACCAGAGACGACATAGAAATGCTTAGCATCTTCAATACACGCTGCAGAAGTTAGGATGTACTCTTCGTGAACTATGACGCCGCCACACAGCCAACGACGGTAGTCTTTGTACTTCGGATTGCTGCGAGGTAGCTTCAGATATACCTGTAAAAAGAATATTACGAATAATTACATGACTAAAGGTACCTATTACCAGACAATATCAATATGTTGCCTATTTAGATAAAAATAAGGTGAGTTTTAGAATTAATAGACATGTATTGTTTGACTAAATTTTATTCAAAATCCAAAATTTAAAATAATATCCATGTGTATTTTTTCATATGTTATGTAATTAAGAAACATGACTTCAATCAAGTTATAATTTACCATCGCAAAGTCCCGTAATTAGTAAACTATTCAGATTTAAATAATATGTCTACAATTTTCAATTTCTTACCATATACGGTCTGGTGTCTCCAGCTTCAGACCCTACTATGATTCTTCTCGTATTATTAAGGATGGTTTGCACCTGAGTACCGTTTGTTTTCTTCAATATATCGCGTACATTATGTGGTATGGTTGTCGCTACCTCTGTTGCATCAATTGTCACATCTGCTGATAAAATTAGTAAATTCTTCACGATTCTATGGAATTTCGTAATTATTTCATTGACAATATATTACTCACCTAATATAAAACATATTAATATATACAAAACGGAACTATTAATACCTATACATATCATCATTAATGAGTTTAATAGTAAAACAAATTTTGAAACATGAATTGAAATCGTTATATAAAAATTTGTAATTTCACGGTGTGTTGCAACGTTGATTGCTACCAAAAGAGAACATTGGAATAAGAAATTAGAAATATACATATTTGCCTACAACATTTCTTTTACTGACTTTAATATCACTGTATTTTAAAATAATTGAAACATCATAATTTCAAAATTAAAACCTCATGTAAAATAATAATGAAGAATACGATGTTATGATTTTACTAAAACATACATACACTCAAGCCATTTTGCCAGAAGAGATAGAGGTGTTACCAAAACACTCACATTTTGCCTTGTATGTTCCATCCGACGATGTGGTAGGGGGCGAGCCTATCACCATATAAATTTAAAAAACAACATGTAATATGTGATTTCGTAGAACCATATCGCTCCTTAAATATTTTTTGTCAATTCTACTTTATTTTTTACTCCTTACCGTATTATTTTAAACCAACTTCAAAAGAAGTAGAAGATTTTCAATTCTTAGGAATCTTTCTTTTTTATGTATGTTCATCGATGATGGTTTGATTGCTGCTAAGCATGTTTTTATTATCTTATTAGATAAATAAAAATTTTGACGTAGACTTTTCAATATACTTATGATATTGCAGAGCTATCAGAGATATTAAATAAAAGTCATAATAGATTAGGGAAATTATTTATTATATAGATATACATAACATTGTTTACATCTGAAAGAAAACGTATTCCTTAGTAAAATACATGCTTTATTTGATTATGTTTGTTGCCATGTAATAATATTTAAATACTTACATTTCTATCAATATTAAGAGGGAAACTAACACTATCTTTCCCTAGTTACTATTTTCTAAATCTTGGCTCTCCTGAAATAAAAAATAATGTTACTGTAAAGTTCTTTATACCAATACCATACCATACCATACAATACCATACCATTCAATATATCACACTGGAAGAGATCAGTACTAATTAGATTCCTAGCAAAAATAGACATACCTACGGGAGAAATAGACATTGCGGTGGTACCTACCCTGGCATCCTCTCACATATGAGAGACCTACCAGTAAGTATTTTAGTAAAATACAGTGCCAATAACTATATTAGTCTGTACTTGATATACTACCGGGCACTGGGTTGTAAGGGGCAAGCGCTTAGTATTTTAGGAAACAAAATAATATAACATAATTTACGTCGCTATCTTGGTTGTGAGATCTAAATATCGGCCGAATTTTGTCATTCACTATTTTCTTATGGGCTTCAGGATGTGATGCACTGAAAACAGAAAATATTGTCAGTTACTTTTTAAATATTTTATATCAAACATGAATTAAGCATAAATTCACACATATTGAAGGGAAATTAACATTTTATTGTAATATTACCATAGATAAACAGATTAATAATTTAAAAATCATAAATGTTAGATAACTTTATTATGTTACAAATAAATACAATGCTACCTCTTAGAATTAGACCAGTCGAAGTAGGTCTCGAAAAGTTGTGTTCTTGATGTTCTCAAAAATTTCCTGCACGTAGCTCTGTAATGGAAATACATTTTTTGCGGAATAGTGCTGTAATTTGCGAACTCAATAATTAATTTACATTATAAATGGATCTGAATACTGATTCCGGGTTCAATTCTCAAAGTGCGGAAACCGTAGTATGGTAGCAGGTGGATCAATGACATAAAACATTAGCACTAAATGTGGAATTACCATCGGTTGTGAATTAAATAAATAAATTAACTCTAACTACGTAAATAATGTGACATACGCAATATCCTTGTTGATAGCACAGTTGATGGTGTTGCGGTTCCTATAGACGCTGGTGAAGAGGAACGGTCCGTAGCACTTGTTAGTCAAGGACTTCGTCATGCAGGCTGATATCACGCCAATCACTATGGCGCTCTTACCCTGTCCGTACACTAATGGACCACCGTGGTCATTCTGAGAAACAATATCATTTATATTAGAATTAGGTTTCTATAATTCTAAGTGACTAATTAAATTGGATAAATATTTTGAAACGTATATTTTTAACAGTTTTCCCATTCTATTTGGGATCATGAACTTAGAGACTATATTCTTTAAACTCAAAATATATAATAATATTTTATCTTGATATATTATTATATTATATCGGATCTACTGTAGGTCTCACAGTCATTACCATTTAATGTTAAGAAGAAGGTTCTACATGAATTCGTATTCTATATGAAAATAATACAAGAGTAGACTAAAACAATCCAACAATATTTCAGTAATCCTTATACCAAAGTAAAATAAATACAAAACCTCGCAAAAGCCTCCAGAAGTGGACTTGGTTCTTCGAGTATCGTTGAAATGCTTGGCTGAGTGAACCGCCAAATCGTTGATGTCAACCATAAGCCTTCGTCTAGGCGTGTTGTCGTCATCTTCATCGGAATATATCAAGTCTTTGCAGTTCACTTCTTGCTCCTGTGATTGATGTAGGGTAGAAATAATATATCAAAGAGTTAAGACTATTTAGATATCTAAAGAAAATTTTGTTATTTGTACCATGTCTTCTACAAATTTATAAAATATTTTGAAATATATTTGAACCTATAATTTTGCAAAAGTGCACGTTTAATATTTCACTTGATTTGATTACTATCCGTTGGAAATATCTGTGCACCTATCTGGAATGCAGTTCCCCCTTTTCCAGTCAGTCCGGCAGTTCCCGCTTTTCGCGTCTCGACCCGTGTTCACCGATTCTCTGCATAGTAGGTACAGTATATACATATCTAGTATTTGCTGAGCGTTATTGAGCCTCATGTTCCTATGACGTCAATTAGTCAGGTGGACAGATATTTTCCACGGGTAGTAGCTTTCACATAATTATAATGCATTTGGTTTTTCTGACAATCTCAGTTGTGCCTGGAAAGTAAGAACATTTTTAGATTATATTTACTGCGCAAATTTTGCTAATAACATCTGTGTCCTGGCTGTCTCTGGTGCAGATCATGGTGTCGTCGATGATGTAGTGGTAGCGGGAGTCCCAGCGCTTCTTGCAGTTTCTCTTGGAAATTATTATGACGTCAGTTTCTAGGAGGCGTGGAGAGTTTGTTCCACCGCGTAGTACGCTCTATGACAAAAAACAGCATAAAACAAATTGGTATTAGGTACTCTCTACTAAACTGTAATAATCGCTTTACAAACTTCATATTTTATACCTATTTATAGTGCATAATTTGATGTTACCAACATGGGCGTAGCCACGGTGGGGCAGGGTGGGGCACTTGCCCCACCCTGGCTCTGGCCTCTAAGGTACCCAACCAAACCTAAAAAAATAAATTATCTAAGTAAAGTACTATCTATGGATAGATATAAATCTCTAAATTGACTGATTAACAAAATGGATACTCTCAGAGCCCAAACGGCTTAAGTTAGAGACACATTATTAGATGGAAGATTTCGTGGTATAGGAAGGTGAGCACTAAGAAAATGTTTTGGTCAGTTCGAATTATACATAACAGGGTATATCAAGACTGCGACCGAAAACGAAACCGAGTGCTAGTTTTAGTGACTATAAACACATCATCCATTAGCCAAAGGAAGTCCACTGCTGAACATAGGCCTCACCCAATGATTTCCACAGTGACCTGTTGGAGGCAGCCGTCATCCAGCGACGTCCCGCGACCTTTACCAGGTCGTCTGATCACCTTGTGTGTGGACAGCCTATGCTGCGCTTTCCGCTACGTGGCCTCCATTTGAGAACTTTTTTGCCCCACCTGCCATCAGTTCTCCGCGCTATGTGTCCGGCCCATTGCCACTTCATCTTACTAATCCGCTGGGCTATCTCGGTTACTTTAGTTCTCCTTCAGATCTCCTCATGTCTGATTCGATCTCATAGGGAAACCCCTAGCCCTCTCCATAGCTCGTTGAGTGATTTTGAGCTTACTAATAAGGCCCATAGTGGGAGGCCACGTGTCGGTGCCGTATGTCATCACTAGCAACATACAACTATTAATTAAGGCTTTCGATTTAAGGCACTGAGGTATTTTGGAAGAGAAGACGTCGCGTAGTTTTCTGAACGCTGCCCAACCGAGTTGGATTCAACTATTGACTGCTCTCTGGAAGTTGGACCTGCCTAACCAGACCACTTGTCCTAAATAGACATATTCGTCTAAAACTTGAAGAGTCGAGCCCCCAAGTCCGATGAGGGTGGGCACAACATGGACATTCGACATAATCTTCGTTTGGCCAAGTTCATTTTAAGATCCACCTTTTGGGAAACTCGATTAAGGTCTTCGAGCATAGTGCTAAGGTATTCCAGCGATACTGCCAAGACTAAAATATCGTCGGCAAATCGAAGGTGAGTGATATACTTGCCGTTGATGTTGATGCCGAATGCTTTCCACTGCAAGAGCTTGAAGGCGTTTTCCAGCGCGGCAGTTTCGGAGATATGAAATCTCGCTGTTTCACGCCTCTTTGTACCTAATGGAATACTGCTGGCGTTGTTGTATATACACTTCAACACTTTGATATACCGATAGTCGATGTGGGACCGCTGGAGAGACGGTACACAGCCCATGTCTCGATCGAATTAAAGGCTTTCTCATAGTCCTCAAACGCTAAACAAAGCGGCAAGTTATATTCCTCGGTTTTTTGTATAACTTGCCGAAGCGCATGGATGTGGTCTATGGTACTAAAGCCTTTTCGGAAACCGGCTTGTTCGGGAGGCTGGAAGTCATCAAACCTGCATTCGAGACGATTTATGATGACCCTCGAAAACAACATAGGCATGGCTCAGAAGCGAGATGGGCCTGTAATTCTTCAGCAAAGTGTTATCATCTTTTTGAAGAACAGTACCACGATGCTTCTGCTCCATGCCTCTGGAGTTGAGCCTCGAGGAGAACGGAATTAAAGAGCCTCTGTAGGACTTTCAGTATCGGCGTTCCAACCGCTTTCAGAAGCTCTAAAGTGATTCCGTCCTTACCGTCTAGACAATTTGCTTTGCCCAATAGACAAGTCTCTTACAAACACTTTGGAGCCGCCTTTCCGCTCAATTGTCTCTTTCATGCTCAGAGTACTGTGAGCATGGACATCGTGTCGCAAGGACTTCCAGATCTGTCTTTTGAGGTGCCGGTATGCTTCGGCTTCAACGGAAAACTGCAGCGCCATAGATCGACGTTCGGCCATGAGATCAAGAGGGTGGATCGAGAGTTTTTGTGGTCTATCTCTACGGCGAGTTCTAAAATACTTAAATCCCACCGTATAGACAGCTTCAACCAAACCGCTGTTTAGCTTGTCCACTGCAAGGTTTTTACTTAGGCAATCAAAGCGATTTGCTAGTTCAAGTTGAAAGTTCTCAGGATTTTGGATATGGGCGCGAGGAGGTCGGAGCGTAGACTTCATTTTGCGACGCTTTTCTAATTGGACGTTGATATTCAATGAGCCTCTAACCATTCGATGATCACTGCCAGTTTTCACCCTGTTGATAACAGAGACTGATGTCTCTGTTATGAACATCGGTCTATTCGTCGTTAAGATGAAATCTATCTCGTTTCCCGTAGAACCGTCAAGACTCAGCCAAGTCCATTTCCTGTGCCGCGGCTTCTGGAAAAAAGAGATCATCGCAAAGTGTTCCTTTCCCTCTGTCTCCAGAAAGTCTGCCAACCCCGGTATAACCCTCCCAAATCTTCTTCCAGTTCGACAATCTTCTCGTTTGTCCTAAACGTGCATATGTTGTGTTACCAGGACCAGTCGTCGTCGGGGGTGGTAGCCGGGGCCAACTCGGGGATTCACCTACCACCTGTCATAGCCAGAAATAGTGGGGCTGCCGGGGACTGGTCTCTGTTTGTGTCGCCATTGGGGGTATTTGCCGTTACTCGCCACGCTTGGCAGGCGGGTTGGCGAGCGCAGTAGGTGACTCGCGTTATTGTGGGTAGAGGATGTTATAGGAAAGGAGAGTATGGCCTACAGGAGTGGATACTGCAGTTACGGAAGGGAAGGTTGGGTGACTGCAGTAGCTCGGGCGCCGAGGTCGCGTAATCGTAGCACCTAGATAAGGCCATGACCACTAAATAGGAGTATCCGTGACAACATTATAAACACAATGCAACTAAATTTTTTGCAAAAAACACGCGACGATTTATTTTGCTATTTTTTAAATATCGACGTGTATAGGTGGTAACTGGTAAATCCATAGTTATTGCTAAAATAATAATTTAAGCCCTTGCGTACCATATCGCCTCTAAAAATAAAAGGGTGTATTATGTATATTACTATTATTTTAAAAAAACTATGTATTTGCCACCCAAATAGGTCGATTAAAAAAAATACAAAAAAAAATATGTTTTTTTGCAAAAATTTTAGTTGCATTGTGCCTTAAGTCACTTAAACTGCCACCCGGCTTCGTTTTCGGCAGCACACTTGATATACCCTGTAGATACATGGTGCTACCTTTTCGTAAAAAAGATAACCGGAGTGAGACAACGGGTATAGTTTGCTACTTAAATATTATTTTAGACTTCTGCCCCACCCTGAGCTCATGCCTGGCTACGCCCATGGTTACCAAGCCTGTAATATAAAAAGTACGAAGCACGTGTTGTTGACTTGAATATTGCTATACTTGACTAAAAACTTCAAATTTCCGTCAAACATGCCGAACTTATTCACAACTATTGGAGAATATCGTATCAAATCATATCATAATCATGCATCTTCGAAATCAATCCGTTTGAGAATGAGGTTAATAACTTTTATGTTCTTTGACTCTTCCTAATATTATATTATGAGTTATGACATTACGAAATATTGAAACTGCCTAGGTGGCGCAGATGTACTATGGTATGATTGCAAAGCTGTGGTCTCGGGTTTGAATTTCCGGTCAATATTCGAGATACTAGATTTTTCTATTCATTATCAGCCCGGCGTCAGGAATAGCCCGATATGGCGGTAGGCTCGCCTTCTGTCATTTCGTGGGACGAAAAATACAAGGCAAAACGTGTGTCCTGGTTGGCGTGAATTTATGTATGTACGAAATATTACTTACATCTCCAAAACTATCAATAGACCCCCAACCAGCTGTGGAGGCGACGGTGCCAGATCTCTCCAACTCTTCAGACTGGTTGTTGTATGCTATCTTCTTGGGTATGAAGTCGCAGCCTCTCACGCGCCGGTTGAAGTTGAAGTCATCTTCCACCTTCACTACAGCGATGTCGTTCGCCATCCATCGGATGTTATCGAAGTCATTTCCATCGTAGAAGTAGCCTGGTGTTTATAATTTACTTTTGTAAGTGCTGTCTTTGTTTATAGATTCGAAAGTGAGTTTGTTCTTTATGCTTTCTCGCCTTTACTGCTTGAGCGATTATCATGAAATTCTACATGTGTAATTAAATAGTCTGTTTACTTCTAGTTCCGTACAAACCATTACTTATCTGTCAGTTGTCTGAAAGAGCCTCGAGCGATAAGACCGCCATTGTACTCTTTTCTTTTTTGTAAAATTTTGTTTATGTTGTTTTTTTAGTCACTGTGACAAAAAGCTAATATTCCCAATAAATAAATAAGTATATTTACTTTAATTAATAATATATCCTATTTATTTTATTATTATTGTACACCTTTAATAGTATTTAGCTCTTAAGACAGTTATTTCGTGTATAGTTGATAAGGTACAATGAGGTCGGCAAATTCGTATGGATAAAACACTCCTTGTTAATAAAGAGAAAATAAATGAAATTCTGCTTAAACGGTGCCAGGGATACAGAAAAGGATAAAGGGTATTTTAAAACCAACAGCAAGTTCATCTGGATACATAGAAAAACAATTATTTTTGAAGTAGCAAAGAAAAGTATCATAGTATTTATGGTAATAGAGCAGAAAAACTGTTAAAATATTAGCGTAATGTGCTTACTTTTTGGAACACATTTCCAGATGGCTTTTTTGGCTCCGTTATTGATGCAGTCGTCATTTTTAGCATTTTGTGGTGTCCACCTATAGACGATCGAAATAAAAATAACAGGAGCTATACACTACCATATCATTAATACGTCGGTTTGGAAGAAACCACTGTCTTAACTCTTACAAAGAATGTAAAGTACCTACTTACAAGATTAGGTGCAGCATTTTGCTCGATTAAAAAGATTGTTTAAGTTTTGAGTCGAAAAATAAAGATTTAACTCTGCATTTATCATCAATTATGAGGTTGATAGACAGCTACTTGTCGACTAGTAATTTCTGATACTCCGTACACGAGACTTTGTACCGTAGGGTTGGGAGAATTTATGTTTAATAGTAATTACCTGTGAGTTCCAGAAACAACATAAAACTGTTTCACGTCTTCGATGCAAGCGGCGGATGTGAGCACGTAACGTTCGTGTATTATAACTCCTCCACACAACCAATTTGGATCCACATGTGAATCAACTGATGGCGCTGGTCTTAGATAAACCTGCAAAATGTAGTTTATTGTGGATATTCCCAAAATCATAAATTACTGATTAATTAGAGTGGGTTTTTCAACTTGAGGATTTGATGGTTCATCTGGGTTGATTATAAAAGAAGTATTCATTGTGCGAACAGGCTGGTCAATCAACCACCTGATGAACAAGACTATACAAATTTTGTAATAAAATATAAAGCTTTATTGGGCTGATAGAATCCGGGATTATTAAAAAAAAATATACCAATAGAGCCTCGTACCATATATGGTCTAGTATCACCCACGTCATGACCAGCCATTATTCTTCTCGTTTGCCTTATTATCGTGTCATTCAGTTTACTCGTAGGTCCTGGAAAATAGAAGAACTATGCCTAGATCAACAACTTAAAACTTTAGATCATTAGGTACCTGTAGGTATGTATTAATAGGGTGTTGCTGGTTGCCTATAAGATACTCATTTTTAAATCCAGAAAGGTCGTTTATTCATCCATAATCTTATCTGGGATAAATAAAAGGAACTATCTTCAATTTACATCATTAACACGGAATAAGGAAAGAAAAGTGTTCATATTAGAATTATTGTTGATCAAGAGTGCCTATTACTTACCAGCTCTAATTATAATTAAATTAAAAATTAATATAACATTGCACAATATAAACATGATATTTTCTTCTCATAACATTCCCATTACTAAAATTTTACTCCAAAATATAAACGGAAAACAACAGTTCCTTGAGTAGAAATTCAAATGAAATCGTATCGTAGCATTGTATCGGTCGTAATCTCACGCATCAGCGCACAGTTATTTTACTTTTAATGTTAAAGCAAGTCAAATGCAATAGTAATTTCATTGGTAGAAGTATATATTTCTCTATCGCGTTGTATGAAGATGCATTAATATTTTCGTGAGGAAAGAATAAATAGTTGAAAACGTTTTAATACCACAAGATGTCATTATAAGCAGCAATGTTATTTAACTATTCGACAATAGATGGCAGGAACAATTTTATGACATTTTTGTCTAAGTTATTTTCCACCAGACGCTAGATGGCGTTAAAGCGGCATAATAGTTAGGCTCTTCCGTAGATTTTTTTAACGAAGTCGCGTAGTAGTTTTAGTGACTTCAAACCACAGATCACTCCCAATAGATACCTAATGCAAGGCAGCGGTTGTGCGCCACACATATAAGCTATCAGAAATATATAAACCGATGCCAAATGTCGCGTCATCAGTGTCGTCCAAGTAGTGGACCTGCACATATCGTCGCACATTGGCGAAAATTACATTTTGGGAACATAATATTACAGTTAAAAATGATTTGTTCAATACAATGGTGTGCAAAACCTCAAAAAAATAAAGTATCAAAAAAACACAATAAGTTTTCATCGATAACTAATATTCTTTAAATTAATTTGGTCCAGAGCGAGCTCAATTTATACTGGTTAAAAATCAATGTCAAACAGTCGAGTTCGGATGGAGAATCAGCCGTCTCTTTTTCGCATAGCAATAACCGTAATAAGCCATCTTTTTTTGGCGAAATCACGCGTTCTTCTAGTGTTTGACGCATGTTTATAATTCCCAGAAATATCGATATTTTAAAACAATTACGTAAATTAATTTTATTAAATGACAATGTCACAAAATATATATTGATTTAAATAAAAATTGCAAATTACCATAATTACGTTATTTTATGTAATATAATTGAAATAGTTAAATTTGTTAACTAGGTAATTTAACAATATTTTTTTATTTATTTTTATCTTTGGCGTAATTAAATTTCCTTTTTTTTCTTCTAGTTGTATACGTTTTCAAATATAATGGGAGGGTATTTATTATAAGTTTTAGTATACTAAGTTTATTGAGAATCAGTAGCAAGCTATTGCACTAATTTTAACATACGTTGTATATATCGTCTCAAAAACATTCATAGTTCGTCAAGTGGGTTTCATCGTCACTTGTCGATATTACATTTAATACAGCCCCCGTCAGAATTCAAGAAACGGAATAAGTTATTGTAGCCCTTTAGGGTATGAGATTTAGTTATTTACTATTTCATATTTTGATCTGATCTTTTATATTAACACTTAATTTGGGTATTTCGCCATTATGGTATACAAAAATACACGGTGAATAATAGAAATAAAACCGTTACATACTAAAGTATAAATCTTAATCCTATTTTATACGTAGTTAGCTGTTGCCGGTTGGTATAATTTATCAGATCAGGCCGGTGATAAAATAATATCAAACATGTAACAAGTTGGTAATCAAGTTATAGAAGCGACCATAACACATGAACTTACTGGCAAATCGAACTATCGATACATTTTTTTATTTATCGACTTATGCCTCATCTCTCCAGTGAAGTCCACGTGACCGCGCTGCAATCCGCCCACCCCCCGCGCAGTTCCCTTCGTTGGCGTTTTCGATTCAAAACAAAACTATCGTAATGCGGTATCTATTGGAAGTGATCTGTGCTTCAAACACAACAAATATTTTTGCAAGAAACGCGACTTATATTTTTTTTCCTATCGTCTTATTTGGGTGGTAAATACATAGTTTTTACTAAAACATCCAGTATCACCCAAAAACGAGGATATTTAAAACTTCACAAAAAATAATAATTCATCAATGAATATGCCCACTATGTTTGGATTTACTAAGATTTTTGTTGATGAATAATCTTTAATATATACGTGCGTTACGATAAAATGGGCGAATAGAAATCGCAGGGCGAAAATGTGGTTCCAAAACTTATTTGTAGGATGTCATTTATTTCTAATCTTGGTACGAAATTATGATGTTCCTTTAATTATTTGAGCTGATACTGTATTTATTTATACAGAAGTTGCACAATTACATTTATCTTACTGTTTTGATTTGGAAAATTATTTGGAAAATATAAAATACTTGTAAATGCATTCACCACGACATAATATTCAACAAAAAAAATGTATATTTACAAGTTTGTCATAAAGAAGAGTAAATTATCGTCAATGTAAAAGTGACGAAATTGGCAAACCACACAATACGCATAAAATATAAACAATCCTTCATTAGCACAGGTACCCTTTAGGTGAAAATAAAATTTGAAAATCAAAATTATTTCCATCCACCCCGATTAACAGGACCTATTCGTTTTAGTTAACTTTTAAAAGAAAAAAATACTCGTAATAATAATGTTATAGTTTTGAGTAGTTTTGAGTCGCTTTTATTTGTTCTATAACATAAGATTTTTTTTTAATTAAGAGCTAGATTAGCATGCAATTTGCCTGATAGTAAGCGATACTACCGCTCAGTACCAAAATCAAATAATGCCATGACTTACAAAGCAATCCTTGGCATTCCACTGCGCTCGCCATCCTGATACATAAGATGTTGTCGCAATATTTCCATTAGTTACAATGGCTATAATGTCCTTAAAACTGGGATACAATAGGCACTATTGAATAGTGTACTTATACACTGGTGTTTGGCAGGAGAAATGAACATTGTAGTGGTACCTACCCAGGCACACTCTCTCTGTGAGCAACCTACCAAAAAGTGCCAAAAAGTGGTTTATCAAATACCCTACGTAGGTGCATATTTATAAAATTAAAAATTGCATTATTAGATTCCTATTCAGTACCTAATCGTGGCTCAAAAATAGCTGAAAATGGTCAGGTAGGTTTTAAAAGAAGAGTATAGAATAGAGATGTTGAATATCACGGGGTATTTCCGATATACCGGTGATTACTATGTCTTAAAATGGTGAGCCAAACATATCTAGATGGATTCGTAAAGATACTTCCTCGGGATAAATAGGTAGGCTTCAACGGACATACGAACTGTTCAATCTACAGTAAACAAGGGATTTGAAATATGAAATTCTACTAGTGACAATCAATAAAAGATGGTTGGACTAAAGAAATAATTATATGACCTTAGATCGTTTCATACATACTCTCACGCTTGTATAGAGAGAGTAGATAGGGATGCATTTAATTAAATGCAAAGCAAAACTACTTGAAATACGTGATCTTGTAAAAGCCAATCGATCGCTATGTTGGGCATAAATACCAGGCAATTGAAATGAGATTTCTAAAGTTAACAAGTCATACAAATTAAAGCACCAAACTTGATAAATGAAACCCGTGCTGGGTTCACGATTTACTTACGATTTTGTCTTTAAATTACTTTTTTCTCACTTATTACATTAAATCTAAAAACGATAAATCTGTACAGAATAGCATTAACCAATCAATGACAAAGAATACACTTTAGGATTCGCTTTAATTATATATTTTCTAATCTGTACTAACAATATGTGAAACGGTAGCCGCCATGATGGATAGCACAATAGGCTATTTGACTAATTTCTGAAAACCATACCACATTATGAAGCGGGGTCTATAGACCTTACAAATGAAGGTTATTTTTAATTACTATATCTATATCATTTGAAAATAAATTTACAAAATACACTGAAAAATTACACTGTCAAAACGCTCTGTCTGACAATGTGGCGTTTAGTTCGTAAACATCCGTTCCACAGATTCGTTCGCATAAATCACTCATTCTTAAATCATCCATAGACCAATCAATCAGTCAATCGTCCGAATGAGTTTTTGCATTGAGGTATTACAACTGGAGCGGATTATATTATAGATCAAGTCGGCATTGCTGCAGATACGACACTTCATATATTTGTTACATTTGTTACCTAATGTTTCAGAATAAAGTAAAACGAAATATAAAAGCCCAATATAATCATATATTTTTAATAACTTATAAAGCTACATTATTATATAGATTTTAAAAACAACAAAACCTATAATAGGCTATTTGACTGTATAAAAATATTGACTTATTTGATTCCATCCGTGTAAATAATTTAATTTTAAACATATTTCATTATCATACATTAAAAATATTGTATATTTTGTCTAAAAACCACAATAATAATTTAATTTATTTTGAGTTCGCGCCACGTGATCGTAAACGATTTTGATTGGCTATGACGTCATGCATTAGTATGAACTACTCACGTACAGGAAATGAATGGGATTGATAACGGCATAGATGCAAATTAAATATTAAAAATACCTTTAAAACGCGTTATTTGTAATTTGTACCCGTGAATTAATAATATTATCATGTCCAATGTAATAAAATGTGAAGAAAGAAAAAAAAATCTAATTTTTTTGACAAAACCTCATTCGGACTATTGATTGATTGATTGATCTATGGTTGATTAGAGAATGGGTGACATGCGAACGAATCTCTGGAATGGATGTTTACGAACTGAACGCCACATTGCCAGACAGAGCGTTTTGACAATGTAATTATTCAGTGTATTTTGTAAATTTATTTTTAAATGATATAGATGTAGTAATTAAAAATAAACTTTATTTGTAAGGTCTATAGACTCCACTTCATAATGTGGTATGGTTTTCAGAAAATAGTCAAATAGCGTATTGAGTTATCCTACTAAAAATACTTTTGTGTCAAAAATATGGATAGTGAAAAAATATATTTACAATATCTAATGTATCTGATAATAAATATATTAAATAAAATAAATAAACGAAATTTTCAATATTTACCTATTTGTCCGTAACATTAATCTTATTCTATAATTTTGTTAAAATATGACATTTGTCAAAACGACTTTGGTACATAATCTAATTTATTAATATTTTTGCTACTTTATTCAAATTATCGTTAATTTACGTATGGAATTAAATTCTATATTTTTTTCAAGAGAACTGGAATGGTTTTTACATGTCTTCAGTTGGGAGTACGGTATTTTTAAAGCAATTAGAATAAATAGCATAAATGACAACTGTCACAGCCGACTGTCAGCGTAAGGGTACATGTACCCTTGCAAATGTTCCAAATTATTTGGTCTAGATCCCCTCCAGTTGTGTACCTCAATGAGTTTTTGCCAAAAAAAATAGAATTATATTTCTTTCTTCACATTTTATTACATTGGACATGATAATATTATTAATTCACGGGTATTAATGTCAAATAACTTGTTTTAAAGGTATTTTTAATATTTAATTTGCATCTATGCCGTTTATCAATCCCATTCATTTCCTGTATGTGAGTAGTTCATACAAACGCATGACGTCATAGCCAATCAAAATCGTTTACGATCACGTGGCGCGAACTCAAAATAAATTAAATTATAATTGTGTTTTTTAGCCAAAATATACTATATTTTTAATGTATGATAATGAAATATGTTTTAAAATTAAATTATGTACACGGATGGAAACAAATAAGTCAATATTTTTTATACAGTCAAATAGCCTATTACGTGAATCCGTTAGTAAATAGAAAAACCTGTATAATTTATTAACAAAGAAATTCTGACACTATTCTGGCCGTACATATTTTTTTAAATAAAATATTAAAAGCGAGTAACTCATGTTTATTTCAAAAATGTACTCTTTACTAGCACAGCCTCGTTTATTGAGGTTATGTTTTCTACCAGAGTAACGTAATCTTAAACATGGCGTTTAGCGTTTTCATAAATTTACGAAATCAAATAAACTTTTTTTATTATAAACAATCATGGACAGTAGCAAAACCAAAAACATCATGAATTACATGGCAATGCTTGACATTCTACTGCGCTCGCCATCCTGAGAAGTGAGACATGAGATAAGTGTCAATATGTCCATTAGTTACTCTAATAATAATATACATAATTAAAAATTGATTTTTGTGGGACTTCAAAATATTATATAAGTTACTATTTTTATGATTTAAAAATGTTTAAATATTGTTACGTTATGTTACAAATGAAAAAACAGAACCCTATTACTAAGCCTCCGCTGTCTGTCTGTATCTCATAAATCGATAGCTAGATAGCTGAAATTTGCACAAATTATGTATTTCCGTTGCCGCTAAAACAACAAATACTAAAAATAAAAATAGTAAAAATATTAAAGTTGTCCCCATACAATAACCACTCTCAATCGTATTCTCGATTGTAGAGGAGGCCCGTGCCCTGCAGTGGGACGTATATGGGCTGATACAGAATACAATACGTGTTTTTCATATATTTTTTTGCTCATTATTAATAACGGTTACAGGTAGACGATTGAAATTTTCACAGAATATTTAGTTTTATATAATCTTTAAAAATAAAAATTAAATAAAATTACATAAACATTAAAGGGGGGCTTCCATACAACAAACGAAATACGATTTTATGAAGCAATTTTTAACTTGATTTTAATAAATAGGAACAAACGTGATTTTTAGATTTTCTTTTTACTTTCTGTTCTGCACTATTAAGAATATTGTTGTAGAATTTATACATATTTTAACATTTATTTAATAATATCCGGGATTTTCAAAAATATTTTGCTATGTTTATGCTTAATTATTATTTTTTGTTTTAAAATTATAAAGAGAATAAATGCGCTTAAATGTTATGATCATAATTAATTATTTGCCGGCTGCCAAGTTCAGCGGTTTACACGGGTCGAGACAGGGTAGCCGGTAGTGGATAGATACGTCATTGAAAGGATGAATTAAAAGCCCGCCATTAGTAAAATAAATGTCACATGAAATTAAAATTAAATCGAAATGGAAAGGTAAACACTGATATTAATTAATATTAATGGCAAGTAAATAAAAGATATACCAGTCCATATAGAATGTACATATGGCACGGGCCTTCTCAATAATCGAAAGATCGATTGAGCGGAGTTAGGCTAATGGCAATTAAATAATTAAATAACTTGATTTTATAATCCGATAAGGATGATTATTGCTTGGCATAAGTCGTTTGTTTAATATTGAAAGAGGCAACTAGAGTTCAATGATTAACCCTCAGGGTACGGACTATAAAAAAGTTACGTTCAGTACGGACATGGGTTAGCCTAACCCGGCGACTTTGATTGGGTGTATGTCGAGCTGTACTTTGTCAATTTGAATAATTTTTTTTTTCATTTTGTGTGAAATTGTCTCAAAAATATGATAGAATTGTCAGATTAATCATTTAACTAATTGAAAAAAAATTATAATGAAAAATGTGAACGGGTCTTGAATTTTTTTTGTAAAAAAACCTTTTTTTTTCAAAATGCTGTAACTTTTTGAAAAAAAAGATATTAACTTTGTACAAATCGCGTTTGAAAGGTAAAAAGTAGTTCTTTCAAATGTCCATAACGGTTTTTTGATTTATTCCAAAAACTATATTTTTTTTGAAAAATGAAAATTCGCGTTTTTTCGAGTTAGCGAAAAAACGTTGTTTCGTTGATTTATGATGATAAAGGTTAAAAATAATTACTTTGAGCGTAAAAAAATTGTTTCTCAGATATTGTTGAGTAGTATCATATAAATAAATACCAAAAATAATTGTTAAAGACAAATATTTATTATCAAAAGGTTACAAAAGTCATATTACATAGTATTGCTGCACTCGCAGCACAGTTTCGCTACGTGCTCTTTACACATCGCCTTATGACATCTAAGACACTTAATAATACGTTTTTCGGTCAAGGGAACTTGGACATAAGTTACATCTCTTTTGCTTTGGAAGTCTATTGTCGACAAACTCATCGCGAATGTCCATTTCTTCTGGCAACTCACGAGAATCCAAAAACTCTTCAATCGTATTTCGCAGACCTATCCTCAGAGTAGGTGTTGCCAATCTTTTAATCAAAGTAGGTTTAATGCGTGTTCTGTAATAAAAAATTACAAGAAACAAAATTTAATGAGTTATAATTTACTACGAGCAGCAAAGATTTCGATATAAGACGTGCGTTCAAGTGATTGAGATCTACTACAATACTTCGCTTACCCATGTACAACGCGTTATTTTGAGGTTAGAATCTACAAAATTAAGTAAAGAGTACGTATCTTACTTACCTTTTTATTCCTCAGCGGCAAACAGACGAAAATTAAGAATTTATATTTTTAAAAATTTTGGATTTTGTAACGTTGGATACGGACTGGGTGTACCACACCCGAGCACAATGTTCATATATGTCTAGCTCGGACACAAAGCGGAGACTGACTCTGCCGCTTGGGCCTCTAATAGTGTGTACCTATAAGTTTTTTCCCCCCCTGGTCCGGACCCCCAGCGCCGACTTCTCTTCGTATGGCGCGTCTTTCAAATTTCGCTCGGGTTACGGTAACCCAGTCCGTACCCTGAGGGTTAAGCATTATTTTGTATTTACCAAGAAACTGTTTTACGTTTCTATGTATAGGTAAATAAAGAAACTGCATGTTTATTGCCTAAGTAGATTTTTTCGTTCCTCCAATAGTGAAACAATAAAATAAAACAATAAGAAAAGTTTTGCAAATCATTAATCGATAAATTATAGCGCTCTATTCAACGATGCACGAAAATAAACTTTTCTAACCGCATCAAACGCAATCCATCAAAACGACAGCATCGCTACTCAAATATGAATTAATTATAAATCGATACTAACACAATTGCAGCCAAGCATTACAATAAAAGCAATCATTATCCATACATCTTTTATCGTGCAAGACCATAATCTAACACCCTTTACCACTCCGAGTGTCAGAATCAATACCATAAAGTAACTATCTTCAGCGATACATTATCCCTACTTATCTATCGCCATAACATGGTACCTGGGATCTATTTTATTATAAAGTGCATTGTCTACTCTGTTAGAGGCTGGTCGACCGCCGAACGTAAATAATTTAACTGTCTTAAAAGATTCAAAAATAGTTTCCTAACATTGCCCCCCTTAATATGTACACCATTTGTCAGGCCATAACTGGATTTAAATGACGCGTTACAAGACAAAGGGACACGCCTTCTGATAGAAATACGTCTGTCTCTTTTTAGCTCGTGGTAATAACGCTTGAAGGCAGTTTGTCGATCCTTGTCCGACGAACGATCTTTGGTGTGTTTACGTTGTTACAAGGTTGCTTGGAACATGCTAACTTACCGAAATTGCTTTTAGTATTACAACTTTACGGCATGGAACTTAAAGTAGAAATTGCCTTGATGATTGTTTCGCAGGGGTCCAGTTAAAGCGAGATACAAGAGAGAGAGACAGAATGAATCGTTCCGTTTAAGTTAGTGACTCCAAACGAGTTTTTATGTTTGGAAATCGTATTAAGCTTTTGTTGGAAACTGTTCCACTCAACGGGCATAGTTGAGGCGTTTGTGCGGTCAAACTATCGCGCCCGTCCGTAAAGTGGGGATACTGGTGATTGGCCCGTTTTGGCCCATATTGTGTGTAACGATTCGGTAGCGCGCGGTCGAGCGTGGCACGGCACCGGACCTTCCTCCACGATACACGATCTCCAAATCTTAGTTCATTAGTGTTAGAAAATGTTCAGTAGCCAATCGCTTCGGTGAAGATATTCTCGAGTGCTAGTGTTCAAAAACAATTTACAATATGTCATCAGTGCATTCTGATGATGATCAGGAGGAGATCAATGTTGATTCCGACAGTCGGCTGTCTGGTCAATGTGATAGGAGCATCGCTTCTGATGACCGCGATTCGGAGCATAGTTACCACGACAGATACCATGACTCCCCGAACGAGCATTTGACTGATACGCAGCAGAGGGTCAACTTACCGTTCAGTATATCCCGGCTATTGGGTAAACAGTTCGAGGATATAGACAAGCGTCGACATTCAGGCGAAAGTGACGACCGAAGTGATCAGGACACTGAATCAGAAAGTGCTAAAGATGATGCTAAGGACAATTCTAGTTTGCCGTTAAATTTCTCTCATACGCCTGGGTTGTACCCCAATTCTGGGTTGTTGTTGAGGCCCGGCTTGGGCTTGGGAGCTGGGTATGGGTTCACGAGTAACCCTGGAGTGGTGAGGGTCCCAGCTCATAGGGCTTTGGGAGCACTGGGAGCATGGGGAGTGGCGTTGGACCCGATGAGACAAGCAGCCGCGGCCGCCTTCGCCCATCAGGTTGTCAAGGATAGACTGAATGGTAAGATTTTTCTTATTGGTTTTATTTACCGCTTTCAAAAAAAATTTACTAAAAGTGCAGAAGTTTGACAATGAAACTTAGAGTCTTAATTTTTTTATGAATCGGTAACCACATTATTTTAAATATTTTATGTATACAATTAAATTGATTAGGCACAATTTAGAATGGGTTTATATTATTTTTTGTATTGGTTGTTTTTTTTAACATTAACTTAATAAATCTATTAGGAAATAATACAATAATTTTAAACACTAATTTTAGGAAATAAAGAACGAGACACGTGTCGTTGTAATATTTTATTCTTTTTATGTCTTTAAAAAAAGTTGTTTTAAGATTCATATCCGATAGTAAGAATTTATTTTATTATTATGCATACATAATTCACAAAAAAAAAACAAAACGGTAAAAATTGCGGATACTAGATATATTTTTATATATTATTTTTTTATTACCAACTCATTTCATGCAACATCGTTTTTTTGGGCTGTGGAGTTAATGTTATAAAAATCATCATTATAATTATATTTTTATATTTCACTCTTTCCTAACAAAATATTTCTGGTTTGATACCATCTTCAACTTTATTTCCCAACATTTTCGTTATTTTTATCAAATTTTCGATCATTTTACGCTTACTGCATATATTTATTTTTATTGTCAAAAACCGTGCTTGATATCTTATCTCCGATTCTATTATTACTGCTTTCATCTCGTTTGATATCTTGCACTACGTCTTAATCTTTATCTATTACATTGAAATCTATATTAAGCCTAGTACTATGGACTATTCAAAACACATCATCTATTTTTATGAGGCGTTAATCGACGTTGATAAATTCATTATTGAATTTCATTTTATAGCAGCCTTGGCATTAGGTATGATTTTAGTTAATTCCGCGTTAATTTAATTTCTGTAGATATCGTTTTACTTAACCGTGACAAGAATTTGCAAATATCTAGTTTATGTCATTTTAATATGTCTATTAATTACTAAATCCCACTGACTTAGTTAAATAATTAAGAATTATGATAGCATGTTATTTTAAAATATTGATGTGGCTTTTAAAGCAGCTAGCTCGATTCACATCTAATTATACGCATTATGCCATTTAATAGTTTATAAAAATCTAAGAATATTTCAAAGGCTGTTTTTCGTAAACACTTTTATTAAATCAAGAGCCATTTCCGGAACTTCACTAGAATAACAGGATAATAATTTATATTATAGATTGCTCTAAAAATCTTAAAGAAGCTGCCCTATGCGCAAAAATACATTACCAATTAGCGAAAAATCTTCATAGCCATTCATTGAATTTGCAGATCTATATGGATGTTGAAGATGTTATATTTATAAAGATAATCCGCTTCTAATACTAGAAAAGCCAAATCTTAAAGAACGTGAAAATAAATAAATAAACAGATAAAAGTGATATTGCTATTTAGCAAAACTAATAAAGACAAAATAATCAGTTTTACTTCAAAGTCAAGAGGCGCCGATGTCCCTTCGAGCAATTACGTGTTTCGTGCGATGACACAGAAGAAACTATTTGGTTTTTTGGCCTCACCCCACGGTTACCGTGGAAGTGAGATTGCGGGCGCCTCGTCCGTTGTAATTTGTCGCCGGCCGGTCGACAAGGGCCGTAGTTTTTTTGTTTCTCGTTGTGACAGAAAATTGGTCGGTGTAAAAAATGTTTTGGGTTGTAAACTGTTCTTTTTCCTGCTTGTTACGATTGCGATGATTATTTTTGTAAAAAAGAGATTGAATTGTAACGTAATGTTTCTTTGGATTGTGAAATTTAGTATGGATTCTACGTCTATGTCTTAATAGCAATTGGATAAACATAACTCTTTTTAGTTGATTCCTAACAAGAAAACAGTTTTACCCATGCAACACGCAAACACCAAGTTCAAATCACAAGTTTTAAAACTACGTCAACACAGAATACCATTTTATTTTGCCTTTTGTTTACTCAAATCTATCGACTGGAATTGAGAGTCCATGTTATTATTATTGTCATTGCGATATTAGTACTTCCTATATTTCTTAAATAAACACAATATTATCAAACAAAAAATCTAACATCTTAAAATTTGCAAAAAAGTGTTAATGCAGATGATCCGGTGCGGCGCGTGTTAGCAGGATATGTTAGTTTTTGCGACCACCGGCATTGCCTTTCCACTGTAATTGAGACAATAGCTGCCTATCTGTCGGAAGTCGGGGCAAAAAACATAGGCGCCAACGATTTATGTTCGGAACTATTGACCGAGTAACCGAACATAAAAAATGGGGTATGTTATAACTTCCTTTTTACTTCCGATAGTCCTTTTTATTATTTTCAACTTAAGGTAGGAATATTAGTGAATGGTTTGACATTGTTAATCAGATTATACCTTAATTTAAAAACAACAATATTTATTTGCCGGAACTACTCGTGGTAGGCCGCCTGGGTTGCTACCACCGTAATGTCTATTTCTTCCGCCAAACTGCAGTGTAAATGCGCTATTGTGTTTCGGTTTGAAAGGCATTGTAGCCGGAGTAACTACTGAAGATACGCTTACCATCAAGCGAACGGCATCTTCATATCACTATTCATTGCAATAAATAAAATAACATAAATTCGTTACATATAATTAATTAAGGATATCTTAATATTTTAGCTCTAACATGTTCCAAACCAAACTTGTTTTTTTAATCCTAATTTTAAGACCACTATACCTTATAACAACGGCTTAGATCGCGCCAGATACAATTTCAGCCAAATCAAATATTTTTGCTATTTCCACCTGCAAATAATAACAGCTTGTCTCACAATGCCGTGCAAATCTATAGTTCCAATGAGTCACTTTGATTCCCGCCGCGTGTGATCTTGTTTTTGCATCGTCGGCGCTTGTCCACCCTGTAATTGACACAACACACAAAACAGCACGGACGTGTGCCGGAAATGTTCGGATCGTGACGACAAACTGCTTTTTTTTTATGGTTTGCACAACAGTAAAAAGTTTTATTTTGAATAGATAAAGATTTATGGAAACACTAATTTTGTTTTTGAATTTAGCGTTAGGTCAATTCTGCGTTTGGATTAAAAGTTCCAATAAAATGAAAAATATACTTATTATTAACACTAACATACCAACATTTTATTTAAAAAACTGTAATCATTAATTTAATGAGATAGAAGTCAAGACAACAGCATGTTTTCATTATGAAACCATAATGTGAAAGATACTGGTAAAAAAACAATTAATGTACATATTGAAAAAAAAAGCGATTAAAATGCATCTAATTTTATGTGCACTACAAATAAATATATATAGTAACTACGAATTACGGATTAATTATCAGCCCGAAGTCAAGAATTTGTGTCTGGCTCGCCTATCACGTCATGGGACGGATACCAGGCGAAATGTGGGCACCTCCGCCTATCCCTTCTAGGAAAATGTGTGAGGCTATGTATGTAACTTTGAATTATTTGTTGCCTCTCCACGATCAGTAAACTGATATCAGATTGCTTGAATATTAATAAACACAAAACGCTATAGTCGAACATTTTTCATATAACGGTTCCTTCATCATTGTGTACAGAGTACTGTCCAAGCGAACATTATTCCACCAGCAAAATGTTTGCAAAAACAATCCTGTTATAGATCATGATTTCTGTACCGAATCAAACGTTTCACAGCGGTAATAGCGGAACAATGAAGTGGCTCTTTCAAAGGTTTGTTTTAACAAGCGACAGTTTTGCCAATCGATATCGATATCGATAGACCGCAAATGGCATTTTCTCTAATGGCCGTCCGTTTCCGTCTTCTGCTCATTACGTTGACCGCAAATTTTCCCAAATGCGGTGTTTTACCTCTATTACTAAAGCCTTATTGAGCTGAGATGCGGTAACGCTGTTGTTAGAATTTTATGAAAAAATATTTGGTGAAGAAGATTCAAACTGTCTGTCTTCATGTTTATTTGGTTTAAATGACATGGTTTATATTCGACTTTCGCCTAAATGAATGCTAAATGCTGAAATGTTGCGGACCTAAATTAATAAGTGAAAAAATAACCGATGTGGCTCTACTGAAGAAAAAGCAAAAAACAATAATATTTTAGTATTTTACAAACTTTTTACAATTAAATAGCAAAAATTATAAAAGATCGATATTTGTGTCTGAGCTTTGTTGGTATTAACTTGAAGTTTATGCATCGTGTCAGCTTTTAATTACAAGTGATAAACAATATTTGATCAGTTCTTAGAGCTATTCAAGAATAAGGGCTATGCGACGGCTAAACGTGTTTTGAGTCACGAATACTTTTAGTTACTAAATTTGCTTACTATAAGACTGGTCACAAAAACAAGCGTAGGTGGTAGATAAAACCATAATATAGACAATGGAGTATACTCGTAGGTACTAGGAAACTATATTCATCATCTGTTGGTCCTCCAGTAGACCATGGCTGGACCACCACAGAAAGGGGAGAAATGGCACTAGGGACAACGGACGAGTAGTAAACAAGTTGTAGAGAATGAGTTTGCCCACGTGGTAGAGTGCACACTGTAACATAAATAGTAGGTTCCGCATTCGTCTCCCCAAGATTGAGCTTATATAATCGCAAGATTGATTAGGCCATGGGTTAGTTGAGGGTTTGACCCTACCTACTTACATTTACTAGTATTAGGTCTCTCATATGTGAGAGGCTGTCTTGGTAGGTACCACTGAAGTATGCATTTTTCCCGTCAAACAAAAGTGTAAATGCACTGTTGGATTTCTGATCATATTGAAACTTAACATGTTATGTCTCAGGATGGTGAGCGCAGTGGAATGCCAGGCATTGTTTTATATTTCATGGTGTTGTTTGGTTTTGCTACTGTTCATGAGCGTACGTATTGCTTACCATCAGGCGAACGCCATGCTCGTCTCGCCATTCAATATAATAAAAAACTTACCATAAAAAAGACACATTGGCTGGATATAGGCGCTTCGCGCTGTATCTAACAGAAAATATTCTCTCACCATCCTTCACCCAAATACCCTAAAATTGCATTGAAGTATCACAAAACTTTATCCATCTGAAACAATTATCTAAAACCTATTCTCTGAATAATTATTAAAGTTATAATCGCTTAATAATATCGTGTAATTGTTTGTAATGGCGTCGGCTCCGTGTTCCATTGTCTCGGATCAGATTAGCCCGGCCTGATTGCACTTGATGTTTACACTTCCGCATTTTGATTAATGTTGGCGTTGTTTATCTGTTTACACGGGTCGTGCTAGACTACAGTGACACGGCTGATGAGCTGTTTGTTTTGCGAATAATTTATATATTACTTAACATATTTTTTCAATATTTATTTTAAAAAATTAATAAATACACTTAATAGTGACATACGTAGTTCTGACCCCTCACTAAGATCGAGTCTTGTGTCATGAGTATCACAAACTACGAGAGGCTTTTCGGTCTAACTAACACCCAGAACCCACAGGTATTTTTATCAGTATCACATAAATATTTGTATCAGTGCGGGGATAGAACGATTGATCGATATTTCTATATCTTATATTTATTTCTCGTAGCTTTTGTATTTCAAAATAATGTTAAGAAAGATATCACTTAAACGATTTTAAGTAGCGTCATTTTTAACTGAATACAAAATTAATTATAAAAAGTAAACTTAAAAGAACCATTTTTGATAAAATGTGCTTTTAAATACGTTAATACACCCATCCATTTGCACAATTAACATGTTCTGGTCGTTGTACTGCACTATAACTCATAAATGCTTTCTCTATAAATGCGGTATCAACAGTGCATATTAGAAATTATCATGATATTCTCAGTTCAAAAGCGGAGGTCGGACCAGTCGAATAATTATTTTACGATTGTATTATTAAACAAACAGCCGTCATTACTGTGATATCTTCATTACGTTTCATCTCCACCGGTGCTTAATTAATAGCCTGTAATTGCCATTTTACCATACTATTTTATTAAAGAGTTATTTTTGTCAATAAACTCATGATGGCATTTTAAACGTTTCCATACGGGTTTTGGTAGCGTAAAAAAGTGTTTTATTACTGCATTTTTTATTGTAAAATCCTAATAATTACTATTAAGTGCCATCTAACTGGTTTTTGGTAGCGGCTTCGTATTACAAGATGTTTGTCGTGTAACGGTCGGATTTTATATTATTTTTTAATGATTCAGTGTGAATTAGGTTGTTAGTGAAATAGTTTGAATTTTTATTTCGCAGTTTGATAGCAACACGAATTTTAAATTAAAATATTTTTATTAAATGGCCAGAGTGTTCGGCTTCTTTGACTTTACGAAATTCACGAGCCGTAAAATTTACATGTGTAAGTATTTTGATCTCATTTGCCTTTGAACCCATAGACCGAAGCATTTATCGTCTTACATAGATTTTATGGGTCTTATATTATTTTATTTCATAAATATTTCATTTTCTAGTTTCTATCAACTTAATAGATTTAAATTTACGTGGAATTTTGTAATTAAATAACACAACAGTTATCTTAAATCTTCAAATATTAAATGCATTTCGTACGAATCGCTCGTAACAATATTTTTACCATTAGTTCAGTGCCAAGTTGCCTCCGATTAAAAAAAATGTCCAGTTATCGTCATTGTCAGCCACAACATGTCAACTGCTAAATTTTATGAAAATATTTATAGAATTAGTTAGATTAGCATCCAGTGACCTTATGAGCCTACCAGGTCCTATCAACGTTATTTTAATAATTATTTCTTTGATTTACGCGAACCTTACACATTTAAAATAAAACTATGAGATCAGCCTCCATCCGTGACCACGAAATCCGTAAAATAATTGAAAGGCGCGTCGTGTCGAAAAATAAAACCAAATCCGTGACAAAATTCGTAAATACTAATTTTGTTTAAATTATTAACCAACTTCAAAAAAGGAGGTGGTTGTCAATTCGACGAAATTTTCTGCATGACTGATATCAATCATTTTAGGAGAATAGAAATAGAAATAATATACATATAATTTTATTCCACAATAGCCTATCTATGGCAGGCTTCACATCAACAATACTTGAGTAATCTCATTCTTTTGTATAGTAGAATTTGCAGATATAAAATTATCTTATGACGTCAATAATCATGTCATATGACGTCATAACTTCCCGCCTGTTTCCCCAGCGCCGCGACCACCAAGTACAAAATCATCGATACACTAACACACGTGTATCCAAGACTCTCCCCATTTCCCCGGGGGAATGGCTATCGTTATGAAAATGTGACGTGCACCAATATGCGATGATACGGTTGACCCGGAGCTGGGAATTGTCGAAGTTGCGTTATGTTATTATGAAACTTCGTAGTTTACAAGCAATATCTGTAATTGACTATTTTTTTCCGTGCAAAGGAAGTGGACAAGAATTTATTTCCAACTCCTATTAAATTCACTTTCTGATTAATTTCGTTGCGGCTTAAAGACAAGTTAGACATTCCCGGAGACTCGCCGAGCTTCAGTGCTCGGTGTCATTACATTGCGTGCCACTGTTGATCCTGGCTCACAGGAGTTACAGTGGTGGGTGTGAGGGTGGGACAGTCTCCAGAAATAACTATTTTTTATTGCAATAATGATGAGACGAGTATGCCGTCTGATGGTAAACAATACGGCCGCTCATAGAAAGCAGCAAAACCAAACAACACCATGAAATACTTGGCATTTCATTACGCTCGCCATGCGGAGACATAAGATGTTAAATCTCAAAATGTCCAGTAGTTACTTTATCTACTATTCCCTCAAAGCGGAACACAATAGTGCATTTAAACTGCTTTTTTCCGGGTGAAATAGACATTGAGGTGTTATCTACCAAAGCTATCTACCAGTAGAATCACGGATTTACTATAACAAGTATGAGCGTTTATTCAATAACTTGATCATTGATTTATTTTGTTAATTAATAAAAAGCAAAAGAGTAAGTTCCAGATTGTTAACCATCAACAACGTTTAAAGAGTTGTTATATATTGCTATCGGAAAGTTACAGCAAAAGTCGACAAAAGCTTATGAAAAGTGTATGTTTTTACTATGTCTTCACGGCAATTATAATTTTAATTCTAAACTTGCAATACAAATCTCTACTCTTATGATTAAGATTTTCTGTATTAATGAGACACTTTGAATATTTTTATTTGTGATGTTAAAATCATGGTTTGCAATCAATTAGAAGTAATAATTTTATTTACATTGTATGAAGAAGATTTGACATGCAATACAAATGTTCGGTTGCTCTGCTAACATTTGTGTGATTTATAATTGTGTAAATTTTAAGATATTCATATTATTATAAAGTAAATAAAAATTCTATCCTCCACGTGCTTCACAGTACAATGTATATTTAGCCATGGTCATGAATGAAATAAACTTTAAATATATTTTATAGCTACTGAGCATTGGGACTTAGGGACATTAGCTTATATTGACACCATAAATTCATCAGAAAATACATAGCAATAAGAAAGGTTAAATGTCATTTCCAAGTTAGATTTACTTCCAAGAATAAAATTAGCTATAATATTCGCGATTCATGTTTGTACTACAATTCAAACATTATCATGTGTTTTAGCATTTATTTACATGGAAATTAAATCAATATACCTTTTTTCTGTAATTTTACGGCTGTATTTTTTGTCATTAGCTTGAATCTCGATTCTGTTTAGTTAGATTAAATGTTTTGCGGACTTTTAAACAATAAACATACTTTTCAACTGAATTGAATAATAATACAAATTGTTTCAAAATATATGAAGGTGTTGAAAATGTTTCGAGCTCTGTGACTATTAGGGGCATGCCTACAATATTGTTATTCGAAAATTTCACAAGTTCCCCTCTTTCACACCATGTCATATTTTAAGTCACGCTTAATACTTTTTGCACATAAAAATACAATATACGCGTTGCAGGCAAATATTCATTCATATTGCCGATTTTGTACACATGAAAATATTTCTAGAATTATTGAATAAGTTCCTAATTGCTTATACAAACACGTTGGAAAATATTTATTATTGTTTATTGAATCATCGGAAAAGTGGTTATGGAGACCGACATTGAATTGTTTAGTCAAATCGTTATAATACATTAAAATATTAATATTCTTTATACTTAAACAAATCAAATTAATATTTTATATTTTTTAATTCAAAAATATTGTTTACAAGAACATTGACGGGAAAATATATGTCATACCACTAAAATAAATAGATATTGGAACAAAAGTAGATGAGATTACAGAATAACGATTTGTAAATGATTGGAGTTGGCTACAATACATTTGAAATAAAAAAAAGTGTACTAAAGTTTTCCATTATTATGAAGGCACGGTGAAAATTTATTTTTACTTATCATAATTTCATTGCAAACAAGCTAGTGTACGAGACTCGCCAAATGCATACCTATGCTCGGGGTCAAATCTTCGCCTGGCAATGGCGATCCTGCCTGACCGGAGTGTCTTTCATTTTTGGTCTCTCGTAATAATAGGCTTAAAAAATAATATTATGAAAAGCCTTTAATATTGATAATCCTCAACACCTTCACCGTGTGTCACAAAGGTCTTTGCTCCGCAGTGGAGCGTTAAACTCTGCCACCATGTTTACAAGTAATAAATAAAAATAGTTGAATTAAATGATTACGTTAAATGAGTTGTATTATAATTGTGCCCGTTTACGAGGCTTGATTACGTCTAAATTAAAATTATTGCTTGATTATTTTATGTGTTTGTAGAACGGTGTTCGGTGGAAATTGCTTTTTTACCTCTGTCATGCGGATTGTCGGTATAAGGAATTATTTAATAGCAATTTGTTGTATAACACTATTTGACTTCACGTGTTTTGTTTTTTAGGTTGAAATTCACGGGTTTTAGAGGTAATTAAAAAATATTACCCAAAGTGTTGTAATAAAATAATCCGTACTACTTTATGCATACATCAATGATATGGATATGTAATAATCTAATAAGAATTCGCACATCTTCCTGCGTTTTTACATTCATGTTACTAGATGCAAACTTAGCACCACGTTACATACGGAATATATTTTGTTATTCGTGAAAGCGTTGCCTCTAGTTACTAGTGTATATTCGATTATAAATCATGTGTGTTTTACATACAAATCTACATGTTTGCAATTCATGCACCTTTTTTAACTCTGCAAATTGTGCAATCGGTGCGAGATTCAATAAGTTCAAGTTCCTAAAAACTTTTCGATTGTCAGTGTCCCGTGGAAGGAGTTTGTAGTAGTAGTGGGTACACTTGATTTCATCCCTTACTAATCCTGGTCTACAGGAGTTAATGTTATCAGCGCGGTGGACTATATAGCCTAACCCCTCTCAATTTTACTCTCGGTTATGGAGGAGACCCGTGTCCAGCCATTGGGCTTGTACGGGTTGATACAGATACAACAGAGAAGGATAACATCATTTCCTATGCTGTAATCGCGATATAATCACACGGAACCGTACTACAACCAAGCCCAGCAAAATGTCTTTAGTAAGCATACAATTTTATAAAAAGCATATCCACCGATATTTCGTGTAACTTAAACATATGTTGAGTATATTTTATCGGCAATCCATAAAGTGAGAGGATATAAAAGCGGCCATATTTCAAATGTGAAAATATACGGCGCACAGCTCCCGCGATGGGGACACGTTGGTAAAATATTATATTGCCATTTATATGTTTCTGTGAAAGATTACTTTTCACCTTAAGTGCTGTATTGAGAGTTTGAAGGGTAGTCAATAATTTATGTATTCATATTTTGATGGGAACAAACGGAAAAGAAGGCATAAATACCTTAAAGAACTTTTTAAAAATCGAATCATTGTCAATCTAAGTTTCACCCTTAATTAGCGATTGGAGAATAGTTAGTTAGTTAGCTGGTCTTGGTCTTGACATAAATAAATCATCCATCATCAGAACTATCATTCTTGTTTTCAGTCTATATCAATTCAAAAATAATAACGGTTCACTAAGGATTTTATCAAGTGCAGCTCAGTAACATCTCTCGCAATAACATTATGTTTAACAATAAAATTCACTTAATATCATTCGCCAAAACATCAAAACACATTACAAAACAACCCATCAATAGCATTAAATATTTAAGTGGCACACATCCCGACTTCAATTTAGCATAAAACAAGGGGCAAATATCACGAGATTATCCACAATTAGGCGACGGCGGTTCGCAGTAGGCCACCGTTGACAGCCAGCGGACAAAATTTAATGAGCCAAATGAGCGAGCGTGCGTGTAATGAGCCCGCTTGGATGTCATTTTGGATGGTCACACAGGAATTTTTGCCTCTAAATGAGTGGTTAAATTGCTGTGTTTTTATACTTTAATAATGGAAGGAATTGTTTGTATCTTCGGACTTATCTGTACTAGAAAATGAATGCGTGAATCGTTTGTATTTTCAGTGTTATTGATTCTGATTGTGAAATCAGACAGTATTTATAATCAGCGCTAAAAATTCTCTTAAGTATTCATGTACTGATCAGGTCTATATGGCCATAGGTTTCTGTCATCGTTCTCAAAATATACATATATTAGTTTGTTTTCGTGTCACAAATATTTTTCCTGCCCTGATGGACAAGAGAAATCGGGAAACTTATTAGATGGCGTACTATTAAATAAATCTTTGTCTTAAAGTAGAGGGCAATAAGCCTAAAATGATGATAATAATAAACTTTGCAGCTATATGTAGCTACAAAAAAATTAACTACAAAACAATAATTTAAAGTTACATTTTCTATTCAACATAATGGCAATATTTGCATTAAACTATTTCGTGCGAGTAAAACATCGCGTATTCATCAGTTAAACCATTATTTAATGACACTTCATTCAAATGTCACGAAATCCATGTTATTACGCATTGTTGTTCGCAATTTATTCTTTATCATTTTGTTACAAATTGCTACTTATATAACAATAAGCCCAGCTTTACACAATGACCGTGGCAATAATTTGGGACTTGTGACATTTTAGCAACATTCGTAGTCTTTTGTAACAATGGAATAGTATTAAATGTCTTACGAAAAGAATTTTGAGTGTTGCAATGCCGTTTTGATAGACCGTCGTATAAGTTTTCAATGGATTTTATTCACTATACAGCCAAAAAACATTTCAGTAAAGGATAACTTTATATTTCCTTTTTT
Source organism: Hyles euphorbiae (assembly GCA_023078785.2). NCBI lineage: Eukaryota > Metazoa > Arthropoda > Insecta > Lepidoptera > Sphingidae > Hyles > Hyles euphorbiae. The sequence continues at coordinate 6,269,919 of CM041030.1, forward strand.
TTTAGTATAATAATACAAGCCCATATGTATATGTCATATTGTGCTACAGATTACGGGCCTCTCCTTCGATTGAAAAAATACCAGACTGGCCTGAAACGTGTTGATGACTTTTATTACTTTGGAAAAGTCATGCGGAGAACGTTCTTTTAAAGTTGTTGATCTGCGATAAATGTATTTGAGTGCACCATGTTGAAAATGTAGATATATCTTTATTTTGCAACTGGCATAATATTAGAATTTAAAACATCAGGCTTTAAAGAAGCTAAAGTAATTTCCCAACAGAACACTATTACACTTTAATAGCGCAGCGTAAACTGCAAAAACAAAAGACAACAATGTACAAGTAACACGCTAGCTATAAGCACGACGTTATAAAAGCCTTTGTTCCCCGGAATGAGTGCAATGTTGTTTCAAAATGCATCCTAAACCCGTATTCCGATTGCATTCCGCTTTCAGCCGTTGAATATTCCATGAGTTTCCGATTCCATTCTGTTTGGTAGCTGGTAACTAGTGGGAATTGCTACCCGCTTGTTGCGTGCAATATGTATGAGATTTTGTCCGTTTATTTTTTCGCGCCGCCCCACTGTCCGGCGAGTAATTGAAAAATGTTTACTGCATCGCTGCATTGATTATACGATTGTTTTGTTTATAGATATTTGGTGGACGTTTTACAGATATATCAGATCCGTGTTAATTTGGAAAGTGTGATCGATTTATCTGTAAAGCTATGTCCAATCACTATGTAACCTGTAATCACTGTGTAAGTAAATAAATATACCGGACAGTCTCATACATAGTCTTGACCAACACTAAGATTGAACTTATGTCGTGGGTATCAGAAACTACGAGAGACTTTTCGGTCTCACAAACGCCCGTACCTGAAACAAATACTTGTGGATATCACAAATATTTGTTTCGGGAATCAAACCCGAAGCCCTCATATCATATGCAGCATGCCAACTGCGCCACGGAGGCTGTCATAACATAAACATAATGTAATCGTTTTCTGAAAATAAACAAGCCATTTTATGCTTCACTAGTTTAGCAAATTTTTCGAATATTTAACATTATCAGAATACACATTATTTAGGTACTTATAATAATATTTATTCTCAATTATAATAAAATGCCTGCAAGTACCTAATACCTATTACATGAACAGCCTTAATCTTATATCAAACAAAAATAACCTTTAAATACACTAACATAAAATACAAAAATACGTAAGCAAACAACTAAATCATACGGCGCAGTGAACTAAACAGGCTAAACTCAACAGGCGTGAACAAATGCGTCTATCTGAGTGATGGAGCGGGATGCTGTAATCCCAGGTGACGTCTCAGTCCAATTAGGCGTCAGGCATTCGTCTTCCCATCCTTACTTTTTCACCTCCTCTCCCCGCGGATTGGGGATGAAAATATGAGTGTGAATTTGTCTCGTTTAGGCGTGTTGGAGAACACTGTGCGTCTTTGTTTGTCTGAACTTCAAGGATGGTTTAGATGAGAATTTTATTCGATTTAAATATATTTTGTTTATTGATTAGGTTTCAACATTTTGCATACGTTCCATATTAGATGCTGGTACAGATGCTTTTGTATGACTGATAATAGGCACATTTTCTGTTTTTCCTTATTTGTACAGTTAGAATGCGCTTTCCTATTTAACCTTCGCTGTTAAATCCGGTCAGGATCTTCAGTTGTAAGAATACTTGGTCTTGTCCTCTCCTACCATACAACCACCTTAAATAATACACGGTTCTTGAGGGACCTAGAACACTTTTCTTTGGAGACTTATTCGTTGATGAATTATATAAATGGGTAGATACGCTTTCATTTTTTTTATTTATAAATAGTTTAGACCATCAGTATATTAAAGACAGAGTTTATTCACTGTAGCCGACGCCCACAATATTTTCCAGTACTTTTTCTCATAATTTCCCAGCTAAATATAAATAAATAATAAATATAGCCAACAGTCTCATACATATCGGAAAATAAAGACGTAATAAGTTCTTTTGATAGCATTACATTTACATTTTATTCATAGTTTACAATATCTTACTTTCATATTGAAAAACATCTTGACAAAATCTACAAGTTGAATATCCATCAATTTTTTTTTAAACTGGAGTCCACAGTAATTAGTCTTAGAAAATGATAATTTCATAAATCATACAATTCACATTTACTATACCAGTTTAGTCTCAAACATATTAAAAAACACAATGATACTAAACAAAAATGATACACAAACCACTCCGACCCTAGATGATAAAATGATATAAATAAAGGAGATTCACTTTGAACGGTCAAAACCCCAAACTCACGGAAAGGGTTGCCCAGAGGGATAATATCGTAAAGGGGCCGCCCTCGAGACTTAACCCTTCAATGTTAATTTGTTCCTTCATTTTTCTTCGCGTTTATCTTTCAGGTAATTAGTTTTTCCCGTTTTAAATTTAAGGATATGATTTTTATGTCGTGATTAGATTAAATTGTCTTAGATTTTAAGGGGGTTCTGAATTTGAGTAAAGTAGATTATTTTTATTAGCTTTTAAATGAAATTATTTTTGGGAATTGTAAATTGGTATGATTACATTACTCAATATTTTATTAATATGAGCGTTTCAGCCAGCTATCGAAGGGCAGATGAAATTTAAAAATATTGTTATGAAAAAGATTTGCCTAACAGCATGACATAATATACGAGATTGTATAATATTTTGCGTAATTTCAATGGTCTTTTGTTACACCTGGCATTTTTTTGCCGAAATCTATACAAATCATTGGCACACATTTTCAAAATGTTCCATAATATCTAAAACACCGAACAAAACCTACAAACCCCACTCATAACTAATCGTAAAAGCGTCCCTATTCTGTAAAAGCCGTTACTACAACGTAACACAAACCACATCGGCTGCGTAAAGCACACTACGGACCGTGCACATGAATCATACAGCTGTAACCAGATTATAGCCCGCGGAATCTTGTTACCGCACCCTTTTCCACCCTGATGCCGAGTGACGCGTGTGCGTGAAATATACCACGCTAATCGGTTTTATATGGAGCGGAGTTTTCGTGTCGTAAAATATTTAATTCCATGAGAGCGTTGTAAAAATGTTTATTATTTGCGTATGTTAATAAAGGTAAATAATATGGTCAATTTTCCGGTGGTATATTTGTAATATTCCGATAACAAGAATTTTAGGACTTATTTAGAAGTGGAAAGTATTTTTGGCTGGAGAAATGTTGCTGACTGAAAAATATGGTTAACAATGAATTAAATAATCTGTTTCACACAGTATGCTTCACGAAATCAATAAGGGTACTTCACTTGTTTCATTGAAGTGTGTTGATTCTACGATGCTACGTTACAACTTGTGATGTAATAAGGATTTTCCATTGTTCACGTAAGCAATATAATATTAAAAATCCAACTTCATAAGAGTATTTTTTTATTCCAATTAGAGAAGATATCATACCACAAAGGGCATGATAATGAATGTCTCTGTATTATTACTATAATTATTAACTAAATATCATTACATAGTATAAAACAAAATCGCTTTCTCTGTCCCTATGTCCCTTTGTATGCTTAAATCTTTAAGACTACGCAACGGATTTTGATGCGGTTTTTTTTAATTTGTATATGTATATGTAATAGTGATTCAAGACGATGGTTTATATGTATAATACGTGCATATTATTGTAGAGAAATCTATATGCACCCGGGCGAAGCTGGGCTGGGCCGCTAGTATACTATAATTGTATAATGACTGTTATTTAATAAAATATTGGTCGATCGATTTATGTAACTGAAAATACATGAAAATATCAAATGTTTGCGGCTACGATAAAGTAACTAACAACATTTTAAAACCATGTTTAAGTTACGTGTACCCGCGCAATTGCTACATAATTTGCGGTCACGTGAAGCAGCCATTACGATTGTCGGCCAACCAATGGGAGCGCGCCATTTAATACGTTCCATATTTGAAGAAAGAAAAATGAAATATGAGACGGTAATTTAAATTTCGAATAGGGTAACAGGAACGACGTTGCACCATTTTCTTAGATGGTACATAATATATAATAAAGAAGGATATTTTAATAGTAGGGTTCTTAGATGTAAGGCTCTATTTGACAATTAAAGCTACTTTTATTCAACTTTTTAAGACTTGGAGGTAAAGTATACTCGTATATAACGACATTATTAAATTCCTTAAATCTCCGGGTTTTGTTTTTATCTATTTACAGACGTTAATAGATTAAAATACTAGTTTGCTTTGTTTGCAAGTCACATATCAAAAATGCATACATTTTGCGTATTAAGCTTATGAAAAAAGTCAATATTATAGTGAATCGTAAACATATTCTTTACGGTTTGGCAACGAAGTTTCATGTCAAAGGATATGTTGTAATATCTGTCGATACGAATGCAAAGTGAATGTGACGTTGTGAGAGTGTCACCTCTAAAATTTGCGGTCTATGGTTCAATAGTCGGCATAAATCCTATTATCTATGCCGATCGACGCCTCCGTTGCGCTGATTGGTTAATTCAATTCTGACATCTGTCAAATTTGACGTGCGAACTGTCATCGGCGTTCGCATAAATACGCGTGTAACGGCGCTCGCGTCCTTTTTCTATAACCTATAAGCCGCGTGCTACCACGCGTCTTTCCGAACCCGCTGGGGTTCTTCGTTCTTCTACTTGGCGTTCTTCGTTCTTCTACTTGGCGTTCTTCGTTCTTCGAGTACTTCTTCTTCTTGGCGTACTTGGCGTCCTTGGCGTCCCTTTCGCTTACTTCGCTGCCCGCTGTTGCTCCGCACCGCTTCCAGCCCGACTGCATCCGAGCCTGCGCCTGCCGCTGACCTGCGCACCGTGCCCGGCCACGTGGCAGCTGACTTCGCCGGCGAGCTGTCGCCGGGTTCCGCCACGTGCCGAAGACCCGGATCAGTGTCCAGTGAAGGCCAGTGACTCCTGTTGCATACCACCAGCAACAGTGCCGGGTGTAATCAGTGATGCGAATATATTAAAGCCCGAACCACGTAACTACCCTGAGTTCTCATTTACATACCTACCCCTACCTGCGGGCGGCCTAACCCGCCGCATGAACTTTATTGTATAAAATTAATCAATTATATTAAGGTATCAATACATGAAATGAACACTAACAGTTTCATCCCAGTCATTATGTTCATTATGAAATATCGATTTGACATTGAGCACAATATAGTTAACTACATGATCTCATCTCACGGATCATTTAACGCAAATCGATCTATTACGGAAAACATCAGTCATTACCGAACGTTCCGCCAATCGCAGTGCTCCGTTTAACCGAATGTAATTTATAGAGTTTCGAATTTTAAAAACGGAATTATGGCCGCCATTTTGGATGTAATTTTGAAAATGCTCACGATTACCGGCTTCCTTTAGAGGCGGTTTGCGGTCAGAATCAGGCGGTCAATCACTTGACTTTCCATATAATTTCACATTATGAAAAAGTGATTATAGTATGTAGTAAATTGTAGTGAAGTGAGTTATTTTTAATGAGATTTTTATTTATTCATGAATATTTTTTTTGTAATTCACGATTGCAGTACTCAATCGTGATTTCAATTACTGAGATAAGATGTAAATGTACGTTGGAGGCGGAATGGCGATTGCTTGATGGTTTCGCCGTGGATTGTGAGGATATTGATGCGAAGCTATTATGAAGATTGTATCAGTATTAGTATATTTAATGAGTTTTTTATGAATCATTATGTAGCTACTGGAAAATTACGTGAATCATTTAAATTGACGTTACCTCATGTGTACATGTAGGCGATATTATATAAACATTAATATTTATTCAATACTGCCAAATGTGGGTGTCCTGCACCTCTGCCTATTCTTCTAGAAAAAAAAGCTTAGTTTATGTAAATACATGAACGTTTATGTTTGTAATAAGATGAACGAATTCTTATTACTCCAGTTAGAATTTTGTCGAGGAATAGATAATATATAGGAGACTGAAAACTGAGATTGGTTTACACTTATTATACATTATAATAGAAACTTTACAATTAATAAACTTTATAAATACATAAGTTGTATATCTATTACATTCAACCTAAAACTGAACAAAAACATTGTAAATATCGAAACTTAATTAACTACTATTACTTTCATAAATAGTTATATTTTCTGTGAAGAATTAAGCCCCTGTCTTTTTTTACTGTATTTTGTCTCCCCACTTCACCATATATCACCACCATCACCAATAATCCTATTGACACAAACAATCATTTCCAGCGTCATTCCCGATCACGAGGCGGATCGGGCATCCGTACCAGAACCGAACGCCTCCGAAACGCAAGAAGCCGAGGACTTCCTTCACGAGGCTGCAGATAGCTGAGTTGGAGAAGAGGTTTCACAAGCAGAAGTACCTGGCCTCGGCGGAGAGGGCGTCGCTCGCCAAGACCCTGAAGATGACCGACGCACAAGTGAAGACTTGGTTCCAGAATAGAAGGACTAAGTGGAGGTAAGGACGTTTTGATGTGATTGGTTTCGTGGAAATAGCTTTACGTATCATAATTTTATTTAAGGATTAATACGATGACTGCACTGTATCAGCCCGCATACGTCCTACTGCAGGGACGTCCTCCACAATCGAGAGTGCGGTTGAGAGTGGATAGTCCACCATGCTGGCCGAATGCGGGTTGACGGACTTTAGATTCCATAGACGTTCGTATAAACGGCTATGGTATACAGGGTGCCAGGTCACGATGTTTTCCTTCACCGTTTAAGTGCGTGGTGATTGACTATCAATACATACATGACTTAGGAAATTCAGAATTGTGCCTTGGAATTCGAACCCGCGACCATCGTGAACACGTTGGCAGACGTGAATTAATACAATTTAAAGGCATTAATACGATTATGTAAAATTTGTAATCCATTAGCGTGTTTCTTTAACATCCCATTTTCAAAAAATCTAATTGTGAGAAGTTTAGACATTTGGTATTGAAAGACTAACTTACCTTACATCGTTTCAATATTACACCTGATTATAACTACCATATTATCCAATAATTCTACAAACGATATACCACCAGACAGCTTCAAAACCATTTCTAGCATAAAGATATACCCAACCCTTCCATATTTAATACTCATAATGGAAAACCGATGATCCGAGCCTCGATTTTATAGTCTATTTAGAGTTTATCTGTCCTTAAAACACTTGTAATTATTTAAGTGAAGGCGTCAACGTACCCCGTTAGCTTGCATGTCGTCATTAAGATAACTACAGTGTAGCGACCAGTCTATTTTGAGCCCCGGCTTAATAGATTTACTATAAACATATCACTGAATAAGTAATGGAATTCGCTCGAAGGATTTCATGTGTTTAAAACCACGTTGGTTTGAAAGTTAGGCAGTTTATATACTTCGCTTGATGGAGTAGTGTTTGTCTCCTTAACATAATTATCCACCTCATTTACTAATAGTTATATCGTCTTAAGAAATATGCTTAAACCCAATTGAAAGTACAAAACACGATCGATTATCTAATCTAATACGAAAACAGTTTAGACTCTCCCCTACATTATTTATGTATCAAAATATATGCTTATTTTTTTATCAGTTACTTTACTTATTCAATTAAGTATTTTAATATCATTTCATCTGGTGTATTTAACACGTTTGTCATTATGTTCATACCGAACAGTTAAAGCTCTACCAAAATTATGTGATACGGCGTGGACACTAGTCCATAATATTATTACAGACTAATTATTTTTTTTAGACTAGTAATAATAATTATTTACCGTTGTCATTTATCGCGTTCTTTACACTAAGAAAAAAAGCTCGTGTTAATATTTATGAAGACTAGAATTAAGCAATTTATTGTACTTCTATCCGCTCTAATCCTTTGTGAAGGCAGTTTAAGATAATTGTTATCCTCACAAAAAATGATAGATTTTAGTCCTCATCGCAAATACATGTTAATAGACTACATTTCTCCGATATACATATAGTCGCCTCAAAAAAATCTCATGATATTTTCATTCTCCAATAAAAAACACTATTAAAATACTTTTACTAAATATTTTCGCAAAACATGCAAGCAGCTCATACCATGGTAATGATCGTTACATGACTTTACAATTTTATGTTAAATAGAGTCCCAACGCGTCGCGCGTCGCCTCACCGCTAATAGTGTAGGAATATAAAACTTAAGTAGTTGAACCACTAAAGATACCAACAGTGAAGAATTTGTTTTAATTACATGTCGTAAAACTAGAACTTAAACATGCCTAAACGTTGAATGCGAAGGTAGTTAAAGGAGGGATTTCTGTTTTACATAATCATTTTTAAACACCGTTCTACGGTTTTGCTTTATGAAGGCTTTCACGTGATGTGTATTTCTGCATAGTTATTTAGGTAGAATTGTATGTCTGTTTTTATTTTAGCATGTAACATCCCTACATGTGCGTACGTTTGCAGATGACATGTAGAGAGCTCTCTTACAAAGATAAACTGGGAAATTGTAGGTGTTTGCCAGTCTTTGATTAAATAGGTCATTAATTTTCAGTGAGATATCGTTTCTATCCATCTCAGCTATGCAGACTCGTTTCAGCTGATGGCAAAATTCGACATAACATGGCGCTACCACTCTGAAATACCTATTAATATGACACTGTTCAGATGTTACAAAAATAGGGTATACAAAATCATGATAAAACATTTTAAAGTGAATGCAGAACACATCATAATTGCCGACTGATAAACAAGAAAAATACTTTTCGAATAGAATGTGACCGGTAGCGATTCTTTTGACTGGCAATAAACCAAACAGCTACGTGACAGACAGGTGACAGCTGTCATCCTGACGTTTACAGCTTTGTTTGTTTTATTGATTTGACGTCTATTTTTGAACGTATAAAGTTATGACATTCTTCAATTTGTAAAATCTTGAAGTAAACGTTTTTTATTTCTGTTATATTAAATCACTGTGTACAGTAGTTTTGTTTTAATAATATGGTTTTTCTTCTATTTACTTAACTACTATTTATTTACTCTTTCAAATAGTCGTTATAGATATTATCAGATTTTGTAGTTCGCTTAGTTGTTAACACATTTGTAAACAACACAAATTATACAAATTGACATTTTAAAATACTGCTAATAGATTGTGGAGCGATTTTGAATATATGTATAAGCCTATATGCATTTTATTTTAAAGCATAATGCATATTAATGCCAATATATCAATAAAGCAACTGCAACAAAAAGTAATTGCAATTATTACATATCTTAATAAACATACGCAACAGTTTCATAAATAATTATTTTACAACTAACGCGTTGCTTCCATATTAAATTTTAAACAAGCCATCAACATATAAATTAATTAAAATCGTTCAATCAACCGTACATGTGTACCGCGAACGCTTTTATACCGCTCCGTACATTAAATTTAATTTATTGATGTTACTATTTCAATAAATTTAAATAGAGCTATCTGTATTTAATGGTACTGTGTTTTATGGATTTGTAATGACTGTTTTAAGTTCTAAATTGGAAGTTAATACTGTCTCAAAGGAAACTGCCGTGAAGAAAGAAATTTGCTGTCATATTTCCTTCGGTAAATGAGTTTGGAAGAGGGGCAAAACAACTCTAGCATGTAATTTTTGGCTTCCTTTACTTCTGCCATTTTGATATACCTACCGTCAACTGGCCTATTAGATATTTAGTAGACATTTCACTTACAGTCAAAAAAGCTATTTGAAAATAGGTTAGGTTTAAACTAAAAAACATCAAATCTCAAGTAAGTGAAATAAATTCATAACCCATCAATCAATCAGTACCTTCGTTGTAACCCTATCATCGAACCAATAATAGTACGCATGTACTCTTTCGTATTCCTTCCCTCTTTTAGGAACTGTAAGGAGATGTCTTATAGTTTTCTATATCCTAAAGACTTAGAGTAAAATATAGAGGGAGCGCTGGTACTTCAAAAACGTAGATAAAAATGGTGGTGCCGGGCCACCTTTTTCTGTCCTCCTATTTGTTGATATTTGACGGGTTGTCCAACATACATAAATTACTTAAACAAGAAAAGTAAAAAAAAAAATAGATAAAAGCTATTTAATTCCACTCAAATTCGTTTTAAAATAATAATAGCTAAATATAATTTCGGTTATCAAAGGAATTTAAAGCAATTTATTGTTATATAATTAATTCAATTTTCACAAATATAGGAGCGCTACCAACATCACGAACAAGACATTATCTACGTTTTTTAAGGCGCGAATGTATGACAGCGCTCCCTCTATATTATAAAATAATCTAAGCCTAAAGATTGGGCCTGTATAACCGAAGGGACCAAGGACAAGAATTACTCCCACTCTCTCTCTTCAACTACGTCAAGTTTACTGCTGAACATTTGATTCCTCCATGTCTATGCCAGCCTGCATCCACCGACTACCTGTAACCTTATCTAGAAATTAAAGTATATTTGGAATCAGTTAAAATTATATTGGTTTAGTATCTTCAAATGGGGCGAAAGTTCCGGATTTACCTTACACAGGACTTTATTGAGCCGTCGATCCATATTATAGCTGAAGTCATTAAAACTTATCAGTAATAAAGCGTGGTTGCTTCTATCCTTACCCTTATAATGTGCGTCGTAACTTGTTTTCATATTGGCATAGAGTTATGTCCATTATTTATGGGCATGAAACCTCCTTAAGATGAACCTTAAATATGTAGGTATGAATTCATTGGCACGTGTCAAATAGAAACTAGCAAAGTAGCAAAGACGTGTATGAGATGCAAAGAGAAAATGTGGCTATTATTATCTCAATGCAAACCTGAAAAACAAAATCTGACGATGATCATTCTCATTCACAGCCTGTAGGGTCTTAATAATGATGATACTTAATAATGAACTAGCGATGCTTTCATCTATTTCTATTCCTATTTGCCATAACTTCATAAACACTTCATGTCTTCATTATAAATAAAAAAATAAATGAACATTGAACAAAAATAATACTAAGAATAATACGTACTAAAGAGTACACAATATTATACAAAATTCCAAATTCAAAACTGCGAGACAATGCAAGGGTTCGTTCCGAAGTCGTGTGTTGGTGGCATCACAACCGATTACGTTCTAATGGACAAGCGGTGTTTGTGTTCGGAGCAGATAACGCGTGCTCGATACGCGCGGCGCCATGCCACTGATTTTATTGTAATAAAAAAAAACTATTACCAGGCACTCACAGGCAGTGTTTGTGATCTACTGACTGATATTGAGTTTATATCTTTGTATGAACGCATAAAAGATTGCTTTTGTTGAGTTTCAAAAGGACTGTTTGTGGCCAGTGTTCCATTTTTGAAATTAAAAATGGAACCTTGGCATTTTAATATACGAGAATACTATGCGAGAATAATTAAAAAGTTAATAAATAATTCTATTTTCAAATCAACATAGAGTTAATTTATCAAACGTCTCATTGTATTAACCGGCCGTGTTAATGGGTCGCTTATCTAGAGCTTCTTGTTTTTGTTTTGTTGTGCATTATTAAAAGTCAGTTTATCGCTAACGAGGGGCCACGCTAGGCTATATTGATAGTATTTGTTCGTGTTTACTTTGATTAATTTTCCGGTTAACGTTTTTGACGTTGATAGCGAAGTACATTTACTTCGGACTAAACTAAACATTTCCTATCACAAACCTCGCCCAATTACTGCATACCAACCAAATTAAATAAATTAATATCGTTGTCCATTCCAATATTCATTTCTGAAAACATATTAATGTTGTTTTAACGTTTCGAAATCCATAACGGTATTTTATGCACTCTGTAAATTAAAATTTATAACAAAAATAGACAATAGCTGGTATCCATATATTTATTGCCAAAAATGTTAATGTCTATAAATATTTCTTATTGAATATAAAATAAAAATTGCTAAGTATTTAGAAGAAATCCAATATATTAGTCTACATTCTACTAGAAATATTTGAGAAATTCCAAGTTCCAACACATTACACAATGTTAATCGGATGAAGGAATTTTGGGTTCGAGCTCTGCACCATTTCCAAAAGAACGTTTCAAATAAAAGACGTCCATTTAATGACGAGATTACGATAAAGCTTTGACGATTTATTGTGAGGTTTTCAAGATATTTTAATACTGAATTAGGTTCAAGTCAAGGGCTGATAACACTGGCTGGATGCGAGAGACCTTTGCTTTTAAAAAAAAACCTTGTTTGAAATTAGAAAAAATATCACCGTCCCATTTACTGTGTTTAATTTAACTGAATGTTAAATGCTTGAAATTCGGGTTTTAAAGAAGTTCCAAGAAGTTTATGATATAAAGAGATGAATCCTAGAATAGAATAGAGTCAATAGATTACATAACACAATATTATAATAAGTACAGTAATATTTGAGAGTTTTGAACTTATTATGACATGGCATTGAGCTTCATAAGCTTAAATGACTTCATTCGCCTTGTGCTAAATATTCATCCTACGCATTGTATATTACAAAGATGCTTATAGTAGAATGAACAATTGAACAATTAACACAGAATTTAACATTTCTATCTAGGTTGAAATATTAGACGTTCCTAATTCAAAATTATATCTAAGATCAAGAATCAGTAAGATATACATACGCCCGAATACTGGAACGCAATTTAAATATAAGTTGCACTTAACTACGTTAACCCCGCTTACATGTACTGGCTAAGTGGGCCGTGCGCTGTTAAGAGCAACTTATTATTTGAATGGCGTTCCATTATTCCGACGTTAGCCTCTTCTGCAAATGTAATGGCAGAAATTAAAGAGCGTATAACTTTCTACAAATATTTCATATGCTACCTTACGTTGCGAAAAATAATTTAATTATTTCATCTGGGAAGTATTGTTATAATAAAAGATATCTTTCGCAAACTCTTCACTAATGCCCCAATCATTAGTTCCCAAATGGTGAAATTGTCCACGCTCTTAATCAAAATATTGACTGTACAGTCTAATATAGATAACGAAGGATAATGCAGTTTAGACATAAATTAAATGAAGCCAGTGTTATCTATGACAAATGAGGTTGAATTATCATGTGTGAGATGAGGTTCTTATTGCCCCGATGTTCAGCTACCGATGCAAGGCGTTTTATTATGATGAATTAGATATTTTTTTTGTTCCAGATATTTTTTCTGTGTCTAATAAAACATACGGGGACGATACACAAATACACTTTGATGAAGCAGATAGACAAATCTGTCATTAAAATGGGAATTCTGAATCCATATTCATCGGTTATTGTTTAAATTAAAAGGATTGTGTTTTAAATGTATCTACAGTTAATTAACCTTTGGTAGCCGCAATCAGCAGCTGCGTTATATATTCGTTGACAGGGTTCAAAATTCCGACCTCAAAAACCTAGGAACTTGATCGGAACGTATAACGTATATACAAATCCGTTATTTATTTATACTCAAGCAATTTATATCACGCTATTAATGACAATTAAAAGTATTTCAGTATCGAACAGGAAATTAGAATTAATTTCTTCGAGCAACTGACAGGTAATTTGTTTAATAAAATAAATGTTAGTTTAAAAAAAAACGATAAACTACGTTTAGAAGTTTCTATAGAGTTTGAATTAAATGGATGGGCATACGTAATCGGCAAATGCAAATGTTACACCCACGATATTCACGAGTCAGACGAGTTTTTGTCTCCATTCGTGAATTTATACAATATAATGATAACTTAGAAAATATAATTATCTACTCGTGATTTTGCTAAAAATATACATAGGTATAGAATTTATACAGTATTTGGACTTTAGAATTTACGTGGGTAATTCCTACAACCTCCATTTAATTTTTTAAACACTTTTCTTATAATAGTATTTGTCATCATTAGAAAAAAATAATAAAAAGAAACACTTAAAAAATAAAGTAAGAAAATACAATGAAAACTGTAGACAAGATTTAAATTGAGAATTATTTTCATATTTTGTCAAACATAGTTTTCCCGGCTTCCCTAAGATTACCACAGTCACCAGATAGAATTTGGAAATAGTCTGCATTCAGAGAACTCCAACAATCTTTATCAAGTCTATCAATGAAAAATAATCACTTAGAATTCATGACATACTACTGTGTCCAAAAAATAAGGTGACTTTTGAATTTAACCTGCGCGCGTCGAATGATTTGGAGAATTATTTTTTTTTTTAGTTTGGTAGTACTGTCAGTGACATCCATGTCAAATTACATGTCAAAATATTCATTAGTGTTTGAGATACGCGTCATTTTGTGAGCTGCTAAAAGTGAGTTTTTCGTTTTTTGCGATGTCGAAATTTGTTGAGCAAAGAATTTGCATGAAATTTTTTTTGCGGAGTCAATTTTCTGCTGCGGATACGTTAAGAATGGTGCAGAAAGCCTTTCGTGATGAGGCTATGTCTAAAAAAAATGTTTACAAGTGGTATAGTGAGTTCAAGCCAGCCGTGAACGTGTCCAAGACTAAGAGCATACTGGGCGACCATCAACCTCAACCGACGAAGCTCACGTCCAACAAATCAAAGATTTGTTGTTGAAAAACCGTCGATTAACGATTAGAGACCTTGCTGATGAGGTTGCGATATCGAAAGGCTCGGTCAATACCATTTTAAAGGATGTTTGGGCCTCAAGCGCGTCACATCTCGACTGGTACCGAAAACCACGATAATGCACCGTCCCATACTGCACTAGTAATTCGTGATAATTACGCCAAAAACTCAACCCATATGTTCCGCAACCCCTGTATTCATCTGATCTAGTGCCGTGCGATTTCTGCCTGTTCAGCAGGCTCAAAAGACCGCTCCGGGGACACCGTTTTGATATGATAGAGGAGATTCAAGCCGCAGCGAAGACGGGACTGAAGGCCATCCCGGAAAGTGGCTACAATCAGTGTTTCGAATGTTGGAAAATCCGTTGGCATAAGTGCATTGCATCGGGAGAGGATTACTTTGAAGGGGATTAAATTGATTTGGAAGAATAAATAAAGAATTATCAAAATAAATACAATGTCACCTTATTTTTTGGACACAGTATGTACGTCTATAAATCGATGTTTACATCTGCCTGTAATTTAAATAAGTAATAGCCGAAGATGAATACAATAGGACAAGTTAAATTACACCTCCGTTCATGTAAGTAATAGTTCAAAATTGAATTCATTGTGAAACAATGGCACGCATTCCCAACCACGAATCAACTCTCGCTTAAAAGATAAGGATGTGACAAAGTTATAAATCACCTATCAATTTATCGATATAGCTCGAGTTGATTTTTAAAGTGCTTTATTATATTAACGATAGCCACGGAGCATAAACAAATATACATTTAATTTTTATATTCGCTTTCACGAGATTTCGTTTTTGTTTATATAATTCTGAATGCTTTTTGATGCAGTGTTGAAACTATAGCATGACAATTTAAACATAAAATCTTTTTTTTCTAATCCTGAATATGTTTGTGATAACTACAACTATTATAATGTTTCTTATTTATTGAATTTTATTTTGGCAACGAACAAATCGTTTTGTTAATCATTTTTTATTTAAATTGTAGTAAATTAACATAACATTACTAAGTGATTTATTATAACAACTTGCAAATTTCATGTTTTGGATCAGTCTATGAACGGAAACATAGTTTTAAGATTGCTTCCTAATTAAACCTCCACTTTTACAGTTTCTAAGTGACAACTGAGTTTTTTTTTTGTGAAATGAAAATCATAGATGATCTTCAAGTTAATTAAATCTTAATAGAATAATGCTAAATATGCATTTAACATTTAGATAACATTTTGTCTACTACAACAAAAATATTGGCAACATAACATAAATAAGTAAAACGAGTATTTTAGATTTAAATATTTTACATCAGTGTTTTGTTTTTGTTACTGTTAGGCTTCTGTTTACTAAATTTCTACGTATTTATAATATATATTATGAGTAATATTTGTTCGAGCATTTTCTCTTAGTTTCATACCGTACATTTTAATGCATTTATAACGATACCCTGGCAATACAATTAGGCGCAACAAATACCATTTTCATGACTACACTCAATCAATGCCCACCCCAAAAATAAGTGGAATACAAAAGGCAGCGCGGGGCGGTTAAGTGGGCCCGGTATTTGTACATATTGTATGTATAAAACATCAAGCAGGCGGTAACATAGGGTAGCAGGGGAGATACATTTTGTATGAGCAACACAACTCGGCAGTTTGAACCATCAATTATTAAGTGCGGTGGAAAGACGAGCATTCTACTTTTTACACGTATTGTTCCTCTTCGTTTGCTTTATTGCCTATTTTTCGTGACTTTTACTGTGGTTCCACGTTATTTTATGCGACCTTTGTACTGAATATAAACTGCGTTTGTGAACATTAATACGTCTTACATTTTTATAGTGTTTTTTCTTTACAATGCCCATAATATTTGACAGCCGTAAATCAGATCTACGATATAATAGTCCGATTCTTTCGAGGTAAAGTTGTTACTTGTACAAGTAATATTACCACGTTATACTCATCATTGTGAATTCTATAAGTAAATCATGAGTAGTTCTTATAAAATAAATAAATATTGCTCAAACATCACTTGCAACATCCATAATTATTTGAACTTACATCACATGATAGGGATTTTAGAAGATGCTAGAATTTCAATTTACCCAATCTATATTGTCAATAACACACTATTTAATAATTAAATTTCTTTTTAAGAATCATAATAACTCAGAGAAATTGATAACGCGAAAATTTACTACCATTTTCAATTTCCCGTTTGTTTCAATGCGTCCTATTTGAAATGTGTGAGCGATCAAATTCCACTTGGCTGTAACTATTCACACGTTTTAAAGGTCGATACTAATTCGCTTCGAAACGTATCGATGTTCCGACAATCGACAAATCCAATTGGAATCGTTGCACGTAACTCGTAATGTGTTTACAAAATGGCCGCTGTTGGGCGTCTCGTTTCCTTTATTTATTTACTCGCCCTGCTTCATTCTCCTCGTGTAATTCTTTTCCCTTGTATAAGTGAATATTAAAACTCCCCGAATTAGGGTGCCGATGGGCATTTAGTCCAAAAACGGTACTTTTACCCGCCGCAGAGGGCACTTTTTCGTGAGTCATCTTGTGAGTTCCTTCATTTCGTTCGGTTTGGGACGTGAACAATCGAATTTGCACCTTATCTTTATCGCTTAGGATTTTTATTAGCTTGTTTCAATTATAAGATGTGTTACTTCAGTTGTCTCTTGGATAATTGTTAGCTTGTAGATTGTCTCCTCTGGAATTACGTAACAAATCCGTTTGCTGATTGATACGAGGGTAGAGGGAGCTACGTAGGAAGAATGTTCGATTGCCATTAATTTTTATTGCACATCGTTTCTCTTCGTTT
This sequence comes from Hyles euphorbiae, assembly GCA_023078785.2. Taxonomy (NCBI): domain Eukaryota; kingdom Metazoa; phylum Arthropoda; class Insecta; order Lepidoptera; family Sphingidae; genus Hyles; species Hyles euphorbiae. The sequence continues at coordinate 6,287,383 of CM041030.1, forward strand.
GCGGAGGATCTGTTCAGCTATTGTTCAGTGGAAGAATTACCTACTGCTTAAGTTTATGACGCTAGTATTTTTTTTTTGGTTTTCATTCATGGAGTGTAGTATTTTATATTATCTTGTATATTGTCTCAAAGCGACGTCAGAGAAGTATGAGGTGTGGGTGGATAGCACACATTCCTTTAGAATTAAAATAATCTCTGATGCTAGTGAAATATGCAATAAGTGTCGTGTTTTTTTGATAATATTATTAAGTAAATGAGTAATAAATACAACTAACAGTCACATAGATCGTTCTGACCCCACACTAAGATAGATTCTTGTGTCGTGGGTATCAGAAACTACGAGAGACTTTTCGGTCTCACAAAAATACAGGCCCGAATCAAATACCTGTGGATAACACAAATATTTGTCTCGGTGCGGGGATCGAACCTGCGGCTTCACCTTTCACAATCGGCGTGAAACTAACTGCGCCACGGAGCCTGTAAAATTAGTAGATTTCATTGATATCGACATGGGCCTCATTAATAAACTCGGACGAGCGTAGGATTAACTTTAGGCATTGGGCTAGAGAATTCAATCTATTATTATGAATAGCTAGATAGTAATGACTATATTAATAAAAATCTATATTCTTCAGCCTAACATGATAATCCTGTTATGGCAATCCACTGATTTTAAAAGTAAAAAGAACTAAAACTAAAATTTAATCCCTCGCTCATCCGCGTTTATTAATAAGGCCCATAATGTTCATACAACATCGTAAAATCAGAATCTAATTAATATGTGCTTCATTAATATCATATGCATAAAATACATTTAAAAACCTAGGTTTTATTTTTATCTAACATTCCTTCCTTCTGCTTTTTTCGTATAAAAATGTTTATAGCCCGAATGGAAACTTAATTGCTTTTCGAATGGATAACTTTCACAATATATTTTATGTTAAAAAGGTTAATTAAATATCTGTAATAAATAAAATTTTGGACTGTTCTAAAGCTTTCAACTGCCACTTATCTTAATTAAATAGTGTATTTTTGATTAAGAATATTCTATAATAGAATATTCTATGTATAATAATATCAATTAGGAGCAGTTTAGATTGCTAGTAATTATTAGACTTTTTTTATTATTGTTTAACGAAAAATTTTGGTAATAATGTCTTGATTAATTTTATTTATCTATGAAGAAATACGTTCGTACAAACATTTTGTAAAAACATTACGACTAACATACAACGATTTTAATTGGATTTGTAGATTTCTCTATATTTGTCTGAATATGAGATGAAATTATTTTCAACGACATTACAACCGACAATTACACAACAATCCAAGGATATTTTCCAAACCTTCAATTTTCCACGAAATATGATTTCTTTCCCTTCATCAAAGACATAATAGGAAAAAACCTAATTAAGTTAACGTTAAACGTAATTTTGGTACCAAACGACATAATCTTAAGTCGCTGACGTAATTCCCAAATTCAATTAAGCGGGGAAAAATTCAAAGGGAAAAACTGGCGAGTCCAAAGTGATTAACAAAGGAGATCTTAATTACAACATTAATTGTTTCGACTCACCACAGAGCGATAGGTTGGAGTCCGGAGAAAAAATATACCGATCTCCTGGTTTTGAATTAACCATATTTTTAACACAAAAATTACTACCTGAAGACATGTTTTATATGATAGGTATAGTTAGTAAAAAAAGATTTAGTTAAATATCCGCTACCTATAGTCTCTTGTCTCCTTAATTTACAGGGTATATTCGGACTGCGACCGAAAACGAAGCCGTGTGGTAGTGGTAGTGACTACAAACACAAGACAATTAAAATAATTTTGTGATGTTTTTTTTAATATCATCTAGTTTGGGTGGTAAATCCATAGTTTTGGCTATAATAATAATTTTCACCTTTACGTACCTTAGAGTCATTAAAAATAAGGGGAGTACAATATTATTTTAGGAAAATCTATGTATTTACCTTGCAAATACGATTGTAGGAAAAAAAACGTCGTTTTTTGTTTGCAATTTAATAAGTCACTAAAACAAAACTGTATAATAGCTACATAGAAAGCTGGCCCAGATCAGAAGGGTGTATGAGTTTAGATAAATGCATAAACTTCAAATAATCATGAAATATGAGCAGATCTTAATTAAATAGTAGCTAATATCTTTACATTGACACCGGGTTGTCACAAACACATGTTCTATTCCATTTCTTTTCTCTCAAAGTCTAAGCTACTATACTGTACTATATCAGCCCATATAGGTACGCGCCACTGCTTGACACGAATCACCTCTACAATCGAAAGTACTATTGAGAGTGGTAAGGCCATATAGTCCACTACGCTGGCCTAAAACAGGTTGGCGGGCATAACATACCATAGAAATTCTATTTCGCTATGGCATGTAGATATCCTCACAATATTTTCCTTCACCATTTTAGGTTTCGTTATTAGGTTTCATTAATTGTTCCTTCTGTACATACATAAATACAAAACTCGCCGTATCCAATGAACCTTCGCGGCCAACTAATAAAATAATCAGCCAGAAATTACTAATTGCCTTTCCGTTGCGTTTGGCTTATTTAAGGAAAGTTTAATTGTACCTCACTTTATCTAATTATAAAGACGCGGGCTTAACTCTAAACTCGCGGTGAGCTAGGGCTGTGCAAGAGTCGATAAATGTATACGGCCTTATTAGTAGACAGTTTTAAAACCCATTTTACTCATCGAATTTTTTGACTGCCTCGGTGGCGTAGTTGTACTAAGGTACGGTTACAAAGCTGAGGTCTCGGGTTCGAATCCCGGGTTGGGCAAAGTGATATTCTGTTCTGTTCTGTATCAGCCCTTATACGTCCCACTGCAGGGCACGGGCCTACTCTACAATCGAGAATACGATTGAGAGTGGTTAGGCCATATAGTCCACCACGCTGGCCTAGTGCGGGTTGGCGGACTTACATACCATAGAAATTCTTATGAATCCCTATGGTATGCAGGTTTCCTCACGATGTTTTCCTTCACCGTTTTAGTGCGTGGTGATTGACTATCAATACACACATGACTCCGAAAAGTCAGAGGTGTGCCCTGGGATTCGAACCCGCGACCAACGTGGACATGTTGGCAGTCGCGTCTAGTCCGTTTACCAACAGGCCACCACGCACTTAAAATAAAAAAAAATGTGATAAAAAATAATAAAAAAAAAAGTGATGTTTTTAAAGTGATATTGGATTTTTCTATTCATTATCAGTCCAGAGTCAGGAACTTGTGCCCGTTATGGCGATAGGCTCGCCACCTATCACATCGTGTGACGGAACATACAAGGTGAAATGTGGGTGTCCTGGCACCTCTGCCTACCCCTTCTGGGAAAAAGGCGTGAGTTTATGTATGTATGTATGAATTTTTGTCTTCTGCGCTCAAAGGGAATTAGAAAGTTGTTCGAAGGGGACAAAAGATTCGATATATAAAAATAGGGTTTGAAACTATCTATGAATAATGTCGTTACTAGATGTTTTATGTTTACTAATTTATTTTAGATACATGGTAATATAACATAAATGGCCAAAATTGCCGCAAATATTTGTTTTGTACTTCCAGTTGCTGTATAATATTTTCTGAGAACTAATCGTCCGAAACCTAATCTTTCGCAACCTTGTCCTTCCAGCCACAAACGTGTATTTGGAAAGATACATATGACACAGGTATTCTACGTCTTTTTGTGAAGACCAATGAAAATATTTCAATTATTTCTTCTGAATGTTTGAAAAACTTAGATTTCAATAGAATTTATATGGAAATTGGCGATATAATGGACGGATCAACGGCAATACTACGAGATCTGTTGCAGACAGAAATTAAAGCTACTAGCTCCATAGACCATACCACAACAAACAACTACTCGATACAACAGTTCCCAACTCTACGTGTCGTACATTAACCGTTCTAATAAAGTTCTTGCAACGCTATAATAGACTTAACGCTTTGTTCAATCATTTATTATCGTCGTACGCAACGACCAACGTACCCAGACCTCTGTTAACTCGTTGGAACACCCCTTTTTGATTACAATCTTCATTAGGCCGGGAGGGGGTGGGGGGTCTAAATTAATTTGCCGGCACACCCGACGGTGGAGGCCATACATCAGTCCAAAGTTTGAATTCGAATGAATTAACTTTATATTCATTTCAGTGTCAGTTATAATGAAACGTGACTAATGAGATGAAACTTTCTTCGCTTAGAAATTTGATAAAGCGTCTAATGTTTTGACTCGGTTATGTATTAAAAGGCGATACATTAGTTAATTAATGTAATGCTCAGGTTTATCCATTGAGAGTTGAAGATTTCGTTTATTTTCGTGACTTTGAATTTTTACGAGCTGTACAAATTCCATTCTAAATTAATTAGATTCGACTAATATTCTTACTAGAGACAATAATTATTCCTTCTCCTAGGAATTCTGAATTCAATCTTCATCTCATCAACTATAAATAACTTTGTTCCAACTTTGTCTAAGCTTTTTAAACTAGCATTAACATCTAATTACATCACTTAATCTAATTTTAGATAAATATCGACCAAAATTATGCATTTCCACTTTTTTTTATTGCTTTGAATGGTGAGACAACATGCCGTTCGACTGATAGTAAGCGATACGACCGCTCAAGAACAATAAAATACAAACAATGCTTTGAATTACAAAGCAATGCTTAGCATTCCACTGCGCTCGCCATCCGGAGACATAAGTTGTTAACTTTTAATATGTCCATTAATTACTCTCAATCTGGCTACAATTCCATTTAAACCAAATACAACAGTGCATTTACACTGCTGTTTGGCGGGAAAAATAGCCATTGCAGTAGTACTTACCCAGGCCGCCTTCCACATATAATAAGAGATCTACCACCAATGAAACGATTGCTTCAAAATCATATTATGAATCATATTACAGCTATGTTATCAAATATTCGTGCTAGAGTCTTTATACAAATTATTGCCTAACTTTGTCCTTCGTACCGCAAATCTGAGTCAAAACCACGAGATAATGGTCCTTAAATATCTCACTGGACACTCCACAACAAAGGGCTGGTTATCTAAGCCAATGCTTTATATCTTTCACTTTCATTTAATCTTAATTATAAAGCCTGTTGCCCGCTAATGAACATTTAAAACTTAAAACGTTATTAAAGTGAACGCAGTATCGAGAAAACCGAAAATGTTCAATTACGATAAAAGGTTTACACATAATTGGAACTCTTTGACTCCATATTTGCGATACCGCCTCCGCGCTTAAAAGGACTGTGTACAGGGTGAAGTTTTCTAATGCCACATTTCTTATTATACAGCTCATTACAGGGTATACCAAAAAGGGAAGCCGGGTGGTACTTTTAGTGACTAAAGACACCATGCAAATAAAAGTTTCAAAACTTGATATTTTTTTGTGATGTGTTAATATCATCGTGGGTGGTAAATCCATATATTATGCTAAAAACCTGCGTAGCATAGCGTCTTTAAAATTATAATATTCTGTATAATTCGTATTAAAGCTGAATTGTTTCAGAAATACATAATAGGTGATTTAAACAGCAAATACGTTACTGTTATTTGCTGGCATATACATATATGACACGAGCCATTTCGAATTTTTTTTGGCACCCTCTATGAGTATTTAAAAAAAAATAGTAGACATCCGATCTTGGAGTAAATAATATGCGCCTATGAGTACCAGATCATAGAGATAATAAAACTCATGTAAACTTAACGCGACGAAATAAATCAGCACTGGACCTGAAGTTGAAATATTCTTTTGAAAATATTCAGAAAAGCTCAGCTCAAAGTACTTAGAACATTTACTTCATACATTTTTATTTGATTTTAGGAAAACTTACAACTGGCTTAAAAAAAACAACTTAATAAATAGTATAACCAAATAAAGGTCATATGAACCTCTTACATAATTAGTACAGTCAACAAAGCGACGGGTTACTCTTGTCCGCAATGCATAATTTGCCAGGAGTTTTTTCTTTTCATGAAGAGGTGCCATATGACCCCACTAAGTTAAAAACCCAAAATACTTACAAAAATGGCGTCCGCTATAGCCGCCATATTGGAAAACGCGTTTGAGGCCATATCTCCGGAACCGTCCACTTTAGGCCCATCATGCTAAGGACCTTTCTTGTAAATAATTAAATTTCCCATCTGTTTTGTTCAATAAATTTTTTTGTACCATTAACCGTTCGCGATTTACAATGTTATTAATATTCGTTTCATGCCTTTTTGCCGATATCTTTGTTAATAATTGTTTAAACAAAAAATTGTTAATAACTAAACTTTTTAAACGATAAATTCTCTACAACTTTTAACCTATACTTTTTTCTTCTAAAATCCATATTTTCAAAGTTATCGCGCATTAATTTCGAAAATCCTATGCCTAGACAGTCGACGCCAGCTGCACGCCTGAACACGTCATCCATTCCAATAGCATCAAAGATGCCATTTGCACCACCTAGTTTACTGGAATGCATTTCATGCAAATGCAGAACAGGTTGTGGTAGAGCCTGTGGGTGCCGAAAGGCAGGCTTGGACTGTACTGTAATTTGTGAGAACTGCTCTGAAGAAACGTGCAGTAATCAACCTGAGTTCCTAGTGAACGATGCAGAATTGGGCGATGACGATGAAGATGTTATGAATCACCCCAATGGAAAATTAATGGAAGCATTGAAATCTTTGTATGACACTGAAGAAGATGAAGAGGAAGAGGACAACGTCATCGATATAGAATCTTCACCACCTGCGAAACGGACGAAAGTTGAAGAAGATGATTAATTTTCATTTTATACCTTTTTGACTGCCTCGGTGGCGTAGTTGTACTCCGGTACGGTTACAAAGCTGAGGTCTCGGGTTCGAATCCCGGGTTGGGCAAAGTGATATTGGATTTTTCTATTCATTACCAGCCCAGAGTCAGGAATTTGTGCCCGATATGGCGATAGGCTCGCCACCTATCACATCATGGGACGGAACATACAAGGCGAAATGTGGGTGCCCTGGCACCTCTGCCTACCCCTTCTGGGAAAAAGGCGTGAGTTTATGTATGTATATATATATACCTTTTTTACAATAAATTTTACATGGATTTTTAACAAAATTTACTATTTCCTCATTGCTTTGTTCCCTTATGCCATCAGTATTTAATTAATTACGTGATAATCATGGAGAAATCATTGGATTTCATAATTACGCTATGCATCCTTCGTTTCCATTGACCTTGATTCGGTAGTACACCATTCAACGCGCGATAACTTCTAAAATATTGATTTTAGAGAAAAAAAGTATGGGTGAAAAGTTGTTAAGAATTTATTGATTTAAAAGTTTAGTTATTAACAATTTTTTGTTTAAACAATTATTAACCGAGATATGGGCAAAAAGGCAAGAAACGAATATTAATAACCTTGTAAATCGCAAACGTTAAATGGTACAAAAAAAATTATTGAACAAAAAAGATTAGAAATTTAATTATCTACAAAAAAAGCCCCTAGCATGATGGGCCTAAAGTGGACAGTTCCGGAGATATGGCTTCAAACGCGTTTTCCAAAATGGCGGCTCTAGCGGACGCCATTTTTGTAAGTATTTTGGGTTTTTAACTTAGTGGGGTCATATGCCACCTCTTCATGAAAAGAAAAAACTCCTGGCAAATTATGCAGGAAAAAATGCTTCGTTGCCTGTACTATAATATAATAAATCTAAATAAATAAACAAATGATTAGACCAAATGATTCATAATTGAATACACCGCCATAGAAGATAAAAATATCGCCGGCCACCCACTAGGTAACTGCCACAGCAAAATGCTTTTAGAAATTGTTAAACAATTTTTTATCCACCCCTACAAAGGCTTTTACTAAGCCATACACACATTCACTTAAAGATTATTTTAAACAAACCGATACGATTGTATTGATGCAAATTAAATTTAAACGCGCCACTTAAGGTTCTCAGTGCTATCTTAATTAGCAAGGTTATATTTAGCAACGGCTTTTTGTGAAGAAAATGCGCTCGCTCTTATCTAATTTATATAAAACAACAGCTGCTTTTATACCATGATTAGGACTTGGCTTCCGAATACCTTTTCGCATTATAAGTCTAAACGTATTATCATTTATAAAAAAATAAAAAATGAGAAAATTAATTTGTAATTTATTTATAATACTGGTGGTAGGTCTCTCATATGTGAGAGGCCGTCTAGAAAGGTACCAAAGCAAATGTCTATTCTTGCCGCCAAACAGCAGTGTAAATGCTCTTTTGTGTTTCGGTTTGAAGGATATTGTAGCCAGAGTAATTACAGGACATATTAAGACTAAACATGTTATGCCTCAGGATGACGAGTGCATTGGAATGCCAAAAATCGCTTTATGATTCATGGTGTTGTTTAGTTTTGCTACTGTTTATGAGCGGTCGTAAGCCGTAGTGCTAACCATCAGGCGAAAGGCATGATCGTCACAGTTAACTCAAAAAAAAGTAATATTTTGTGAATCCACGCTGTAATTAGTCTTAATACAGCATAAACAGGGCGATTTGATCTAGGCGGTGCCATTGTCTCATAAAACCAACGTGACATAGTTATAGGCCCAGTAATCCCTATTTTTTGCACCAGTCTTTACACCATCGTTAAAGTTCGCAAATTAACCTCTCCCTCTTTCGCTTATTACCTCTCTTTTTCTCTCTCTTTCACATGAAGTCCACTGATGAACGTAGGGTTCCCTAAATGATTTCTATAGCGATCTACTACAAGGGGCTGCTTTCAGCCACAAAATACATATTATGTCCTATATTTTGTGATATATTGACAGGGACCACTACCACGTGATATAACCAGCATTTAATATCCAATATCGCTGTTAAAAAAGGTTTCTTTACATAACCTTATCACTTACACTAATTAATATAGGAACTCGTGTCTACGTTTTACATTTACAATTTACGAGCGAGTAAAGTTCAAGAAGTCTACTTTTGTATATTAATATTCAGAAAGGAAAGTGTCGTTTAGCCTAAAGTGTGTTCACCCCTTTTAAGTAGAGGCCGCTAAGAGTTAAGTTGTTGGCACATTATGTACCGACTACAGTAATATTTTATGTACCGAGATGTAAAGTGATTGTGGAGGCGGCAGAGCGTACAAGTTGTTCCACGGTTCTGTTTTGTTCACTTTTACTAGAAAGTTTTTTAATAATAAAGCGTGACTAGACGATGTTTTATTCGATTTTAAATTAACATAGGTAAATGTTAATAAAAAATGCCTTTAATTAACACTTGTTTTGCATGGTAGATATATTTTTTAAAATGCAAATGAAAAATGTAGGTTATTGTTATGTATTACCTATTACAATTGATAAATTGAAACTTTTTAATTGGTGTTTTAAGCATGACTAGATATGTTTTATTCGATTTTTAAATGACGCAGGTAAATGTTAATAAAACCAGACAGTAATTAAACACTTGTTTTGCAAGTTAGATATATATATTTTTTAATGCGAATGAAAAATATGTGTTATTTTTGTGATAATACCAATTATAATTGGTAAAGTGTGTTGGGTTTTGTTAGCTATCTCTTTGTCAGGCAACTACAGCTACAACATTACTTTTGCACTCAATTGTATATTAATTATAAAGTGACAATATATCAAATTTATCGTAGTTCTTCATATTTTGAGTATTGTAAGTAGCAAGACCAGTTGTACCGACAATTTCAAATACACGATGTGTTAATTGAATAATCAACTTAATTAAGTAATGGATAAGTAAATGTCACTTATTAAATTGAAATTACCAAGTGTTTTACGAGAACACAAGTGCAATAACTTAGCGTAGCTTAATTACACTTATCAATGAAGTATTAAGCTTTTAATATATTTACTTGCAGATGCAGATGTTCATATTAATTGGCGAATAAACTTTAGTGCCGCTATTAGTGATATATTATCTGACATGATAAATTGCATTTCATATTATCAAGTTAAAAGTTACTTATGTTTAAAAAAAACACATGTAATTTTATTTCGTTAGGTCCAATGTTATATTGTATAGTACATATTATTATGTGCTAATAACAAATTTTAGTTGATATACTATAATTTACAATTTTACACCGGCTCTTTTGTTCACACCTTAAATGCAAATAGTATATAAATAGTATAGCAATTAATCAATATAATTTTTTCGGATAAAATAAATTAAAAGTATATTTTTGTCCCAAATTGGCCTAAAATCCTAACAAAATCACTTTAAAATCACAAAAGAACTAAAGCGTATTTATTGAAAATATTGTAAGCGCATCCAGCCACCGCGTTTCTTTGTCAAAGGATGATCCAAATTAGCCAGGCACCGCAATCAGTTGCCCAACTGATCTGAAGTTTGGCTTGTGGTTGACTTCGTGGTCGCTTGTGATTACGGGATTATTCAAGGCGAAACGAAGGGCATCCGCTGTGCCGAATTATACTTTCGAACAATCTTGGTTATAAAATAATTATGTTGACGTGACAAAGGAAAAATAAAAAATTGTTGTAGACATTGTTTTTTAAATTTTACATGATTTTTAATTTTGGGTTATCTATTTGTCTCGATCCTCAGTGCCACAGTTCACACAGATTACAGGGCTGAGGTCACGGGTTCGAACTCTGGATCGGACAAAGTAATATTGATTTTCTCAGGGAAAACAGCGTGATATGTATGTTTGTTGGGATATGGGCAAAAGCGCATCGAAGTGCTTGTGAACAAAATCTCGAAAATTCCTGAAAGCAAGTTAATTAGCTAAAGTAACTTGTATTGTCACTATTTTTAAGCACCTGCAAGGTTCTACGGCTTAATGATAAATGCTATGAGAATCAGCTGGGTTGATGACGTCATTCTGTCCTATAAACATTTCCCTTAAGGCGGGGATAGAATTTGTGGGCTTTGGTTTTATACTCATTTCTTTACTCACTGCACCACATAGGCTGTCGAATAAAGATGATCTACCTTATTCATAAATAGTTTAAACCTATTTTAATTATAGAATGTTTTGTCTTCTTCGCTTAAACTGAATTCAAAAGTCGTTCGAAAGGGACAAATATTCGATAACTAAAATAATAAAATCTCAATTTATTACTTAACACACCTGCCTGTGACATCTGCCGCGTAGTATCTTATTAGGAATTTAGTTTCAAGTTATTTTAAATAAATCAATGAAAACGTTTTGGAATATCCTATATAAGCCTTAGGTTACCAGGTTTTAAAAATTATGTTTTAGAGCTTGAAAAATAAAACGTAGGCGAATTAATATCCTAAATTGTAAAATAAAGGAGGCAAACATTAAAATCATAGCTTCTAATAATTATAGAATATCTCATGTAAATAATATTGGTTTAAGCTCAATTTAAAAATTGTCTTCAGTCAATCAGTCTAGCGAGAAATTAACATTCCTTTTAAACATAAATATATCAAACAAAATAAGGTCGGTATGTACTTATATAACAAAGTCTGCAATCTTCGTGCTACAAATTAACTCATTACATTGTGGAGTAGAGTCAATAAATCCAAAACTCAAGTTGATCTGCGGACTGGTCGACAGATAAATCGCGAGTTAATTATTCAGACTATGCGACTTGAGATGCCAAGACGTTTAGTATTGGGCATTACTGAATCGGATTTCTAGCGAAGGATTGAATAGTCTAGGTATTAAATCTATTTCCTATAGGTATGTTTCCTAATCTAATTTTTGACTTGTTAGTGTTGCGAAACTATTTATTTTATTATTGTTCTTATTAGTAAAAGCTATTTCATTCTTTAGTTAAACTCTTGTTTCAGTTGCGTTTATAAAAGTATTCAGAAAAAACATAATTTTCAACGGCTGTGTAGTGTGTATAAATTATTTTAGTAACAACTTAACCTTTCTGATAATGCTTCCCCCAGAAAATAAAATATTCAATAATACAGAATAAAATTGATATCTCATTTATACCACGTCGTAAACAAAATCGATAACATCCAATCGATTCTATCAACTATTAAACTCTACAAGAACATCTCTAGTACTACTATGAGTACCTCAATCAGTACTTGACTGTCGGATCAACCGTAACAAGACTGTTAGTGAAGCCGTTCCACTATCTTCAACGATAATGCTGACATATAAAGTTGTATGAAAGAACATGTGTTTCTTAATAGAATGCTGTTCATTTTAAATGGTTGGTTTATTCATGTTCATTTCGTTTGTACAACTGCATGTATAATATAGTGGCTAGTGGGTTAACATTATTGAAAAAATACGTGTTGTATTACTTCATTGGTTTAATGTACGCATGGACTGTGAATTGTATGGTCTTAGGGTCCATATCGGGGAGTCACTTTGTGTGGTGAATTTTTGGTTTGGAAAACTCATATTATTCGCTCGAATTTGTGTCCAAAATTATGAAAGCCACAACTCTTATCAAATCTTGGGCGGAAATATGCTGGACGAACTATAAACTAGAACCACAGTTTTAACAGCCTATGTGGCGTTGATGATTCGACGCCGGCTGTAAAGCGAGAGGCTGCGGGTTTGACCCCGCAACGAGGCAAATATCTGTGAGTATTTGTAAGATCGAAAAGGCTCTTTTAGTTTGTAATAGCCACGACACGAGATTTAATTGATCTTAATGTGGTGTCAGTACTATATATGTGACTGTTGGGTGTATTTATTAATTCTTAATTTATTTTGGTCACAGAGTACATTTTAAATACTAAGATGAAACAAGTGTTGGTATAATCATCAATCATCATAGTTATTATTTTGAAATAGCATTTCTTATTCAGTTCGCAGACAAAAAATCACGGAAAAATACATTTTTAGATGTCAAAATGTTATATTTTCCAACAAATGTACCTATAAATGTTCGTTGTAATAACAAAATATAATATAAAACATTAATTTTAAGTTGTAATTGTAATACGAGTATTAATCGAGCAGTGAGCGGTAATTGACACAAATCGAGTCAGCCGTAGCTAGTGCCTCATGTATTATTAACAAACCAAACGCTGAAAGCTTAGCTTGATGGACGATAAATGTTATAAATGCTCTATTTCTATATCCGGTCCAATAACAGGTATTTTAATTGTACGTATAATAATTTAGATTTATATTCATTTTTGTTTTTTAAATTATTGTAGAGTATAAGCTTATAGACTTTTGTAGAGCGTTATACTCGACTTTTTCTCGAAAAAGATAAATATGACCTTTCGACGGATATGATAGAAACACGTTTACTATAGAAAAATATTTTCAAGCATTATCGATTCCTAATGATTCAGTGACACTATTCGTACCTTAACCCCAAAGTCGTTTGAATGGGACAAAACATATGATAACTTAAAGGTTCTAAAACTATCCATGAATGAGGCCGTTAGTAGATGTTAATTTATTTTAGGTACAAGAAAATATACATACATACATAAATAAACTCACGTCTTTTTCCAAGAAGGAGTAGGCAGAGGTGCCAGGGCACCCACATTTCGCCTTGTATGTTCCGTCCCACGATGTGATAGGTGGTGAGCCCATCGCCATGTCGGCCACAAATTCCTGACTTTGGGCTGATAATGAATATTTTCTATTCAATCCAAATCCAATATCATTTTGCCCTACTCGGGATTTGAGCCCGAGACCTCAGCTTTGTAACCGTACCGTAGTACAACTACGCCACCGAGGCGGTTAATAATTAATGAAAACAAATGAGTGTTGCACGACACCGGTCAACTTAATTATTGCTCATAATCGCAGCTTGTTCCGATCATGTAGCTTATTATCGCGAGTGAAATATTCACGACTTCGGCACGTCATCATATGAATCATTCAATATGCTATGTATAGCGTGTTGAACATGCTAGGAACTTGGTCATGTGCTTTCACATAACATGGCTGTGAAGGTGTTGTGTTGTTAATTGATTATTTAAAAATACAAGGAGATATTATGTTTTTTTTTTTGTTTAACCCGTACATTTTTATTACCATTGTTTAAAAGTAAAGTACTTTTTACACGCTTTATATTAGCTTCACTTGTATGTTTGTATGTTTGTATGTTTGTATGTTTGTATGTTTGTATATTTGTATGTTTGTATATTTGTATGTTTGTATGTTTGTATGTTTGTATGTTTGTTTGTAACCGACTTCTTTGGGCGCGATTTTGACCCACTTTAAACGGCCAGATTTCGTTCAAATTTTGCACACCTGTCAAAGACCGATGACAATACAATAATTCGATTAAAATATATAATTATCCTGATTAGATTCGCCAGGATTAATTATTCTTATAATTGATGACCATTGCTACATTCATCGCTAGATGGCGTTAACATTGTATTCTTCCAAGAAGCTTATACCCAAATGGAGATTGCATTCCGTATAAAACACTGAAGCACAAAAATTTGACCTTGAATGCAATCGCTGTTGCCTGCTATCCTTTTCTTTAGAGTGACAATGAATGAAGTTCACGTGAAGTTCATTCATTGTTACGCTAAAGAAAAGGATAGCAGGCATCAGCGACGTCATTCAAGGTAAAATTTTTGTGCTTCACTTTTATATACGGAATGCAATCTCCATTTGGGTATAAGCTTCTTGTATTCTTCAAGTGTCAAATGTTACTACTGACCAACAGATGGCGTTATTGATTGGAAATACAGCCGTAGATGGATGTTTTTTAGTCAAAACAATTATATAATAGTTAAAAAAAACTAAAATACACGCTTTAATAAGATATACAACTAAAAAAGTAAAAATAATTGATACTGAATTTAAGATAAGAAAATGGAGTAAAATACATATATTTTATTGTTACAAAGCGTGGGGTGCAGGAGGATAAGTAATTGTTGTAAACACCCCACGCTTAGTATAGTAGTGCTAGTAGCTTAATAGTAGTGGTACCACCTCGGACAAGCCTACCCATTCATCCAGTCATGACTGACAATAGCATGGCTCTACAACAGCACATTTTATAAGAAAAAATATCTCCTGCATGCTCAAGGAACCGATGACCTAAAATACCAACATTATATTATGCAAAAATCAATACAAGTATATTTAACAATAACTTTTTGTTGCAGACGTCAAACAGCGGAAGAGCGCGAGGCGGAACGACAAGCGGCAAACCGCTTAATGCTTTCGCTTCAAGCAGAAGCGTTAAGCAAAGGCTACATGCCGGAGCCACCGCCGGGGTCAGCGCCTCTCTCCGCACTTCATTACCAACCTCCAACGAATACAGCACAAGCGACTCCAGCGAACACCGCTTTAAGCGCTTTACAGAACCTCCAGCCGTGGGCGGGGAATCAGAGCAGCTTCTTAAACGCTCAAGCTGCTAACGCCCCCCCACCACATCCCCCGCCCGTGGCGTCGCCTATATGCTGAATAATGAATAGATAATGTAATTAGGCAGGTCAGAAATTGGCAACTAATCAATACTTGAATCAAGTGAAAATTAATTAAGATTTTAATTTAGAATTTTGATTCTGAAGAAAATTCAAAAAAAAATACAAGTTAAGATGGACTGTAGTAATTAGCAATATGTCATAATTTTCAGAGTCTTTAAATCATGCTACGCTGATCAGTCACGAAATTTTACTGATTAATTATCTATTTGTAAATAATAATTGTCATTGGAATCAAGCGCGCTTTACTTCGATTAATTAATATGCGTTTTATTTCATGAATTGTCGCGTATTCTGTGCGGGTTTTTCGCTCAGCGCTCTGTATTCTGGCATAAGCGTTATATAAGCGCTTATATGTTCACTCTGGGACACACATGCTACTGTCAATTTTTATACTTTAAACTCGCGCTAAATCAAATAATCTACAAATAATCGAATTGTAAATAATTCTAATTTTAATAAATATTAATCAATTCTTTTTGTATTATCTTTAAGGTTTGTTTATAAGTATAAATATATACGAATGTCTGTAAATAATCTACAACAGTATTATAACGATAGATACTTTTCAATTATAATTAAGTAATATATTAAGTAGGAAACTGTAAAATAAATAGATTATTGTAGTCGTAATAAATAATAACTTCAAGAATTGATGTAGTATTAATTGCATTCTTAAACTTTCTCTGCGGTATACTTATTGCAAATTATTATAAGAAGGTAAAAAAGTGTCTAAAAATCGCTAAAGTACCACATTTCGATATTAGAAAGTTTGAAAGAGGTTATACACTACCGGCCTTACTTGTAGGCAATTTAAAAACCTTTTCTAACTATCGAATTTTTTGTCTTCTTCGCTCAAACTAAATTCAAAAGACGTTGGAAAGGGACAAAACATTCGAAAACTGAAATAGTTGTATAAATTGTTTATAAGGCCATAATTGTATAAAATTCTAATTTATTACGTAAACTCTTGACACCTGGCGTGAAGCTGATTAGGAATTTTAGTTCCAAATTATTTCGAATAAATCAATGAAAACTGTTTCGAATATCCTATATAGCCTTAGGCTTTAAAAAATGTAATATAGATTAAAAATAGGAAAAGCGCGAAATATCCTAAATTGTAAAATAAAGGAGGCAAATATCAAAATCATAGCTTCTAATTACCTATAGAATATTTCATGTAAATAATATTGGTTTAAGCTCAATTTAAACTTGAATTATGTTAACAAGGTTCGATATTGTAAATTATTGTGTAATTAATTGATTTGTCATAGTCTCATTTGTGCTGGCTCCTCAAATGAACATTTTAATAAATACTAAAATATTGAACGATATTTTCTTTTATTTTTTTACCCTTTATAATTTTTCATGATTCTACCTACGTGTTCTATTTCTGAATACGTCATCCATATTCTCTTAATAATTGTAAGAGTGAAATGTAGAAGAGAAATAATAAAATACTGAACCGTGAGAGATTATAGGCAAATAGAAGTCCTATTATTTATGTCAGTTTTGTTGTGTGCTTTAAGGATGGAAGATAAAATAAATATTTAAGTTATAGGCTGTACTAAAAATCTGGTAACGCAACATTTAAGTATTGCTTATCTCAGAGCGTCTACTGCCAAACACATGCCCAAATTTTTTCATCGTAATTTCTTGTATTTTTAATAACTAAATATAAAGTAGGGTAAATGCTACTGTGATTGCCTTCTAAAACATTAGCTGTGGTCTTAAAAAAAACGGCAGTAAAATAAATAAATACTTTTCATAATGATATATAAATACATCCAACAGAACACACTCTAATCCACAGTAAAATTAAAGACTTATGTCGCGTGTCCTTAAAGCTACAAGAGCCTATTCCATTGCACTACTGCCAGGACTGAAATAATGTTCATGGATCATTCTTAAATTAAAACTTTCGTCTCGATGCAGAGAAATATTCAGACTCTTTCTAGTTTCTTTAAACATACACAAAATCAACTATCATCAACTGTGTCCTCGCTAATTAAGAGTTATTATAGAGGCTTACGATGACGACGAGACGTTTCAGTCAATCTATGGAGAGTGTTGTCATAAATCTATACTAATATATACAGCTGAAGAGTTTGTTTGTTACCTCTAATCTCAGGAACTACTAGTACGAATTGAAAAAAATATTTTGCGTTGGATAGATCATTTGTCGACGAATGCTATAAGTTATATATCATCACGTTATGACCTATAGAAATATTGTATAATGAAAACTAGCAAATACGAGGAAATTTGATTCGGTTTTCGTGGTCCGATTGGTCGATATTCTAAATTGATAATCAGAATTGAACATTTTGGCCGTCATTTTGAAAAGTGTATCTGCACCCGTACGGATTCTGACCGGACCGCTAGTATATGTATATAAATATAAAAAAGTAAATACACCCAACATTCAAATACATAGTCCTGCACTAAGATCCAGTCTTGTGTCATAGGTATCAGAAACTACGAAAGACTTTTCGGTCTCACAAACACCCAAAAAAAGTACCTGTGGATCACACAAACATTAGTCTCAGTGCGGGGATCGAACCCGTAACTGTCGTGTTTCACAATATGCGTCTTACCAACAGCGCCGCTCTCAACACTGATTACAGACTAAATATAGTCAAACGTAAACATTTTTCTGGATGCAGGGGTCGAGCTCATAGGCTTTTCTTACGCAACCTGCGTTTCTAAAGCTACAATTCACTGACCTCCCACTATATAGGGTATATTCAGACTGCAACCAAAAATGAACCCAGGAAGTAGTTTTAATGACTTCAGAGTCACACACAATGCAACTCTTGCAAAAATTCGTGAAGATATTTTATAATTTTTTCCTCTCGTCGTATTTGGGTGATAAATACATAATTTTCTTTCCTCAAATAATAATGTATACCCTTTTATTTTCAAAGACGCTATGGTACACAAGAGTTTGAATTTTTCTTTAGCATATAGTATGATATTTATAAAATCTAAAAAAAATGTCGCTTGGATTTGTGAAATTTTTATTTTATTTTATCTGTAGTCACGAAAACTAGCACCCAGCTTCGTTTTCAGTCGCAGTCTTGGTATCTGTATCAGCCCATATACGTCCCACTGCAGGGCACGGGCCTCCTCTACAATCGAGAATACGATTGAGAGTGGTTAGGCCATACAGTCCACCACGCTGGCCTAGTGCGGGTTGGCGGAGTCTTGGTATAACCCGTATAAATGTATCTTTAAGAATCAGGGGAAAATCTGCATGAAATTACCCATGAAAGGGAAAAGTTTTGTGGCGAGGAAAAAGTCTAAAGTAAAGCCGACCGACATTTTGCAGCCCACATACTTATCACTAGCTGTAGTTTTATCGATGTTGAAAAACATGCCCAATTTAGGGTATTCTGAAGCCGTCAATAGCGTTTGGCGTAGCTTTACGACCTGACCGCATCACAACAGCGATAGCAACATCTTATTAGGATTTTATTACCGCTTCTCACGATATCGTTTACTTATAATAAATGTCTCCATCTTTAAATTTACCACTTTAAAGTTTTTATCTCGTGTATATTTTATTAGTTTTTAATCTCCTCGTTTGGTATTTAGTCCTTTATTGACGCCGTTTGCTAAGGGCACCGTCGCGGTTTTATTCGTTCGTAACTTATTTAATGTCAATTAAATTGTGCCTGATAAGTAAACAAACAATTTATTCGAATAGGTCTGGTTAATGTCTAACTAGTTTAGAAGTAACAATTTAATTGTGTGCACACGAGAAAGCTCCCAAGTTGATCTTTTTGGATAGCTGTGTTCTAAGAATCAGTGGTAATGTTCTGCTGCTGCTAGGCCAGTCAACGTGCAATGCTTTGGTTTGTATTAAATCTTGTGTCAACAATGCGCACTTAAGTAATAATAATAACACCCAACAGTCACATACATAGTCATGACCCTAAACTAAGATCGAGCCTTGTGTAGTGGGTATCATGCACTATGAAAAACTTTCCGGTCTCATAACAACAAATACAAACGTCAATGAGTCGCCATTTATAAATTTAAAATCATATAATTCTTCTTATATTCACGGGCCTAGTATGTATAGGAAATATGCACGATACTCCAAAATAAGTCAAAATATTTTTTGGCTGACTTTAGTTCAGGGTAGCACGAGTTGAGGGCTAAAAGTGATCACAGGTGATAGGGATTGAGTTCCTGATTACAACGTTATCACTTCTATTCAAAGGAAACGTAAAGATTTCGAGAAATTAATATAAATAGTTCCTAACCTCAAATCACATATTGGGTAAAACGGAATGTGTTTATGGGCGATTTACAAACAAATCATCAGTACTAAGTCAAATATTTAGTCTACGGTGTAAAAATCCCGCCCGCTGTAGCAATGGATAGGCACCCGTGCGAGCCGGAGCGGCTGAGGTGAGCGTGAGTGCCTATCCTTTGTTACGCAAGGACGAAGGGACTGCATTTCCCGCAGCGCGAGAGACGTTGCAGAAGCAAATTTGTATTGACAACAAGTGTTTTTGTAGGTTAGGTTACTTAAATTGATATATCTCAGGAATGGTGCATTACCTTTTCACAGGAGTAGTACCAGGTGAGATGGGACAATCCCTCTCCCCTCCTCCAAACCCCGCACCCCACCACATCGTGCTACCCTATTCTAAATTTTACCCTATTTTTTTTCTAATCTTTATTGATACAGAAATATACATTTGAGATATTTTTTAAATTCATCAACTCTAAATCGGTAAAATTTATATAAAATGACATGTATATTCCCTATTGTTTACGCCTTATACTCTTAATTAATTCAACACATTGACTTACCTGGTACCAGTTGGTAGACTACACAAACTTTCGAAATTCTTGTAATATTTCTTCATTGGTAGTTTTTCTTACCATGAACCAATGAAAAATATGTAACTGGGAATTGAAATTTCGCTCCAAAAGAACGTTTGATCTACGCGAATAACAATTATTTACACGGGTGGAATAAGATTTATATTTCTGAAGGTATAATTACTCTATGCATTTACGAATTTATAATAAATATTAAAAATACCGTTCATATAACGCATAAAACCACGATCTATAGCCAATGTTATATAACATTAATATCCAAAGAAACAAAACTTACCTATTATCAGCGATAAACATATGCGAGACTATAATTTACGAAAAGAAACAATTATCCAAAATAACAATTCAACAAAACTACAATAAACGGAATCGATTACGACAAAAACGGTCACATTTCCGTCCCCAAAAGGACGATTTGACGGCTATCAAGCCCCTTCATTACTAACTTTAATACAATTTTAATACCGAAGTCGTTTTGTGTAATAGGACGGTACGTGACTCCCGTAAGCCATCACAAATGGGACGTGGACCAAAAAAATAAATCGATTTTCAAACGTTCCTAATCCTTTAATTCGAAATTTGAATGTACACTTTCATATAATTGCAATAAAATGAGGATTCAACCATATTGAATGGCTTTTGAGTCATTATATGACCACAATCTCTGTGGTCATGTCCAAAGTTCAGCAAGGTGGTATTTATTTAAGTACCGACTAGTAGTTTTAATTTTAATATCATTTTATGATTGAAATAGGGTATGTTGTTATATTTGAACTTGATGCCCCAATATCTTGACATTAAATATTACATTTAAATGTATCAATCAATAAATCATGATCGAGAAGATTTAGTCACGCTTACCTATTGCAGAATGGTTAATATTTTTATACACATTTAGTATATTTTTTAAATATTGCATTGAATGGCGAGACAATCAAACGAGCATTCCATTCGTCTGATGGTAAGCGACACGACCATTCATGAACAGAAGTATAACCATACAACACAATGAATTACAAAGTCATGCTTGGCATTCCACGGCGCTCGCAAACCTGAGACATAAGATGTTAAATCTCTATATGTCCAGTGGTTACTCTGGCTACAATACCATTCAAACCGGAACACAACAGTGCATTCAACTGCTGTTGGGCGGGCGATATAAACATTACGGTGATACCTACCCAGGGGGCCTCTCACATATGAGAGACCCACCAGCAGTATTCAAGTATAATAAAACACCCAAGTATAATAAGACACAAATTTTGCAAATCTTCTAGAACACTATAAGGATATTAATTATATAAAAACAGCAGGGTTCTCTTTAAATATTGTCATTGGTGGCATCGCGTGACGTTTGTCCTAAATTAGCTTACAAATAAGAGGCAAGGCCGCCTCGCAACCGATCAGGCAAGAGACGGTCCTTTAATCGATGTAGCGTGCTAACTGAACCACCGTGATATAAACACTTTGGGATGTATTGGCCTTATGTTCAACCTGTTAGGTGCATGTTTTCGCATAAATAAAAATAAATCCAAGGAAGAAACTTTTCAGCGTTACAAACCCGGAACCAATACTATTTTTTTTTTTTATTAAAAAATATCATATATATTTTTATTATAATATGCAAACGATCAAAGAGGTCATCCGATGCTAAGTGGTTATTACCTCTCATTAACATCTACAACGCTTGGATCATAAATGGGTTGCCAGCCCATCAAATTGATAAGAGAGCAGGAACGAAAAAGGTTGGGATAAGGAAAAGGGTATTGGCCATCCCGCAATCTCACTCACCAAACGAAACGCAACGCCGAATCTATCACTACATGTCGAGTTCCTGTAAGACAGTGACAACGCCCCGGACGACTCTACCCATTCATGCTGATTTTCATGAGTCATGACTGACAACAACTTGGCTCAACCACTAAAGACAATTAGCGCTCGTTTTTTTTAATTTTTATTACTAGCAAATTGCCGTTGCAACTTTTTGTAAATATTTTTCCTCGATATATCACAGTTATTCACTTACACAGGCCAATTCAAATACAATCGACTGTACCCCAATCAAGGAAACTTGACAGGTGCGTTTTTATAAACAATTGTTACCCCACGGCATGTCATTTGTGCCACAATTCCGAACAAATATCAGTGACAGATAGTCAGGCCAATTACCTCGCAATCACAGAAACTTTTTGACTGTACGTCAAGTTAACTGTAACCCTGAGCTGTCTTTGCTGATGATAGTGTATCGACTTGTCAATTAGCCTTATTGATTACATGACAAACTATGGATTTGTGCCAATAAATGATATCTGTGCAGTTAAGATTTTTTTGAAACGATAGAAGTAATAAATTTCCAGCCAGTTTAGGTAAGCTGCCTTGATCAGAGTAGGTGGAAGTAAAGTTTTATTTAAGATATAAATTAAAAAAAATCAAGATTCGTATAGTCCAAACCCCGAGTTAAGATACAAGCTTTGAATAATTGGTATAGCACACAGATAAAGAAGTTTTAGTTTGACTCATGATTCACTCAAATATTAATTATGTTAGGTATCAAAATGCAGTTTCTCCTTTCAAAACTGACGTCTCAACCAACCGTGCCAAAGCCACAAAAATGTCGGAAACCCAATATACCCCTTAATTTCCAATTCTCACTATTTCAAAACCAACAAATCTTTACACACCGCAGCCAGTCATATTTCCCGCCACAATCATAAGACGACTTAACTATTAACCAGCCTTAAACATAATTAATAAACCGTATTATACCGCTCATATATTGTGTAAATCTATTCAGATATGGTTGTTTAGAGGGGAGTGTGGAAAGCAATTACCGTGTAAGACTGATTAAGGTCGCATCAAATATAATCCGGAGTTGGAAGCAATTTGAGCGGAGCCTGCCCGTTGAGATGAGAAATGTTTTAATGTATGTAGAGTAAGCTATGTTTAAAATGAATTGGTCGGTTATGTTTGTTCCATAGTCGGTAGTCGCATTTATAGCTTTGTTATTGAAATATGAATACATTTTATAGATCACAAAACATAGGTTTGTCGATGTGGTCCTTTATCAATGCCAATTTATAAAAAATCTATAATTGACCTGTATAGTATGGTGAATTTTAAATGTACTGTAGTTTTCTTCTTGCACTATTAACCTTTACATGTATTTCAATACCTAAACGCAAAGTAATTTTAATATCAAATATTCCATTTTCGAAACGAAGGCATTATATCTCCTAAAAATATATTATTGACAGCGTATGCGTATGTAGGTGTCTATAAAGTAGGTAGACCAACAGGCACGGATGGATGAAAGGAGACTGACGTAAGAGATTTATAATGCGAGAGTGGATGGTGAAGTCGGTCGAGAACCGACGAGCGTGTATAAAGAGATTAATGACAGTTGAAGAAGCGAAAGAGATATGTATGGACCGTAGCACTTGGCGCTCAATAGTCTCTGCCTACCCCAATGGGACATAGGCGTGAGTTTATGTATGTATATGTATGTATGTATGTACCAACAGGCAAGACTACTAAAAGTCATACCCAAACCTATTTAACACTAGCTAAAATACTTACCAAATCGAAACCAATTTATGTTTCTTGCATGCATGTAGCATCATCACAAATATATACAATAAATATGGAGAAATCAGTTAAATACTTAGTCTATCCAAAAACATTCGTACACCTCGCATCAGGCTTCATTCGGCCCATTAGCGAACCACAATAGTACACTGCATATGAAATGAAATGAAATGAAATGAAATGAAATGAAATGAAAATATTTATTGAATCCATAAAATGTCATACACTATTTAGATTCAGTCATTTTTTTCCACTACCACCCAGTTCACAAGGCTGTTTTCGCCAGAGAAGAACGGGCAAGAAACTCTAGCGTTGCTCTTTTCAAAATAAGTTTACAATACAGTGATCATACAGGAGTTGAAATTCAGAGCAGTTCATAAATTATTCATAATAATGATTATATTGTACGGCTGAGTTAAGTGTGGTCGCCCTGACCGCGGAACTGGTATACACTGTTCAGCAAAAGCAATGAAAGGCAATAAAAAATTAAACAAAATGAAAAAAAAAAAAAAAAAGTAATTAATATTATCATTATAAGCAAATTGAGCAGACCAGTCTACACAAGCAGCACGCATGTGCCAGCCATCGGTCTCCTCAACCGTGTTATAGGGAAGTGACCGACCCGGCACACGACGCCGCCGCAAGCACAGACCTTTAAGCGAGCATGACGTACTCAAATTGCCTACAACTATGGTGACACAAGTGGGATAAATATTTTAATTATATTTAACAGAGTACACACACATCCGGTTCGGGGACTTATATTATGTTTTATTCCCACGCCTTACTATCTTCTAAGTATTCCGAAATTTTATAATATGCTTTATTACACAACTGTCGTTTAATATTAGATTTAAATTTATTTATAGATAAGGCTTTTATGTGAGTGGGAACTTTATTATAGAAATGTATACAGTAACCCTTAAAAGATTTGCTAATTTTCTGGAGCCTGGTCTTATGACTGACTAGATTATTTCTATTTCTAGTATTTCTGTCATGAATATCGCTAACCTTTTGAAATTGTTCTATATTCTTATGGACATACATTAAATTAGCGAATATAAATTCTGATGCTACTGTCATTATATTTATTTCTTTAAATTTTTCTCTCAGAGATTGTCTGGAGCCTAACGAATAAATAGATCTTATGGCTCGTTTTTGAAGAAGAAAGATGGTATTAATGTCAGCAGCACATTAATGTCAGCAGCATACGTAGTGAAGTGCACTTAATTATTCGCAGCGCTTACAGACCAAACGCATGCGTTTGCACCGACAACTAGGCTACGGAGACAACCAGGGTACTCGTAGGTTGTTTTCTGAAGGTATTTTAGTAATAACAATATAATTGTACTGGTAGGGTGTGCCCTTAGAGTATTTATAATATACAGGGAGCGCTGTCATACATTCGCGTCTTGAAAAACGTAGATATTTTCTTGTTCGTAATGTAGGTAGCGCTCCTATACTAGTGAATATTGAATTAATTATTCATATTTGCTATAAATCGCTTTGATACCTACCTACCTTATTTTTTCTAACTAATTCATGTATTTTGGACAACCTATCAAATACCAGCCAATAGGAAGGCAGAACAAAGTGGCCTAGCACCACAATTTTTATCTATGTATTTGAAGTACCAGCGCTACCTCTATATTATAAATACTGTAAGTGTGTGCTAACCTACTCTAAATAGCCTAACCACCCTTAATCGTACTCTCGATTTTAGAGGCATATGCCCTACAGTGGGACGTATGTGGGCTGATACAGTACCGTACAGAGGGTGTAATGGACAGATTAACGATTCAGAAAACATGATGGTATGTTTATTATGGAACTTTCTAGAAATTCCATTACAGTAAATTCAGTGGTATGCTAAAGGACTTCGCATACGTGGTGAGGTGCACTAAAATATTAGCAGCGCGTACAGACCGACCACGTGAGTTTTCGCAGACAACTAGCTACGGAAACAACCAGGATACTCTCACGTTATTATCACACAAACATTTGTCTCGGAGCGGGGATCGAACCCGCGGCCTCACGTTTCATAGCCGGTGTCTAACAAACTGAACCACGGAGGCTGAACAATAACAAAAAAAATATATACCTAGTTATTTCAGGCATTACATAAAAAAGTATCGGGACTAAAATCAAACTTCAAATCGCAGCCAGACATTTATACGTACAATCGAATCGAAATCGCTTTAATATTTTACGAAGCAACTTTTCAATGTTAAATTTCGAGCCCCATTATTTTGATCGGGCCGACTCGACAACGCTTTTATGTCCCCCCCTTAGAAAAAAAATGGAATAGGAGTAAATTTAAAGTTAAAATGGAGTTTGACGGATGACAGCTGACCCGGCCGTCTTGCGGTTAAAAATTCAGGATGCTTCAACATGCTATTGAGTTAGGTTTATGTACTGTTTGCGACCGCCAATGAAAGCAGGGGCCGTTGCAATTTGTAAAGGCAGAACTGTCTTATAAAATCACCAGTAGGTGTGGGATGTTTTGACTTATAGATGTCACTCTATGGAAAATAATGATGGATTGAAATCTACAGAATTTAATTGTATCAATTAAAAAAATAAAACATGAAATTATAAATGGCAAGTTAAGGGATAGGGAGCCTCTAAGAAATCCTTGTTGTAATTTCAACATTACTTTAGTTCATATATTGACCAAAATCTTTAGCCAAATGATATATATGTCCGCACGTATCTTAACTTTTCCATTCAAAATATAAATAAGGAGGCTTGAATACATATTGACCCTTGTTAATCATATAGTGTACTTTTCACACTAAAACTTATCAGTATATTATATCATTCACTTGTTTAATCCCGTAATAGCACACTGGATACGCGTGTGAAAATATCAACCAAAATAATAAGACCCTTGTTTCATAACCCTTGTAATAACATTATAGAGGATGACACTAGGGACTGGAGGGTCATGATATACTGGTCATGTGTAATACCCTAAAATGATGGAATCCTCAAGAGACAAATCATAAATGTTTGGAAATCGTCACACGATGTTGATTCACTCCCACGATAACGTCATGTAGTTCAAAGAGTAATAAAGGGCTTAGGGTGTAGAATGACATTAAATTCGAGGAGATAATACTGAAAATCTTCTCACGCGTTATGCATTTCTCTACTGCCATATTTAATGGTCCACTATATGGACTGCATATAGGTCTCATCAGAAAACCAAAATACTGTGGTAATTTCATAAAAAGTATAAATGTTAAAATTAGTAATTAAGCTAATTATAAACTACAACATAAATAGATAAGCAGGAGATATTAACAAGATTAAGACAGACCTTCGTCTATTGTTTTTGATGAAGAGAATAACTAAGAAAATCTTTATTATCAACAGGGACAGCATTTCAACTGCTAACCAGAGGCATCCCTTTAACTTGTATCTACTGACTTACCATCGTGTCAACAACTGCTCTGCCTGCGTCGATGGGGTAGTTGTACTACGGTACGGTTACAAAGCTGATGTCTTGGGTTCGAATCCCGGGTCGGGCAATGATATTACATTTTTCTATTCATTATCAGTCTGTAGTTAGAAATTTGTGGCCGATTTGGATATAGGCATATCACATCGTGGAACAGAACTAACAAAGTTCTGCTCTCCCTTCTAGGAAAAAGGCGTGGGTTTATATAATAAAATAAATTTTTACTCAATATTTAAAAACAACAAACTACAAAAACAACGATATATCCTGATATATTTACACAAAGCACTTAAAAACAAACATCAAACCATTAATCATTGTATAATCCGATCGCAATTCACTGACACCGCTTACATCCAGCCAATTCCACCCACTTTTTATTAACTCATAAAATCTCCCCATACAAAACAATAACGTTTTTGTAATACCCTAACAAGTGCGCCTTCATAAACTTCCATCTGGACCCACAAAGCTTTGGGACTCGTCTCCCTAGGGATTGCCGGTGTTAACTGGCTTTTGATATTGATTCTCCTTTCCGTTTGAAAATCTACTTTATGACTTTCACAGGAGAGTTCAAATTATATTGGTCATTGAGGTAGAGTTACGACTATTATGATTCAGCTAATGTAATTGCTGCAACTAGTGTGGTGTTGTTGTAATATCGATCTTATACTTGTGGTTTAAAGTATATTGTCGAATGATAAGGCTTAGGTTGTAGGAACTTTTTGATATTGAATACAAAGGCGTGATTCCCATAATCTGTAATATTTCGGTGCGGCAGAATTTTCCTCTTGACTATTTAGGTGCGTTGCAGATTGATTGCACTGCAAGGCGTTTGGATTAAAGTTTTGTAAATAAGATCAGCAATTTAAGAGCTAAAATAGACCCGGACTTCGTTTATAAACTATTTACTTTTGAGTTTTAAGAGCGAGTCAATGGGTTTGTTCAATTATAAATATAAAGTATTTATGATATGTTTTGTATATGAAGTGGTTAGCACAAGAAATAAAATATGTGACAAAACTATTATTACATTAATGCTGTGGTCTCGCAGTTATACCTAGAGGCCTCTGGTTCAAATCACGGGTCGGGCAAAGTTAAATCAGATTTTTCTATCCACTATCAGCCTGGAGTCAGGAATTTGTACCCGATACGACAATACGCTCCTGTCCTGGTAGCACCTTTGCCTACCTTTTCCAGGAAATAAGCGTCATTCTACGTTTATGAATGTATGTGTATTAATAGATTTCACAACATTTTGCCAACATTTAGGTACTTACGCGCTAAAAACTGTAGCCGAGCATTTTTTTTATATTTAATCCCCTGTATAAAACTATATCCACGCTCAATAGAGAACATCTTGTCTACTATGGGGCTATGGGGACAAGCCAAGTCCCAAAGCGGCAGAACCCAATGACAACTAACGGCCGGGTGCAATACTCTGTCTGTCTTTTACTACCCGTTAAAATCGCTAACTCTAGTATGAGTTCTGTCATTTTTCGGTTTCAATAATCGTAGACAGATGAATAAACATATCTATGATTTGTATCTATCAATGGGAGGGCTCTCGCTAACCATAGTTAGGAAATTCCATACAAATTAAAATATACGCGTTTCGATAACGATTCGAACTACTGTAGTTATTCGTGTTTAACTAGCTGTCAACGTTTTCTAATATCGCTGCAATATGGTGGATAATACGTCGATTAACCCAGATATGTGGTATTTTTATGGAAAAAATCAGCAAAATAAAGTGACATTAATATATTCAGTGATGAAAGTGATAACGAAATGTTTAAAGCTGGTGTATTTGACGCCGATTATAATTTATGAGATCAAAAAAACTATGTGAATATTCTAGTTCAGAATTTATTTACAGATTTACTTTTTAGATGAAATAATACATCAGCTATTATGTTTATTTCTACATTTAAACCCAGCCCGCAAGGAACCTTCCTCCTGGTAAGCATACATATCAAATATTTCATTAAGTTTTATAAGTGTATTGAATTATTCCAAAATCATATATTCTATAATAAATGTAACAGCTCGGGAACAATAATGTGTCACTGTTCCATTAATTGCTGCTATCATTGTGGTTTTACGTACTGGGGAGAATGCATGTTCAGTAGGTAACTATTTTTGGGTATCAAAAGCTACAGTCAGCCGAATCATTACTGATGTGCCTCGGGCTATAACTGAACTATATTAGCAGTATGTAAAAATATTAGACCACACACAGCATGGGTTTCATAAAATTGCAGTTTTCCCAAGAACCTTTGGTGCAATTCATTGCACATATTATATTCCCATAGAGCCACCTGGTTAGTAATGACTACCTTTAGATATATTAGGATTAATCAATAATTATGTATTAATATTGTCTATGATATTAACATAAATCTTGGTATTATGTATCAGTTATCTGATCACAATGTATTAATCTTAATATTTTTATTTTTAGATTCAAATATAGGAGAAGAATTTAGGAAAATAAAGGCATTATTGTTCAAGAAATGTGTATTGCACAGTTACTTTTCATGAATGTATTGGAATGCTAGCCTGGGGCTCATTACACTACTATATTTAACAACTCTGCTAAAAGGTATTTATCTCATACTTTATATTTTGAAAGAATTCAAATTCAAATATTGTGGTACATAGGTGAAAATGGTGTTACATTCAATTGTTTTGTGCAGCTATGACCCGCCATATTGGCATACAATAATTTAAGATACAACAAATATGACAATTAAGTTGGAAGAATGGTTAAGAGAATATATTAAGATTAATACACATTATTGTAAGTAGTTTCCTAATAATTCCCTAGTTTCAAAAGGGTACAGCCTGATGGAAATCATCAAAACATATTGTCACTTTAAATCTTTTATTTTTTGTAAATAACATATTTATTTTCAGTACAATGTGAAGAAGTTATATAATAAAATAGTAATAGATATCTAATTGGAGATAGTGCATATCCACATACTACTTTATTAACAACACTGCTCAATGTCTGCCATAGAGTATTGCAACAATGCGGCTCATATAAAGTTATTATAATTAATATTTTGCTCTTCCATCTTTTACATCTTTCTTTCATCTTTATTTCAGGTCTTATGATGTTTGGAAAAGAAGATTTCCACACCATTCACTGAAAAAAAGTATTTTGGGATTGCACACAACTTTAAACATAATGAGTGCCACAGCGGTGTCAGATAATATTTGAAGAATGAAAAGCATTGCTGATGTGGAACATGAAATTGACATACCAAACACTGCTAGACTAGACATAAATATTAATTACTTATTTGAAATTAAAATAAAGTTTCAGAACTTTGTCAATAATAAAGATTAAAGATTTTTCACAAATTATCTTTGATATTTTATTTACCCATAATACAATCTGCGGAAAAGGGGGTTCTTACATTTTATTTGTAAATACCATTGACTTATATTCTACCATTCTAACATTGATATCGATGGTAAATACATTTTTATGTGATATGTAAAATGTGTAACAGTTGTTTTCTCTATAACTAGTCATTACAATTTCGAAAACTTCTAGCATAGTAAGATCACCTGAATAAATTATTATTCTTAATTAGATTTATATTGTTTTAATTATTATAATATTCCTCAGTATTTATTTGTAGATAAGCACTGAAATATTTTCAGGTCTTTAAAGTCATATTGATTACAAAACTAAAGTAATGCAACCACGCAATGTTTTATTTTCACACTTTTCTTCGTATTTATAAATATTATGGTCTCTGATTCAATTTAAATTTGTAACTCTATCGCAGAAATAGGGCCGTAAAATTCATTTTTGAATTCATTCTTGTTGGTAAACATTGATAATTGTAAACTTCTTTTTTACATTTGACATATTACAAATCAGTCATACGATGCGTTTTGTTGTTCTATGTAAGCTTTGTATGAATTTTTAATTTGCCTTTATTTGTCACAATACTTACATTATTAATATATTTTAACGTTTTATTCTTCTAATTATACATTAAAGATGATTTATGATAATTCTAAAATAAAGTTAATAATTAACCTACTAAATATTGAACTCAATTAAAAGTGCAAATATTAAACGTTTGAGAGGAACGGTTCTTACCAGAGATATATGCAATATCTACGTTCATCGTTGATAACCTAGTTTAGTTTTTGTTATCGAAACATCGGTTAAACCACAGTTAAACAAAGATAGAAGATACGTATTATCGGGGATAATTTTTACCGCTTAACTGTCAATATATTATTGCACCCGGCCGTAAATCGCATTAGATTCTCACGCTCGGTTGACTTTCAATGTATTGTAAATTTGTTAGTACCGTTTGATTTGGTCAAAGATTAGTAAATATTTGTCAAACTCGAAATGTTATGTTTACTTCGCTTTATTTACTTTTTATAACAACCAGTTTGTGGCATGGATGTCGCAACATCAAATATTTGGGTACAAAATTATAGTAAAATTCGGTATTAGGTAAATTCTGTGACATAACTAATAAAGTTATAATAACATACAAAAACGAGAAAACATACAAGTTATAGAAAGAGTAATATAATTTACACCAAAGCTTTTACAAAACCCTGTTTTACTTCAAACCATCGAACCACTTTACAGATTGTATTAAAACATCATCCAGCCCGATAAATTAGGCCCGCGTCACACTCAATCAATAAAAATAAATAATACATTTACAAGGGGAGCACTGAGATGACAATGATATCAGATGCGCGCGGCCCGCCTGTGCATATTACTACTGTATTATATTATGGGATAATTCGATAAAAACCCTCCGCCGTTTTTATTGTTCCGAGATGTGGTGTGTTCTCCCTGTTTGGGTAGGGTTGGCGGAAATATATTCAAATTATTATTTCTTTATCTTGGGTATTTTCCATAAGTTTTTAATATAGTTAAGTACGAGCGCAATGTTCAAACTATTACTTGTTTTCCGAAATTTGCAGCAAAAATTGCGAACTGTATACAAATCTGTTCAAAACACCATTTATTATGGCATTGAGGTGAGAGGTTAGTAAATATTTCAATTGTCGCATTGTAACCGGCCGAATAGGTGCACCTTGAAAAAAATATGATGAATAATTATGAATGTCTATCGATAAACACGATATTTTTTCATTAAGTAATATTATTACTAATCACTACTGTTGTGTTTTCATGCGTTAGTAGGTTGGTCTTTAATAATTGAAACAGCATTGTGCGCAAATATTCGCTGGTTTGCGAAACGTCAATAATTAAATGTTTACTAACCAATGCAATGGCGTCATAAAACTAACGCGCGAAAAAAAAAGGCTTATTACTCAATGTTAATAACAATAAACAATCCAACGTCACGTAGACAACCCTATACATGTGTAATCCGGTGTCAGGGCCGTAGAGCGACACTCATGTGTTGTGTTTGTTTATACAACAGATTGCTTTATACACGCTGTTGCTTTGTTTGCCTTTGTCAGCCATTTGGTAAGTCAAGCACTTGACCCCCAATCAAAATTTAATTGAGCGAAAATCATTTTTAATATTGTTGCCTATTAAAAATATGTCCATAGATTGTTCATCTGTAGCATAAAAGGAGGCCAGCTCTGCTTTTCTATGTAGCGTTTTATACTATAGCTTATTTTGTTACCAAGTATAAAAAATCGGCTAAGTCGTGTTCGCAGAGTTATCGTCAAAAATATAAACATCAAATATGCAGTACCAATATTCGCGCAACTGAATGCATTGTATTTATAGTCCGGTCAAATTAGACCAAATAATAGTATTAAAACTAAAAATATTCACGTAGAACTAAAAATTTGTGAAATAACTTTGCTAAGATCTCCTCTAAAATTAACAGAGCTCACGAAGTCTGGCCTTTAACTCTTTGCTTAGTACCGCTTTGTATATTTTAGACACCTTTAAAATTCATGAATAAAATTAGATATCAAAATTTCCTCACGAAGTTCTCCGTTACAAAGTATTTCTACTAAAATCATTCGATTTCACCAATAAAGATTGTTGTCGCAACCAGATCGATTATAATGCAATCAGAATCCAATAAAAATTTACCCCAAAACTAAATAACGGTGACCTCTTATGCTTTTGAAAACGGAAAGTTACATTGAATGATGATAGCTCTTGCTACGCTGGACACATTATTTAACCCTCAAAAGCGCGTTAAAACTCAATAGAGCATTAGCAATATCTATTAACTTGAATTTAGAAAACATAGACACGGCGTATTTATTATTAAAATAATAATATTTGATTAATTTAAGCTCATTAATATTACAAAATTAAAATAATACGTTTATGAATTACTTTTATAGTAAACCACCAGCGTATGTAAAAGTATAGAAGATAAATGCCAAAGATAAAATGAAGCCTTTTGTCCTTCTCCATGCAGATAGATAGGTTAGTAACGCACCGACTAGGATTTATACATTTTTGTGACCAACAACCGATAGCTAACACTTGCGATCAAGAAAGTAATTTGCTTGGACTTCTACTAAGTAAATATAAGCAGTTGTATCTATCTGACAAATGACATGCTCGTGTCGCCATTCCATGCAAAAAAATATACGAAATAACTTCTTTACTTACTCAAGAAATTCCTATTTCAACTCGTAATCCTAAAATCCGGAGTCGCCACTAGGTATAAAGCCTAAAAAACCGAAGCAAAGATCAAAATTTGAAAAAAAAAGTCAATACTACCCGCGTTTATCTATGAGATTTATAACTCTACAGTCAACCCCTCAAGTGTTGCAATAAGTTAATTGTTTGCGCAGACGGGGCGAGGGTTATGTCCCGCCCGTTATATCTTTATTGATATTGTTAACTACCGCTTGTTTTACTGGCCCACTTATTATGGTTATTGTCTCAGCCTTTCCATAGATTCGGCTGAAAGCGCTTTTAAACATCATTATATTATGAGCGCTTATTAAATTATATTCTGGCTTGAGCGCTCTGGCGCAAGCGATGTGGTTAAATATGAGTAGTAGTTTGTTTAGCATTACTGCATACAAAAAGGCATTTTTAACATACAGTATCTATTCGTATATGAGGTATTATGATTGTGTTATCAAAATATTAAATTAAAGCATACAACATTTTAAGATTTTTCTGTTGATGCGTTTACTCTATAATTAATAATTAAAAATTGCTTTATTTCCGATACAGTACTATACAGGGTCTTCACCATTTAAATATTTTCTTATTTAATTACATTGTGAGTCAATTAATATTATATTGAGTCCAGTGGCCTGTTTTGGCAAATGACAAATAGGTTGGCGGAAAAATCCCCATTCATATTGGCGTATAATTGATTAATTCTGTTGGTAGGGGAGCGAGTTTATCGCCAGCGGTCTTACGTTTGACGAATTAAAAAGGGGACAGGATGAAATATCTGATGCACTCATAATTAGTTTTTGTTGTACTTGGGCGGTAGCGATTGGTATTTTGGCAAGTCAGTTCGTGTTATGGGTTTGATTTGAAGTGTTTTTGTGAGTCAAAGGGCATGTAATATCAAGTATATGCCCATAATGTCCCACGGCAGGGCACCGGCGTCCTTTACAATCGAAAGTACGATTGAGAGTGGAGCTGGCTGGTTGGTTATATGGTCCACCACGCTAAAAACACTTTAATGCCTTGAAATAATATGAATTAATCCATAAACAAATTATTTGCGGCAAAAGTTATTAGACAATCACTTAATAAACCATTCTCACAGGTCTACTATAATTGGTCGTCGTATTTATAGACATCTGAACGCAGTCACATAGATCGGAAGTTGGTCTTGCTCCAATTAACTGAGACTCGTTTAACTTGTCAGACATTCATTGAAATTTTCAACAAAACGCCCTCTATTTAGATTCTATCGTACATAATGAAAGGGAAGTCAGGATTGGAAGATGAAGTATTGGTCCTGGAGCCAGGTACAATTTCGGTCAATTATTTCCTCTCGAGCGAAACTTCGTAAAATGCATTAGGGACTTATGCTATGAATACCCGCGACCGTCAGCTGCGACTCCGTGGGTGGGGCGGACCGTGGCAGCCTCCCACGCATGGAGAAAAAAAAAGTTTTGTCAGTCATTTCCTCCCATTTCAAATTTTGTCAGATTATAGTTAACCTAGTATTTTGAAGGAAAAACAAAGTCAGCTGGCCATAACATGGTGGATTATACGTCAGCTGACTGCTTGAACATGAAAAAAAAATATATTTATTCAATGATTTCCTCTCAACAAAAAATTTACTTGGTGATCGTTTATATACTACTATGAATGAAAATTAATGTCAGCTTTCTGTATCTCAGTGGAAAGTTTGTCAGCTGGTACCTTGAAATGTGTAACGCAGCAGCATCTATCACCCACTGAATCTTATCAGCTGACGACTTTTCCCTTGACTTATAGCTAGCTGATTTCTTTCATTATTTACCAGAGTATGTGAACAATCCTCTTATAAATTTTCGTCCGGGAGAAAATAACATTTCTTAAGTTATTTTTTCTTTATATATTGCAGCTAGATTTTGGATTAGAATTATATTCTTCAGAGGCGATGTTATAGCAAAAGGTACACTTGGAGGGGATGTTTTACCCATAACTGCGTAAAGTCCCCGGCGCATAAGTTGAACTATGACATTGAATGCGCAGTGACTAATGTTCGAGTCTCAACTGAAGTGCGGTATGAGGTGCCACGCGTGGAATGCGGCTTAAACACCAGCGCGCATGCGCATAGTTTTTTTTTCGTACTCCTACACCTACACGTAATTTGTTTTTCTGCGAATAACATGGCTCGGCAGCCAACTTTAAGAAGACAAGAGAGAAGGATGGTCTACGATGTCTTTAAAAAGTCTTTTTTTTTGCTCCTCTTTACTTAAATCATCATTATAGTTAGCTCAATATATATTAGTATGTATGTTTGTATATATTTATATTATGTAAATTAATATAATATAGCATGTACATCAATTAAGAGCGTGGTGGCCTGTTGGTAAACGGACTAGACGCGACTGCCAACATGTTCACGGTGGTCGCGGGTTCGAATCCCAGGGCACACCTCTGACTTTTCGGAGTCATGTGTGTATTGATAGTCAATCACCACGCACTAAAACGGTGAAGGAAAACATCGTGAGGAAACCTGCATACCATAGGGATTCATAAGAATTTCTATGGTATGTAAGTCCGCCAACCCGCACTAGGCCAGCGTGGTGGACTATATGGCCTAACCACTCTCAATCGTATTCTCGATTGTAGAGTAGGCCCGTGCCCTGCAGTGGGACTTATATGGGCTGATACAGATACAGATACAGCATGTACATCAATTATTATTGTTTATTATTATTATTCTCTCACTATTTGCACTACCCTATATTTCAATTTCACAATAATCCAGTCCATCCAAAGGTTGCCTGGAAAAGATCGCAGCTAGCGATAAGGCCGCATATTGTAACCATGCCTTTAGTTTGTAAGTACTTGTATGTGTCTCATTTTGGTGTACAATAAAGCATATATAAATAAATAAGTAAATTAAGTTAGTTAAGATGATTTTAATTGTAACTAAACTAAATAAACCACGGATTAGTTATTATTTCGTATATTTTTAAAATAAAAACTAAACTAATCGTTTTTTGTTTGTATAAGTTATTAGTTTCCCTATGAATCAGAGAGAGATGAAAGCGACTCAAGCCAAAGCGAGAATGAAAATGATTGATTTTCATTGTTATTTTTAAGCAACTCATGAAAATAAAAGTTAATTAATTAAAAAATATGCTACAATAAATTATTCATTAATCAATTTAGTCTTACCAACATTTCCTCCATTATCAAACTTTCATATTTGTTATCAAAACAGTCAAATCAAGCACACTGACGAATAACTTAAGAAATGTTATTTCCTCCCGGACGAAAATTTATAAGAGGATTGTTAACATACTCTGGTAAATAATGAAAGAAATCAGCTAGCTATAAGTCAAGGGAAAAGTCGTCAGCTGATAAGATTCAGTAGGTGATAGATGCTGCTGCGTTACACATTTCAAGGTACCAGCTGACAAACTTTCCACTGAGATACAGCCAGCTGACATTAATTTTCATTCATAGTAGTATATAAACGATCACCAGGTAAATTTTTAGTTGAGAGGAAATCATTGAATAAATATTTTTTTTTTTCATGTTCAAGCAGTCAGCTGACGTATAATCCACCATGTTATGGCCAGCTGACTTTGTTTTTCCTTCAAAATACTAGGTTAACTATAATCTGACAAAATTTCAAATGGGAGGAAATGACTGAAAAAACTTTTTTTTTCTCCATGCGTGGGAGGCTGCCACTGCCCGCCCCACCCACGGAGTCGCAGCTGACGGTCGGGAGTATTCATAGTATTAAGTCCCTAATGCATTTCACGAATTTTCGATTGGGAGGAACTTGGTCATGAGAATCTGTCACTGGCTCCTGGTCTATATTGATTTTTTTGATCGTATAGAAAATTCGCAGACGAATATATTAGTTTAGTCATCTTTCAAACAGGACACTGGCCACCTAATTACTAGTACTTTTTCTATGATACAGCATCTTGTAACGTCAAAAGTCCATCGAGAAATGTTATTAAGATTAAATTTTACAAGTTGCAAAGATCTAATCCTAGTGAACATATTTTTAGGGCCTTCCGCAATATTTATATTGTTGGTAAGATAAGAACTGTGGTTTGTGATGGGGGACATACCTACATATACCTAAATACAATAGGCACGGCCAACGAGCAAACGCCAAAATCAACTGGTTGGTATGTGATCACTGCCTCCCATGAACATCCACAACGCTTGGATCTTAGATGCGTTGCCGGGCCATCAAATCAGAAAGGCAGCGGAAAATAAAAAGGATGGGAACAGGAAAGGGGTATTGGCTACATTTTTAGACATTGGAAATTAATGAAGAAAGAAATTAATGTCCTTAAAATCCAATGATGGGAGAGCCAAACAGTTATCTTACAGACATAAGAATAATGCGTTCCGCCTAAACCATAGCCTAGCCGGTAAAATACATAAATACACAGGGTTAGACCTAATCAATAACGCGATAAGGATTAATGAAATTATCTCTGGTAAAGTAACAATGTGTTTTAAACGGCACGCGGCGGAATTGCTCGCTAATTTGATTTGGACCATCCACAGTCGTTAACTACAACTGTGGTGTAAGTCGACCACTTTATTTGTATTGCATTGATTTTGTACACTCTGAGAAGGTACTGTATCAGCTGTATAGGTCCCACTGCAGGGTACGGGCCTGCTCTACAATCGAGAGTATGATTGAGAGTAGTTAAGTCATATAGTTGACCACCTATTTCCATTCCTAGTTCCAATTTCCAGGTTTGGGAACTTAACTAGCTTAACTATACACATATTTGGTCGAAATGGCTCTTTGCAATATATTGCAAGTATGTGTTACTACAAAAAAATATAAAATCAAAAAGTCCTCCTAATAAATAAACAAATAAAATTCTGTTTTTTTTTTTTTTAGTTTTACGCGAATGCTATACGAAATAAAATATATGAAATAAACCTATCATTTACATATTATAACGCGGATTTAGTTTGATTTTTACATTTTTTTTGCTTCCTGACTACGCGTCGAAACTTCTCGACGTTTCGATTACTTTACAGCTTTGAAATAAAAATGCGTAAAAATAGTATTATTTCAAATAAAATAATAATAAAAGTTACAGTAACTAACCGTGATGAGACTTACGTAGTGTAGTAACACAGCCAAATCCAGCTCGACTATTAATAGGGAGCTCTACGGTTAATTAGTCCACGCTATTTGATGATCATTGCACTGCGCGATTAACTCTGCGCCAGTTTACACGCTACATAACTACATATTTATACTGTCAGATATATTTTTAGCTAAGTACAACGCTTAACATTTTATTAACAAGAAATATAAATATTTTCTTAGTACGGAATATTCAAAATATCCTAATAAAAATATTACAACCGATGAAATATGCTCCTTGGTGTTAATCTTAAACTGTTTACCATTACCTTTATTTTTAACCACCTTCATTAAAAGAAGTAGGTGAGTAAGTATTTTTTTGCGTGTTCAGATTGCACATTGCATAGTATTTGTTATTGCATTAAAATATTGTTGAGTGAATGTTAGCTGTCAGTCAGTCAGTATTTTGACTTGCTGTAAATATCGTAATTTATTTCGGGTTATTGAAGTTTTCGTGCCGATACATACATATTACTCTACAGTTCTAGCATAACTTCCAATTTCAGTCCATCTGGGACAGCCTAGCACATAAACAACAAAATAAGATACCAAATAAGATTACACCATATTCCATGTAGAATCATACAGTAAACACAAGCTGTCATATAAAATTAGGGTCCCGCATAAAACGCAGCGAACCCCGCGGCCGCGTCACGTACGGAACCAATCCAAATCACTGCACTGCTCTCATCAAAATTTCATAACAGTACGTGGAATATCAATCGTTTGGCTTTTCGATAC
Organism: Hyles euphorbiae; assembly: GCA_023078785.2. Taxonomy (NCBI): domain Eukaryota; kingdom Metazoa; phylum Arthropoda; class Insecta; order Lepidoptera; family Sphingidae; genus Hyles; species Hyles euphorbiae. Next base: position 6,327,220 of record CM041030.1, read on the forward strand.
TTATTGGACATAAGCCATGTAAATCGTTGAATTAAGGGGGTTTGTTCACTGTTATTGAGCGGAAATATTTTTTGGTACATACATCGTTAATTTGATTATTTCTTTTTATTTAATTCGATCTGATAATGGTCACAGCAAGTCAGCAGATAACTTTTTGTAACCAGCAGTTATGATCATAATTGTTGATAGTAAAATTAAAATTGAGATTATATTTACAAATTGCATGGTAGCGAGATCAATAGTTTGCTGTAAATTACAAATAAAAAAGGAAAGACTGAATTCACCCCCTCTCCTCAGCGGTATACTTCCAAATAATAGGAGTACCTAGACTTGGACTTAAACTAAGACCAAACTAAATCGCAGAAGAGTAATCACTCACATATGATGGTATTATTTGATATCAGCTACATAAACCAGTACAACAAGACCCTTCCCTCCCATCTCAATTGTGCAGTGTGCCTAATATTGTAAAATTCACGCAGCCGCGGTAAGAAATGGTTACCGCAGAGTCGTAAACGTCCCGACAAACGTTATAACAATGGCACGCCATTCGAGCCCGGCGGCACGCGATGTGTGTTTGTAAACCGGGCACGTATGTGTAGTTGGAACTAACGGGGTTGATACTAGATATAATTTTCGTTTACGGCACATATAAAAAAAATATTACATAACTAATGGAGTTATATAATAACTCTTGTTTAAGATGGAAAAGAAATATACCCAAAGACATATACATAGTCCTTAGCCTACATTAAGATTGAGTATTGTGTGGGTATTAGAAACTATGACAGACTTTTTGGTCTCAAAAACATTTAGACCATAAGTACAAAAATAAACACCTGTGGATCACACATTTGTCTCAGTGCAAGGATCCGACCTGCGGTCTCTCGTTTCACAACCATGTGTCTTCCTATCATAATCAAATCAAAATAACGAAACTGTACGAAAACAAAATGTATGTACGTCAAAACACATTACTTATAGTTGAAAATTAATAACCCACCTGGATGAATACTAATAATACCTGAAGGAAAGTTGGTGTCCAGAGACTGAAATAATTGGTATTTTTAAAATCCTTTACCAAGAATATATTTTGAATGAATGAAAAAAACGAAAACAACAGCGGGTACTTTACACGAATTATTTGTGAGTTGTTGGTTTACTGATAAATATTAACAATTCATGTTTCGATGCCAAATGGTTTGTATCTAATAGATTCTCAGATAAAAAACAACAGTGCCGTTACTGCTACTTCGCCCATTCATGAGCATCTTTGTACTCTAATCTTTATATGGTATAGGCGCTCAAAATGGCAACATATTAATTAAAAAGTTCTTGAAAAACGGTTAAGAATATTTATGATAGAAGTATCAAGACTTACAAATGCAACTCTAAACAGAATGGATCCTCATAAAAATTATATCCAAGTGGGTCCAGCTTTCGTGTGATGTCATATTGATATCTACACCGATCTCGATCACCACAGTGAAACAAATAATACTTCAAATATTTATTATAATTACTATTGTACAATTTCGTAACATCTTTTCTAATACATAAAACAAAAGAGTTTTTGTAAAATACATGATATTTTTGATGTTGAAGTGTAACAAAAGAGTAGACGGTATTAGACGCATTTTTTTTTCTGAAATTACATATTTTTTTATACTAAACATTATATCTAATTTTTAACTGTAGATAGAGCATCTAGCATAAAAACTGATTGTCGAAGGGGCTGAAAAATTTTCAAATGAAGGCCCCGCATAGGCTTGATAAACGTCTAACGTGTCTTCCTACAAGATAGGCATAAGATATACCTAAATTGACAATAGGGTGCTAGATACAAGCCGCTGTCAACGGTTTGCTACGAAAACCCTCGGGAAAGCTTATCTGTATCTGTATCAGCCCATATACGTCCCACTGCAGGGCCTCCTTTACAATCGAGAGTGCGATTGAGAGTGGAAAGCTTAAGCTCAGCAGTAAATAAATGAATATTAAATAGACCCAACAGTCATATACATAGTCCTGACCCCACACTGAAATCGAGTCTTGTGTCGTGGGTACCAGGAACAACGAGACTTTTCGGTCTCACAAACACCCAGACCCGATACAAATACCTGTGGTTAACACAAATATTAGTTTCGGTGCGGAGATGGAACCCGCGGCCTCTCGTTGAACAGCAGGCTTCTAACGCCACGGAGGCTGTCTAAATATCTTGTAGTTAAAGAGAGAGAAAGCTATCAAGGCATAGATGTATTTCCACACAAAACAACATACTACACTAGTAATTAAGCCTATTAATACAAATATTATCAAACAACACAAAGTTAAAAGCTCCGGATGTCAACACAACCGCGTAATCACATAAATCACGGCAACTCTACAGACCTTTTATTCGCTTATCATTTGTTCTTTTGTACAAAAACAAACGTTATCTTTCCCATTTAAATCAGCTTAAATATATGGCAAGGTTTATCTGCGGCTGTTTCTATGATAGGAGCTGTATTTATAGGATTTTAGTTAACGGTTTTATTGTAAATACAAGAGAAGCGTAAGTTGGGAGACATTTACTATGTCTTGTTATATCATTGCATTTCTAAGGAGAAATAATCCTCGCATCTTCGATCGAAAATGACCGAAGTCACGAATAACACAATATTTATCAATAAGTATTAGGGCTTTATTGGCTAGTTAGTCTTTACATTAGAATAATATATTATCATCATCATTTTATCCGCATGAAGTTCATTGCTGTACATAAGCCTTTTCTTTAGCCTGTTTGGAAAAAACGTGTATCCAGCGAACTCCTTCAACCTTCATTAAGTCTCTCCACGTTGTGAATTGATAATAAACAATGTTACGATAAACATAATGTTTATAATAAGTCAAATATTAACAGAAATCAAACAAAAATGAGTACTTAGTTTAGGATTTTGAATCAATACCACTCAGAAGATAGCAAAAAAATATTTTCCACTCGTTATTTTGAATACAGGAAATAACTACCCATCGTTAAATTTCCAATTGCTAAACAAAGCACACATGCAACGAAAAATCTTAAAACTGTGCATATTAACATAAACCAGCATAACTAGACCTCGCAAAAAATACACCGTCGAAACCCGTACCCTAAAACGCATTACGAGTTCGCAATCCCTTTCAAGTCCCAAAAAAAGGTATAGAGGAGATAATGCGGAGGTAAACATGTACATAGAGACTAAATATAAATGTCTCGGGGACATTAAGATAGCGCGCGGAATGTTAAAAGCTATTTAATATTATGTTCTGTTCAAACTTTATTACGGATCCCGGTACGGCGGGTGGTAAGTTGGGAGTTTATTTAAAGCAGGATTTACTAAGTGATATTTTTAGTATCAATGCACACTCAAACCTACGTATACTATCGAAACTGAAAATATGATATTTTAGTTTTATCGCACTAATTGCAAGTAGAGACAAAGGTTTATTATTCTATAAAATAAAATAGATCCTAATTTTATTACTTCCATTGTTTTTCAATATGATGAACATAATAAAATATCGAATTTGCAATTTTCAATATAATGGGTGCAAAGTAGCACATTTAGTATTGAACTTTACGTAGGGAACGTCGGTATGTTTGCTTTATTTTTAATTTATTTATGAGCTTTACTAACAATTACATACCAATACATTAAACTACGAAAATATTAAAATCTTAGTGTAAGTACATGATTATGTTTATATATGTAGAATAAAACTTTATTTTATAGCGTGGGTATCCAATACCAAGATTTTTTTGGAGAAATTTAAATACATTATATGCATATCTAACACGATTGACGAAAGTAGAGTCATTAAGAATTTAGGTCAACAGCTAATTTAATGCAATAAATTATATTGAATAATGAATTATAGATTTATCAATGATCAAAATCCTTGAGTTTAATGGGAAGATGGGATATTTCTCCGGATTGAAAAATTTGGTGATGGAGTCTTATCTATGCTTCCTGGTTTACGGCTAACTGTGCATATTAGTAAACATAGATTAAAACAACAACAAATTATTGAAAATTTTTAAATCACTACAAAATGCGTGGATTAATAAATATGAATTAAAATAACAAGAAAATATTTAAACATTTTAAATCATCACAAAATGCGTGAATTAATAAATATGGATTTATTATTTTAAAATAGCAAATTACATAAACCTTTTACATCACCATAAAATGCAAAAAATAATTTAGCCATACTTCCTCCCATCCGTACATCGAGTCGTTACTTACAAGACGAAGGCATTTAAATGAAAGCGCGATAAACTCTCGTAGGATTAATGAACGCGATCCTACGTCCACGCCACACATTGTAACAGACACCGATTTAAACCCACATACTTAGTGGGTTATAATCATTCCTCTGGAGTCTAGGATATACTCATAGTTATTTTTCATAGGTTGTTTTATTGATTGCACACAAAAAAATATTTAAATACGGTCAGAAATTAATAAAAAAATTAAAGTTGTGAAAAAATAAGGAAAGACGCCATATATCGTAATCTACTTCGCAGGAAAAAAATTCTAAGTGTTTTCAAATATTTAGTTGGAAGTCCACGTGTACAGTCAAAATTTTTAAATTCGTTTTCATATCAAGTCGATAGCCTTTGGTAAATTTGAACTTACAAAAATTACAGACAGCTGAAAGTCAGCTTTTATACATGCTGTATTACATCTTGGTAAACAACTTAGGAGTGTGAATGATTAGAAGTTATGATGCCCTCCAAAATTATGATTGGTCTCTCAACTGACACAAAAGTCGATTTGTTCAAATTAGCTTTTATTCCCATAAAATCACTATTTTTTAAAATTAACTTGGAAAGAGATGCAAAAGTGAAAATAGGCAACCGGATGGAAAGTGTTGAAAACCGCTGATGCACAATCGATCAAAGGAGCAAGCCGGCATAGTTGTTTCCATTGGCATGGGACTGCCGTCCGGTACCAATGGATACTCTTCCTGGGCGGCATTTGCGCTTACCATCAGGTGCAATGTCAAAATTATGCCGGGCCAGAATTTAAAAAAAAAACGGTTCGAAGGAAGGTCCTTTGCCTACTTTTGCCATAACAATATTTTGACAATAGTATTTAAAACAAAGCTTCCCTACTGAGTCAAATACGGGATTAGTGAGAGAGCGGTAAGATTGAGTGTAATGCTAGAGATTTATACACGAAGCAGCGAAAAAGTTACAACATTACAACATTGTTTTTCCACATATGTAGTTATAATATCCTAATAGTATAACGTAATATCAGGCAATTAATGAAATATTAGCGAAATATGTGTAATCTTTTAATGTAGGATTTTACCTTGAGGAAATAAAAAAGCCACGCAGTTATTTTACTTATCCTATAGCAGATATGGGCTTGACCCTAGATACTACCTTGGATACTAGCGCTGTCAATCTGTCGTCTTTCTCGTTATAAATGGGATTGTCGCATGGCCACTATTACTTTCCTCCTCCTGTTGTTTCACCTTTCACCTCTAGTCCCATTTAAAATAGCCTGAAATTATAGGCATTTCATTTTATAGCCATTCCACCACTTCAAATGTCTCTCTCTCTCTCTCTTTAGCGACGGGAATTCCACTGCAGAACAAAGGGCTCACCCAGTACCCAGTTTTTCCAAAGTAACCTGATGGAAGCTGCTTGCATCCAGCAACTCCTCCATTACCCTTTATTCTATAAAAACTCCAAATAATACGCCGGTAGCGCAATCATAATTATTTCCTCTATTCTTTTCCAACCTTTTGATAATATACATAATATATTATCAAAAGGCTCTCTACAACATACAACTCGCATATTTAAATGCCCACAATGTATACTCTTGAATAATCACATCGGAATTCTCCCGACTCGACCATCCTGCACGTCAGCCTTTGACAGCTCCGTTCTGTATTCAAATTTCAAACCCTTATGCTATTCTTTTTAATATAACTGCCAGCACCATCGTCATATTACAAAATAAGTTGCTTTACATCGCCCATAGAAAACACCCGCTCCAATATATTTAATTTGAATAAAATCACCATTGTTTATTACTATACAATTGTCAAACTAGCCGTACAAAAAAATCACGACCAAAGTGCGAGATGAAACCATCAAGGTATAAGTGTTGGATGTGCGGCGCGGCGTATCTCGCGATATGCGCTATAAATCGACGGGTGGGCGCTGAATAAAGTCGTCACGGTATCGAACCTCGGCCCACGGCCGCGCCGACTTATGTGACGCGAGCTTGCACTGTCCCCGTTAGGGTGGGGATACACCACAATTGAATAAAAGTCTCATTATTTTAAATTAATTTTGTTGACTACTATATCAGCCCATATACGTCCCACTGCAGAGCACGGGCCTCCTCTATAATCGAGAGTACGATTGAGAGTGGTAAAGTCATATAGTTCACCACGCTGACCTACTTTACCTTATAGGATAATAAATAAATGCATCCAACAGTCACATACACAGTCCTGACCCCACACTAAGATCGAATCTCTTGATGGGATTAGAGATAGTTGCGATTGTGTAAAATGCAGACTCGTCACTCTAAATCCTGTTAAGCAGGATTAACAGTGGTACGCATTTTAATAACACTAATCATTGAGAGTATGAGGACCCTCTTACTGGGAATATTTAACTTTTCTTTAGACAGCAATGAAATTACTGAAATAGTAAAAAATATACTATTTAACTACTGTGTATTAAAGGCTGAGTAATTATGTTGCATATTCATAAATATTTACGATAGATGCTATCGGAGTAAATACGAATATTTCAGCATCGCCATGATATATCTGATAATAGCTCACAAATATTTTTCTGCTCACTACTACTTATTATGGCTTAAATATTTATGATATAGAACTGATAAAAATTGGATTCGCGTTGAACTTCTTCGTTCATATTTACATTAAGTAACCCCTTTTATAATTTTAATTAGTTTAAAATACAGACAAGAGAATCATGTGACATAGTTGTAGGTCCACAGACACACCTAAATACAAAAAATGTGAATATTTATATACGAAACTAAAACTGTGTTGTTCTGACAAATATACAGACTTGAAGAACACAAATCTCTCAAATATTTTATACCGTTCAGTGCTACTGTATCAGCCCATATACGTCCCACTTCAGGGCGCTGTCCTCCTCTTTAATCAAGAGTACGATTTAGAGGTGTTAGGTCATATAATCCGCCATTGTGGCCTAGTGCGGGTGGAAGTGGATTTTAACGGTCAGATTTCGATTGATTTCGACGGTCCCCATATTCACTACTTTACACCAATAACATGTTCCTATTATGCACTTTTAATAATTTCGATTGAAAAGCAGTTGAAGGTATATTTGTGTATAATATTTTAAATTAACGAATTATAAATCTTTATAGCTATTTGCAAGTGGACATAAAAATAAAAATTCACACTTTTCAGTTTCGATAGTTTACGTATGGAGCGTCGATTTATAAAAAAAGAATAATAAAGTTTGTTATTTTCATGGCTGTTTCAATATTTCCTTCTACCCATAAACCCGGTGTATCCCTAGACTTACTCCGCGGCGAGCGTGTCAAGTTATCCGCAGCCCTTAGTTAGGTGCAAGTTCATACAGCGCCCTATCTGTGTAAAATAAATTGAACATCACCAAGCGTTATGGCCGCGCTGTCTTTATCGCACAATACCATTGTTTTTTTTTACTTTTATACAAACAAAAGAGATTAATCGACTTTTTTATTGCTATGATTGGCGAGACGAGCCATTCACCTGATGGTAAGCATTACGGTAATGAACGGTAGCAATGCTTGGCATTCCACTGCTCTCGCCATCCTGAGACATAATATGCTATAATCCAACTAAACTAATAGGTGCTGTCCGATATACCGTAAAACCACAATTCCATGGTTTTACAGAAAATTATTGAAATTGTGTGAGTTACGCCTTAAACAAAGTTATTTAAACTTGAATAGTATGAACCATCAAATGGTACCTATTAGTATATATATAAGTATCTAGTTGCATATTAAGTCTTAGCATGTCCAGTAGTAACTATGTCTACAATATCGTTCAAATCGGAACACAATACAAGTCGTCAAAATACGAGGTGGGTGGTGACTTAATTATGATTGTAGGAAGTCGCTAGACCCTGACTTCCAAAAGGTTGTTATAGAAATCCTTGGGGAAGGCCTATGTTAAATAGTATGACGAAGTAAATAAAAAAAAAAACATTTTTAGATAGAGCTTTCTTCCTTCAACCACAGCCACAGCAAGCCCACAACTAAGCATACGCCTTACCCAATTAGAGATTTTTTGGCAATACTTACCATGTTTGACTGGCGGGTTGGCGAGCGCTGTCCATCACCGGCCAATTGTTTGACTACACTCTCTAAGATAGTTACCTACTGTTTGGTCTCGTTTGTAAATCATCACTGCTGAACTGGTAAACATGATTTGGGCCCCAGAACGTTTGTATTATAGTCCCACACTAATCGAAAGTTGAAATAATGTGAAGATTTTTTTTATAGTAATCATGTAAAATTTTGATGTGTACTATATAACTATCACGAGAGCTAAAGTGAGCTAATACTGTTGTTATTATAACACTGGTTAACCAATACTACGACCTCAAGTATGGGAGGACGTCCGGCTTGTTCCGTCTTTTACACCAAAGTGTATTTACTGTCAACTACCCGCACTAGTGGTGTTGTGTATGAGATAATGTAGTTTAACGGCCGATGCCAATAATCAATCGAGAAAAATTATATTGAAGTCAATCTGTTTTGTTGTCAATTGTTTTCTACTTTTCGATTGGTCTCCTGTCATGTTGCCATAGTTTATTCACTACTGAGATTGATTATTGGCAATATAGTATCAGAAAAACGATTGAGCTGTCAATCTAAAACGGCAAATTTTGGATTGGGTTTGTTTATTGGCAGCGGCTGTAAGTACCTTTATCTATTTGAAAGGTTCAAATACTACAAATGAGTTACCTACACATGGTTTAATTTGAATATAGACGAAATAAACCACTGCGAGATATAAATTTATCATCAAACTCGATATATAAATTTTATTTTTAGATTGACGTCAATTGTTCTTCTTTTTGAGAATTTAATCACTTTTATCAATAATTACTTTTGTTTTTACTTTGTTATAGAAATGAAGACAATTAAACAATGTTTTAACGTAATCAGTTGTTTATTTGTGTTGTTGTGGATGCTATAAATCGAATAATAATAAACTACTAGCTACGGCTAGGCTACACAGGCCCTAAAGGCTTTCAACATAAAAACATGAATGAAAAGTGAAACTTGAATTTCATACAAAATATACCTATTCTATATAACAGCCTCCGTGGCGCAGTCGGTTAGACGCCGCCTGTGAAACGAGAGGCCGCGGGTTCGATCCCCGCACCGAGAGAAATGTTTGTGCGGCCCACAAATATTTCTTTCGGGTCTGGGTGTTTGTGAGACCGAAAAGTCTCTCGTAATTCCTGATACCTACGACACAAGATTCGATCTTACTGTAGGGTCAGGACTATGTATGTGACTGTTGGGCGTTATTATTATTATTATTTATATTTAAACATTTAAGTATCACTCATTTTTATGAGGCTATACACTCTGTATTCCGCGGGCTTTCGGCCAAACGGAAAGAGCGAAATTATGAACAAGTGTGTTATGTAGTTATAGATAAAAATTTGCGGACAATTCGGCATGTGTTTAAAATAGCTGCTTTTTGCAACTGTGTATAAGTGAGAGGTGGCATATTAATGATTTTCAAACTAGTATGGAGTGTGTGGGGAATTACACCCGTAGAGGAGACAATAATTGGCACTGTTTTGACTGTCTGGACGCTAAAACGCAATGGCAGCGTTTTCATTTCTATTGCTAAATCTGTATACTTGGCTAACTTATCAGTAAACGTTGAATTAAGGTTATGTGTGTTTGGGATGGCAATGTCTATCAAATATACTTCTTTATTTTTCTTATCATAAAATGTGATATCCGGTCTATTGCAATGAATGGTTTTGTCTGTTATAATTGTTCTATCCCAGTAGAGTTTATAGTTAGCATTATCCAATATTAGCTGCGGTTTATATTTATAGTAGGCTGTTTTTTCTTTAATTAACCCATATTTTAAAGCAAGTTTTTGGTGGATAATGGTAGTGACTTGGTCATGGCGGTGTTTGTAATCTGTTTGTGAGATGGAAGGACAGGCTCCTGTTATGTGCTGTATTGTTTCAGGTGAGTGGTGGCAATGACGGCATAAGTCGGAGGCAAATCTGTTATCTTTTATTATATATTTTCTATAATTTTTAGTGTCTATTACCTGATCCTGAATGACTAACATAAATCCCTCAGTTTCCGGGAAAAGCTCACCTCGCTTGAGCCATTCGTTCGACGCAGTCTTATCGACGTTACTATTGTTCAAGTCGAGGTAATGTCGTCCATGTAGGGATTTTTGTTTCCATCTTATTATTATTATTAATGTTGGAGAAATTCACAATGGACTTCAGTCAAATTATCAAATGAATATGAAGACCTCCTCAAAACAGCTTTTTCTAGGGACTCTACAAATAAAAAAAAATTGGCCATGATGATTCAAACTGATTCTTTGTCACATCAGTTGAATGTCGCTTGTTCTGATAGAACTACAATGTAATGGAATGTATTTGAATGGAATATGAACGTCTTAAGTATTTTTAACAACGCTGGTATAATTGAAATCGATGGAGATTTTTATAGAAATATTATTCTAGTACAGAGATGTGTTACTTTTCTGATAAATAATTGCATTCGCTTACAAATACATCATGTCCACATGGTATCCATGAAGCTTATATTCTCCATAATATGGCTTAAATTTAGTTTGAACTAAAATTACTCCAATTCTTAGCGATAAACTCATTAGATTAATAATAATTATATTAGCTCTATTTCGAATATATATCTCATCTTATATTCCGTCAATTTTGTACTTAATTGGTTTAGACAAAAATAAAATTCCATACAAAAGGCAATCAGGAAAAGTAGAAAATTATGTTATGGCCAGCACCATGTTTAAATAATATATTAGTTGAGTGCAATTTCAAATCGTGCCAGCAGACACGTATAAAAGAATCATTTAAAAAATCTTTATTTGCGTCCGCGCAATACACATTCGTTGCAAAACAATAAAAGTCAATTTGCGATCCATCGGCGCATTAAATCGGCCAAATTAGATATCCGCCATAAAAACTGGCAACACTCGTCTATAAATAAAACGTTGTGAAGGCGAAATTCGAAAATACCGTGCAAAATCAAAAGTCATTAACGTCCAATAAGTTAAAAAGTTAACCGGCCTGAGGTAATAAATCATTTTTTATTTCATCTCTCCAACCAATTTTTCTGTGTCTTTTTTCATCAATTTAACGCGAACAAAAAGTGGCATTCAATTGTTAGGTTTACGCGGGTATATTTTTTTTTTATTATAGGCAACCCGTTTAATATTTGGACCAATGGGAGGCGGCGGAGGCGCATGGCGCGCCGGCCCCTCGCTCGCGATTGGTTCGCCGTTTGGTACAGATTGTGCGATGGCGGGAAACGGATTTAAGTCTATTGCATCTCATTCTTACAATCGACGCTGGGTCCTAGATAACTTTATCGATATCGATAAGGAATTATTTTGTTTTTAAATAGTATCAAAAAAGAGCAAGGAATGTATTGATTGATGACAGTCCCCGTGGCGCAGTCGGTTAGGCGCCGCCTCTGAAACGAGAGGCCACGGGTTTGATCCCCGCACCGAGAGAAATGTTTGTGCGGCCCACAAATATTTCTTTCAGGTCTGGGTGTTTGTGAGACCGAAAAGTCTCTCGTAGTTCCTGATACCCACGACACAAGACTCGATCTTAGTGTGGGTTCAGGACTATGTATGTGACTGTTGGGTGTTATTTATTGTTCTGTTTATTTTTTTTAAACATATTTTTTCTATTTTTACATATATATTTATTATTATAATTCGATATTATCAATATGTTTACAATGGAAATTATAGAAAAGAAAAACGTTTTTTTATTAATCGTGTGTGGATAAATACGTGGTCCGGCCTAAGAAATTATTGTTAAGGGCATTTTCCCTACTAATGAAAACGAAAATAGAAAGTTATACTCCTTGTAAATACATTATAGTAATAAACCTAAAACATATCATTGTTATGCAGCTATTTTAATTTGGTGTAAGTTGTAATAATTTAATAGTCGAACAACATTCGTACGACTGAGTAAATTCAAAAGTTTCCATTCCTGTACCAATATTTTACCAAAAAATCTCTGATATCCACCAGTAACAACTAGAAATGGAGAAATGACTACCTGTATAAGTCATTTATTGGGTGTATATAACACAACAAAAGTCCTTCAAAAATTTAATAAAATAAATTAACTATCGATATATCACTACTGCCCAGCCCTACGGTACCTAATTGAGACGAGGCACGGATAAGTTGATAGTAAACGACATTGCGCCCGCCAGCGGTTTGCGAGACGTCTTTAAATCGATCGACAATTTCATCAGCCGTGCCTCTATAAGCTATTACTGCATGCTATCTTAACAACCTTAGTGCGTTGTAATGAAGCAAGCGTTTTGTTCGTCTAAATCGATTTACATAATCGACTAATTTCGAATTGATTGTTTTGTTATACATCTACGAGCTAAGTTTGATTTTTGTGAGGATGGGATAGACTGATCACTGATTATAGCAGCGACTATTTACGCTTTCTTTGTTTACGGTTGCGGATTGGACCCCTCAATGAGGAAATATTTTATTTGATACAATTCCTTGTTGTAAAGTAATAAAAGAATCTATGTATGCAGGCTGCTGAAATTTGCTTTGAAAAGCTTTGGTGGAGGGTAATATTCAGGAGTGAACTTCATGTGGCTAAAAATAAGAAGATTGATGGATATTTTGCTCTGGGTAGAAATTTAAGAACAAAATAATTTGTCTATAATAGGAAAATAATATTGAAGTAACCCTTCAATATTGTAGAGACCTGTAAGAAAATAAAAATACACGATTAAAACAGCATAAATATTATTTAATGAATGAAATTTAATATTTTCATATTTAATTTAATATTTTACTAAAATTTTTTGTTTGCATTTCTTTCATAGAGGGAGTTTACATGATTTCATACTTATCTACCTATCTCACGCTGAAGCTACGAAAGTACAATAAGAACTTCGTGAATTGGTGATAGACGTGTTACCAGCAATGAACAATGGTTGTAGTGAATTATCAAAATGTGTGATTCAATGTTGATTAACCATTAACAGGTCAATGTGGAATTTATTGGAGGAGGCCTATGTTCAGCAGTGGACTTGTGACGTGTGGCTTAAGAGAAACATAGAGAGAGAATCATTAACAATTTTACACAAATCATGACTCGTGTCTCTAAAGGCAAGTTAAGCTAGAAATATTATTATAACACTGTGTATTATATTGAAATTGAAATTAAAATTATGAGTCTAATCTTACGCGATTAGGTCGTTATAATAATCGTTTACATAACATTATGTATGTGATTTTAAAATCTTGCATTAATGAAATTAAAATAGAATTTATTAAATTATTATAGCTACCAGATAAGTAGAGATCTAAAAAACACTTTTAACAATTTTTCCTAAATAATTGAAAAGATAATCGTAATAATTTGTACAATATACATGAATACTGTTAAACGCAGGTATTATTTTTAAAAGTACCTAGATATTTATTCCTGGTCAACCTACTGGGTTGAGTCATTTGCATTGGCTCTGAAAAGATTGAGAGGGATTAAGCCATTCATTAATTAGCCATAGCCATTGATTATAATAAGTAGGATAATTAAGTAAATTTTAAATGTAATGTTACATGACAACCTACAATTTGTGTTCAGTAGTAAACAGTGTAAATGGTGTATTTAACTAAACTATTCAATAAGTAAATACAGTCCACCATACTGATTTAGATAATTATGACATCAAAATCAAATTGAAAATCGTTAAGAGTTTTCCAATAGCGTAGATAAGTTTACCTACATTGAATATTTCATACAACTAACGATCTGCCTATCAAAAGACAGTAAATAAATCAACCCTAATAGCTTGAATGACGTCCATCAGTCTTCAACGTTAATTTCACACAAAATGGTTTTATATTACAAGTTGGCTCTAATAACATCGGTAATGACGCCTGTTGGCAAATGATATATGGACAATAAATTACTTTTGAAAGTCGCTACGACTTTAAGCTCTATGGGGTTGTAATAAAGGGCAAGCAGGTGAGGAGAATAATAGTTATGTGAAGTGATGGCTAATGGCGTTAAAATCACCCAATGAGCTGTGTTATTTATATGTTTGTAGGTATACGTACTTCATGTAAAGAAATCCTTACCTATATTTAGTGACTAGTGGACTATATAATGTAAAATTTTTAATTCCAGCTTGTCACATAATATATAATAATAATCATATTTATTTATTATATATATTAACATTTAAAACAAACAAACATTTAGAACAAAATATTAATCTAATATAACAAAACTCAACAATTTATAATGAATTTATACTTATTCTAACAATTTGGTAGGTACTATAATTGGGACAAGCTATTGCACATACCTATCTAAATGCCGGGCGATGAGTTGTCATCCCGAGGCACACTAATTTGCTATCGAGCCTGTGCCCCACAATGACACTATACTGTTGGGGCTACCGCGTACTCACCGCATTAAAGATGCGATTCTTTGTCGCAATAGACAGGTAGACAGAGGTGATGAAAGGTGGATAAGCTACCCACCTTTCATCTCGTGCGTTCATATCGCGCATATATTTTTAATTACGGGACATATAGAATAAAAAAATCAATATCATTTTACCCGACTCAGGATTCGAACCGTAGTACAACTGCGCCACCCAAACAGTCAATCTATAAATATCTATTAAAATATGTATTAAATGCGTTACAATTATTAAAACGTTTTTTTTTTCTCCGTCTACGCGTCTTTTATATGTTGATGAAATATGATAAAAACCTATTACTGCCATCTAACGTCAAATAGCATGACTAAAAACTATGCAACTTCTTAACACTCATAGAAGTTTTACACCTTGTCACTAGATGGCAACCTATAATAATTATAGTTTTCTATAATGTCGCTAGATGGTGCTTACAGAAAAATAATTTTAGTTTACTATTTATCCGCTAGATGACTCTGTTTCACAATAAAACCGGCTTGATAAATACAACGCACTAGTGCAGTGTAATTGTAAAGATGTATCTGCCAAAGCTAAGTGGTATTTTTCGCCGGTTTGATTGTTATACAGGTGAACCCAAATTGCGACACATTTTCGTGAGTCGCTATGACGACTGCTTATGGTGGTCGCTATCCGGGCGGATATGAATATCCAACCCATTGATTTTTATGTCAACGATCCAACAACCAGCAATGTAATATATCTGAATACTTGTTAGAATTCTTTAACTACCTTGGTTTCAAGTATATGAGTAGGTTCAATTGAGGATTTAAAAAAAAAATATGTTTAGATTAGCATTATATTTCATTTTACATTATAAATTATTGCTGGCAACATATACAAATAAATTGTTTTATTTTAAATATCGAGTTAATCTTTTTCGGCAAGCTTTGTAGTTATGATTGACGATAGCGCTAAAGCTAAACCATTTTTTGCACAATAATAAAATAAGAAAAGACTGTTTACACCTAGGAATATTTTATTTTATTAAATTCATATTTTAGTTCTAAAGAAGCATGTGATATTATTTTATTATATTACATTTGGTATAGGTATTATAATGCAGTAAATAGATACATAAGAATAGCACACGTTTAATAAGCAATGCGTATATCCAGCCAAATACGCATTGCTAACTCGAAAAACAGCTTACATCATTTGAAAAACACTTATAATAATACTTAGAATATGGTCCTTTAATAAATAACAAATAAATAATAATCTCATTTATCTTTGGCACATAACTAGGAGAAGAACCGACATGATTCATTGAAATACGTCGAAGAGAGCTTCTTGGTTGCGATCGTTCTTGAACCTTTTGGGCTGGTCGAACTCCTCCTCGATGTAGTCGCAGGGAACAAAGAGCTAAACAACAAGAAAACATTATTCATATCATTCTCCAACATAGGACAGCGGCTGGCAAGCATTGGGGCTCTCTAAAAAAGTTTTACATTTTGACTAGCATCAATCGATACCAGAAAAGCCAAAAACCAAAGTAACATGATTATTATTAGCTATATGTCATATTATTATTATGTGTTCACTATGGAACATAAACCTCAAAAAAAATCCATAATTATCCCGTAGGTAGTATCAGTAATCTCAATGTATTCATATTCATATAATAAAGAAGGAACTGGAGCTGGCTACGCCCGAATACTGGAACGCCATTCAAATATGTAATAAGTTGCTCTTAACAGCGCACGGCCCACTTAGCCACTACATTTAAGCGGGATTGACGTAGTTAAGCGCACCTTATATTTAATTAGCGTTTCAGTATTCACTAAATTATCTTTCTTCCTGTCAAGCTCCCAATTGTCCTCCTCTAGTTTTCAAACAATTTGCTGCCTGTGATGTTAGGAAGAACATTATGCTGAGTTCATCTAACGCGGTTGGTAGTGACTGTGTCGGACGTAGTATGATTATCCCAATCCTTGATGTAATCCTCCCTATCATTTGCCATATTTTAAACCATTCCCTTTCCAGCGGCACCTTTCCTCAAGCGTGGAAAGAAGCCCATATTATTCCTATACCAAAAAAAAATGGTTGCCTGTAAAGTCGGTTTTACGGGCGAAGATTTTACGTGACAACGTCTTTTTCTCGGTAGAATATTTATTGATATGAATATAATTAAATTGCACAATAGGAACAAGGAATTGAATGAAAATAAGAATTGCACAAATTTTAACTATAGAAATATATTTTGTTTACTAAAACACTATCAACATTTATCAATAGTATGACATAACCTATAAACTCAGTTTCTCAACTTTTGTGTCAATCTAACAATTAATCAATCAATCATAGTTTACGATAATGAAATATCAGTGTACAATTATTTACCTTTATTGTTGTAGTTGTTGTAAATGATAAATGACGAATCTAACCACTCCATATTTTCACTACAGACACAGCTGACGATACTTTAACCACACGTGTGAACTTGTATTGTGACGCTTTCTTGTTTTTCCAACGCCAAGAACGTTCGAGAAAGACAAAGACAGAGACACAAGCATGCGCCGATTCAATGCGCCTAATTCTCTAGTGCTGCGCGCGCGGCAGACCGATCATAGTTGAGTGGGAGAGAGACGCAAGGCATTCGGCGGGCCTCTCTCTCGTTCGGTGACTCATCGTAACGTTACCGGGCGTTACACTTTTTCATAAGTGACTCCCAGCCGCAACCTAATTTAAGACGTTGTCACGTCAAAAAGTAATCCTTCTACCTTTTCCGAGTTTCGTCCTATCTCCATTCTACCTTTCCTCTCAAAAGTTTTCGAGCGCCTTATCCATTCCCAACTATCAGATTTCCTTTACAATAACAAGCTCCTCAACCCTTTCCAATCCGGTTTTCGTCCTGGACACAGTACTACCACAACGCTTATTCATATCACGGATGACATCAGATCGGCCATGGACAGAGGCATGCTGACAGTTTTAGCTCTGCTTGACTTCAGCAACGCTTTCAACACGGTGCATCTTGATCTATTACTCAGTGTACTTTCTTCTCTTAACATATCTCCAGGTGCGGTTGACTGGTTTCGTAGTTACCTGTTCGGACGCCGGCAGAGGATATGTGTTGAAGATAAGTTATCTTCTTGGTGCACCATTTCGGCTGGCGTTCCTCAGGGTGGCGTGCTATCTCCTCTGCTCTTCTCTATTTTTATTAATTTGATCACTAATACTCTTCGTTCTTTCTACCACCTTTATGCAGATGATCTCCAAATATATTGTCATGCATATCCAGATGAGCTGAAAGATGCTGTTTTAGCTATTAATGAAGACATTGGACGCATCTCTAATTGGAGTAAGGAGTTTGGACTTAAAGTTAACCCGGTTAAAACGCAGGTCATTGTTGTCGGCAGCCCCAGGTTGATGTCTAGGTTGAACTGGTTGCTTATACCG
This sequence comes from Hyles euphorbiae, assembly GCA_023078785.2. Taxonomy (NCBI): domain Eukaryota; kingdom Metazoa; phylum Arthropoda; class Insecta; order Lepidoptera; family Sphingidae; genus Hyles; species Hyles euphorbiae. Next base: position 6,345,420 of record CM041030.1, read on the forward strand.
CCAGTCTCTTGCAATGATGTAGCTATTCCTTTTAACGACACAGTGAAAAATCTAGGTATTATTCTTGATAAATCTCTCTCCTGGGGTCCCCAGCTTCGAGAGTTGAGTAGGAAACTATTCGCCTCGGCTGGGTCCCTGCGGAGGTTACGCAATTTTCTACCTATCGCCACGAGAATATCGCTTGCTCAATCCCTCCTGCTCCCCATCCTTGATTATGCGGATGCCAGTTATCTTGATCTCACTGAGGAACAACTTAATAAACTTGAGCGTCTCCAAAACTTTTGTATTAGATTTATATTTGGATTGCGCAAATATGATCACGTCTCCGAATTCCGTAACAAGCTCAAGTGGTTACCCATTCGGTTTCGCCGGAATACCCATATTCTATCTCTTCTTTATTCTATACTTTTCAATCCCCATTCTCCCCCGTATCTTAATAACCGATTCGAGTTTCTTCATGATACGCATTCAAGATCCCTGAGGTCATCGGAGAACTTAACACTTAAAATCCCAGTGCATTCCACTACATTTTATAACAAATCGTTTACTGTACAAGCTGCTAGGCTGTGGAATTCATTACCTGTCACAGTGAGGCGGGCAGAGTCGCTGCCCATATTCAAAAGATTGGTCAAACAACATTATCTTTCACAATTAAACTGAAGACATTGCATGTATACCGTGTTTATTTATATATATTTATATTTATATATGTATGTATGTATATGTTTATGTATATATACATATATATGTATGTATGTATGTGTATGTGTGTATATATATATATATATATATATATATATATATTTGTCGCTATGGTTATTTTATGCATAATGTTGATACATGTTAGTTATAATATTTATTTATGTATGTGTTTATGTATATATATTTATTTATATATGCATTAGGTATGTATACTTATAGATATATGTCCATTTCGTACACCTCATGGTACCCCAAAACTTTCGTTCCCTCTTATCCATCCCATGGTTGGTTGTCTGTAAGAGATCGCCTCGAGCGATAAGACCGCCTTTTGTACATTTTTTTTTCTTGTCGTTTATTTCTGTATTGTTAGTTTTAGGTGTACAATGAAGTTTTAAAGAAATAAATAAATAAATCCCATAAAGTATGTAACCTTTTCATTGAACGGTTTTCCCTCGAGCACGTATTTGAGTTTGCTCATCTGGCAGGGGCTGAGGATTCGTTCGAGGCTGGCTTGTTCGCGCTCGTCTCTACGGTGTCCGTCGCGCTTCCCGTTGGTCCAGCCGCGGGAGTACTGGAACGTCTGAGCGGTCACCGACGCCAGCGTCACGAAGATCAGGAGCAGGGTCATGTTGGTCACCATTTTGACTGAAAGTTATGCACTGGTTAGTATTTGAGTTAATAAACAAATAATTATAAGCAAACATATCAATTAATTCCTTTAGAGGTAATAGACGATAAGTAGTTATGATAATACCCACTTATTAATTAATACCTATAGTTATTAATTCTAGATTTTTTATGGCGATTAATGGTGAGACTAACATGCCATTCGCATGATGACCAAAGAGCACCATGAATTACGAAGCAATACTCGGCATCCCTCTGCGCTCGCCATTCTAAGACATAAGATGTTAAGTCTCAATATGTCCAGTAGTTACTCTGGCTATGTCCTACAAACTGGAACACAACAGTCCATTTACACTGCTGTTTGGCGGGAGAAATAGACATTGCGATGGTACCTATCCAGGCGACATCTCACACATCAGACACCAATAAAGATGCAGCGGATTCCATTGAGTGATCAAATAAATAGTGAGACATAGACACCACTAAAATCAAAGTCAATTAAACATGGATCTACAACAGTTGCATACATTTCAAACATCCAAAACATTCAGCTTGCAAACATCCAAAAAATTTACTTTCCAAATGGTTATAAAAAGCACAAAGTGATTTGACGATAAAGGCAGTTCGTGAGCTTCACCTCATATCTACATCGCAAATTTAATATTATCCGTATTATGATAATACAGCACATGTTTATGAGCTTGCACAGCTCACGTGTTTTGGCAGCGGTTTAAAAGTACACGATGTTTTGAGGCTGAGTATATCCCCAAATTTAATATCGCTGAATTAGTTTGGATAGTGCGAGAAATATTGGAGGAAGCGACTTAGCGGTGAATAAAAACATCGTGCGGTAAGCGCTACGTGAGAATGCTGCTCAAGAATTTTTAAAGCAAGTCCCAATATTGGTTTAGTCGAAGAATATTTGGGCTGTGAAACTTGGGGCCTGGGGTTTATCATGGAAGTTACCCTATTTCGGTACATGGCTTGTCATTTAATGCATCTTGATGATTTAGGAAAGGAAACACACTGAGCGGATTGTATATAGTGGTATCTTTGCGCATCCCTTCGGGGATAAAACCATGAGTTTGATAACCGGCATTAATCGAGTGTGCTGCAAAGCTTAACATGTTTCCTGAATAACAAAATATAGTAGGTTATTATATACGTACAATATACATAAACATAATATTGCACCAGCAACGTAAATGTTTCAAAATCAGGAAGACTTATTCCCAAACTTTACTTAAGGATAAAATTCTATAAGAATTTCAACCGCAACACATAATATTTTATAAAAAAAACCGTTACATTGTTGTTCAGTTATCACAAGCTTGTATGTCTTAAATTAAGTCGCTTACTAATAAATGAAACAAACACACTGGAAACAAGCGTCTAAATGAAATTATCTGCACACGATAGAAAATTATATTGTCGTTGTATTTCTGCATTGTTTGGTTTCATGATGCCACTGTCGATAGAAAGAAAATATCTGCTTACAGTACCAGTGCATTATGACATTTTGTTAATAGAGTTTCCGAATGAGACATGTTTTATGTACATATTATGTAGGTTGTTTTAACTATGAACGACTTGGTACTACTATGTATGAAGAAACAGGAAAACACGAATATTGTACATATTGCAATTATTGTCATCAATATTGTTTTACTATTTATACGTTATTGCAAAAATATAACAGAAAAAGAAAAAATAAAACGTACCAACAACTAAATTATAAAATAATATTTCGTTCAAGAGAATCATATCTAGTTTTTTAATCATTTTTAAAGCGGTCAAGAAAAACTAAGTTCCAAGTGAAAACAGCAAATCCGGATATTGTGAAAATCAGCACGAAATAAGCGATAGTTCTGAGTTAACCGATTCGCCAAAACCAAGGTCGTGGGTTCGATCCCAACCTCTCGACTTAAATGAGAAGGAAATCTGCGCGAGGAAATCTGTGTAACTATCGAAAAGTGTCGTATAGTATGATTATTTATTTTATTTATTTATTAAAATACAGAGTTAGAAACAAAAAATAAATATTATTTCCACGAAACCGGGCTTCGATTTGACTGTGGAGTTGGTGAGTCTCATTTACACATGTACATAACATTTGCATTAGACATTAAACAAACAAAATAACCCTTATGAGGTCAGAATTTTAAACAAAAATATACAAACACTCAAACTTTATGATATAACTATAAAATAAAATGAAACAGGATATAACTTTAAACAATAAAATGTAACAAAATATCACTTCCATAAATTTAAGTAGAAAATAAAACATCACTTCTAAACTTATACATAAAAAATTAAAATATGCATTACAACTACACAAAGGAGAAATAAAACTGTAACTGTAAGTATACCTAAAAAGTAAAGTAAATATGCTTAATATGATTAGTAGTGCCTGATGAACGTGGTTGAATCTGGTGGAATTTTAGACAATTTAGAACTTTCGTAAATGGCTGTAATCTTCGATCAAGCTGAAATAAACATTACAGGTATATTTCACTTTTCTTAACTTTTTTATAAATGTAGACCACATTCATCTAATTAAACACCTTAACGATTTATAAACAGCAAAATCCAATGATACAAAAATGGACAAATAAAACGAGTATTAATACAATAACCTCAATAGTAAGTAATAATTAGTAGGTATAAATATACTAATCCGCTGTCGTCGTCAATATGGTTATAATTCGTAAGCTGGACCTCGGGGACCGATCGGAGGACTTAGCTCACAAATTATTTGCACAAAATATTTGCCAAGTTATAAGTCAGTTTTTAGCTTTCTGGCGATGGATTATAATATTAATTATAAATACATTTTATTTTATTGTAAGAAAATTAGTAGGTAATTTAATTTGAGCGTAGTGAGTAATAAGATGACAGTAATACCAGGGGCTCGGGGCTCGATCTCCGACTAGTGTATGATACAAACATTTTCGTTGGATGCAGATAATGTAAGACCTAAAAGTTCCCCAACACTATTTGGTATAAATGTTTTGTAGGAAAAAAAAATATTCCAAGGAAGAATGCGGTGGTGTAAATTAAGTGTGTAGTTTTCAACGTTAGAATTATGTATCTCTGTGGAATTGGTATTTTAGGTTCGAGAAGGGTCTAAGAATAAGCACAAATTCAATAAAAACAGGTTTTGAATGAAGTAAAACAAATTTCTCGACGCAACCCAATGGGTAGAGCGGATTAACCAACTCCAAAATTGGAAAATTCGATGTTTTAAGAAATGTTGATAATCGGAAACCTCTTCTAGCCCACGGTGAGTTGGAAATATATTTCAATTTAAGGTTTTAGTTACATAATAGATGCCATCAGCGTGATGATGAATATTAATGATAAATGTAGTATAAATGAGGAAATGTATCTAAAATAAAGTTTATTGATTTACGTAAATTCACGACGTAAATTATTGATGGTGTTTCTTCACACATTTTTAAATAAATTCATATTTTGCAAATGGAATACTTTAAAATTTGACAGCCTCTGTGGACTGTGGCGCAGTTGATTTGGCGTTAACTGTGAATCGGGGAGCCGTGGGTTCGATCCACGCACCAGAACAAGGTTTTGTGCGATACAAAGGTATTTCTTTCGGGTACGAGTATTAGTGAGACCGAAAATTCTCTCGTAGCGTCTGATAACCACGCCTCAAGACTCGAATTCAAATCAACGAAATACTTTTCTCAAATAATCACAAAGTCTTTTTCCTGTTCCCTGACCCAAGGTTTGAATTCTCAGTTTACACATAACAAGGGCAAATGACTTAATTTGGTGCTAATTACCGAAAATGCTTTTCCTGTCATTGACGGGACCAGGTTTTTTTTGTTTCTCGTATCTGGATTTCACGGTGTCGAGACAACATTATTTTCATACTAGTCGCACAATGATGTTCATGTAAAGACTTTCAGTATGGTTTTCTTACAATTGAAATACCACCACACCAAAATGGTCTTGATGACAAGGCAATTCCAAAAATAATATTTAATTAATGAAGAAATTAATGGAGTGAACTATCTGACTTTGGAAACCTACCCAAACTCTCACGTTTGGCACTGAATCAATAAATTAATCGAACGGACCTCGGAAATATTAGCGAAACAACTGAAAGTTTCTGAAAAAAATGCATTTAAACCAATAAAATATTGCACCCATATTGGTATTGTCTTTTTCAAATCTTGAATCATTTAAATTACAATATCTCGAAAATTAATTTAAATGTAGATGTTTACCTCTTAAAAAAAAATAATTTAATTTTTAATCATTGTTACAATCTTTGAAAATTTTGATATATACTTCCTTAATCATTAATTATTATAATCTATATTTTCAAATTTAAAAATCGAACTTACCTTTTCAAATTTCGAATCAGGTATGTATAACGTCACAACCGTGCACTGGCGGGAAATTAATTTCACCAAACGTGCGATGTGCTAGAGATGTAAGATGTGAAGACTGAAGACCCGTTCGACTCCTACCAAAGGACAAAAGTTGACTACGGTTTTCGATGAACAGTTCCCCGCTTTTATACGATCCCGGCCGCTATACAGTGGTGTCATCTAATTGGGATAATTATTTCGCGTTCGAAATAATTTCTCATCTTTAGTTTATAGTTTTGTAATAGAGTTTATAAATGTATGAAATTGTAAAATTTTGGAAAATTAATGCCCTTAGGCATTAAGTCCGCCTGTACTATTAATGTGTACGAAGTGTTTAAATAAATAAATAAATAAATGAGCTGACGGTTTACGGATGGTATAGTAAGTACAACAGTGTTTTCAACTCAGATTTGTCACGATTAATATTATTGCATGTTACAGACGAGTTGGTGTCCTTAAGAGACTAGCCGAGCTTTGATACTCAGCGTCAATTATTTACGTATCGCCATTGATTCTAGGTGGCAGGAGTTGCAGTGGTATCAGGTGTGTAATAATCTCTTATGAATGTTATATGGTCACTGTCGTCTATGGATGTCAACGAAGTCATGGGCATAGGCAAACCGCTACCTATGAAGGATTTTCTTCCTCATATCACAGCCTCAAGGAAAAGCGAAAGATATTGCAAAATATAATATTGCTCGTAAATCTAACAATGAAAGTGAAAAGTCACAATGTATTTAAATGAACATAAACTGCTACTAACTAGGTTATAGTTCATTTTAATCACTTTTTTACCAATTCTACTTTACAATGTAGTTTATTATGTCGTCATTTAATTTTGTATTTTATAACATTATCACCCTATTTCATTAATATTTTATACTTAGACATTTGAGACATCCCAATTCTAAAGAAGGTCATGCTCATTTAAATACTAAGTGTCACGATTTTATACACTTTATGATTCCATAGTCAATAAGCGATTGAAAAAGTTGTATTCCATCTTATTTTTTTTTTTTTCTCTAAGAAATTTCATCCTTTGGGAAGCGACTATTGTGGAACGTCCAGATTCTACGTTTCGCGGGCGGCGTTCAAACGTGAAATAATAACGAGAAACGTGGTTTAATTTAACGATGCAACAGGTTGTTTTCACAGGACCATCTTAATACACTTCCACCGCAAAAAATTGCTCACATTATTACTACAATATGTACTATTTTCTATTCCTATTATCTACATATTGTTTTATATAACGCTTAATCATATAAGTCATTTTTCGGGGAATAAAATATTAACAGAATTATAAGTTTTAACTGAAATTGGATTATTGGTAGGAAAATCCACAGAATCTATAGGACTAAAGAGGTTGGAAGAAGTTTAGCTAGTATTATTAATAGTTCGTAGAGCTTATATTTATACTAAAATATTATAACAGGTAACCCATATTATACAATTTTTCGAATCGAAAAAATACCCATATGATTACCGAACCCAGGACCTCTTTTTATTCCATAACATACCAAAATGCAGCATGTACTTTTATAACAAATAGTCGGTCCTCTAAAGCTTCTAGCTTATCGCGAAAAACCTCGCTACTTCGATTACATTCGATTTTTTTAAGAAACTGACAAAAAACTGTACCAATGCCCTGTAGATATTTGTGAGGGGTTTGAATATTTGTGCAATGTGCGAAACCTTTTATATAATAAAACAGGCAATTGACAATACTTTAATTGATATAATATAGCATGTTTTTTTTCTACACTAGAGAAGAGGCTGCAATGAGCTTTTCTGATGTAAGCTAATTATTGCCCCCAATGACTACCCATTTCGCTGCAATAAAGGATGAAAGTAAAAATGTATCTATGTTATCACTTACTAAACGAAGGGCAAAATATGTTTGTATGTAATTTGGAGATTTAAATGTGTAACTTTTGGGTGACCTCAGTGGCTACTAAATAATTATAGGCCTCTCTCGAAGATTTTCAGAAATACTTTTTAGTTCCGGCTTGTTTTCAAAGTTTTCCTGTGGTTTTTCTGCATCCATATATTATTATTAAGTTTCCGAACTTTATATTTAGTACTTGATATTTCTAAATCAAATTTATCGATATTGAATGATGAATCTACATTAAGTTTGAAGAGTTCGGTTGCATGCACGGAAAACCTTACAAATCTCGCTACCAATTACCTGTGCTCATTACCCATGCCATTTTAATTAGATGAAACATTGAAATGTGCGCACCATTTATTTCAAATAAACGTTACATGCGCTCCAAAGCTAGAAGCCTGTTGGATAACACTAAACGACTGCACATGCTAATTTTGTTTTCCTAGAAATGCAAGGCGTAACATCTGCGACTATTGCTATTGTTAAAAAAGGTTCTGGAGAACCTATTAAACTTTTTTCTTAATTATCAAACCGATTAGAGCTTTCAACGTCTTTACTTTTTTCTAGCGTATCTAAGTATGTTTGACCTTCGGTATTTCACTAAGGATATCAACAGTCGCACACCGAGTCCGAACCCCACATCAAAGTAAATCATAGAAGTTTGATGCAGAATGAATACCGCAATAATGATGATCAAAGTACTAAGTCTTTGGCAGTGAGTATCATAAACACTTTCTGCAAAGACTCTTTGGATCACACAAACTTGGGCTGTTTATCAAACAGCGCCACACATTATAATTATTTTATTTTACGGCACCATGCTCGCGATGTATGCAATTTCAAATGTCACCCCTTTGCATTAAATAAATCATAAAACACTAATAATACCATATATACCATGATAGTTTTCATTATCTTATTTGACATTAATCATCCAATATATTTTTTTGTTAAGATAAATAACGAGACGAGCACACCATTCGCCTGATGGTAAGCGATACGACCGGTCATGGGCAGTAGCAATGTTTGGCCTTCCACTACGCTCACCATCCTGAGACGTAAGATGTTAAGTAAAGCAAATAAAGATTCTTATTCTTATTCTTATTCTTAAGTCTCAATATGACCAGTAGTTACTCTGGCTACTATGTCCTTTAAACCGAAACACAACAGTGCGTTTTCACTGCTGTTGTATGTGTTCTGAAAGAGATCCCTTCAAGCGCTACGACCACCATTAGTACTTTTTATGGTTTTCCACCATAATTTACCATCTTGCTGGGTTTTTATTTTTATTAATTTTTATGAGAGCGAAAATGTTTCGCAAATCTTCAATAATGTGACAAAATAGTGTTGCTGACATTCGGAACATGTTTGCTATCGGTTTACCACATATTTCCAATTAATTATTATTGTTAATGTTGTACAACATCAAAGAGTAATTTGTGTTTACTAGTAACGTGTCCGTCCCACACCGAGGTTCATGATGCATGTCGAATGCGAAATATAATTCAACCAACCGAACACTCAATATTTTGCTGTTGTACAATTGCTTTTTAAATTGTTTGTGTCATTATATTTAGCCATTGAAGTCTGAAAGTCTGCTTCTAAATATAGACCTTGGCCAAGGGTTCTTAAAGTAACCTTTAGGATTAGTACATCTACATTTATTTGCTTGTCTATATCCTATGGGTTGACCTCAACTATGCTGTGTTTGGCAATAGGCACTCCTCATCATCATCATTATCTCCAAATTGCGCCATTTTACCCTGTCTTCGACTTATCGCATCCAACACCTTCCAGCAAATACGTATACTCTATACTTACTACTTAGAAAACAAAGGCTTTTATATATAAATAGGTTTATTATTTTAATAAATAAAACTCAGTTTTTTTTTATTGCATTGAATGGCGAGACGAGCAAGCCGTTCGCCTGATGGTAAGCGATACGACCGCTCATAAACAGTAGCAACATTTCACTGCGCTCGCCATCCTGAGACATTAGATGTTAAGTCTTAATATGTCCAGTAGTTACTCTGGCTACAATGTCCTTCAATCCGAAACACAACAGAGCATTTAAGCAGTGTTGTTTCACGGAGAAATAGACATTGCGGTGGTACCTACCCAGATGGCCTCTCACATATGAGAGACCTACCACCAGTAATTTTAAAGAATTTTTCGTTACGATACATTTTTACCGTGGAAATCTTTGGAAGAAGTGTTAGTTGAGCAGCAGGATCCATATCACTGTAGATGATGTTGATGTTATCATCAATGAATAATAATATCTAGTATCAACATTATCTTGATTATGTAGATGTATTCTATATTTCATCCCTTCTAATTTTATTGTATTGAAATGATAATACGAACAATTATTTAATTATTGCCTTTCAATATCGAAGAAAGCCATGGATGTAGACTTAATGACCCTAGATGAGATTTGAATATATTTCACAATAAATATAGTAAGTAATGGAAGAAGTTTGAAGTCATACACACCTGAATACCTATTATAATTGCATTTCTGCCCTTGTTGAAAGTAGTTGAAATAATGTTTTAAAGATATATTGTATTATTTAAGTGATAAAGCTGTGTAGGTAAATGTTAGTAGATTTTTGTAGCAGTAATAAACCTGGAAGTAACCCATCTTTCTGACACTAACAACAACAGCTACTACTCGTGTACTCGGAATCCTCGCAATAGATAAAAAAATAAGTTAGGGTGAAAAAATTGATAAAATGTTTTTTTCTCTAATTTCGACAACACATCGATTTAACAAATCGATCGATCAAAATAAAATATAATACAAGTATTTAATTTATATTTGAGCACGTTGGGTGATTATATTCCCAAATGAATCAGTCACAACGAATACTTAACATATGATATACAGGTATATCAAGACTGCTACCGAAAACGAAGCTGGGTGGTAGTTTTAGTGACTTCAGACACAATGCAACCAAATTTTGTGCAAAAATTTGTGATGATTTTTTTTTGTTATGTTTTTTGTACACCGTTTTATTTTTAAAGACGCTATGGTATGCAAGGCTTTAAATTATTATTTTAGCAAAAACTATGGATTTACCACCCAAACACGACGATATTTAAAAAATAATAAAAAACAATTGTGGCGTTTCTTGGCGACATTTTTAGTTACATTGTGTTTGTAGCCACTAAAACTACCACCTGGCTTCGTTTTCGGTAGCAGTCTTGATATACCCGGTATATTCGAACAATAAAAAATAATTATCAATACCCACAAGCATTTATCCTTAACTTATGAATACGTAACCACATCCAGAAAAACTACTTCTCGTCTTTACCCACTACATTAATGATCCACAGGGACAACTTGTGATCTTGTAATCATGGCTCAGCTATAATTTGCGATGCTGAAAATGATATTAATTAATAACAACGCGTATCGGGCCGCGTAGGTCGGATCACACTTGCCGGCTAATTGGTAAATTGTGTTTGTAATTAATTTTTGCTTCGTCGAAATCAAATGTCATAATTTATTTTGATTCCGCTACGTGTAGATGTAGATTGAGTCGATTGTCTAAATTACTCCGAAATGGAGGCTTTTGGATCTTTTGTTCAGCAAACAACTTAGATTATAAATAATTTGCATAGACTATTAATAGAAAAGTTAAAATTTTTACACAAACTTTCTTGTGGAGAACAAAGAAATTACATGGCAATTTAGAGTCGGTTCTACATTCCTGAAAGCTAGTCACTCAATGAAGTAGTTATCATTACCATCATCATCATCATCTCAGCCACAGGAAGTCCACTGCTGAACATAGGTCTCCCCCAAGGATCTCCACATCGAACTATTGGAACAGGCCTGCATTTAGCGACTTCCTGCAACTTTAGCCAGGTCGTCCGTCCACCTTGTAGGCGCGCGTCCGACATTTCGCTACGTGGCCTCCACTCTAGAACCTTTCGGCCCCAACGGCAATCGGTTCTAGGCGCCATGTGCCCGGCCCACTGCCACTTTAACTTGCTGATCCTATGGGATATGTCGGTAACCTTTGTTCTCCCACAGAACTCCTAATTTCTGGTTCGATCTCGTAGGGAAATACCGAGCATAGCCCGCTCCATAGCGCGTTGAGTGACCTTGAGCCGTCTCATGAGGCCCATAGTGAGAGGCTACGTCTCGGTGCCGTAAGTAGTTATCAACACTGGAATATTTAAGTGCCTTGGTGGCGCAATTTTACTATGGTATGTTAGCAATGCTGAGGTCTCGGGTTCGAATCCCGGGCCATAAAAAAGTGATATTGGATTTTTCAATCCATTATTAGCCCGGAGCCAGAAATTTGTGCTCGATATGATGATAGGTTTGGGTCCTAAAACATCGTGAAACGGAATAGACAAGGCGAAATGTGGGTTTCCTGGTACCCCTGCCAGTCCTTCTAGGAAAAAAGGCGTAATTTTATGTAGAATATTTTACTATCTGACAATGAAAATTATTTTGCATTTATCCCCACAAAACTTTGAGTTAAAGTGTTTTTTTCACATCTCCTCTTGGCTCTTCATACGATTTCCAAACATACTAAAAGACTGACATTTCCATATCCGATTAGCAAAAAAAAAAGCCCACACAATTGTGACATTCATCAGACGAGTTATAATTTAACGATCAATTTAAATATTGAAATTCGTCTGTCTTCAATGTTATTGTTGTTTTAATCCAAATGGAGCGCTTTGTTCCAAAGAGCTTGACGCTTTTTGTTATGAAAATTATTCCCTTGGAAATTTTATTTAACACCTAAGGTGTGAGTGCACTTAAGCGGTAAGGTCTGGCTTACACTGAGATAAACTTTATCTAACTTAATGAAAATTGTCGTACGGTTTGGAATCAGAATTCATACCTTGTGAATGAGAATAGGAACTGTGGAAAGGCAGGTGTTTAAAACCCAGTTTGGGCATTCCAATTTTTGAGTTTTCGATTTGGAAATTCTTAAATAAGTTCCCTGGGGCTGAATATTTTTGTGCCCGTATAGTCTTAGGCTAATCTCACGTCTTATCTTGTAACAGATATAAGCACGCCGAACTATACATGACAATAGAACTACCTGTGCCTACCTCTTTACATATATAAGTGAGAATTGATATATAAGCAATTAAATACTGAGCACTGACCTACAAGACACTTGGAATTGATAGATATAGATAGATTCTAGTAACAAGAATTTTTAAGTAAAATTCACGCAAATACACCAATAGTCACATTCACATAGTCCTGACTCTAAACTAAGATCGATCCTTGTGACGTGGGTAACAGGAACCACGAGAGACATTTCGGTCTCAAAAACACCCAGATCCGAAACAAATACCTGTGGTTCACACAAATATATTTTTCGGTGTGGGGATCGACCCCGCAGCATCTCGTTTCACAGCAGGCGTCTAACCAACTGCGACACGGAGGCTGTTGAAGTGTTATTAATTAATGTTTCTTCATTCTTGCAAATATATTACGAGAGTTTAATGATTTTGTGAAAAATTAACCGTGGTTTCAGATTTTACTTATCAGCCCATATACGCCCCACTGCAGGGCACAAGCCTCCTCTATAATCGAGAATACCATTGATAGAGGTAAGGCCATATAGTCCTCCACGCTGGCTGAATGCGATTTGGCGGACTTCACATACTATTTAAATTCCTACAAATCGCTGTGGTAAGCAGATTTCCACATGATGTTTTTCTCGACGTTTTAGTGCGTGGTGATTAGCTATCATCATCGTGGTGTGTGAACATTATGGCAACCGCGTCCGGGCCGTTACTAGCGGGAAGCCAAAAGGTCACCACACACTTTTACTTGTATTAAGTAAAGATTTATAATGATTAATAAGCAAGTTTCATTAAATTTTATTATTATTTATGTCGAAATGTTTTGTTATGCACAATCATCATCCGGAAAAATTTATAAAATCCGTTTAGTAATAGCAAGTTACAAAGATAGAAACGTTGGTGGAAGGAGCAATAGAAAAAGAAAGAGAAAACAAGTGTCCCCACCGCACTATCAAAAATATTATTCAGTTAATTTGCGACCAATTTTGATGCTGTTTTCAAATTCATGTTTTTTATATGCAATAGTTTTAAGAACCTTTACATACTGCTCAAAAACAAACCTTGGACACAATCCTATTGCCATTTTCTAAAATATACGAAAATAGATGTTTCCTTGTATGCAAACCCGTGTGTAGGTACCCACGGCTTGCGCCACATATCATTTTCCATGCCTAAACGCGTTACTTAAACAGGCGAGTAGTATAACAGATTTTATTAAATTTCATCTCATAAAGTTACCCTACCCAAGTTTAGGAGAAAAAATTAAAATAGAAAATAGCTATTTTTTAATAAAAATATAAGAAACATTAGCTGCTACAGTTTAGATTTATGAGATGCTGGGCACTTTTAAAAATCGTTATTTCTATGCGTAACGGTAAAATCCTCGACTACACTAATTCCTTTTTTCTGAAGTTTAAACCCTTTTTTAAGGTACATTATTCTCAACACTTTTATATTATTATATACATAACCTCACGCCTTTTTCCCAGAAGGGGTAGACAGAGGTGCCAGGACACGCACATTTCGTCTTGTCTGTTGCGTCCCAAGATGTAATAGGGATTGAATGTCATCATATTAAAGATAAAATTAATCCACTTCTTAAAATGAACATTATTATCTTTTTAACTTATCATTCACTTCGAACTTAGTCTAAGATTATGACGTACGTACCGTCTGCCGAGGTACAGGATTCGAACATTTTGTAAAGTATTTAGACCTATTCGAACAGTTTTATATCCGATGTTCGAACATTCGTCGTCCTGTCCAAGTACAGAGTAACCTCGAGGCTCCAAATTATATCAGTCAGCTTGAAACATAAAAAAGGATATTTACGGAGTTGCATAGCTCACTATGGTGAGTGTTGGTGGTTCTTTTATGATATTCGGAAGGACCAAAGATGACGGAGTAGTAATCTACCACCAGCAAGGTTCTGGCGTAGATATCTACGCAAACATCTATTCATAAAAGTAGAAACGTGGGTTGAATTATATCATAACTATATTAAATACAAATATGAAACATAAGTTGTGTATGATTCACTTAGTAAACGAGCGAAATAATCCCCTGTATGTAACTTATACGGTTGAGAACAAAAATAATGGTTTAATATTAGCTTAGTTTCCCTTTAGTAAAATCCCTCGCCATTATTTTAGCAATATCCACCCACATATTCAACTGTTTTGGGAAATTTAGTTCTAAAATATCTAGTGTATTTCGGATGGTTTAGTAGAACTCAAAATATTATATCAGTGGTAATGAGTCGACAGCCTCCGTGGCGCAGTTGTTTAAACGCTTTGACACTACAGGCTGCAGGGTGGATTACTGAGACTTGTATCGTAATGCGATGTCTAATCGTTATAATTTAGTAAAACTATTCTATTGTGTGTATTCTATGAGTATGTGATAGCCTATCGGTAAACGGACCAGACCCAGGTGCCAACATGTTCACGGTGGTCACGGGCTCGAAACCCAGGGCACACTGACTTTTCGAAATCATGTGGTTATTGGTAGTCTATCACCATGCACTATAACGGTGAAGGAAAACATAATGAGGAAACGTGCATATCACAGCGAGTTGTAAGAATTTCCATGGTATGTAAAGTCCGCCAACACGCACTAGGTCAACGTGGTAGACTATTGGCATAACTACTCTCAATCGCACCCTCGATTGTTGACGAGCCTCTTTACCGGCATTAGGACGTAAATATATAGGCTGATATAGTTTACTATTCTATTACGATTACTACGATAGGGCAAAATATTCTAGGAGCACAAAACTATGTAGGTATGTGACGGTTGGCTGTATTAATTATTTAATTAGTCTAACTGTTGTCAACTGGTCTTTTCCACGAGCATGGATTACCCTGATCATTCTGTAATTAGATGACCAAATTTCCACCATATTATACCTGTTAATCGTATGAGGAGGCTTATAGGAGTCATCGGTGTTGCTAGGCAAACAAAGATGACTACCACACAGATCGGGACTCAGAAATGCGAGGCGAATCTCGTGGCATTTTTTTACGGCAATGACCTATCATTCACACCTAGTGAGACAACCATGCCACCATGGGCGTAGCCACGGTGGGGCAGAGTGGGGCACTTGCCCCACCCTGGCTTTGACCTGTAAGGTACCTAACCAACCCTAAAAAAATAAATTATCTAGGTAATCTACTAGGCAGGTGAGCTATCAGTGTTTAAATACAGATACACGGTGCTATAGGGTGTAACTTTCTTGTATAAAAAAAATTACCGGGGTAAGACGTGGATACAGTTTGCTAATTATATATTATTTTAGACTGCTGCCCCACCCTGAGCCCATGGCTGGCTACGCTCATGCATGCCACTCGCCTGATAGTCAGCCATAAGACCGCTCATGGATAGTAGCAAAACAAAGCAACACCATGTATTACAAAGCAATGTTTGGCATTCCAATGCGCTCACCATCTTGAGATATTAGGTATTAAATTTAAAATGTCCAGTAGTAACTCTTACTACGATGTACTCCAATCCGAAATACAACAGAACATTTACACTGCACTACATTTACAATGGATATAGATTGCTGTGGTACCTACCCATACATCCCTCTAACTCATGAGAGACCTACCACCAGTAAACTATAAATTAAATTATAATTAGTAAAACAGTCATTTTTAGATTTTATACAATATGGGTGGTATTCACGTAAAGACCTTAAAATCCACATAAACATCGAACGTCATCATTTTATATTGCTGATACTTGCATAACAGGCATTACAATTCAGTTCCCGATAGAAGTTTTTTTAAATATTTTGGTAAAACATTACTGGTTTCAGATTTTTTCTTTTATATTCCCACTACCTATAAATAAGCAAAATTTTCTACATAATCTGGAACTGGGTTATAGTTTTAAAACTTTGATCGATAGGTCAGTCAGTGATAAAAATGCTGATATTTAGATGTTAATGTGTAAAAAACCGATTGAGGCGTGTTTTTGAAATTTGGAACACGTATTATGTATCTTCACAAGTCTCAATATGTGTACCTTATTTGACATGGTTATGTGAAATAGTTTTGGACTAATGAGGGGGCAAAAGTAGCTCAAAATGGTTCGTGTAAATCTACACACGGTGCTACTCGCCAGTTCTGTTTGCTTGAAATTATCGCTTCACACGCTGCCATGTTTCTAAATTTAAACACCACATACTTAACAAAATTAATACTTTCAACAAACAATTTCGTATAGTATAAAATAAATATTCATAAAATTAAATTTCACTGTGATATTGAGGTAATTTAGAATAAAAGTTGGTAACATTTGTCTCAATCATAAAGCTACACCCACATGATACTACTTGGTTGGCAATCTTTTCATGTTGACAATTAAATCTTTTAATGTCCCCATTTAATTCTTTGGAGAAGACCTATGAGCTGTAGTAGACTTTCTGTGGCTGAAATAAAGGTAGTCACTGAAATTATCTCATGTGAGGACAAGTTGCATACAATATGCAACAAATTCATTTATTAATTAATTTATGTGGCCCATATTAAAGACGTAAGATGCTGGTGAAACATTGCCATGCCACACAGAAAAAGCTATAGATGATATTCCATATTTATCAAAGTTTGAGTAAGTTTCTTGACAACACCATCTGAAAGCTCCACAGCAAACATTTTGATCAATTATTTTATAGTACATGTTATTTAGCAATAGTTTGTTATTGCCCCAATTACAATGAAGAAATAACTTTTAAAAAAATACATATAAACTTGTCAGTAATATTATCATGCGTCATAATGTACATATTTAGATCTAAATAGATGATTTATTATCGATATGACTAAAATCCCCTGCATACATATTTACATATATAGGGTATATCAGGACTGCTACCGAAAACGAAGCTGGGTGGTAGTTTATGTGACGTCAGACACAATGCAACTAAATATTGTGCAAAAATTTGTGACGAATTTTTTTGTTACTTTTTTTCTATCGTCGAATTAGAATGGTATATACGTAGTTTTTTTTTTAAATAATAGTATACACCTTTTAGTTTTAAAGACGCTATGGTATGCAAGGCTTTAAATCATTATTTTAGCAAAAACTATGGATTTATCGCCTAAACTCGACAACATATAAAAAAATATTTTAAAAAATTGTCGCGTTTCTTGGCGAAATTTTTGGTTGCATTGTGTTTTTAGTCACTAAAACTACCACCCAGCTTTGTTTTCGGTAGTACTCTTGATATACCCGGTATACACACCTACTTACAATACTATATACTATATAACATATTTGGAGGTCCGTAGCTACTATGGCCGGTATTGGCAGGAAGATGGTCCAATTCCCTGCCCACGGATAAGTTGATGTCGATTTATGTGGAATAAACAAATTATGAATGCAAACCAAAATGTTCATTTACTATGTATTTCATAAATATACACTTAATATTCAAAAGTAATTATTATAGGTAAACTTTATTCGTCATTAAATTTGTCTATTCGGACATTTTTAAAGTTATTAATTAAATTCTGTTAAAAAGGATTACCTAAGCTAAATTAAGTGTGATAATTGTGTAACACTAGGTAAGTCATAAACATTGCGTTTTATGACTTTAAATCATTATGTTTCCATATGATCTTACTTGTGGGCAAAGTCAATTACTATTATATGTCTGTGATCTCAGGACATCGACGTGCAAAGATCAATAAGTCGATATATTGCATATTCAGAATATATATTTGTAAATTATATTTTGTTATCGCCGCTGTTAAAAAACATATGTTTTGGATTAAAGAATATTTATGAAATTACTTTGAAAAAAGTTACGAGGTGTCACGGAAGTTTAATAGATAGTTAACAGCTAACTTCAATGATGATTAGCATGAGCCAATGAGGGATAAAAAATTTAGTCTCATTTTCTTCAACTTCAAAAATCATCCTTAATTCGTAGGTAGCGACGTCCCAATCCGACGATATATGTAAATCGTATCCATATAATAAGCGACGTGATGCACGGATCGTGTAGGCCCAACTTATGTTGCTAATTTATTAGATTTATAAAACTAAAATATGAAATTAACCTTATGATGTGGAACAGAATGTTCAAATTCCTTTGTAAATTTTATTGCAGACTAGTGCTTACCATATTTTCGTTCTCTGGTATGGAGTGAATGATTTTGTCCGGTTTAATGGTAAAGTAGTGAATGTGAGAACCTGTGGTGAGAACTTTATTATTTTGATCAAAATAGAATTCATACGATGAACATTATTTTCAATGTGCAATACTAAAATTATAAAATGATGAATTTAGATTTGTAAAATAACAACATTTATTGTGGTTATAAACGAGGAGCATAGGAAGTACAGTTAGTTGTTTGAAAATAAACTTGTTGAGCTATAATATTTATAAAAAACAACCATATCTCATTATATGCCCACAAAAGCTTATTATAAGCGCAAAGAATGGCGCAAAGCTATTATTATTATGAATGGAATGTTTAGCGTTTAATCATGTGAACGTCACTAGTTACTTTGTTATAGAAGTTGCCAATTCATTCGTTTCGTTCATTCGCTCTGTAACGTGAACGGTACGCGGATAGCATGCCTGTACAACTCCGAATTGAACATTTTTCCATGGTATAATCTGTGGCGCAATTTGATTGCAAAACAAATCTGACAGTTCAGCGTTCAGCTTGCTCCCCTCCCGCAAGCCCTGCATTCCCTTCGGTCTCCTATTGCTCTGAAAACCGGCGTCTGCGCCGCCATTTTGGCCGCCATTACAGTTGTCAAGTTGTTTGTTGTGTGGTTTGTTGTTTATTGTGTTACTGAGATTATTAGTGCGTATAGTTTTAATCTTTGTTAAATAAATAGATTGTATTCAAGGATTTGTGAAAGTGCTGGAAAAAATGTTAATATTCATGTTGAGAGGATTCATAAAGTAGCAGCAGAAAATATGATTTTTCTTTTCTCACGGAGCTACATCTGTACCAGAAATAAAAGCTATATACAGCCTTACGGCATTATTATGCGACCAAGGCACATAATTCCGATAAGCTTTTAAAAAATTGGAATTAGAGACAACAAATAATCATATTTTGCGAAATCAAAACCCAGGTTAGTAACTCAAACAACTTGTACTTTATACGCTTATGTTCTCGATATTTTGATGATAATGGTAACAAAGTGTACTGTTTCTTTTTTTGCAAATGGAACTAATAATATAGGTGGGGCGAATTTACATATATCGCCACAAATATAGTCTTAGATAGACACATAACTCATTAACAAGAAATTGATTTCTATGAAACCGATTGCCTTCATACCAAAATGAATACATAAATACATAAATCAAATGACCAATATGTCATACTTGAAATAATAAAATAGATTAAGGTATTTGATCATTGAATATTCATCAAAGTCATCATTTGTATGTGTATGTATCAGCCCATATATGTCCCACTGCAGGGCACGGGCCTACTCTTCTATCGACAGTGCGATTGAGAGTGGTTAGGCCTCACAGTCATAATTTATGTTCTTTAAAATAAAATGGAATCAAAGGAAATTAACTAATTAATGTCCTTATAATCATCAGTTGTCTGAAAATTATTTTGTAAAATATTACAGTAAATAGTAATCATTTAAAATCAAAGCAAGAATTTTAAAGTGTGTATTTTAATTCTAATTGTATCTGTCAAGTCAACATTGTCAATTAATTTCTCTAATTTATTTTCAGTTCAAAAGCTGCGTTAAAGTTTTCTGCAGAACTATATCTGCTGCTCTCCTTTACACAACAAATTATTGTAAGTATTGAAAAATCATACAATCAGTCCATTTTATTTGATAGTTAATTTAATGCAGTGTAAAAGACTTTGTTTGTGTTCATGAACTTGATGAAGATTTAAGCTTTTGTTTTGTGTCATATAAAGTAGATATAAACACTGTAGGAATTGAAACAAGTTTTTTATTTCTTATGTTTATGATTGTGCATTTTGAAACTTTTTAATAGAATGAAATAGAATCAACTATACCCCATTAGTAAGTCAAACTCAAACTATATCTTTTTGTTATTATTGATATTTTTCATTCCAGCAACATACACCAATGAAAACTCAGTCTGCTCGACGACAAATAAGACTACTGCAAAAGAGGCCTTTTTAAAAATAAATACTACTATCAATGCAGTAATAGAAAATCCGGAGTATCACACATTTTGGCCAGAAGCAATAAAAACAAGAGAAAAGTCAGTACCCTCTATAAAATATAACTATTACTATACTCCATCGGTTTAGGTACTTAACTAAATGTAAACAAACCCGAACATGTGACGCATGGTTGTTCAACATTTTATTGCAATGTCCAATTTACGAATATTTTCTTAGTCAACCAAGTAACAAGTATTTACAACAGTTAACAGCAGCTGATCTGTACTGAGCTGATAACAAATAATAATTAAAAAAGACTAAAGAACAATGATGAACACTTCCAAACACTTCACCACTTTACGAAAACAGTAAGTACATTAATGCAATGAATAATTATTGGCTGCCATAGATAACATATGATGATGCTTAGTTATCCAACCTAAAGCATTATCTTTAATTTAAATGGTAGCATTACGATAAAGTCGTACTACTAGATTTTGTAGCATATTATATCTTGTAACTTTTATGAAAATGTTTTGGATGCCTGTTTAGGTCTTTTTTATAGATATATTGCATTATGCAAAATCAGATAATTTAATTATGATCTTACATAATTTAATTGTTTCCAAGCTCACACATTCATAATTATTACGATCGTTATAATAAATTGGGCATGCAATGTAGTATATATATATATAATAGTTATTTACGTAAACATTTTTTGGTCTTCAATAAATTTAGAAATGAAAAATGACAATGTTAAATAACTTTTTTTATGGTTTGTTTACATTTAGTTAAGTACCTAAACTGATAGAGTATAGGTTAAAATGGTTTATGAGGGTGTGGAAGTGTTTAAAATAATATCATATTAATATATTGAGACACCACAAATATTTTAATTCCGACCCTATTGAAAAGAAAATCTGACAAATTAGTATAATTATAGATACAATGATGCTAACTGCCACACCTCCAGTTGAACCTCCAAATCTTTCATAAATAGTTTCAATTGGTATGATGATTAGACAAATATAGCTATAATTTTAAATAAATTATTCGAAAATGGAATTTATGGACAGTCAAATCATCAAAAGAAAATATGTGTTATTGGGAATATACTAAAGCAGGCTCATTGAGAAGGCACGAAAACTCACTTGTAGGCCTATGCTGCTGGGTGGTTAGTAAAGAAAGTAATTAGTTACATAAATGGTTGTGAATGCCAAGATAAGATAACGAGAGATGTAAGTCTTGGCATTTACAGTTGGATCAGTATTTGATAATTTGAGATTGTTCATAAACCTATTTGAAGGAGCAGTGATGTTGTTTAACAGCTAATACTGATAACTTAATTTAAATGTATGAATTTAAATGTATCTAAATTTTACCAAATAAGCTTTTCCAGAAAAAATAATTACGTAATTTTTCTTACATAATTGATAATATCGAAATTAATCGAGTTAAAGAAATATGTGATTTGGGCATTATTCACGACCATAAACTCATATTTGACAAACATGTAGATAGAATTATTGTTAATAAAGCATCAAAAGCATTAGGATTTTTAATTAGAGTTTCATCAGAATTCAATTCACTTAAATGTATTAAAATACTGTATTGTTCTTTCGTACGCCGTAGCCACTTAGAGTATGCATCGCAGGTGTGGAACCCTCGGTATGAGATTTATAAATCCCGTATCGAGGCCATACAAAAGAAATGTTTACACTATTTGGACTTCAGGGCTAGACAGGTCTCTAACGATTATATTAATTGCTGTAAAAAGTATCATTTCTTACCATTATACTTGCGACGCGACATTAATGACATATGTTATTTGGTGAACATTGCTAATGGTAGCATTGACTGTGAACAACTTTTGAGTGGGATATTTATCCATGCTCATTCAACTACGCTGAGACAATGGTCATTATTGTCCGTACCATTTTCAACTACCAATTATAGACGCAATGCTTTTTTGTTACGTAGTGCCAGTAAATTTAATGAGGTGTCATGCCATTTTTATTTTGATTTGTTTTGCACTAGTACATGGGTAGTAAAACACAAAATGAGCAATATGCTTTTTGAAACTTAATAATGAAAGGTCAAAAAGTACACCTTGTGTAACTCAAAATGTATATTTAAACATTATATATTGTAATGTTTGATTGTTACTTTTGGTTTTGTTTTCTTTTCTTTGTCAATAATTTAATTAATATCT
The DNA here is from genome assembly GCA_023078785.2 of Hyles euphorbiae. Classification (NCBI taxonomy): domain Eukaryota; kingdom Metazoa; phylum Arthropoda; class Insecta; order Lepidoptera; family Sphingidae; genus Hyles; species Hyles euphorbiae. The sequence goes on from CM041030.1 coordinate 6,368,457, forward strand.
CTATCTGTCTCATAGAAAAAGTAGTTCATTCCTTAAATTGAAATAACTTATAATAGCTAGCATTTATAAATCGGTACACATTATGTAGACACTACAGTATCTTAGTATCTATTATTTGAAAGCTTGTTATTGGCAAATTCGTAACACACTTAAGATTTAAATATTTATGTCTGTAGGTAATTAGTCTGTAAGCTTTCTTAAAATTGTAAGATAAAATAAAATAAAAAAATAACTGGTAAGTGAAATCTAGAATAACATGTAAAAATATTTTTTCTTTAATTATTCGTTGTACAGAGTATTGACATTTCTAGGGTAACGAAAATTACTATGTTACATAAATTTCAGCAAAAATATGTATTATTTAAGTACAAAAAAACCATTAAAAATAAATCATTTAATAAATATTTTTAAGTGTTTTATTCACAATCTATATATTTTTCATCTAAAAAGTTACACTTTATTATTTTGTTAAGTTTCTTTGGATCACTTTAATGTGATTCATAGAGACTTAACAAAATAATAAAAACGAAAAAAAGTATCCTATGCAGCCACGCGCAAGACTGAATACAACTGCCTTTGCCTGTATTCCTTATTTATATTAAAAAAGAATAATCTTGATAATCTGTCAACTGACATTCGTGATCGAAAGAATGAGCGGCTATGGCTAAAGATTATATAGGCCAGTTATCCGTCTGTTTCTAATTGGTCTGTGGCGGATAGTGAAAACATGTCCGCCGTTTGTGTTATTTGACGTAAATATTGTGCGAAAAAATATTTTTTGGTTGCTGTTACGTGGTGAATTTTAGTGTTTTATAAATTATATGATGTGTGTGCTCATGCTGTGATCTGTTCATATGAGGCTGTTATATAAAACGGGTCCAATGGAGTCTCTCAGAAAATGGTTTTACAAACCTAAGGTACGTCAGAGGTGTTTTTCCTCTATTATTATGATCTGATAGTTGGTGAATCATATTTATTGAATTAAAGTAGGTCACACATATGTTTATCTTAGTTTTAGAAGTTTATAACATTCTGTGTTCGAAAAGCGTGTTGTTTGAGTCCTTTGTCGTGTTGCCTTGTGGATGACTGCATACGTTTTCCTGCCTACAATTGTTCTGATTGTCGAAGCGAATAAAACGGCTACCATTTTCTATTATTAGTTAAAAATGGCGTGACGATATCCTACGATTTTATTCTTTGTTGAGACGAAATGTTTTGGCTGCGTTGTGTACCTCCAGTTTCATTGTTGCGTAGTATAAGCTAAACTATTTGTAAACTTTCAAATATGTTTACGATAGTCTTAATCTAATTGTCTATGAATTGTTTATTTATAAATAAATTTGAATTTACAACTTCCAATACTTTGGATGCTTTGTGTTAAAGATATTACAAATTGACACCGAATTTTAGTTGCCACAGTGATCAAAAATCCATTGTTATGCTACAGTAAAAGCCCCTAATATACAGCATTATACCCAACTATCCAACCATTATGACACTGTATGTGTAATATGTTCTTTAGTAATTGATTTGTAAATATTTATACCAGTTGATAGCAACTCAACTTATCAAAATAATAAAGTAATTATAAGATCTTGTTCTATTATCAAGAACAACTCGATGCCAGAGAAAATGTTAAGTATAGAAACTAAGAATATTTTTTGCATTGATTAAAGATCATGTTATGCTAATGAAGTGTTTTGGTATTCACAGCCTCTTGTGTGTGTGCAAGAAATTTATTTACGGTTTTTCTATACAATATTTTCCTCATTGCATGTGTATTTTTGATTTGTTATTTTTTTCTGTTATATTACTTAATAAAATAAAATTAAAATAGACAAACTTTACAAGGAAGTTGTACAGTTCTTATGACCATAAAATAGTTGTTGTTTCACTGAATAAAAAAAATGGTAGACCATTGTTGTAAGTTATCAGTTACATATATTTCGAAACATAAATCAATTATTATCTTTTTAATGTCCAAGTTATAAAGAACACAAAATATTGATGCCGTTTGACCTTTTAGAATGAAATATTGTGTAAATAATTGTTTGCATAAATTAATTAAAGTGCATGGTGGCCTGTTGGTAAACGGACTAGACGCGGCTGCCAACATGTTCACGGTGGTCGCCGGTTCGAATCCCAGGGCACACCTCTGACTTTTTGGAGTCATGTGTGTATTGACAGTCAATCACCACGCACTAAAACGGTGAAGGAAAACATCGTGAGGAGACCTGCATACCATAGCGATTTATAAGAATTTCTATGGTATGTAAGTCCGCCAACCCGCACTAGGCCAGCGTGGTGGACTATATGGCCTAACCACTCTCAATCGTACTTTCGATTGTAGAGTAGGCCCGTGCCCTGCAGTGGGATGTATATGGGCTGATACAGATACAGATACAGATAAATTAATAGTCTGTAATTTATTCTTGCCTGGATTACACTACATGGTATTTTGGTGCACTATTTTTTTGCCTTCTTTATATTCAAAATATTGGCCATGTTGGTTCAGCTTGTAGAGTTATTATTACTTTTCTTCTTTCATAAAAGGTTTTAACTTGAAATAAGCCGATACAGCTCTAAACAATTTATAATAAGATACAATCCAGTTTCTTTTTGTCTAAAAACAATGTAAGATTCTCAGTAATTATTAATGTTCCATTTAATTCTGTGTTTATTTGTAAACAGTTTAATGTCATTATGCTTAATGTGCTTGGTCTGAAGTACCGGTGCTACCAGTTTGTTAATATACTTGATTGCAGTTGAACTTAGCGCCACCATCCACATTGAATGTAGTAGATACTCGTCTCAATTGCGTAACTTGTATAAATAAATGATTTAACCAAGGTGTATCTACTATATATAGGAATTTGTGCCAAATATGGCGATAGGATCCCCACCTATCACATAGTGGGATGAAACATACAAGGAGATATGTGGGTGTCCTGGCACCTATGCCTACCCCTTCTGGGAAAAAGGCGTGAGTTTATGTATGTACTAGCGGTAGTGCCCGACTTCGCCCGGGTGCAGATAGTTTTTGAGTCCAGTCCACATCATCAACATATTATTTGGTGTACAAACTGTTATTTAGTTAAACTCAATGTGACTCCCCTCTACTATATTGCTTTTCCCGTCTCGTCCCGTTTTATCTCGTTATATCCCGTCTCATTCACTCACACCATGATGAAAAGCATGCAACTCTGCCCTCTCCTTTCCCGTGCCATTCATTAAAAGTTGAAAGAGCAGCAAATATGTATATCTCAATTTGTGACTTATCCCTCGGGAGCACTACATTTTTCTGAATCAAAAATAGGCTATGTGTTAATCTAAAGTGTCAATTATCCCTATACCAAATTTCATTAAAACTGGTGGACCCGTTTTGCGTGAAAGAGAAACAAACATTCATACATCCATACTCATTAGTAAACATTTGTTTATTCCAAAAATTCCTTTGGGTATCGTAGTGCTACCCCAAGAGACAAATATATGCAATATAATTTGCCTAATAAAGTAATAATTGTAATAAAATAATGTAATTACTTATTGTTAGTAACATGTATGCCTAAGGGTGTATTCATACAGTAACCTTTGGCTTTTGTAACCTACATTGTGCAACCATGTTATTGATTGTTACCAAGTGTGGATCCAGCCTTTAAAAAAGGTTATTAGTACAGCCACCCCCTTGCTTTTGACCACTAAATGCAATCATTTTAAGGAGATTTTATATTTACACTAGCTGTCGGGCCCGGCTTCGCCCGGGTGCAGATAGTTTTTGAGTCCAATCCACATCAAGAACATATTATTTCGCGTGTCTACTAACTATATTTCCCGCGTGCCGTCGACTATATTTCCCTTCCGTAGGAGAGGACATCCCGTGCCAACAATTTGAATTTGAAAGAGTAGAAAATATGTATATTTGGTTTCCTGACTCATCCCACGGGAACACTACATTTTTCGGGATAAAAAGTAGCCTATGTGTTAATCCAGGGTGTCAGCTATCACTATACCAAATTTCATCAAAATCTGTTGAGCCGTTTTTTCATGAAAGAGTAACAAACATCCATACATACATACAAACTTTCACCTTTATAATATTAGTAAGGATATACTATGTATATACTATCTGCCATGTGTTAGCCGACTACTGGATGGCTTGGAAATGTTAACTCTGCTTTCACTCTTTCTTTTTTTAACATGCATTTATCATACATATTTCTAAAATAACCCTAATTAAATGTCAAATTGTAAGTATATTGTTCTTATAATTGAAAACACTTATGAGTCAGTTAGCTGTAATGTATTACTTACAATGTATACAAAATGAAATTAATTATGTGTAAGTATTGTTAGTTTTCACCTATCATAGATGTTGTTTACATTCAGTAGTTTTGAATTGTGAGTAATGAATTGGCAGTAAATTGTACTTCAGAAAATAAAATTCTGCAATGGAAAATGTGTAATGTTAATGATAAATAATAACATAAAATAATAAAAACATACAACAGACACATGTAGTCCTGCCCCACACTACGATTGAGTCTTGTATTGTGGGTATCAGAAACTACCAGGGAACTTTTGCTCCCACAAATATCTAGACTGGAAATTAACTGGATCATACAAACATTTGTTGTGTGCCTTATTTCATATTTGGTATCCATCCCAATTCTTCTCCTTTTCACCCCTACCACAAAACCTGTAAATGAAAGTTTTCAACCAGTGGGTCCTAGCTGTCATGACCTACAGTGCTGAGATTTGGAAACTCACCTTAAGACTGTTCCATCAGTTCAAGGTCGCTCAACGAGCTATGGAACTTGTTATATCTGAAGGATCCGATCCATAATGATCCGCTTATCCGTCAGAGAACTATAGTTAATGACACAGCGCAAATGATAAAGGTGTTCTTGACTAGAGACCACATCTTGGCAAACGTAGTGGAAGGCGCAGCTAGGTAGAGTGATGATGTGTGAAAGTTTGCTGGCACATGCTTAATTGGACAAGCCAAGGACAGGGTCAAATGGTGTAATTTGGAGGCAGTCTATATCCAACAGCAGTCATTATAAGGATGATGATGATGGATTTTATATTTTTATATGGTTAAAATGTTTATAATATTATTCAAATTTGGTGCTATACAATTGAACATAATTACTGGGGGATGCTATTTTATGAAGAATAATTAGAAGTCTAGTATGTATATTTGTATATATTGTGGCATATATTATATTTCCATCTTGTAGCATACTTTAAGTATTTCCCCATTACTTAATATGACCGGTCTCCGTAAGCTGTGTGAGCGAAACATGATTGTTATCCTCAAAGTTTTATTTTTCTTTTGGAATTTAGCACTACTCATATATATAAACATTTAAATACATTTTTACTGCACACTAAAATTCACACAATTCAATTTACCTTGTACACAAGATATTTGTGTAACAACTTTGCTTCAGGACTTGAATTCCACAAATATTATTGGTCACATGACTAGACAAATCAACTTTCAACTGATAAATAACTACGCCCATTAGTTACTTGCATAGTCCTGACCCCACACTAATCTTGTGTCTTGGATATCAGAAACTTTGAGACATAGTTCCTGAGATCAATTCAGTCTCAATATCACAAATAACTGGACCTGAAACAAATAATTTTTATTGACACAAATATTGTCGCAATGCAATGGTTGGGTCGATCCTGTGAGCCTTCGTTTACCGCCGGCTGTTCATTTTAACCAACTGTGCCACAAAGGCCCACGAACTGTAATAACCTGTTTTTTAAAAATCACGTTTTAATTTTTTCTGTTATCTTTTCCCTCAAATACAATATACTTACTATGTTTGTTTGTTCAATTAAAATAGAGTCGTGAATTATGATTTGTCATATTGAATTCATAAATGATAAAAAACTAGAACAATGTCGCCAAATACCGTATTAAAAAGTGAACATTACTGTATTGGGTAAATATTTTGTTGACACTACTATTGTTCTATTGTACAAAGGTCCCATTTCTTTCCAGTAACCGTTATCTATTGCCACTTCCGGCAAATTACTCAGAAGCTGAATCATTGCAACTGGCGTACGAATTTCTTACTTGGAGACGACAAAGGCAGTGTGAATAAAAAATATTTTGGATTTACAAAAAAATTGGTAGCAGTTTGGAGTCAGATTTAATGTCAATTATAATATCGACATTGCTCTGTTTTCTTTTCACAAGCTTTTGAAACAACCAAAAATAATGTGTTGTTATTACAACCTGGTGAATAACAAAGGTTCTATTATGTCTTTGAAAGCAGGAGTTATTACATTTAATGAGGTACAATTATGTACTTGTGGCACAAGTATGTTTGCTTGCACTTATATGCAATGTTTAGTTTCCAGCTTGTACACAATCTATGTTTTATAATATTGTCACATATATTACATATAGATTTTTTTCTGCCAAAAACAGACTTGGTTGGTGTCTCTTTTTAACCGACTTCAAAAGACCGACCGACTTTGAAGGAGTTTCTGATACTACAAATATTTTTCGACTATGAAAGTAGTGGTTTGCCTCCAGCATACTTCATTGGAAGTACATTATGATATTTAAGTGGAATAATGCGAAACAACAGTTATCGTATTTAGAGCGCGTATTGCTTACTTTGAAGACAATGGCAATAAAGTAAGCGCCTACTGATTAAACGTTATCAGTTTATCGTACTTTATAACTTGAGCCAGTTTATTTCCATTCATGTAGACGCTTTTAATTGGGTGAAATATTATGTGCCAAGCGCACTGCATTTGCATTGTGTTGCTCTTTGTTCCTTTAATTGTAATATAATTATAAAAAATAAACACATTTGTTAGTATTATATTATCCTTATCCTGTTTGAATTTGGTTTAAGTCCGAAAAGAAGGGACAAAGGTATAATACGAGAGAATTTTTATAACCAGCTGTAGGATCTATATAGCTGTGATAGCGACTTGGTCACCCATATTGGGCCCATATTGGTTTCGCACAGTCTGGATCATAACTTGTTGTAAATGTTACATTTAAAAACCTTTGTCTCATCATATATATTAATTTGTATAAAATCTAAAGCCTCGTCTATATTGAAATCTAATCTTATCTGATAAAAAGTGAGTTAGATTCTCCTACTTCTTATGTATTATTTTCTTCGGTAATATTTGTTATAAAATTACAAGCCTGTGTATTTTATAATAACAGTCCGAAACAAATTTGTATCGTCGAATTAAATATTACACGTAAATTTCAATTTTACCATATCTCTTTAGTTTGTTTGTTAATCATGTACGCATACACGGAAGTCTCACAACATACATAAGTACCATCGACCGGTTTTTAAATATTCGCATTATGTTATGTTTAAATATTAGTTCTAAGTGTTATTGCGGGCAATCGAAAATACATTACATTCCGTCTTCGGTGACATCATTGTATCCCTCATTCAAACTACGGTAATTTCCGTACCGAAGGCCGATACGGAACCTTTTTTAAATGCCAAGATATTTGATCTTCCTTAGCAATGGCATACCGGATAGATTTACACACAGTTTTACCTGTCGCATGTGTACCAAAGCTGATCCGTGAATTCCCCACACAATCTTGACCAGAGAGAGACCAGTTATTGATAGACCAACAAGTTGTTAAGGCGGCGACTTGGTATTTTTACAGAAAGGCAAACGCATTTTACGAAAGTCTTATAGTTTGTAATGCATCCACGCTTTAATTTAATTGTCTATGGCTTACGAGTTTTTCCCAAGATTTATTTAAAGTCTTCGTTCAACATTACTTGATGTCAGTTTCAGCCAGTATGTTTACAAACTCATCATGCGAGTTGTTTGATTTGCACAACATGGTAAATAGTTTTTGAAAACAGGCAATATATTTTGATATTCTTTCGCCTGTTTTACTATGTTATCATCAAATAAACAACATGAAACTTCTCAAAGTGAAGTGGTTGATATGAATAACGCGCGTTGCTATCTTGATGGATCATAAGTCATTTAGGATTAGATATTTTATGAATAACCATTCATATAAAGATATAAGGATAAATTTGATATTTATATTGACAATCAGCGCCGGATCTAGGTTTTTTTCGAGGCGGGGCAAAAACTGAAAAATGCCGCCCCCCCTTGCCTATATTTTTTTAACCAGACGCCCACTCAACACAGGACATCGGGAAAGAACGTCTTTTTTTTTTTTTTACCACCCTATTAAGCATTTTTACACGCTTTATACTAGCGTCACTTTTGAGGGTTAACGTCACACACGTCTGTAAGCTTTGACTCTAGTTTTCCTACACGTAACCCCTGGGTAGTGCCAAATGAGTGACACAGTTCTTGGTGGTAGGACTTAAGTGTCCGTCTGGGTAGCGATCACCGTCCACGGGGCGTAAAGACCGTAATAGTGATCTGATAGTGATTTTGTACGTATTTTTGATCGCTCTCAAAGGGAGGAGTGTTGACCCGCCGGCCAAAGAGACAGTACAGTACAAGAGCCCAATCGTGGCTAACCACCACGAGGGGCTGCCTCACCATGTCGCACATAATCTTGGGCGGGTACGTCGTGCCAGTTGGTGACCGGATGTGGCCGACATTTAGCGACATGCCGACCCTTTCATGCCGGTGCCCATTCGGCCTACTTAATGCCCGGACTTTGGCTTCTGGATGCCTCTTCATCAAACCTATCCTTTCAACTTCATGACAGCGCAATTCAACAAAGCAGGTCTTTCAGCGGTGCATAACCCCACCATCGCGTTCACTATGGAGTTCACCAACATCCGCGAACTCCAAACGACCTTAATGCCGTCCACCACCATTTCGAGACGGCCTAGTCTGCTTTGCTCTTCTTGATGGAGACGCGGATTCGTTGTCCGGCCGAATATTCCTATCTGCTGTACCCCGGTTATTCGCTTGAAGAAAGCTTCAAGCCTAAAGTCGGGGTATGCTTGTATGTATATTCGGTTGGACATCTACTGTCACCGTTTAAGCTGCATGGAGGGTCCTTCTCCGCTTTGTGTTTGCACGTGAATCTTGGTTGCCTGAGCCGCATCGACGTGTGCCTTTACAGGTCTCACAACGGGGAAGATGAGACGACGCGGCTGTTTAGGTATCTCAGCCATGTGGCTGATGACGGGTGGACGCAGTTCCCGTCGGCTGAAATGGTCTTGGGGGATTTCAATACACATCACAAACTGTCGCTGGGCTCCTCCAAGACTGGTTCAGTTGTACATTTATCCCGGGCTGTTTAAAAATAACAATGGTGGTTGTATCATTGAGATAAAACGATGTATGGCGATGGCTAGAGGGGCAATGGAGAAACTCAGGAAAATATGGAGGAATCGTACTGCTACAAAAGCTACTAAAGATCAGGCTTGTCCGAGCACTTTCTCGTATTTCTGTACGCCGCTGAAACATGGACGTTACGGGAGAAGAAAAATGTAGATTCCCTAGAGATGAGGTGTTGGAATGCTTGGAATATCAGGTCCGAATTCCACACAAACGTTTCAAGAACTCGGCATCAAGTAGCGTCTTTCCGAGATAGTACGGCCCCACATACTTCGAATATTCGGTAATTTCTCACGACGAATTAACGACTCCATAGAACGTCTTATGGTTAATAGGGCAGAGTAGACTGAAATAGACCTCGTGGTAGGACATCATACACATACATTTATATACATTATATATACGTACAGCGGCACAGATATTATGACGGATATTATAAGGATAGCCTTGTCAGGACTCAAAACTTCCAGGTCTGATTCAAACTCAATTTCCTAAAAACGGAGTGAATACAATACCTTTTTTTTAATCGATATCTACGATGTAGATATGTCGATGATGTAGATTTTGCAGCCAGGTTGGATGTATTACGGACAATAGGCGATAGTTGACTCGCCGTGCCACCCGACGCACTTCCTAATATGGCTCCTCACAACTTAGGTAGGCGTAGATTTTCTCTGCAACGGACGCCCTAACCGTGGGCGTCCGCTATGAAGCCACGAGTTCTGCCGCACATCTTAGAGTGTGCCAGCGACCCCAATGACCCCTATTAATCGCCTCTTACGCCAGGCAAAGGAAACCGTGAAGGAATTTTGCCACCCCTTGACCACGGGGTGCGTGTAAACAATAAATAACCAATTTGAAAAAAAAACTATATTTTTAGCAAGGAAGTCTAAAGACTATATTCAATGTTAATAGCTGTTTTTTCACATTTAAACAAGATTTTTTTATAAAGTATCACTATTGGAATATTTTATAATATCCCAGTATAGATATTTACTTGGGAGTGTCCTACCCCGAATTGCCCCCGAAACAAGGTCTTGTTGCACCTGTTGCACCTGAAGAATTTCTCTATAGTCTTCGTCGCATGAAGAACCGGAAAGCGGTAGGGCCTGACTATATTCCGATAGAGGCGTGGAAGTCGTTGGGGCTTCACGGTGTGGAGCTTCTTGCTGCGTTATTTAAGAGCGTTTATACCCTGCACGCGCTTTTTGGCTTAAAAACAGGACTTTTCAAATGAGTTAATAGCCACCAATAAACAATTTAAAGGAAAAATAATTATTACTAATTTTAGAAAAGGTTTTCATCTAGGGATTTTGGTGGAAAACATTATAGATTGATGGATAATTTGTGAGTACTATACGGATTACTGAACACAAGTTTCGATATTTAGGCTTTAAATGGCAATTTAGAAGCTTAAGATATCCTTAACCACTAAATATAAGATGAAAATAAAAATATTATCAGACTAATAAGACCCTTATGGAGGGATTTTGCTGAGAAAAATAATCTTTTTGTGTTTAGTTCCTGAAAAATAAAAATTTAAACAATGCGAAATTATTCAGAAACTCTCGTCAAGAACATATTTTTTTTCACCAACTTATCGTACATAATTTTTTATAACAATTGCATATTATAATAGAAGAACATCTTATCAATAAATTACCATTTTTATATTTCAACAAAATTAGTTTTCATGTTTTCTACAAATATTTTAAAAACCACTATAAAACACGCTGTCCGACGTGGATCAAATCAGACCGCCGCAAGGCCTTCCAGAGGGAGGACGTATCGCTCGTCGCTCCGGCCTGGCTGCAGTCGATTATGCCGCGCGTAGTAAATATAGCCACGCGCGGAATGCGATTACCACATCTTAGTACTTTGGTAGTAAAATATTTAATTATTTTTATTACCTACAATGATTTTGTAGTGAGTATAAATTATGTTTCAGGTAATATAATGGGACGTAATTCCGAGGCTAAATTATGTTATGTATTGTAATATAAAATTAAATATATTTCGTAATTGTAAGGGGTTGTAAGGCCCCTAACAATATTTATGTGTTCGAACACGAAATGATTAATAAAACGTCCGTAGTGTCTACTGATTGAACACTGATTTGAATGCAACTTAACAATGTAATAATAACGAAAATATGATTAGTATCCAAAATTTGTATTATTCTTTGCTTGCACAGTAATATTTGTCTACTTATAATGCAAATAAAATATTTTTATGATATTATATTACAGTTACATTTCAATTGAATATTTGAAGCGCACGGATCAAAGTTGTTTGAGCCGATTGTATAGCGAGCCGACGCGGTAGCTCTACGCACACAGCTTTGGTCGCGTATGTGTTCGTGAAATTAACGAAGAAATACCTATAGTTGACTTTGCGCGCAAGGTGTATACGCTCTTAACAGCATCCTAAATACCAAAAACATGCCTGACTCATGGCGGTTGAGTGTGATAACTCCCGTGTACAAGGGTAAAAGCTGTGTTCAGGAATCCGGTAATTATCGTGGCATTAAGGTCATGAGTCATATCATGAAGCTTTTCGAACGCGTCATCGAGTCCAGGCTCCGCCAAGAGTGTACTATCTCTGAGTGTCAATACGGCTTCCGTCCTGGCAGTAGTACTACCGACCCGATATTTGCACTCAGGATGCTTGGCGAGGCATACAGAGCGAAGAAGACGCCACTGCACATGGCTTTCTTGGACCTGCTGAAGGCCTTCAACTGTGTGCCGCGACAGGCAATCTGGTGGGCGATGAGGATGAAAGGGATACCGGAAGCCTATGTGGACATTATCAGAGACATGTACCTCCGATCCGAGTCCTTCGTTCGGACCGCCGTTGGCGATACGAATCCTTTCCCGATTGATGTCGGTGTGCACCAAGGCTCGGCGCTGAGTCCATTCCTCTTCAGTGTTGTGCTCGATGCGATTACGTCTCACATCCAGGACCCTGCGCCCTGGTTGTTGGATGTATGCCGGTGACATATAAAATAATCAAAACAAAAAAAATTGGCCCAGATTTGCCGCCCCTTTAAATTTGCCGCCCTAGGCTCCAGCCTACTCAGCTTACTAGTAAATTCGCCACTGCCTGTACCACATAAAAGACGTTCGATGGTTAATCAACTAAAACTAACTACTAAACACAAATTGGATATTAGAAACTAAACGTAATTGTTGAGATGGATAAATTATTATACATTCCAAGTATTAAGTTTTCATCTCTTTTTCACGCGCCTCTATCGCATAATCACTAATTCGCGCACGGCGAAAAAAAAAGTGTAAGTGGTGTTACGTTATTGATCAGTTTTGTAGTTGTCTCCGAAGATTCAATATGCCGCCCCCTGATCGTGCCGCCCGGGGCACGCACCCCGACTTGCCCCCCCCTAGATCCGGGCCTGTTGACAATAGGCAAATAAATTAAGTTATTATTAGTTATGGTCATGGAATATTACGGTTCGGGGTAAGAATTGTGTGAAATCTATATACCTTTAACATATCAAGCAACTAAATGTTATTAAAAGTAAGTATATATAAATTGTTATTATGCTGCAATGTGATTACAATAAACAACATAATTTGTGTATACTTTTACCCCATATTCAATGCCAATGGACATAGATTCTAATTAATCTAACGCGAAAGAACAATTTATTTTATTCCAAAATGCATAACCATATCTTAATTAATCGAATCTTAAATATAAAGTTGTGGCATCACTTATCGTTGGCTTTGTCTATCCTGTACGTGAATCGCAGTGCGTCCCGTTCGCACACTTTCACTTTTTTTCACCGCTTTCCCAATGGTCCGCAAAACTCGGTCGACTTTGCCAAATATTTTTGCGAACGCACACATGATCATTAAGCTCGCTAATCTTACAAACAACGGGTTTCTTTTACATTGTTTCGTTTTTATCATCCTATTGTTTATATTTTTCCTTTGCCACCGAAACAGTTAATTGAGGTCATAATGGTTCAATTTTGCATCAAAAATATACGTTCACAAGCATGATTCATGGTAGTTTTTTTTAAATCTACAATTGGCACACTGAACTATTGTGCAGATTATAGTTTTTGCGGTCACTGGGACTGCCGTTTTTTTTTTCAAAGTAGCACGTAGGATCAAATTATAGTCTATTGTGTGATGAACCATTTGGCACAAATATTAATAAAAATCTCTAAGCTTGAACAAATATATTTTTATTACCGTAGAGGCTTGAGACGAATAATAAAATTGTGAAAAAAAAATCATAAATTTGTATTAAGACCAGTGTATTTAGATCTGATCTGTTCAGTATCAAGATTCAAGCCTCGATGTGAAATTAGGCGTTTTCGGGTTTGTAGTATTAGCTTTTAATGTCTATTCAAACCAATATCCGATTGCGTTTAACGTGGCCATGTCATTACGATCGACGATAAAGATAATCAGATGGTAATGACCGTACTTTGAAGCGTTTCAATGTCATTGTTTCAATACTACAACCAAAACTGAATTCGTTTCGCTTTGTTTAAGAATAGTTTCTTGGACGTGCATATGTCACGTGTATAAATAATTGTTATGTTTAAATCTACCTATTGTACTGATGGTATTTAAGGCCATTTAGTAGATCATAGCAGGGACTTAGTTTTGGTATGTTATGTAGAGTGCCCTGTGTTATAAACTTTTATGAATTTTAACGGTGCTAATTACTTAGTCATTATGAACATTCAGATAATTCAAAATTTTAATAATTCTGTGACCTTTTAGATAAGCTTTTTAATATGCAAACCCGCCAAATATCGACTCTCATTCCCAATTATTCGTCTTTGTCTTTACAAACAAGCTCAAAATAGTTAGATTATAAACTCTCATTCAAATATGTAATATAAATAAACTCCACACCGAAACGTCAATGTTTCGAAATGAAATTTTTCGGATTGTTTTAACAGCCAGTTATGACACGAAAAATGTTTTAATAAACATGGCGTGAACGAAAAAATATGAAATATATTTATAATCCTTGACTTTATCACAGCTGAGGATTGTGGTGAGCGGCGTGGCGTGTGATATCAAGGCAACAGACGTCATGCTCGGTTTTGTCACCTCACTTTCATCACTGCTGGTTTATGTTATATTAAAACATTGTAATCCCGACCTTATGGGCTATAAATAAGGTCCACACGAATGATCCTTATCTCTGCTGTAACATGTTTACACGAATGGGTTACTAATAAGATCATATAGCGAGAACTGCATAATTTTAATAAACTATTTATCACCAAGCTGATGCATATAACATATAAATAAGTTTAATTCGAATAAATCAGTTTGATATCTAATTTATGATCGGATTAATTGATTATTTTATTTAATAGATTCTTTGTAACTCAAGGTTGCTGTTTCTGTATATTTCATGATTATGTCGGTTGACGTATAAATTGATTACCGTTCATTCGCATTTATTGGTCTTAAGATTTCTTTCATTGTGTCATAAAACTTTTTAAAATGGAATTCTAAAATAATTAAGGCACAGTACAAGTACAGTATTTTTCAATTTGTAACTGATGACTAAAATTGTTATGCTTTTCTTTTATCTTTATAATAATCACAAAGAGAAATTTCACTATAGGCCACAAAAAATATTGTGACTTCAGCAGGATAAATATCAGCAAAGACCCGTGTTTCTTTTTTGTTCTATAGTACTGGTTTTCAATTGTTTTTATGATGAATGTCTATAACAGTCGGGTCGGGTGCCTTCACGTGCTCTGTGATGCTCGGAGGGACTGTATAACGCTTCGTGGTGACCTTCACCTCGTGTACTTCAGATTGTCACGAGGCCCGCACGATTGGTTTCGAATAGAAAATTTCTTCTTCATTCATAACGTATTTTCATAAAGGTCAAAGGAAAAATATACTTCGTGATTTTATTTGTAAGGAAAAGCTATAGTACTGCTTAATATGTGTGTAAGTAAATAAATAAAAATAAATACACCCAACAGTCACATACATAGTACTGACCCTACACTAAAATTGAGTCTTGTGTCGTGGGTGTCAGAAACGATGTGAGACTTTTCGGTCTCACAAACACCCAGACCCGAAACAAGTACCTGTGGATCACACACACAATATTTATCTCGGTGCGGGCATCGAACCCGCGGCCTCTCGTTTCACAGGCGGCGTCTAACCAACTGTGCCAAGGAGGCTGTCAAATATAATAAATATAATCTAGCCATGCCATGCATCGATGTCATTTGTAGCTCCGTATCTTTATTTTTTATGATTCATATTTAATTCATATTCATTTATGCACGCAATGGCAGTATTTGTAACGCGTACGTTATAAATAATAAGATCTTATGCTTTAAATGTATAATATAAATCGTCGAAGCGTAAACATCGTCTTACGATCCAGTAACACTCACATGTGACATAAGTTTCATTCGGAAGCGTTACTGTACATAGATATAGCTTATGCAGGAAATATTAGACAATTATGAAAGCCATTTAACTTTGTCGACGAAACATATGTATGTACATATTTAAACGCTCCTAAAACTCAACGATAATTTGGTAAAATCGTTGTATGTTGTATGAAAGTTACCTAATTAGGCGTCACAAAATTCCTCGTTGGTGAAAATGGACGTTGTGGACTTATTAACTGCAGTTATATGGAAGCGAAATGTGATAGTAGTCGAGGGGCTTAGTGCGTGACTGCAGTTGATCGAATTAAAACGCACGTCGCGTAACATCGCTAATACGGTTAGGGTTGGAAATAATGCCAGACTGACAAGCCGACTGACCGTCCGACTGTCAACATTGCACGCACGTGACCAATGTGTGGTTACGTATCCCCTGTAGCTCATATTGTAGAATCCTTATCATATCGAACAATGTTTTGTTCGTGTGGTTTTGCAATTTTGTTAGCATTTGTCGTTTTCTTTTGTTCTTTATGAGCCATACGGCTTGTTACTATTCATTTGCATGGTTTAGGTCAAGTCTTTTTGCGTTATTGGCTTACTTGTGTTTGTTTTATAAAGTATATTATTAATGAAGCGTACAGGTTATACAAGAGTCACCGTCGTTTGTAAAAAATAAATGACTTTTGCCTAGATGGGAAAGAAAATAAGTAACATCTTTTGACACTTGATCAAAAAATGATTTTTGTTCAAATAACTCTCCTTATTGAAAAACAACGACAAATTTATAAATTGTATAAACTTGGGAAATGTCCATTCCTTCTGGGGCGTTATCATAATATACTTTATCCTTATACAAATTTAAGGATTTTTATATTCTATCACTTACTATAAATACTTGGTAAATTGGGAAAACCACCATGAAACGTTAACAATAATAAAAGAAACAGTTAACAAAATTTACTTTGCATAATGGCTGAAATCAGTAATTAAGGATCCAACAAACTCAATAAAGTTATCAAGTTTCTCGTTTTTGGGTTTAAAATCTCAACACACATAAGCCCTGTTTAGGTTTACTGCGCATTTACAAACTTGTTTCGCATAACATGAGAGGAACGAAGCTGTTTGTGTATTCATGAGAAAATGTTTTAATAATGCAAAAACAATACGATGACATTGGTTTGTTTATGGCAATGAACTCTCGGTCGAATTGTAGATCATGCTGGAGGCGTTGTGTTGGTATGATAAAGTTTTAAACTGTTTATTAAACGAGTAGGCGGTACCTACTTATGTATTTTTAAGTGATAAATGGAAATATAGAAATAATTATACGGTTTGAAGAATTTAATTAATTTAGTTTCGCTCGTATTTTTGTTATAATAATGTGACATTACTTTTTGTTATTAATTTTTTTTTATTATAACACATAATACGAAGAAGAATACAAGCCATGTTTATGATTTAAATAAGTACAAAGCACAATGCAATTTGGAAACATTTTCATAATTTAGCACAATCCTAATCAGTTTGAAAAGAACTTGGTATTATTTTAGTTTTTAGGGTCATAATAATCCCGAACTACGAATAACCATCCAAATCAAATGAAATAAATAATTAAACCTCTCTATTCTCGCTGCTACTTTGTGTAGCGTAGATATAACATTATTGAATACCTTTGATTACATAGAAAGTAAGAATAGATTGTATTCATCAAGTACCCACTCGAAATAGTTGCAATTCATATAAACGTACATTTTCCTTGACGCTTTCTATGTTTTGATAAACGTATCTTTGATAAGGAAAGTAAACTAACCATAATAATATCTACTGTCTATTTTTGTGACTTCCGTCATGTAAGAGATTAGTGAAGGTTTTGCTTGTAAATATGAGTAATCCTATTGTTACCTTTTGTGGGAGACCTTTATACAACCTATTCTGTATGAGCCGATATATGTACGTCCCACTGCAGTGTACGGACCTCCTCTATAATCGCGAGTACGATTGAGAGTGTATAGGCCATATAGTCCACCAGGCTGGCCAACTCCGGGTCGGCATAAAAAATTGGCAATAAAATCTATATCTAGGACATAAAAAAGTCTTTAAAAATCTCTAGTGTGGGTGAAATACGAAACTATTGCCGTTTTATTGCTTCGTAGGGCGTGTATTGTTATTATTAAATTATTTTGGATTTATTAGGATCTCCAAAGAATACACAATATAATCTTTAATATTATACTGTTGCATTTAAAACATTACGCAATAATATGATCTTAGGCGCCAGACGTTAAATTTAAGTTAAGAGCGAAAGAGTTTTTATCTTAATAGCATAGTTACGATAGTACTAATATAAAATTGTTTACAATGTTGTTAAGTGCACTCACAGACCACAGTGTCCGTATGAATATGATGTTGATTTTATGTGTATATATTAAATGTACAATAATAATGCACTCTTGTTCTCCTCTATTACATCAAACATTAGTTGCGTGGTGCGTACTTGAAACACAAGGGGTCATGTAAATGTAAAGGTGAACTTACGTTGTATGATTGTGTATGTTAATGCTTTTATAGCTTACATTATGTTTATACTTTTCAGTTACTGATAAAATTCAGGTGACTGGTGTGTTAAAATAATTCTTAAAATTTGATAATATATTAACCAACGAACAAACTAGGCGTGAATGTTAAATCACTCGTATATTTTTAATGTTTCAATTGTTTCTGTAAGTCACCATACTGAAGTCCTATAGTTAACATTTTTTTTAATAATTTTCGTATTGATTGATACCAAATATCAATTGCAATATTCCGCATATTCAAAGCGGTGTCGTTATCAATGGATATAACAAAAGACAACTCTGTAGGTCAAGATTCATTAGAGCTTGGCCGGCAGCCAACAGGGGACAAGCAGTATCGGAGAAAGTTTCCGAGTATGTATGTACATACTACACACGTACATTATTCCGATCGCTTCTTGGCCAAATTGTATTGGGTTCGCTCGTATTTTTCTTTATTGGGCTGCTTTATTGCTCCCCCTAACCACTGGTAGTGCCAAATGTTGGTAAATATTTTGTATTGGTAAGTCTTTGTTGTGTTAATAAGTAAGTACCAATTAATGATAAAAAATACGTTGGGTTGAAATTGGAGAACCTCGTCAGCTGTCCGTTTGAATAAATGTCTTGTTATTTACATAAGTGCACTTGGGTATTCAGTATTATGTTGATTGTTGTATACTAAGTATATTATTTTTAAATATTTTTCTTGTTTAATTTAGATATTTTAATCTCAAGGATGTTAGTACTGTATACATTATTGCATGCTTGTTTATAATAGTCCTAAGTACACCGGGTTTTTTACACGCTTTATATTAGCTTCACTTGTATGTTTGTATGTTTGTATATTTGTATGTTTGTTTGTAACCGACTTCTTTGGGCGCGATTTTGACCCACTTTAAACGGCCAGATTTCGTTCAAATTTTGCACACCTGTCAAAGACCGATGACAATACAATAATTCGATTAAAATATATAATTATCCTGATTAGATTCGCCAGGATTAATTATTCTTATAATTGATGACCATTGCTACATTCATCGCTAGATGGCGTTAACATTGTATTCTTCCAAGAAGCTTATACCCAAATGGAGATTGCATTCCGTATAAAACACTAAAGCACAAAAATTTGACCTTGAATGCAATCGCTGTTGCCTGCTATCCTTTTCTTTAGAGTGACAATGAATGAAGTTCACGTGAAGTTCATTCATTGTTACGCTAAAAAAAGGATAGCAGGCATCAGCGACGTCATTCAAGGTAAAATTTTTGTGCTTCACTTTTATATACGGAATGCAATCTCCATTTGGGTATAAGCTTCTTGTATTCTTCAAGTGTCAAATGTTACTACTGACCAACAGATGGCGTTATTGATTGGAAATACAGCCGTAGATGGATGTTTTTAGTCAAAACAATTATATAATAGTTAAAAAAAAACTAAAATACACGCTTTAATAAGATATACAACTAAAAAAGGAAAAATAATTGATACTGAATTTAAGATAAGAAAATGGAGTAAAATACATATATTTTATTGTTACAAAGCGTGGGGTGCAGGAGGATAAGTAATTGTTGTAAACACCCCACGCTTTGTAACAATAAAATATATGTATTTTACTCCATTTTCTTATCTTAAATTCAGTATCAATTATTTTTCCTTTTTTAGTTGTATATCTTATTGTTTAAATGCTGAATCATTCTATGCTGGATTACAACTGTTACTTAATTAGTCAAATATTTTTAACTCCAAAGTCCAAGAAATGTATATCATCTGACAATATAATACCTTATAATACCAAGCTGATCCGACAGGTTTGGTGGACGCCTCTTTTTCTTCGCTACTTACGTTTGAAAATACTTGGTTGATTTGGCTTAACTGCATCCATCAATTATTGCCTACTGCCAGGATCTTCCAACGACTGCTTATCAGGGTGAAGGAAACAAAAAATAATGAGATCTTATTTATTAGGTAATTAGGCCCATCTGCCATCCGTCCTTACTAGAAATCCCGCGCTGAGGAACACAGACATGATCCCATCAAAATTAATAGACACGGATACCTGTTGAACATGTCGCTGCTTTAATTTGATAACGACATATGGGTGAATATACAAAAATTGGGTAACTCGCTGTCATCAGCCAATATATACAAAGTCTTATTATATTTTATTGAAATAACAACTTATTTTAAAACAATGAAAAGTCCTTTATATGGTCACCCAATTTCACTTATTCATTTTAAATACAAGTTAATAAAAAAACAAAATTAATACTTAAAATGTCAGTCCTTTGGCATGTCACAATCCCGAAAACCAACAATCAAGTGACTATCTATTAAACATTATCATTGATTTAAGAAAACTTACTAATTTACTACAATCTGTGATAAACATAGTATTATATACTACAACTTTCATAATGCAATGTTCTCCAATTTATTTAAAAAAAAATAAGAAACTTTGTGTTTGTTTTCATCCGTCAGTCCGTTGTGTGTTCTTTAAATTTGAAATTCTCGCCATATATCACCGAGTCAAGGTCAAATCCCTGTTTATGTATTAATGTTGGTAATGAAGTTAGTTGCGGACAGCACAATTTGACGGCCGCCATAACTGTACGAGTTCTTGGGTTGTGTTTGTCTTCTATACACATGCAAAGCCAGTCAAAATTTCAGTCCCGTGGTGGGTCGTTATTTTCTTGTTAATCTGAGGTTTATTATCATTTATACATAATTAACTATGATTTGTTAAAATGTAGTTTGTTGATATTCGAAATTATCAAAAAAAACATTAGTTCTGATTATAACCTCAAATTATGTCTTTTTCGTCAATCCGCTGGCGTCAGTCCTTTGTCAGGTATCGCGCTAGAGGATTGAATTGTCTCCATAGTACTGCTTTTTGTTGTTGTTTTAGAGCACTTTTATCTTAATTGCTACCGTGTATAAGCATTTCTATTTTATATTTCAGTTTAGAATATCATACGGCACACTAAAAGCAATTTGACCAGGGAAGAAGATTAGAAAAAAAGAGAAGCCGAAAAGGCTCGCTTGGCCAGAATTAAAAGTGCCCCATTAAATTAGCGGAATACAAAGAAAAACAAAAACTTCAGTACTTAAGGAAATAACTAAATTTTTTAATAAAAACCTACTTCAAAACAAAAAACCACTAAAAACCAAAAAATAATAAAATATTAAGTTACGCATATATTTTGATTTGTTGGCTAGTCAAGTCATTAAGCAAATTAATCAACATGCACAAGTACAATGAAATAAATATTATTTTTTTGCTTTGCAGTGGTACTTATTATTTTAATATTTTTTGTGGATTTTGTTTTGAAGTCGGTTTTTATTTTTTTATAAAATATTTTAGTTATTTGTATATTTTTAGTGTTGATAGGCATTTCAATGAAGAAGAGTTGGTCCCACAAGGAATATGTTCTTTCCGATGACAATGAAATCGCTAAAATCAGTTAAAGCTGCCGAAGATATTGGTATTTACGTTTATTTTAATTTTATAATTATTTTTAATTGTTACTAAGTGATTTGAATACTTAAAAGACATGTGCCATTATTAAAACTAAGAGATTTGTACTAATTCTTATTAAATTTCATTATAATTCTTAGAAAATTGTGTACTTTATCAGTACTATGTTAGCCTCGTCAGTCCCCTGGCAGTCAAATTCAGAAAATTTTAAATATCTCATAATTTACTTAAAAAAGTGACTGGCCCGATTTGGAACAATATAATCATTAGATTTGTCATCATATGCACCCGAATTTGTTATAATTTGATTTAATTATTATAGTAAACAAAATATCCTCAAAAGTTACCCAACTTTTGTATAATCACCCATATCTCAAAAATGAACTTTTTTTAGGAGAGCAGTTTAAATAAAACAAAATAATTAATTATTTATATATTTTATTTTAATAATGACAACTCTTTGAAAGTTGCTTAAATCAACGTATAATCTATCAAAAATATGAGTTTTATTCACATAGTATTTTAGATTAATTTGTGTTTAATGGTAACATTATCATAAAAATACACATTTCGTTATGTGCCACTATCAAATTAAAGCAGCGATATGTAGGTCTTAAAGGTGTTTAGTCTTTAAGTCAAAGGTGACATCAACCAGCTAAAGGCTGGAAAATACAGGAAATACTTGCGATTTCTATGGCTACTGCTATTAACAGCTTAAATCCTCACAGAACTAGACAAGAATAAGTTTCCCCACTAAAACACGAAGTCTGGCAAAACAGCAGTCACCTGACCATATCATGAATATTATGGTTGATTGTTGCGATGCTCGTTGCGCTATCTATGTAGTGGCTGGCGGGTCACGTGAATCAGACCGAATCACGTCGCCCGAAAACGTTTTGCTATTATAGAAAGTGCTTTGTTAGAAGTCTTATTGTTAAGTTTTTGTATGGTAATATATATTGGCAGTTATGCTATTAGATTTGGAATTAAATATATTACTTACTCATTTAGTTCATTAGAAAGTTGATTAGACACTGGTGGTAGGTTTCTCATATGTGAGAGGCAGCCTGGGTGGGTACCACCGCAATATCTATTTCTCCCGTCAAACAGCAGTTTAAATGCAGTGTAGCCAGAGTAACCAGTGGACATATTGAGACTGAACATTTGTGTCTCAGGATCATCAATGTCTCAGGATGGCGAGCGCAGTGGAATGCCAGGCATTGCTTTGTAATTCAAGGTGTTGTTTGGTTTTGTCACTATTTATGAGCGGTCGCATCGCTTACCATCAGGCGAATGGCATGCTCGTTTCGCCATTCAAAGCAATAAAAAACAGGACTAAAAAATTGCTTTGATATGATTGCCTTCATAGAACCTGAAACAGATTTTCATGTAGCTGGTAAAAAAATGTAAATTTTGTCTTAATTTTTCATTGATAGTTTTAGGGCTCTTATTGGAGTTCATAAACGAGCTGATAATATTTAATATACTGTAAAAATATAAGCGTTCCAACCTAGACGCGTGGGTTGTTGAAATAACTTTGAACTTTTGAATTTTGTGTCACAAAATTAAATGTTATTTATACTAACTCATGAAGTAAAAGAATGTAATATGTATTTTATTTTAAATTAAAATGTAGTAACCACTGAATATGTATAAAGATTACTTAAATTTACAGTTTAAATATTTTGCGTTGAGGTGTTTAAAATGTAGATAGTCATAATAAACCGCGCATGATTATGTACGTTAAAATCTGCGGGTATATGAAGGTTAAATTCAATCACTACTCGCTACTCGGCGACAATTCCCACTGTGATTGCGTACAATTTCCAACACATATGTCTATGTGCCTTATTATCTACATGCATCTTGCCTGTCTTGTTTTGTTAGAAAATACTTTATTACACGTGTACTCCGTACAATTAGGCACTTCATCTTGATTAATTGTACTACATTAGCGTGAAACAGGATAATATTATATTTGTACATATTGACATTTTAAACAAAAGAAAAAAAAACTGTGCTGGACAAAGTCCTCTCCCAAGGTGCAGCACGGAGCCCGGTCTGTCTTTTAATTTTATAAGTACTTTGAGCATATTGTTATATAAACAATTCTGGAAAATGCCTTTGTCAAAAGAAATAATTAATGCAAATTAAATGTGTGGTCGGAATAAAGATAAAAGATTTGAAATATTTTATTTTCTGATGAAGCTACCTGAATAGGTTGTTTTACGCTGGAGGTTACTTGTAAAAATATGAGCCGAAATTAAATTATGCTGCGCCGACCTCACCTGCCGTCTCAGTGTGGGATAAGGGCAGATAACACAAAACAGAGTATTTTAAAGAGTTGTTAGATTTTTTCCATTATTTCACGAATGTTAACGTCAATACATTACAAAATCTGTACCGAATGCGCTTCTGATAAAATATATGCGCAGTTTATACGTAGGCCTGACTGACTACGTAAGTAGGAAGGTTAACTGGCGTCGCAACGATGCGACAATTACCTCATTGTTGGTTGCAATGCTGCATGTATAAATCGCTGAACAATATTGTGCGATCAGAACGCTATGACGTCAGCACTACGCAGTCTCGTCCGTTTAATCCCGCGAGGTTCAACCTTGCTTTATTGTGGGTGACCACGTGTGCAGTTGATATGATTCTTTTTATGCTTACGTATGCTGTTATAATTTACCGTTGGAAGAAACGATTATACTATCTCAGAGGTATGTAGACTGGTATATAGAGTTAAGAATCCTTAGAGACAGACGTCACCTAATTAAATGTCTTTATTTGATTCTTTAACATTCATTCATGTATCTTATTAAAATTACCAGTTCTGCACGAACTTTATGAATTTTATATTGTATAGAATAGCAGTTAGTTAATATTATATTTCAAATAAACTAGCGAGGATAACTGCCGGGGATACTTCATTGGAGAATTTACATAAGTTTTAATGATGCATTGTTAACTTGTTTCACGTAGTATTTATAATTTATTTTATAACTGTTTTGATTGTTACGACTGTTACTACACGACTGTTGTAGCGAAGCAAAGTTTTCGATTCAACTAGAATTATATTACGATATAAATAAAGTAAACAATTCAATTATGTTTTTTGACTATTGCTGTTAAGGTAACTGACTCTTTTCACTTAAAATTTGGCAAGAAAATTACCGCCATAATCTTTGTTATCTGGTCGAGTCGGCCAATACGTGCTCCAGGTAAAATTAGGTAGACTACACGAAAATACGTATACATGTAACAATTACATCCATTATTTAGTTAAAATAAAACTGCAACAGCCATGAGATGTATTTGATGCTGACTGTAATTTGCACTAAGCGTGGGGGGTCATTTCATATTACTCAGCGTTTTAGTTATAATATGCTGATAGACGTTTAAGTTACGTGGTGTGTGTTTCAAAGGTCTTTACTATTTATTATTAAATTCCATATTAAATGTGTAACTAAAACACAATGATGCTTACTTTCTAAAGTCTATTAATTACTGCAAAATGCTTTGTACGATTATGTACATGAATTTCAAGGTATTGAACTCATAATTACGAAACAGACTACGTCGATAAATACAATCTTATATGCACCGAATCTAATAAATGCCGCAGTTTAAGTAATAAAGATACTACGCACTTTGTTACAAAATACATGTACTTATTTCTTTACCTATTTAATTTTTTTTCTGGCTCGTTTGAGACAAGTTGTGTTCATATAACTGGATTCTCATCTTCTTCTTATTCTTTGTGATAAGTTTATTTATCATATTTTTATATTAATATTAACTTTCCTTAGGGACTTTGCGTTTACATTCCAAAAATATCACCCTTCGCTACAATACAGACACCTAGCATGCGAACGTAAACAACTATGTTATGCCCCGTTCACATAATCGCCCAACATCGGCAACTATAGGCGATGACGGTAATGTGTACGGCTTATTGCCTTTCATTGCCGATATTCGTGTACATCAAGCAGTGTTGCTAACGAAATATTTTTCATTCCCAAATCTGGAGAATGTAGCGGTTCCGCGAAGTATAGTAAATAAAATTATGCTTATGTTAAAATAAGTAACAAATTATTTATAATGTTGACTCGTGTAGTGTTTTTTTTTGTAATGCATTTTTATTGTTAATCTTATATTATTATAATACTAAATAACTCACATTACAGTGTAATGACTCTGATAATTTAACTCGTTATCATAAAATGAACCAATTAAATTATTAAGATATACACCCACAATTTAGGGATTTGTTCCAAAACTTATAACCCTGGTAAAATTTTACAACATTCGTGTTCGGGGTTTTTCGCCAACTGTCGGTAATCAGAGTGAGAGTAAAGTGAGAATACCCATATTTGCCTGTCATCGTCGACGATCCGCTAGTTATGGATTTCTAGCCACATGCCCCGCGGGTTTGTGACAGTGTATTGCTATAGAAATTTAATTTTTCATTAAAAAAATATCGAAATACAAGTTTCAGTAACAACAGCTAGCATTTTCCGGAGCTATCAGTTACTTCCGTATAATAATTGGTTCAGTTTGATCACAATACGAAATCTATTCAGAAATAAGTATCATAGTTTATAAGTGTTTGTACATGATTTAAACTATATATTTGAATATTATGATTTATATCTGTATGAATATCACTCCGCTTATGCCGATGACGTGCATTGCATTTACAGAAACCCGGTCTTCTCAAAATATTTGTTCATTTATTGTTATAAGGTCCGCCTACTTCCACTTTAGCTTGCTATTGCGGGTTGATATTTCTACAATATATACTAAAAGAAAATAAATAAAATTATAGATGTACAGAAAATGTTTATTTCAAACAAGAATTTACAAAAAATACTTTAAAATAAATAAGTCGAATTATAGGACAGGGCACGCGTGCGTTTCAGCTGTATCTGCACCTAGTTGCCTGCTGCAACTTCTTCGGTTTCATTTTCTTATTATAAAATTCCACACCATTGTTCAATTCTCACTACATGCAATATAGTGTACGTAAAAAGCACAATTACTAATTGAAATAATTCTAAACAAACTGTACATTATTATTTAATTACACCCCATACTAAATAAAATAATCATAATTTTCGTATATTTTTATATTTTTGACAAAGATGACACAATTGACATCTGTGGACGTCTGTGGATATATACGACCAAAAACCTTCATCGTCCATTACCAATTCAAGTTTTTAATCCAATTAATATGTCTGTTATTAATAACTTCGTTTTTTTATGAAATTCTACTACGAGTTTTATGAGTACCTGCTTTAAAAAACACTAGGCATTGCGGGCTTTGCGATTAGTTAAATGATTGACTTCCAAAATGAAAAATAAATGTCGTTGAATCATATGCTAGCCTACGTGGCGAAGTTGGTTAGACGTCGGCTGTGAACTGAGAGGTCGCGGGTTCGATCCCCGCCCCGCTAGAAATGTTTGTTCTACCCACAAATACTCCTTTCTGGTCTGGGTATTGTGAGACTGAAAAGACCCACGACACAAGACTCGATCTTAGTGTGGGGTCAGGACTATGTACGTGACTGTTGGGTGTTATTTATTATTTTCATTATATTTATGACATCTCATCTCAAAACCAGCATTCTACCATAGCCAATTCACCCATTGATTTGAACCAGGTATTAGTGGTACTTGTTATAATTCAGAGCTATGTGATGAATAAGGGTTCATCCACCAGAGTTATTTGGTTTATAATTTTACGACCAGCCAATTCTATCAATCCAATTCATTCTATGTCTCTGCTCGTGCTGCTCTGATTCTGTTCATCTTATTATGTCTACTTAATATTATAAATTCAAACGAAACTCTTTGTCTGTCGTCTATCTGTTTTTATTAATGGAAAATGAGAAAACAAATCACCTGATGGTAAGTAATCACTACCGCCCATGAACATCCATAACGTTCGGATCAAAGATGTATTGCGTGTCCATGAAATGGCAGAGGAGTGGAAAGGAGAAAGGATGGGAAGAAGAAAGGAGCATTGGGCATCCAGCAATCTCACTTACCGAATGCAATGGAAAAGCTGTTACTTCACGTTGATTATTCATGCTGAGCAATAACTGACAACAGCGTGGCTCTAACACTTCTGTTTGTTTGACAGTCTAGTGCCTGTTAAACTTTTACGCCTACACCACTGAACCAATTGCCTTGTGTGAGCTGTGTAAACGGGTAAAGTTACGTTATCTATTACGTTTATAAGGCAAAATTTTTAATCCTAATAAATTTCAAAAAATATATCCGTCGTAATTTATATAAGTCTATCTTCTTGTTATTCAATATAATCGTTTCAATGATTATTTAAATAATGTATTATTTTCTATTTTGTGTTTATAACCATGATATTAATCGTAATACAAATAATAAGTTACTACTATAAGGGTTGTTCTGGCTATCTACGACGCTCTATTTGCATGTAAGTGGATGGTATGCTAGAAAGTATGAGGCGAATAAAATAGGACAGGATTGAGGTATGGCATCGAATGAAACTTGATAAGACGGGATGTAACGGGAAGGAATCAGAAATGTTAATGATGATTCAAAACAACAACAACTCAAGGGCGATAATAAGAACATATTGTTTTCTTATGTAGTGTAAAATATATCCCTAGAAAAAACGCTGTTTTTACGATTACAAATACCTAGTTATGTTGCGGTAAATTCTTAACATCCACCATCTTCTACTTATCTGTTTACTCGGTATTATTTGGTTTTTATATATATTCATAAAACTCGTATCTATACGCGCTTTTTAAATAAATGTCGTGGCAACCGCTAATGCATCGACGTCGATCGACGTCCATTTTTGACGACTTATCTATTGACAACTCGCTCGAATACGTGGCGAGGTGCGCAAAATTTGTGGCAATGATGCGCAAACGTGTCATCGCCTATCATCGGCGAACATCGACGATTGTGTAAACGCGCCATTAGAAAATATTCAATCAAATTGCATAACAGCATCTATAAACACGACCTCGACATTGTACGTTGCTTATTCGCATAAACTCAAACATATTATACTCTTTTTTTTAATTGCAGCGTACTCCGACTATGATTCATTCGTCTATTAGATTGAAAACATTGAACAGAGCGTAGGTATTCAACAGCCCGGTATTCTGGTCACGTTTTGTAGATAATGCTAATACATCGATAAGTGATTGCTGTGAATTGATTATTTTGTAGATTCGTTGAGAGAAGTCATGTGGAAAATATCTTGAAGGAAATACTGATCAGGAGATCACATGGGTTTATTATTCTATGATTTTAAGTGGATGTAGGTGTCGTGCATTCTTCTTTATTCTCTCTCTCTCTCTCTGCTTAATATTTGATACCAAAAGCATGCAGAAAGATAGGTTTGCGTCATGTGGTCGGCGGATAGTGAAGTCATAGTTCGAAGCATTAGCATTACGTTAAGAAAACCAATTGATAACAAAACTTTTGAGATTTATCAGACTTAATAGAAAATAAAAGTTGCAGTGGCTCTCAGACTTCTATAAAATGACTTAAAATGATACGAGATACTATTAATAAAAAAAAAGATTCCAACGAATTGAGTGCCTCCTTCTTTTTTGAAGCCGGTTAATAAGTCAACGAGGTTATAATATATGACTAATCATTATAATTATAAAGATAAACACCATTAACCCGAGAACACATGTCACGCCATAACACGCATTCGAGCGTATATAATTGTTTGAACACAAAGAAACCTTATGAAAACGATCTCTGAATATTCTGTAAGGATGAAGTTATAAGAAGCTATTAATTTGTCGAGTGCAATGCACATTCATTAATTTATTTTCTGAGCAAAGTAATAAACTTGCAACTGTCCAGTATTTTTCAAAATTTATCACTAAACTAAATACTAAAAATAATTATTAATTGAAATTGAAATTGAAATTAAAAATAAGGTAATTTTTTGTGGCAGTTGTAAAAATAAATACAAAAGAGTGCACGACCGAAAGAGTATCGACCCAAAACTTGTGAAGTAGTAAAAATGTTTTTCTCGATGTAAATCTTATTTAAGTACCTACCACTTTTATTATTGTATTCTTAAGAGGGTTTACACCTTGTGCGCAAAGTCAACTATAGGTATTTCTTCGTCAATTTCACGCACACATAAGCGACCAAAGCTGTGTGCGTAGAGCTGCCGCGTCGGCTCGCTATACAGTCAGCGCAACCAACTTTGATCCGTGCGCTTCAAAATTCTAATATTGAATTGAAATGTAACTTATGATATATAGGGGTAATATTATATCATAAAAATATTTTATTTGCATTATAAGTAGACAAATATTACTGTGCAAGCAATGAACAATACAAATTTAGATACTAATCATATTTTCGTTATTATTACATTGTTAAGTTGCATTCAAATTAGTGTTCAATCAGTAGACACTACGGACGTTTATTAATCATTTCGTGTTCGAACACATGAAAAGAGTTAGGGGCCTTACAACCCCTTACAATTACGAAATATATTTAATTTTATATTACAATACATAACATAATTTAGCCTCGGAATTACATCCCATTATATTATCTGAAACATAATTTATACTCACTACAAAATCATTGTAGGTAATAAAAAGAAAAAATAATTTTACTACCAAAGTACTAAGATGTGGCAATCGCAGTCCGCGCGTGGCTATTTATACGACGCACGGCAAAAATCGACTGCAGCCAGGCCGGAGCGACGAGCGATACGTCCTCCCTCTAGAAGGCCTTGCGGCGGTCTGATTTGAGCCACGTCGGACAGCGTGTTTTATAGTGGTTTTTAAAATATTTGTAGAAAACATGAAAATTAATTTTGTTGAAATATAAAAATGGTAATTTATTGATAAGATGTTCTTCTATTATAATATGCAATTGTTATAAAAAATTATGTACGATAAGTTGGTGAAAAAAAAAAATGTTCTTGACGAGAGTTTCTGAATAATTTCGCATTGTTTAAATTTTTATTTTTCAGGAACTAAACACAAAAATATTATTTTTCTCAGCAAAATCCCTCCATAAGGGTCTTATTAGTCTGATAATATTTTTATTTTCATCTTATATTTAGTGGTTAAGGATATCTTAAGCTTCTAAATTGCCATTTAAAGCCTAAATAACGAAACTTGTGTTCAGTAATCCATATAGTAGGGTGGGTGCACCAGTCCCACACCAGGAACCAGTAGTACACCATTTCTAATTTCACATCAAATTATTAACAATCTGTCGAATTTCCCGCCACTTTTGTTACGTTTGGTAGCACTGCCGTACTTTTACCAATCATATAGTCATAAATTAAAGCGAAAAACACGACATCTACATATGTTTAAAAAACAAGATTCGAAACGACAATCTCTCACTTCGTTTCGGGCGGCCATATTAGTAAGGGACACATTGACGGTAAGTTTTTTAAATCTGTTTTAATATTTGTTTATATCAATTGCTGTAACTACTTTTCTAATTAATTGCGTCATATGTTCTGTAAAGCAATAATATTACGTCTTATTTCATCAGCAAATGCTAATTTAAATATATAATTGTCATTGGTAAACTAATGGAACACGAATTGAATGATTTTCCAGTAATATGCCATTTGGTCTGCAACTGGTGATTTAGCTTTTTGATTACTTTTTAATTTTTTCTTTTACATGTAGGTTTACTTAATACTGCAATAAAATATTATAATAAAAACAATTACAATACCCACAATGTTCCAGTTGTAGACCAGTGGTTTATTACTGGTAATATCTATACTTCGAGTGTGTTCCAGTAATTGACCACACCTACATTTTTTTACAGACAATGCCGCCGAAAAGAACGTTCTTTAATTATAAAGAGGAAGATGTGTTAAAAGCGATTGACGAAATAAGTAATGGTGCAAAAATTAGAGAAACATGTCGAAAATACAATATACCCCACACTACGGTCATAAATAAAATAAAGTTAAAATATCCAGTTCAATGAAAAATGGGACCTCCCACTATATTGACCAAGCAAGAGGAATCTTTGCTCAAATCTTGGATAATAGCAATGGCAAAGAAAGGATTTCCAGTCAATAAAGAAATGGTGGTTGACGCTGTTAAGAAAATTATAACTGAGGAGAATCGACCAAATCCCTTTAAAGAGAATACCCCATTCAGCTTCAGACTCTGATAATGATAATGTACCTTTAATTGTACATAAGTCTTTTAAGGTCACGGCAAAACCAAAGAAAGGCGATTACGTGATCGTCAGGTACGAAGGGGCATATTTCCCAGGAACCGTAGAAAATATTGATGGTGATCTCTATGAGATAAGCACTATGACATTTTCTGCAGGAAATACTTTTCGTTGGTCGGAAAATTGTGATAAAATTTGGTACCTGAAAGATGCGATACAAGAGAAGATACCAGTTCCAACCTTGGCTAATAGTCGAGGTTCTTATAGAGTTCCTGAAATGGATAAATTTAGGCCAAAAATTTAATACTTTTTAATTTTTTAAGAAGTACTTTCATTGTTTTCTTTTTATTTTGATTTATTTCATATTTTTAATTCTTGTTCATTCAAAGATATTTTATTATTGCAAGTTATGATTATGACACTTGTGTATGTAAGTGATATGAATCTCTTGTTAGTTATCTATAGTTCTTAAATTAGTCAATTTATTAATTTTAGTAACATTATTAGCCATGGAGCATTTAAGTATTACTTGAAACTTGTAGACTGATGAAAAGTTGTGATGATTATTATGTACAAAACCATTTAGTAATTAAAATAAAAATATTCTTCATTATGAAAAATTATTTTATTTATTGGTTCACTATTGGCTCAACGTCTGGTCTATTGCTGGTACGATCTGGTCAACCTTAGGCACATTGCGACTTTCCACATTGATTGTTGAATAAAAATAAACCTTACAGCTATTAAGAAAATTGGAATAAGCTACATGATTCTATGATAGACAAGGAGTAGTTAATTCTTTGTTTTGCAATGATTGTTGTAATAATTGAGTCACAATATCAAAATTACTTTTAAAATGTCGCTTATTCGGTTTGTTACTGGTACACCCACCCTACTCACAAATTATCCATCAATCTATAATGTTTTCCACCAAAATCCCTAGATGACAACCTTTTCTAAAATTGGTACTAATTATTTTTCCTTTAAATTGTTTATTGGTGGCTATTAACTCGTTTGAAAAGTCCTGTTTTTTAGCCAAAAAGCGCGCAAAGGGTATAAACGCTCTTAATTAAATAACACCTATTTACGTCCCGTGATTGTAAATCTGCATTATACAAAGAAAAATCAACGGTCCAAATGATTTAATTAGTTCAGAATAACTTTCACGAAAAGATTAGCGATTACCATAATGCAATGAATGAATGAATTAATGCAGTTGCATGATTGTATTAAATTATGCTGACGATGACCTCAGTGGTACGGTTGAGTTGTTAACTGAGAAATGAGAAAACGCAAGCTAAATTTATTAGAAAAATCATGTCACGAATTCTGCTAACTCTTTATTGTTAAAAAATGTTTTAAATCGTATCATGTCGAATATATTTCTTTGTTCAAAGTAAAATGCCAAATTTAATATATTTATTTATTATCATCTAGTGTGAACTTTAAAACATTTTTTGTTGTATATGACACGAAAAAACTTTTAATTATTATTAATATGCTATCTGATAACTAGTTTTCAATTTTTTAAAATTCATTTCATTTTGACGCAAAACTAACTATAAACACAAATAACCTACATAGATATAACCTATGTAG
The DNA here is from genome assembly GCA_023078785.2 of Hyles euphorbiae. Classification (NCBI taxonomy): domain Eukaryota; kingdom Metazoa; phylum Arthropoda; class Insecta; order Lepidoptera; family Sphingidae; genus Hyles; species Hyles euphorbiae. The sequence continues at coordinate 6,401,987 of CM041030.1, forward strand.
TTTTTTTTGTTTTTAGAATTCAATTTATGTTATTTTTAAATATCTGTGTTGAATGATTTTTATTGTGATTTTTATTAAATATAAAATATGACTTATGTATTTTAACTTATACGTTTGTTTACACTTTTAATTACAATTGCTATCACTAAATAATATATTTGATAATAATATGAGCGTTATCTAGAAATATAAATAAAATTTATTAGCATATCTTTTCTGTGAAATATCTTATCTAACATTTTTATATCTGGAAGTGTACCATAATTTAGGTGTTGCACAAAATATTGTTTTGTTGCGTCTTCTATTTTAGAGTACTTAGTTCATTGGTTTTTACTTTTTATCGAATCATATTACGTTATTAAAGATATCTGTATCTGTATAAGGCCATATACGTCCCTCTGCAGGGCACGGGTCTCCTCTACAATCGACAGTACGATTGAGAGAGGTTAGGCCATAAGTCCATCACGCTGGACTAGTGCGGGTTGGCGAACTTATATACCATAGATTTTTTTATAAATCGCTATGGTATGCAGGTTTCCTCACGATGTTTTCCTTCGCCGTTTTAGTGCATGGTGATTGACTTTCAGTACACACATATTATTATTATAGATATACATACGTGTAATGTATTGATTTGTCAAACGTTTGATGTATATCTCTCTCTTTTCCTCCTCCTCCGTGTTGTTGTTGAGAGAGAGTCTCTCTCTTTTCCTCCTCCTCCGTTGTTGTTGTTGAGAGAGATTATTTTAATTTTCCTCATTACTAATTGTTTCGTAGTAAGCCATTTACATACATATAAATATAATTATAGTATGTCGCCAACTGAAACATACTTTAAATGTATTTCTAAACAAGACGATTTGATATTTTAATTTTTGTTTGTAACTCAAAGATGCATAATATTATGATTGTACTGTGTACATAATATACATAAAATATCTTTAAACATTAGAAATTGTTAACCTATTCATCATAGTCAATATTAAACAGCTACAGCTGGCAATTAGTAAAATAGTATTAAGAGTTTATTTCCTACAAAATATAATTATGCAAATATTGAAAGTACGCTTATAATAAAAAAAAATATTTTCTGCTTTTTCCATTCAACGTCACGTGAAGTACACTGCTGAACATAGGCCTACTCAAGGAACTTCACATCGACCTGAAAAAGAAACAATTTACCAGTATATAATGCTAAATGCAGTATAGATACTGGGTAACTTATCATTTGTGGACAAAGAAAAGCCTGACATCACAAGTATATTATTAGGTATAGGAAAAATACACCATCCAATTTACCATAATGTTTAATCGAAATTAAGTACATTATTCCGCCATTAATCATACCTCACCGTAATTTTCCTTTTCAGAGATTGAACTCCATTGTTTTCTCTTGGCAACAATATTAATATAGTCAACATTTTTCTAAAATGAGGACCATAAAATGAATCAGTTTATTATTCTTTAGAGCTATCGCAATGAGTGGTTTCTGCTCGGTTTTGTCTATCTCCTTCCAGATGAAATGTTAGTGGGGGCTTTTAAAAATACTTTCGGTATACGTTGTTCTAGGTCATTGATTCATCGCAACATCGGTGCTACTAAAATCACTACTAAAATCACCGGGCGAAGACTGAATTCTCGCGATATTTTTTGCGTCGAAAACAGATGTTGAAAACTTGAAATGTACATTGCGTCTTGAAGAAGTTTTTTGGGAGGCTCTATAATTCTTCAACTTTTAGAATCCAATAATTATTCTTCAACGTTAATAAAATAAATGTTGATTTGATTGTAATATTATATTTATTTTTGTAATTAAGATTCGGCACCTATACTACTGTTTTTGTTGATGCTTTGAATTATACACAAATCCATATATTTCATTAAATGCAGACATCGTCATAGGTAATAGAAATTAATTAAAATGTTTTTTTTTCTTATATTTTCGAGTACTTATGTAAATTTGTTCTTTAGAAAGAAGATAAGTACTCTTCTCTATCCCGAAAAGCTTACTTAATTTCATGTCAATGTGTTTCAGTTAATCTTTATTTTTTTTATAAATAACACCCAACAGTCACATACATAGTCCTGACCCCACAGTAAGATCGAGTCTCGTGTCATGGGTATCAGGCACTACGAGAGACTTTTTGGTCTCAAACACCCAGACCGAAAGAAATATTTGTGGGCCGCACAAACATTTCTCTCGATGCGGGGATCGAACCCGCAGCCTCTCGTTTCACAGGCGGCTTCTATCCAACTGCGCCACGGAGGCTGTCCTAATCACAATAATTAAATACCTGCTTAGTAGCATGTTATCAATGTTTTCTTGTTTGTTGCAGAGAGACGACCGGTCACTACTCGCGCAGTTTTTCTTCGCAGACGATGCTCTGAACATGGTCGCCGCTGAATTGGACTCTTTCGACGGTCGCAAAGACCCGGAGAGATGTTCTACTCTCGTCAATCAGCTGCGCCATGCCCAGGTATAATACCAGTTATGACACATTCTACATCTTGTACTGAAAATAAATAATAAAAACACCTAACGGTCAAATGCATAGTACCGACCCCACACTAAAACCGGGTCTTGTGTCGTGGGCATCAGAAGGTATGAGAGACTTTTTGGTCTCACAAACACCTAGATCCTAATTGAATATTTTTGGATTACACAAACATATATCTCGATGCGTCGATCGAACCCGCGTACTAGGATTTCACAGCATCTTAAACTTACTGCGCCACGGATGCTGTCAATAGACATAAACTTTAATTAAAATACTAACAAATCATGACCTTTGACAATAGTCTGCAAAAAACGTAAGTCAGTTGATATAGTGTAATTACATATTATATTGAGAAATGAAAATTATGATGAAGAAGTGAAAAAAATAATTGGCTTACCGGGGCTTACCCTTCTCAATCGTACTCTTGATTGTATCGATTGTGTATCAGTGGGACCTATATGGGCTGATACAGATACAGGTATTGAGAAAATTGAACGGATTACTTCACATGCTTAACTCCCACATGTTGGAGCACGTGGTCTCATAAAGCTAAATAAAGAGATATGAGGTAATACGTGGCGATCGACTTTTGATTGCGAACTTTCTAAAAACTCGCGGATTTCGCAATGTTATTGTCGCGCTCGGCGAGACGCTAAGCGGAAGTCGATTTCGTAACTGTATAAGAAAGTGATGTATTAACATCACTTTCTGTGTTTGTTGCTAGTTGATATTTTTGTAACCCCATTGGTACACACAGCTTGTATAGTCATTATAAGTTTCGTGATACCATATTTGAAGTGACGTAGGAGCCATCCAGGTTGGAATCTACCATGACTGGCAATTTTATTTATTATTTATACTAAGTTATCAAAATACAGGTATTTATATGCATTTGTTCACCAACTCCTGTTGTGTCAGCGTGAAGGAACAAAGGCAAACCTCACATATCGCGGGAGAGTCCCGAGTGCGGCAGTTGGTGATATCCTTAAACATTTGATGTTATCTGTGTCAGCAGGTTTGAATAAGTCAGTGCAGACAAGCAAACGCTTCGAAGTATTACATTTCTGAATAATTTGAGATTTGGCGAATAGTCCGGTTCTGCAATATTATAGGTAGCAGATATACGAGTATATAATGAATTCACATAGCTCTATTTGGGAATATAAACGTCAATTCGTAGGTATACTTGTATACTGAGCCGTATGAATAGAAATGGAACCGTTCACATCAAACATTCCCGTCAATGAAAGACATTTTATTAATAATCACAATTACTTTGTCTTTAGCTTGAATAAGTAATAACACAGGACTTGAACGTATTTAACACATGAGGACACATCTAAGCAACGTACCATACGTACCGTAAACTAGCGACAATGATGTTCCATAATCCATAAGATAACTGAATGCAGTCTGGTTGCTTCTATAATAATAATAATAATATCAAGGCAAACGTTATGACAAGTAATTCGTAGTATTATTATAGCGGTAACAAATTCATATCCAGTCGGGGAAATAATAAAACTGAGGAAAACAAAAATATAACTCATTCGTAATTGTGACAAGAATAGTATCATAATTGCCGTTTTTTAATTAATCAGGCAAGTATAGACAGGTTTTACCTTAGTGCCTGGCTAAGTTAAAATGCAAATGAGTCTGTGTTGTTAGGACTGTGTTAATTGTCTTGAATAATTAAAATATAAATAAAATATATAAATAGTATCGCTTAGTCTGCTGAGTCAGATTAAAGTTGACACTCCTGCAAAGCCGACACCCGTGAAAAAAGTCGTAGCTTTGCCGAAGACCCGACGGGCTGTGACCACCAAGAAATAGTTTGTAGCTAGTCCTGTCTTTTGTTTTGTTTACACTTTTTTTTTTTTTTTTTTTTTTTTCTTTAAATATAATCCAGGTAATCCATTAATTGTATGTTATGTACTCAATTTTTACCAAATCTATTCCCCTTTACTTATTTCTTAGACCTTAGTTTCCCTTAATGTAGTTAGAATATTAATTATTTTGTTTCCATAACAATTTGTATCCACCGTCACAAACAAGTTTGTAAACATAACCTTTCTTTGCTAAATGTCATATTGACATTTAATTTTACGTTCAGAAATTTGTCAAAAGTTGCGTTCTTGTTTTTGTTGTAAGTAATTACCTGGATCTATGTCATTTTTTTCTTTTGTTACATATTGGTTATTGTAATGTTTTACGTTTGTTGTTGTTTTTTGTTTTTGGTTTATTATTTATAAGTGATTTTAAGTGTTTAATGTTCATAATTTTGTCTTAATTTCGACTACACTACCGGCAGATGGACTGTTGTCAAAGTTTTTATTTTATTATTTTTTTTTTTGTAATATTTATTTTGTTGCTTGTTTGATTTTAATTTAATCTAGTTTTTAGCCTATAATTCATATAGCTTGTTGAAAATAGAAATGTCTGTGCACAGTTGTAGTAGTGACAATGAGAATTTTTTGTCGGCTTGCAGTGATGATGATGACAGTTTTGTCAGCATTCCTTCACTTGCTGACACTCTGTCATACCAGTTCTCCGACGTCCCGAGGAATTTCAATGTGGTTCACTTCAACGCCCAAAGTATTCCGGCTCATTTCCCAGATATGCTGGCTAGTTTTGACTGTACTCACATACATGCTATTCTTATTTCAGAATCATGGCTTAAGCCCTGTCTGTCTTCTTCAACTTACTCTCTTCCGGGGTTCCACCTCATCAGGAATGACCGCACTGAGCGTGGTGGAGGGGGTGTTGCTATTTATCTCCGCACGCAATTTCAATACTCTATTGTCAGCGTATCATCGCAACCCCCGCCACAAAATGCCGGTGAACATCTTTTCGTTGAGGTGGAACTCTCCCATCAGAAACTTCTTCTCGGTGTTTATTATTGTCCCTCCCTTCGCGTTGACTTTTTCTCTTCTTTTGAAATTATTCTCGAAGACTTAGTTCCCTCGTACAGTCAAACCATAATCATGGGTGATTTCAATACCTGCCTCCTTAAGGCCGACCGCCGATCCTCTTCCTTCTTGAACATTGTCCAATCCTGTAACCTTTCCACTCTTCCACTTTCAGCCACTCACCATTCTCCAAACTGTACTCCATCTCTCCTTGATCTTATCCTTGTTTCTTCCTTAAACCACGTTGCGAAACATGGACAATGTTCCGCTGATGCTTTTTCTTCCCATGACCTTTTGTTCTTGTCTTATCGTATCCGTCCCCCTAAATCCTCACCTAAAATCCTCTGGCAGCGAAATTTTCGGGGTATGAATATTGACAACCTTCGTAAGGATGCCGACAGCATTGACTGGTCTCCATTGTTCCTCACGGATAGCATTGATGACAAAGTTGACTTTTTTAACTGCCAATTAACCACTCTTTACGATAAGCATGCACCCCTTAGAGCTATTAAGGTAAAACATCTACCGACGCCTTGGCTCACGGATGAAATTAAAGAGCTGCTCACAAAAAAGGCGTCCGCAAAATCCAGATACAATCGACGCCCTAATGAATCCAACTGGCTAAAATATGTAGCCATCCGGAATCACTGCACTAAGGTGTGTAGGATTGCTCAACGCCGTCATATTCACAACTCTGTCGAAAACGGTGACCCAGCTAAAGTCTGGAAATTTCTGAAGACGTTGGGAGTGGGTAAATCTCATCAAGACCGTATTCCCAAATCTATAGATTTAAATTCCTTGAATCATCATTTTGCTTCTCCGTCCAATTTCACCAGGACGATCAAAAATAACACTTTAAAGCATCTCTCTACCCTTAAGTCTCCCGTAAGCTCTGCTTTCGTTTTCAAACAATTTGCTATATGTGACGTTAAGAGAACCATCTCGCTTATTTCATCGAACGCAATGGGAAGTGACTATGTCAGCCGTAATATGATCCTTCCTATCCTAGACGAAATCCTTCCCATTATTTCCCATATCCTTAACCATTCTATCTCCTCTGGGATCTTTCCTAGTGCTTGGAAAGAAGCCCATATTATTCCTATACCGAAAAAACCGAATGCTTCTATATTCTCCGAATTCCGTCCTATTTCCATTCTTCCATTTCTGTCTAAAGTCCTTGAACGCCTGATCCATCGCCAATTGTATGATTTCCTCTCCTATAATAAGATCCTAAATCCGCTCCAATCAGGATTTCGTTCTGGGCATAGCACAACCACTACCTTGACTCATATTACGGAGGACATTAGATCAGGTATGGAGGAAGGTAAGCTGACAGTTCTAGCATTGCTCGACTTCAGCAATGCCTTCAACACCGTTGATTTCGATGTACTACTTGGCATTCTGAGTTCTATTAACGTATCTCCATTGGCAGTTGACTGGTTTCGAAGTTACCTGTATGGGCGTCGGCAACGCATCTGTGTTGAGGAATATTTTTCCTCCTGGTGTCCTGTAAATGCTGGCGTCCCTCAGGGCGGCGTGTTATCTCCTTTACTTTTCGCTGTTTTTATTAACTCCATAACTGATCATCTTCGCTCCTCCTACCACCTTTATGCTGATGATCTCCAAATATATACTCGGGCACCCCTGGACAGGATAGCTGATGCTATAACGGCAATTAACGAAGACATCCAAAGTATCTGTGATTGGAGCGATGCTCATGGGTTGAAGGTTAATCCTTCTAAAACGCAGGTCATTGTTGTCGGCAGCTCCAGGATGATCTCAAAATTAGATTGGGATCAGATTCCCTCTATCTACTGCGATGGTATCACTATCCCATATAGTGATACTGTTAAAACCTTAGGCCTGTATTTAGACAAAACTCTCTCCTGGGGTCCGCAGCTTCGTGAGCTAAGTAGAAAGGTGTTTGCTTCAGCACGGTGTTTGCGAAGGTTACACAATTTCTTACCTGTTACCACGAAGATTTCGCTTGCACAAACACTCCTTCTTCCCATCCTTGATTATGCCGATGTCAGCTATATCGATCTCACCGAGGACCAACTTAATAAACTTGAGCGTCTCCAAAATTTTTGCATTCGGTTCATATTTGGTCTTCGCAAATATGACCATGTTTCCGAGTTTCGTGTTAAGCTCAAGTGGTTACCCGTACGACTTCGTCGGAATACTCATATTCTTTTTCTTCTATATAACATCTTGTTTAATCCTCTCACTCCTTCTTATCTTAAAGACCGTTTTATATTCCTACATGATTCACATTCGAGATCCTTGAGATCGTCGGAGAACCTAAAACTAAGAATGCCCGTGCATTCAACAACTTTTATGGACAAATCGTTCACTGTCCAAGCGGTCCGTTTATGGAATGCACTTCCTGTTGCTGTGAGACGGGCAAGAACACTGTTGTCCTTCAAAAGAATGGTAAAAGAACACTACTTGTCTCTTTAAAAACGAATGGTTGTTTGCTTATGTATCTCAAATATTGGAGAGCAATGTGCATGTATGTGTGTACTTATTATAATATTTGGTTTTTATATCTTTATGTGTATGTCTATTTTTAAGTAAATTCATGTAGATATGTTGTTTAATTTCATATATTTGTATCCTTTTATCTATCAAGCTAAATATTTTAATTATTTCCTATTTTTTTTTTATTATTTTTTTTTATAATTCAAGCAATATTCTAAAAGTACACTTATTCTGCCCTATCTTCATTTTCCTTCACTTATGTCCATCCCATGGTAGTCGGTAAGAGATTGCCTTGAGCGATACGACTGCCATTTGTACTCTTATGTTAAATATAAGTTTTAGTTTAAGTATTATTTGGTGTACAAAAAAGAATAAAATAAATAAATAAATAAATAAATAAATAAATAAGCGAATTAATAAACCGAACATAGGTTGTAACAAGTTGAGGACAAAAGTCGTTTACAATAATCAGACAAAATAAAGGCAGGGCGCAGGGCGCTAGTTTCGGAAAATTAGTTCAAGGTCGTTTCTAGGAGGCGTGAATACATTCGTGTAGCCTAGAATTACAAACATTTTCATTTAATAGAAAGCTATATTGGAAGTAAAGTGTATTGCGTAGACAGCACCTCCTTGGGTGTTTACTCGTCAAGGGAATGTATTGTATCTTGAATAATTCAATACCTAACACACACAATTGTAATCTTTTCTCAATAAACAAAAGCAATAGTCTGTTCATGATTGTCATTTTCATGCATTAGCAGAAACCTCAGGGTTTTATAGTAGAACTAAACCTAGGGCCACTTGATACTGGGAGCACACATGTATTACAATTTAAAAGTATACATTAGAGCTAAAACAATTTCTTCTTCTTCTCATTTCTTCGCCGAAGTTCGTTGATTTGACTTTCCGTGGACATAATGGCATTGTTTAACATTTTAATCGCCATTGTTTTTGTCACTTTGTCACACACGACAGCCTCCGTGGCGCAGTTGGTTAGACGCCGCCTGTGAAACGAGAGGTCGCGGGTTCGATTCCCGCACCGAGAGAAATGTTTGTGCGGCCCACAAATATTTCTTCCGGGTCTGGGTGTTTGTGAGACCGAAAAGTCTCTCGTAGTTCCTGATACCCACGACACAAGACTCGATCTTAGTGTGGGGTCAGGACTATGTATGTGACTGTTGGGTGTTATTTATATTATTTATTTACTTTCAAACACACGTGATAGATTATGAATAATATTTGTTAGTATTCTAGGCTGAAAGTAACTAATCTCAATTCTGAATTCTCAGCTGTTGAGATAAGTCGTTCCACTTGAGTTGAACCTAATTACTACGCTAACTTTGTTGAGTCACGCCAGGTCGACTTAGGGAGCAACGCGAGTGTGTGCTCAAACATTTAGCTTCCAACCAATGCTAATCAAACGAATAGTTTGCGTTCACGGCAATGTTGGATGATACGGATAAAGTGACGTCACGATTACAGGCAGCACTTTATTAACAGTGGAAATCGAGAGGCTTGTGAAAATTGATATTTATTTACGATGCATCGAATAAATATGCGTTTTTAGGCGTAACTTACTAGTGACTTCCACTTGTTCCACGATAACTATTTGTGCGATTCCCGATATTATTGAAATTAAGGTATCAGAATATCCAGTATTATGTTTAAACTTGATTTTATTAATCCACATTATTATAATCTCGGCTGTCTACAAGAGGTTTGACAAGTCCATCAGATATCTAGTATTTTCATTTTTTGCGTTCTAAATGCAGTCGTTGAATCTTGTATTAACAACTTGTAGTAAAATGATTTACAAGAGCATCTATACAATATTAGGTCACTGCGCCTCGTCTCGTTTTGATCTTGTGTATGTAGAAGAGTTAGGTGATTTCGATAGTGAATTATCTTTATATGTAATTTCTAACACAGTTCTACGGATATCTATGGATTGACCCAATGAAAGTTTGTTCGAAGCTACTATAAGAAAGTTCGTAAAATTGAGTTCTCCCAGAATGTCGTAAGAATGTGGTTTTTATTCGAAAAATAGAACCAGCACTCTTGTTTGGTCAGAACGTTGTGCATGTTAAATTGAAATGTATTGTTAGTCATTGCGTTGCTTTTGTCTAAAGTGCCTACTTTTTTCAACGCCGCGTCGGTGACTCATAAGTCATAGCAACTGTATAATCCCATTGTTTTATGCACTAGTTTTCGAGAAGTCTAATTGAAATAGCGTAACTTTTAACAGTCTTCCTTCTTATCCTAATCTAATGAGTTAAGCGTTAATAAAATGCAATAAACATTTGGTTTATCTTAATATGCATTTCCATGTGGATGAGGTCTGATAAGAACACCTTGTGATTGTTTAACTAATGTAGTTATTTCATTGTCTTTTGTTTCCGTAATGACTTGAAGATAAATTCCTACGCTAAATATTCATAGCCTTATTAGCAGTTAAGTCGCTTTTTCAATCTAGCCTGTTACGTAACCCCTCAAAAAACTGCGCATAATCAGCACCATTACTGTCATCCGCAAAATGTCTTCTGCTAAATAAAGGGCTCCGCCAAAGATTTTTGAATTGACCTGTCTATCAATCTCCCATGACCTTGAAGATTATTCACTATCCTTAAGCCTACTTCAGACTTTATGACACAAAAGCGTATAACAAATAAATATGTTGATTACTGTATAATATGTAATAAAAATTAATGCTATTGAGTTTTATTGCGAATTACAGTATTGAGTAATATGCCGCGATTATCTATAAAATGTCATGACTATTTTGTGCGACATTGCGATTGTATGATTTTGACCTTGTTGACGTCATCACGCGTTTCGGCACGCCGATAACAGTGCACTTAATGAGACCACTAGATAGTAGAGGATTATCAGATTTATACAACTGCTGATTATTTTAGTACGTGTTATAAACACGGGCTCGTGGTTGGTTGAACACATTTCCTGTCGTCAATCTGGGATGGGGATCGTCTGGACTCAGTTATGCACAAATAAACCAAAGCTCCAATAAATTATTATCCTAAGTTGTAGGAAGAAATAATGTTTTAAGTTTTTACATAGGGGAGAAATGAGGAAGAAATATCTTATTTAGGGGAGTATGTATCGATTTATAAGTATTTCAAAAGTATCGTAAATACAGTTATACTGTTTCCATTCGTTTATTTTATTTTTGACAGTTCACGCCTATAAAGTACGACATTACAGTAGAACAATATTTTGAAATAAAAGTAGATACTTTCTTGACGGGTAACGCCCACTTAGAGTTGTGCCATTCGTAACGAATGACCACAGATAACAAAAACGATTTTGAATAGAATCAATCAATCGGAATCATTTGAAATAAAATTACATTAAAATGCTAATGAAAACAGTTAAACGTAATATAGTACCCAATATTAGGATCGAATGTATTTGCTGCAAATTAATTAATATGAATAAAGGTATACGTATTGAAGTGACTTTTAATAAGAGTTTAATTTAAAATAATTACAATGATTACAACGAAAATAAATGTTTAGTACCTACTTGTAATAAACAGTTAAACCATGTTGGAATTCATAGTACTTTAAGGATTAAATAATTAAAACAACTAAAAGGTAATTTGTTAATATTTTTATTTATAAACAATCGTCTGTTTCGTCGGAATCGGCGTCGTCGTCACTCGTATCCCCAGTAACACTAATTATTAATGAGTGCATGGGTAAGTTGTCAAATGCGACATCGCGATCCCAATCAGACATTATTTCTTTCTTCGTCTTATCTACGACACTCGCCCAGTTATGAGGCGTCACATTTTCACACGCATTTTTAAGCAACTCCAGCATTTTGTTTGCGGTGAAAGGAGGAGTTGTATTTATTCTCGCAGCATATCCTTTCACTTGCGCCCATATTAGCTCTATGGCATTATACTGGCAATGATATGGAGGAATTCTAAGGACGGTGTGCCCATGTTCTGCAGCCATTTCATCTATAACGTATCGTTTAGGCTGCTTCCTCATTTTTAATATTTTAAGTAACTCTACTTTTAATAGGGACTCGTCCACCTCCTCGCCATTGTTACGGAGCCAGTTTATTATTTCATTTTTTTTACTGGCTTGCGTTGGCATTTTGTTAATTTGCCGAGAGTGATAGGACGCATTATCTATAAATATTGTTGATGGCTGTTCGAGTGACAATAACATTTCCCGAAACCATTTTTCATATACTTCGGAATTCATTTCTTCGTGGTAATCCCCTGTTTTCTTTGATTTAAAAGCTAACATAGCATCTTGCACAAATCCTTTTGCGGTTCCTGCATGACAAATTATAATTCTTTCACCTTTTCCCATTGGCACTGCGGTCGAGGAGCTAGCAGTGTTGTCAGTCCAAGTTTTTGATACCGTGTGATTCGCATTGAGCCAAGTTTCATCGGTGAAAACAACATTCGACCAGTCTTCTATTTTTTTAGCTTGTCTTAAAAATTCGCATCGATACAAAGCAACATCATTGCGTTCCATCAATATTTTTCTTTTGTCACATTTTTTGTATTGGAATCCAATCCTATTCAATACCTTCGCCAAAGAAGACTTTTGACCACGGAACAAGCCACTAGTTTTCAGAGATTGTACTAGGTTATGTAAAGTAGGAATCTCTTTTCTTTGGTAATAATCGTATATATGACGACGAATAGCATCACCATCAAAACTGTCAATTGCTGTCACTTTAAAGGGCTGACGTTTTTTCTTAGGTGTAGATGGCTTGTTTTGTTCCATGCCACTACTGCCGTAGCCTTCTTTAATTATTTTTGAAACTGTTGGAGCAGTAATACCTAATGCTGCTGAAACACGGTCTCTGATTTGAGTCACTGGTATAAGAGGTCCACCATTACGGCTTTCCCTTTCAAAGTACTCATGAAGTCGCAACACAAACTCCCTTGTTTGTCCTTTAAGCACCTTTCCTTTAGGCATTTTGAAAGTGATGAAGGCAGGTACGATGTTCTCAATTCAACCAAATGTAGGAATTCACGGGTAAAACAATACGGAGGAATATAAATACTCAACTCGACGTATGAAAAATGTGAATTAAAATTCAGCGAACGGAAAACACTAGCACGGGCGCGGGCGTCTCGTTGTGAGTGACCACAAAATGGCGGCGCGCGTCACCTGTCTGCCCAGTGTTGCCGTTTCACAATTTGTTTTTAACAACATTACTATTGCCGACGGAAGTGATAAGAATATTAACTTAACATGAGTAAATGGTTTATTTTAATATAATTATTAAATCAAGTAACTTAAATATCCCTGAAGTTTTATAAAACAATGCATGGAGCAAAAAATAAAATATGTATTAAATCGATTAAAACTTGTTCAAAAATAAAATCGTTTATTATAAAAAATTGATTCGATAACGCATCAGGCCATCACTATTTGATTCAGTACTCGATGTGTCAAAAATAAAATAAACGAATGGAAACAGTATAATAACGCCGACAAAGTTGTGGGCAAAAGCTATAAATAAATTTAAGGACTGACCATTGAACTGGTTCTGGGTGTTTGTGAGACCGAAAAGTCTCTCGTAGTTCCTGATACCCACGACACAAGACTCGATCTGACTGTGGGGTCAGGCCTATGTATGTGACTGTTGGGTGATATTTATTATTATTTATTAACTTGGGACCCATTTACATCTCACTTCTTTACTCGTTGAAGTCAACGACCAAGGCATGTATCATAATATTGAATTTGGCTTTCATTCCACATTTATGTTTTTGATGGCATTTATGGAACGTCAGACGTGAATAAATCTAGGCTGTTTTTGCTCAGTAATGCATTACATTTTGAACAATTTGGAGCCAGTAAATCATTTTTTGATCATTCGTGGGTTGGTCCATTTTCGCATAGTTGAGCTCAATTGGTGTATGAGGAAAATCGTGACTTCCTCTGTGGTTTGGAGAACACGCTAAGTCGTCGATACTTTGTCTTGCCATTTCAAAATTGTATTGGTAAATCAGAAACCTGAAGCATTGCTTGAGAATTGTAACATTAGATGATGATTGTCTAATTAAAAGATGGTGAAATTCATCATAGGCAACTTCAACCACAATATGTTAACTGCTGAAAATAGAATCGGATTTTCTCAGTCACCTCTTATGTTGTCGGATTGTATAAATAAAATCTATAAAGCAATAAGTCTAAGTCTAAGTTCAACACTCGACTTAATTTAGATAAAGACGAAGAATAGCGTGGTAGATAATAATTAGGAAACTTGTTGGTTTAGGTTAATTTTGCATGGCTCGATAAAAAATTGTGTATAGATATGTAGCGTATACTACATATTATTTGAGTGAGCGTGTTAAAATTATTGAAGAATAGGGCACATCTGTAAATCATCTGTAGTGTAGAATCTTTTAGATTTATGTGTAATTCGAACTGACTGACAAGTTTATTAGCGTAGTGTTATTTTTAAACTTGACGACGCAATGATAATTGTATAAATAGTGTCAAAAATTGTTTTAGATTTGTTAGCATTTCCTAAATATTTTCTAAATTATTTATTATTTGTTTATTTCTATCTCTTTGTTATATTGCTTTAATTAATTTATTAAGTATCTAAATATATCCACATTGGACAAAAATAAAGAAATTGCTTACTGAACTGCGACATTAATTAAGTCAGGTATCTAAGTCATAGTTTAGAAAGTATTGATTTTTAAAATATTCTCTAAAAGTAGAAACACTGTTAACTACATTGGACTCAATTGTCATGACTTTTTTTTAATTGTGAGGAAAATTGTTAAATTCTGCGTTCACGGTATTTATAAAGATTGCTCACGTCATTCATGACTTGGTATTTCCCGACAGGTCACTCCTCTATTTTATACAAGTTGAAAGAATAAAAAGTTTACTTCAAAGATTTGTTGTCCTCCTGTTATGCTATTATTATGTTATAGAACTAATATACCTATTTTGATTTAATATTATTAACCTGTATTAGATCCATTTGTTATTGCTCTAAATTATGTTATCTGCTTATAGGCGTATAATTTTTAGAAATATTTATTTTTATATTAAGAAGAATGCCCATTTCACTATGGATTTTTTGTGTTTCGATGAAACATATTGTTTTGTGTAGAGAAAAAATATTTTCAGTAAATATTAACATAATTGCGTCCCAGGCCAGGAGTTCTTGAAGAAATTAACATGATGAATGATAAAAAATATGTATCTCTTGTCTTCGGCTTTGTGAACAAAATGTAAAATGTGATGGTAATTACTTAATTTAATAAAAATCTGTCACCCGGGGTAAAACAGGAAAACCTTTAAGGACAAACCATAAAAAACTATAATGATTTTTAAGCAGTATCGGTATCGGGATCTGCGATATTTTTACCGATGCTATGAATGAGAATTCTCCTTTGGATATCAAGAGTTTAGGAGTCTGTAGACAATACTGCACTAATAGATACATCTAGATCGGGATAGTACAATCGACTCGTGGAATTGATATGTGGAGTATGGCTTGTACTTGATTCTTCGTTTCATTCAAAAACCTTGTTGATATTTTAATTAGGTTCGTTTACACCTCGTATTGTATTTGAAAGATAGGCATCCTGTTTATGAACGTATTCTAAAAAGAGATGTGTCTGAATAATACAATAAATATGAGTTTCTATGCAACAAATATAACAATTGTTGGGAGGTGAGTGGCATCAGGGGCGAAACACCGAAAATAAACACATGCCTTTATTATATTTGGTCTTTATCAGTTTACTGTTTAATTTATGTAATTCCCGAGCGTTGGTAGAAGTAATTTAATTAACAAACAAAAGCATTGATAACTCTGTGACACATTGACTTTTGTTAACTTAGTCTGTGGTGATAGTATGGTGTAGGTATTCTGATTAATAAATTTAATATTCCAATGTTTTTAATAGTGTATTGTGTTCATTTTTGATAACGTTACCTTTTATAATTATACATTGATATCCTCCTCCTCCTCGCATCGTTTTCCTCATTGCTGAGGGTCGTGATCCCCTGAACATGGAGCAATCCTTGACCGGATTATGCTGCGCCACCTTTTCCTATCCTTGGCGTAGTGGAGCGCAGTGTGAAACTTGACGCCAAGGGTCGAGCTGACTTGGTCCGACCATCTGATGGGACATCTGCCTCTCGGACGTTTACCGTCGACTTTGCCAGTAATCATCAGTTGTTCCAAGTTATCTCCGTCCTTCCTAGCTATATGGCCAAAAAACTCCAGTACTCGGCGCAAGCAGATGGTAGAGAGCCTGGTTTTGATCTGGAGATCACGTAGAATGGATACGTTGGAGCGGAACGCAGTCCACGGAATCTGAAGCATTTTCCTCCAGCACCACATCTCGAAAGCATCTATGCGATCTCGGTCGGCTTTCTTCATGGTCCACGTTTCCGATCCATAGTTGAATATGGAGAAGACTAGGGAGTTGACTAGTTTTACTTTTGTTTTCCTCCTGATGTTGCGGTCTTTCCATATTTTGTGCAGCTGAGTCATTGCATTTTTGGCCATACCTATACGCCTTCGTATTTCTTTTTCGCAAGCTCCTGTGCTGCAGATGATGGATCCCAGATAATTAAAATCTTGTACGGTTTCGAGCTGTAGAACTCCGGTTAGCTGCAGTTGGTTGGTTCGATCTATTACCATTAGTTTGGTCTTGCTGTAGTTCATTTTAAGCCCTAGCTCCAGGCTAATCTTCTCCATTTTGTTCAAGAGCTGTGCCATTTGGTTTTCGTTGGCAGCCAGCAGTGTGGTGTCGTCTGCATAGCGGAGATTAGATATCTTAGTGCCACCTATGATGACACCACCTTCCCAGCCCTCGCAAGTCTTTCTCATTATATACTCACCATAAGCGTTAAACAAAATGGGGGATAGGATGCAACCCTTTTTTTTTTTTTTTAACGAGAGTAAAGCTCCTTTAGCCTTCCTTCCGACACTCGGGGGAGATCGGAAGGGGCGTGTCGGGGTCTCCGGCCTTCCAGCCTGTTATCAGGCTGGGTCCCTACCGAGATCTAAAAAGATCTTTTGCCGGCATACCGACTAAAACCTCTCGGTGGCCATCACGCGCGTTATGGGTGACAGGCGATGTGGACAGGCGAATGGCGCCCATTTAACTCGCCGTGTCACCCGGCGCACTGCCAAATATGGCTCCTCACATGTTGGGAGGGCGCAGATGCCCCCTCTTTCCCTACTTCGGACGCCCATGGTGAGATGGGCGTCCGCGACAGACACGAGGCCACACGTTCTGCCGCCCATCTCGGGGTCACTCCCGACGTGAGCACACAGCCCCCGCTGTGTGCTTAGCGACCCCGATGACCCCTTTTAGTCGCCTCTTACGACAGGCAGGGGATACCGTGGTGGAATTCTGGCGCCCCTTGACCACTGGGCGGGGATGCAACCCTGTCGCACGCCTTTCGCGAAGCAGAAGGAGTCAGATGTAGTTTTCTCTACTTTAACGATGCCTTGATTATTGACGTAGAGCGATTGAATAAGGGCAACTAAGTGTTCAGGAACTCCGAATTCTCTCAATACCCGCCATAAGGTCGACCAGATGACGCAGTCGAAGGCTTTGCTGTAGTCAATAAAGCACAAGATAATAGGAGTGTTAAATTCGTATGATCTCTCTATCAGCTGGCGAATATTTAAGATTTGTTCACGAGTTCCTTTGCCTTTTACAAAACCAGCCTGCTCCTGTGGAATTTGCCAATCCAAGTAGTGCCGGATGCGTTTATTAATTATATGGAGCATTATTTTACTCGCGTGAGATATAAGCGCTAGGGTTCTGTAATTGTCGCATTTGGAAGTTGAGCCTTTTTTGTGTAAGGGTAGGATAACCGATCTAGCCCACTCATCTGGCCATTGTCCTGTATGCCAGATGTTGTTGCATATTTTGAGAAAGGCTTCCGTCCCTGGTGCTCCCATTGCTTTTATGATCTCAGCTGGTAATTGATCCGGGCCAGGGGCTTTCTTGTCTTTGAGCGATGAAATAGCGGCAGAGACCTCAGAAAGCAATATGGGGGGTTCCAGATTTACGTCTTCCCATTTAATGGCGGCGTGCGGAGATAATTGATCGTGTGGATTTTCATACAGTTTCTTGCAGTATTTTCGCCATCGTTCAGCTATTAAGTCTAGATCTTGAAGCAGCGCGCCGTTTTCATCCTCAATTACCTACGTTCTTGGTTTGAATTGCTTGGCAAGAAGTTTCACTTTTTTGAAGAGGTCGGAGCTTTGTATTTTTTGGGAATGGTCTTCTATTTCCCGGCAGATGCGCTCAATAAATTTGTTCTTATCGAGACGACAGAGTAGCTGAATTTTTCTGCTAAAGTGTGAGTACTCTAAACGATCCTCCTCACTTGTCAGGCCTCTGGTTTTAAGGGATTTGCGTTGTTCAATTATATTCCAGGTGTCATTGGATAGCCATGATTGTCTGCGTGTGGGTGGTGAATGTTGGCTGGTGTTCCTTTCTACAGACTTCCATATTAGCTTTTTTAAGTGGTTCCATTGAACGTTAGTACCGGTTATCGTAGGTAGCGGTTGACAAGCTAGAGCGTTACTTATGTCACTTGAATGCAGCTAGTTCTTGAGGAGCCAAAGTGCGCGGTCTCCATGGTGGACCTTTTTTTAGTGCCTTTAATCGCAAGGAGAATTTGGCGACAAGAAGACTATGATCCGATCCACAGTCGGCACCAGGGAAAGTTTTCACGTTGGTAATTGAAGTTCGCCATCGAGTGTTAATCATAATATAATCAATTTGATTGCGATATCGATCTCCTGGTGATTTCCACGTGTATAGACGTCGATAATGGTGTTGAAAGCAGGTGTTCATTATGGCGAGTTTCTTGTCGATGCAGAACTCAAGCATTCTAGATCCTCTGTCATTTCTGGAGCCTAAACCAAATTTCCCAACCACATTCCTAATGTCAGCGTCCCGTTCAGTGGAGCCCAACTTAGCGTTCCAATCGCCAATTAACAGGGTTATCTCTCGACTGGGTATTCTGGAGAGGGCAAGATCAAGGCTGGAATAAAATTGGTCAATATCTTCCTCCTTTGCAGTCGATGTAGGAGCATACACTACAACAATATTTATAGCGCACGGGCGCGAGTTTAGTTTTACCGTCATCATTCTGTCATTTATCGGATTATATCCCAGAACGTACTTATTAAGATGATGTGGTATCCAAACAGCAACTCCGTTAGAGCTAGAATCCAGAGATCCCGAGAAATATAGGGTATTTCCATTGGTAGTGCTTTGGTGTCCTTGCCCCCTCATGTGGGTTTCGGTCACACCTAATAAGGATATGTTGTAGGCCATTGCTTCCTTTTCAACTATGTCCAATTTTCCCGGGTTCAGTAATCCACGAACATTCCAGGTGGCAATCCGCCGTTGTTCTCTAATTGATATTTTTTTATTTGCTGCACCAGTAGTATTACTGCTATCTAAAACCTGGTGTGACGTCCCAGTAGCAGCTTCGGTCGCCAATTTCACACCATCCGACCCGGTAACCGGATGGCGCCGGTTGTTAATCGGATCGTCCAACAAACTCGCACTATTCGTAAAACTTTCCATAGAGGGGATTTTCATGGGTTAGTACTCGTGGTGGCCACCCGATTCCTTCCACGGTCATAGTTTGAAGGGGTATTTAGGCCCTCACGGCTATGAAGCCGCTACATGCAGTGAGCATGAAGGTGTCGGGATAATTAACCGCCGCCCGATACTCGGCGTTGGGTATTTTACAGCTGGGTTGTCCTTCTCCAGGCAAACCCTCCTCCTTTCACATCCGGGCTTGGGACCGGCAACGGCGGAGTTACATATACATTGATATAGTGTTAACGATTAAATATTCTCTAGAGAGGTAAAAGTATAAAAGCAAGATCTGAACATACTTACCCCAACGTTAATGGTGGCTATAAAGTGCATATAGTGGTATTACCACAAACAGGAATCAGGGTTTATTGGTCGAACCACGGCTATTAATCATACTTATCAGGCAGAGGATATCTACAAGTGAAAATATTCTGAGATTGCGCAGTGATTTGTATCGAGCGCTTAACTTTTTATTCATTTAAATACTGATGAACAATGTTATATATTTTCCAATGAAGAAAGAAGAAAGCTGTTTATTCTTTCAATACATAATACTGATGAACAATGTTATATATATTTTCCAATGAAGCCTTATGGTACAGTAGAAAGCTGTTTATTCTATAAATACATATGGTTTTTCATGAATATTATGTCGCTCTAGTAAGGGTTTATATTGCACTCATTAGTCTTAATCGTGTATTGAATAAAAACAGTTGACAACGCTAATTAAGACTTGCGGATTTATAAATCATATGACAACGTTGCCCGTTCTTGGTTTCGTTTAAATTAATATTAATGCATTTATAATTGATGCTTATGCTAACTGGCTTCTCACAATAATACATATTTGTAGACCACTAATTTGATACTTAAGAATTAGCATAATTAAATGGTAAATAGAGCGTTATGACCACAAATTAAGTCCCTATTTTGAAACCATATGAACGGTTTGTGATCTTAAGTAAAAGAAAGAAAAAGAAAGAAAAAATGCTTTATTATCGCGCAAATTAGCCGCATACAACACAGTACAATAATTATAAAAATGTAACAATACAATAAATAAAAAAAAAACAAAAAGAGACTAAATATAAAAAAGGAGAAAAAAAAAATAACAGGTAAGTATGTTGCGCAGCTCACTCGCGATAACAGGTTAACATCTCAGCATGATGCTGTGTGATAACAGAAGCAACCACACAGCGCTGGTTTTCAGATGTAACCTTAGGCGACGCGACGTACAGAAGCTAAGCTAGCCCAGCAACAATTACAATAATAACAAAGATATTGTAAATAGGAAGAAATAAATAGTGCAGGCAATAAGTAGTAATTAAAAATGATAAGTCCAAATATAATGCACAAGTAATAAAAATAAAAAAAAGTAGAATTAAAACGAGTGTCAGATAAATTCATTCATATAATGTCAAGAAAATAATAATAAAAATTAAATGCATAAAAATAGTGTTTCAAAATGAAGCAAATTGAAATAATTAATATAAGTGTCAATTTAAACATCGACAAAACAGACGTGAACAGAATCGTGGTATCGGATAACAATTTAACAAGATTTTATATTATATTGTCTCGCTCGCACATCGACGCTCGAACAACAACGCACACGCCGCGCCGCGCCGTGCGCGCCGAGAGCCCGGTGCGGCGCGGCGCAGGGAGTAGGACCGTAGGAGTAGAGGTAAGAGGAGTAGGGATGCGACCGGCCGCGGTGCCGCGCCGCTCCCGGTCCTAGTGGTCTATTCTTTGTCCCGGTCTTAAGGACGAGCGCTGCCGGCGCGGCGCGGCGCGCTGACCGTAACTAGTAACTACACGACCGATAATAAAACCAAGAGATATAATAATTTAGTATTTCAAAAAGGAGTGCAATTGAATATTAATGCAAAAAAAATGACATCGCCGCCTACACGTTGCTGGGATGACTATTATTGCTATGTAGCGAACAGGTCATGCACATAATGTAAGTATAATTTATGTATTCGATTAATAAGAATGATAAATGTGGGTATATAAAAGATAATAAAATTAGATGTTCGCTTTTTGTATTTCCATTAGGTGTATTTTAAGATGGCGTATAAACGTGTACTTTGTTTTCAGGGACCTTATGGGTGGCGGCAGATCATTCCAGCAGCGTGTGGCGGCATATTTGAAGCAACCACTGAAAGCCGCGGTTCTGAATTTCGGCATCGTAAGAGGATTCGACGAGGTGCGAGCAGAGTAACAATAGTAATCCTTTCTCCAGGTCAATTTTTTGTATAAATAAGTTGGTTTATTAGTGTTTAAAATTCCGAATAGTAAACTAGCCAGATGTAGTTTTCGCCGGGCAGCCATTTTGAGCATGTTGTTATTGTTTAAAAAGGGCGTGATATGATTTCTTCGGGGTATGTTGAAGCAGAACCGAGCGCATGCATTCTGTACGCGCTGGATCAGTTGCTGTGTGCGGGATAAGAGACACGGTCCATAAACAGCATCACAGTAGTTTAACTTAGAAAGTACTAGGCTATCCGTTAGACGCTTTCTTATTTCCACGCTAAGTAGGTGTCTTATTCTGTATAGAATTTTCAATCTGTAGAAGCAGTTTCTTACTACACAATTTATGTGTTTTTCAAAACGTAACTCTGGATCGATAACAAGACCTAAATTACGCGCTAGTTCCACCCTCTCTAAGCTTTGACCCAAAATCTTTACATCCGGATTTGCGGAAATAATGGCGGCAATCTGATTTTTGCTCCCCAGGACCATGTATTTAGATTTTTGGGGGTTGAGTACCAGTGAGTTAGACTGAGACCATGTGACAATTCTTTCTAATTCCACATTAATACGATCTACGGCGGATGTGGTGTTACAGGCTTCAAAAGATAGGTATAGTTGTGTGTCATCCGCGTAAATATGATACAGAGAGTCTTTTATTCGGCTGGTCATATCCGCGCTGTATATAATATATAGAATCGGACCAAGTAGTGACCCCTGCGGTACTCCTCTGTTAATTGAACGCGAAGAGGAACACAACACCGAACCGTCCCTGTTTTTAATTTCAACTCTCTGCAACCTGCCCGAAAGATAACTACGAAACCATTGTATTGTATGGTTTTCAAAGCCATAGAAGCTGAGTTTCGATAGCAGTAGCGGAATATTAATACAATCGAAGGCTCGCGAGAAATCTAACAATGTCAGTATAGTGCCCCTTCCGCCATCGCGGGCTTCCAGAATATTTCCCACGACATCGGCAAGAGCAGTTGTAGTACCACGACCCTTGCGAAAGCCTGACTGAAGATCCGGTAATACTGCGTTTGACTCAATGTAATCCAAGACTTGGGAATAAACTATCCTCTCCAAAACCTTAGACAAACAAGGCAAAATGCTAATAGGCCGGAGGTCGTTAACAGTCTGAGGGTTTTTATTTTTTGGGATAGGCCGCACTATTGCTTCACGCCATGCTCTAGGAAATGTATTAGTGGTTATAGACCTGTTAACAATTTCAGTGATGGCAACTAGAGATTGCGGAAGCGTCATGGTTAACATATCCTTCGATATACTGTCAATACCTTTAGCATTGCTAGAAATACTTTTAATGACATTTAAGACCGTTTTTGAATCCGTCCGTTTAAGGGCAAACTTTGCTGTTCCGTACCTATTACTATTGAAATAATGTAACAAAGATGGGTCTGCAGTGGAATTGCCTGGTACATTTAGAAATGCAGAATTTATGCCGTCGGGATCGGTAAACTGTCCTAATAGCAAGTCGTCCTTCCCGCTGTCTGGAAACACATTTTTTTTTAAATTAAACCAAAGTGACTTGGTATCACGTAGGTTGTCATTTATGAATTTTTTAAAATAAGCTTTTTTTTCATTAAGCAAACCTACTGAAGCTACATGCTTCAATTCCTGATAGTAATGTTTGTGTGTTTCCAGTTTAGTTTGGTGGTAACGACGTCGTGCTTCGTCTCTTAATTTAAACATAAGTTTTACATTATCTGTAATCCACGGAGTAGGGTTCGTTTTGAAAATTTTTGTTTTAACCGGTGCGTGTTTGTCAAAAAGTGACAAAACATAAAAATTAAATATGCGTACCATGTTATCAATGTCCTCGAGGTCACTAATTGAATGCCAGGGTATAGCTTCCAGATCCCGAGTGAAATCGTCGATATTTATATTTTTAAACGGGCGGTATGAAACCGATTTTAATGGCGGTTTATTCTTTTTAATGCCGATCTCGCATGTCACGAAGGAATGGTGACACAATTCTGGAATATGGTCGACTTCTACATTACGGAACTGCGCGTCAGTGCATACTATATCTATTAAGGTAGAACTGTCACCCACAAAATGCGTGGGATTGCCTATTATTTGATTAAGATTGAAATGGTTTATAAATTCAAAACACTTTTTAGTTTTGCAATTATTCGTGTCTAACATATTTATATTAAAATCACCCAGTAAAATCAAGTAGTCGTAAGGTGACAAAGCACAGATGCTATCCGTGATTGCATCAAAAAAGACATCCACATCCAGCCAAGGAGGGCGGTATGCGGTACCTATTAGTATTTTATTAGTTTTGGCCGTGGAAAGTAACCACATCTGCTCTACTCTCGGATGATGCGGGTGAGATTTTATACGGAAACTAAACCCATCCCTGATGTAAAAAGCAACACCACCTCCGCGCCCATTACATATAGACTCATTTCGTGGTATATGTCGCAAAAGATACCCAGGCACCGCAGGCGCCCGGTCCTCTTCCCCCTCACGCAGCCACGACTCATTTATCGCCATAACGTCGACCGAGTGCCGACACATAGCTATAATGAACTCATCGTGGTTTGTAGACAGAGATCCGGCATTCAGCAAACCAAATTTAATAAATTTATTTGATGGCATTAGAATAGGCAATGAGAGTAAACTATAGGGGAGTTCAATTGACCTAGGTGAAAACCACTCGTACGAATTGAATAAAATATAATTGTATTATAGTGTCGCAAAATAGAGCATTTAATACATTGAAAATAATTTAATAAATTAAGAAATAAAATGAAATAATAAAGTGTAATTAATAGCAATAATAATATATAAACAAAAATATTAAAAGTTTTATTAATTATTGAGATATTAGTATAACTTCCTGTGAAATTCCAATTACTATTACATGCCACACACTCACCACTTATAGTTTTACAAGTATTTGATACAGGATAGAGAACAGTAGGACCATATAACATGCTTATTATTATCAGAAACAGATTAAAATACAAATTATTATATAAAAATGACAAATTTAGCTCACAGATGTTATGTGTTAATTTCTGGGCCAAAAACACGAAAAAGATCGGACTCGTTACGGATGACAATGGCTTGATCGCTGGCCTTCTGCCTCGCAAGGACACGACCGTGCTTCGTCCAAACGAATTGCCAACCCAGTCGTTGACCAGCCTCGCGAGCTCTACGATATATCATCCGGTTCAATTTTGTTAGGCGCTCGTTCAAAAAGAATCTCCGCGGCGGCCCGGGTATGTCGAGATCTGACGTGTTTGCACCACGACGAATTCTAGCGGCGCGCAGCAAATCGTCGCGCAAGCTGCGGCGAGCGAGGCGCACAGCTATGGGACGAGGTCGAGAGTCCACTGCATCCGTGGCGTTCGTGGCGTTAAGACGCCTGCCTCCAACGCGGTCCGCGCTCACTATATCGCGGTCCTCTACGGTGACGCCTAACTTAGTGGCAATTAGTTTAATTTTGTGTGGAAGACTTTCGGTGTTCTCTTCTGGCAGGTTCGAGATCTCGAGATCATTTGAGAGTAACTTTTGATCTCTGTCATTCAGCTCAAGCTTCAAAAGAGATATCTCCTCAACCGCCGTGGATGATATCGATAGCTTTTGCTCGTGAGCCGCCACTTCAATTTCAACCGCGCCCAATCGCTCATTGAAAGTGTCCATTGTTCCTTTCAGTAGGTCTCTATCCGCTCGAAGCTGAGCCAGATCCGTATGCAGCCTCTGGAATTCACGTTGAAATTCTTCCCGAATTGACAATAGTTCGGTTCGAAGCTCCTCTCTAAACACGGCACGCATTTCGGTCTGAAGTTCATCTTTAAAACACCGCAAAGTTGAAGTTAATTCAGGGTCTGTAATATTGGGTTCGACTTCTGGAGCTTTGTGATGTATCGTATCGGAACACGGGGTCTCACTGAAAACTCGTTTCGCAGCATTTATCTGACCAGTCGTGGTTTTGGTTTTGCAGTCTGGGCAACTCCAGACGGAACTTAACTGCCCCGAGGAAGGTAAAGATCCACACGCCCTGTGGAATAGTATCTTGCAGATGCTACACGTAGCGGCCCCTATCGGTGATAAAAATTTTGCGCAGGCGCCACATTTAACTGGAGGCATGGTACAGTATTGGCTAAAGAGTGTAACTTAGTAGTGCACCGCGCTTCCAATAGATGGCGCCAATTAATTACCTAGATAAATATTGTATCTAAAGGTAAATAGCGCTCAGCTGTAATTGTAGCAGTCCGGTAAACCAAAACGCACTAAGTAGTTATATTACACCTTTATAAAGATTTAATAAAAAAAAAATATATTTTTTTTTATTTGCTTTAGATTAAGGTAGTTTTAAGCACAGTAATCGGTTCGATGTTATCACAGTTTTTGTTTTGCACTTTTTAGTCCTGTTACACCACTAAAACTTTGTATAACTGTATGAGATATTCACCACACTGAATGTAATACTTGTGTTAATAAAAATATGCAAAAAGAGTCTTTATTTATTTTGTAAACTTAAATCACACAGAGACAGTTTGAGCTAGCTCAACGTCCGTGACGTCACTCCAAGTAGGCACTAATACTCGTCTAAAAATAGAATAGCTACGTAGTGATTCGTCTAGACCAGTGATTCTCAATCACTGTGCCGCGGCACTTTTGTGTGCCGCCAAATTTCAAAAGTGTGCCGCCAAATTTTGCAAATATATAATAATGTTAATATTATTAAATTATATCATTTAAAAAGAAAAATATTTTTAACATGAATATATATTTAAATCCACATAAAAGTTAATTATTTTATTATTTGCTTTGCAACGCGTTTTTTCTTAGTGCCAAATTATGATGAAGCGGCGTGCATAGCAATAGGAATATGTCTCAAGTCGGCGCACACTTGCCACTTCTGCGTACAAAACGTGTTGTTTTAGTGATATGTAGTTGGGATTCACAAGGTGTTGCATAGTAGTTACTGCACCTTTTCTTTACGATATGAGAGTAGCATTGTCATTTTTACGACCAAATATAAATCAAATTATCAAAAAAAAATCAAGCTCAAATTTCGCATTAAAATATTTTTATTATTAGCTTGTAATTAATCCCTTAATAAACGTTTAGTTATTATTGTAGTATATATTAGTTTATTTCGTATATTTAAATATTTTGGCATAAACTATTTATGCAGTGTGTTGTAGTAAGTAAATAACTTTTATCTTTTTCTTTGTGTGCCGCCAAATTTTGAAATCGTTAAATGTGTGCCGCCAAATTTTGAAATCATTAAATATGTGCCGCAACAAAAAAAAGGTTGAGAATCACTGGTCTAGACAGTAGTAGATGACATCATAAACGGTGTGTATGAAATGTTTTTGAACTCATACCATCTGAATTATCTGAATGTTTATTTTCACTTACATTATTGCCCACTATCAATGCCTTTACCAAAGTCTGGAAGTTTTTGTCTCTTTGGCCATTAATTGTGTATTTTACGTGGCTCCTAGACGATCAATAATATTTCGGAATAGGTCCAGAGTGATCCACCTCTCTAGCCATTCATTGTGGATTTCAGGCGGCTGCAACCGAAGAATAATATTGCGCAATGACGAATTGTGCAATATTATTGATCGTGTAGTGTTAATATTAAAGATAGCGCAATGATTAATCGTTTAGATTCTGGCGCCTTATGGTAAGCCTCGCCGTTCGCCTGATGGTAAGCGATGCGATCGTTCATAAACAGATGCAAAATTTCACTGCGCTCGGTATCCTGAGACATATGTCCTTACATACAAAGGGACATAGGGACAGAGAAAGCGACTTAGTTTTATACTATGTAGTAATACGAATATTACCGCATCCTCGATACATCATCCGATTGTTTCGCCATATATGTATAAGCATGTTCTTAGAAAAGGACGATTAACCTTCATTGAAAATATTAAAACGTGAATAAGCTTTAAGGCGAGTCTGTTTCACGCGATACTAAATTTGGTGTCATGTCCCAGACATACTGGCTGGTACAATGTACATTTTGGAGTTTGTGTCACACCGTAGCGAAACGCTAACTGAAAAAAATGAGCCCTGGTGTTAATTAGTAGGAGTGTTAAAAGTGATATTATTCGGCGGTTTCATTTATTAATGTTTAAAGTTCGACCTTTACATGTCCTATGGGACTATGGGACATAGACGCTATCAAAACTGGGTTGGGCCTATTTATTTATTTATTTATTTATAAAAATCTTTTACATTATAAACATACAGCGTGTGCCAAAACGTTTACATGAAATTAAATTAAACAATTTTACGCTAATAATCATCTACACAAAAAACTAAAGCTAAAATATAAAAATAGAAAACAAACAATTATAAAATAAAAAAAAATTACTAACACGGATAACATATCAATAAACAACACAGAGATAAAAAAAGAGAAAAAATACAATACAAAACACAACAATCACACCTGAACACCAAATACCCACGTGGCATATTTAAATATTAGATGAAGATTGTCATTAAAAATGTCGACATTAGGGATTTGGTTTGTGAATGTATTTAATAAGCTAATTGCTCTGCTCGTCGGAGTTCTATTAACATACCCAGGAGCTGGACAGGCGAACAGCTGATGTCGTCGCCGACTACCAGTCCTTAAATATTGTTGAGGCACGTATAAATGAATCTGCGCCAGTACAACAGGGTTATCTATCTTGTTCCTCAGTAGCAAACAATAATGCATAATAACTGCCAATTTCCGTCTTAAGGATAAAGTGTTTCGTCCTATCATGCCTGACACAAACAATGAAGGATAGAGATACGGGTAGTATCCATACCTCCTTTTATATAAGTGCCGAGCGAATTTACGCTGCACCCTTTCCAGCATGACTGAGTATTTTATTTCTTGTGGATCCCATACCACTGCGTTGTACTCTAGAATACTCAGAACATAGGCGTTATATAATAAATTAATTACATTCGTATCACGCAACTCTGCTGACATGCGTATTATAAAGCCAAGTGCTTTATTTGCTTTACAGCAGACAGAAGCCACATGTGCATGAAAATTAAGTTCGTAATCCAGAGTTATACCTAAATCTCGAATCAAAGTAACCCTTTCTAACACCACTCCTCCCACTTGGTATGCACTTATGATGGGCCTTTGGGCACGAGTGAAACTAATAATTTGACACTTGGCATTATTTAGAGGTAGTTTGTTGGTTTGACTCCATTTAGATACTGCATTTATATCCTCCTGCAATGCTCTGCAGTCTTCATGGTTTGCGATTGGCAAGAATATCTTAAGGTCATCGGCATACAAGAGACACTTAGCTTTTTTGATATAGCCTAATCATATTAAACTATTTATGCCTTTTGGCAGACATAAATAATGACTTAAGTGCAGTCGTTAGTAGTCAGTCTAGCCGCAATTCTACTACTGTTCGTGTTAAGTGTTATTGGGTCATTAATAGAGCTGATAAAGTAATTTCAAAAGATACATGAGCATTTAAACTATTTTAAATGTAGAACGAAGTAATGTTGTTTCGTCTATAAATGATCTTTACTATTGGAATGTAGTTTCCGTATACAGGATATATCAAGAGTGCTACCGAAAACCAAGCCGGTTGGTAGTTTTTGTGACGTCAGACATTTTTGTTTTAGTTTAGTTCTTTACTATACATTTCAAATTTATTTATGTAGTATTTCTCATTTTTACAGTAGTAAATATGCATTTGTTTTGCCAATGGTGTTTGATGTAAAGAAATATATAATAGTTAAAAAAAACTAAAATACACGCTTTAATAAGATATACAACTAAAAAAGTAAAAATAATTGATACTGAATTTAAGATAAGAAAATGGAGTAAAATACATATATTTTATTGTTACAAAGCGTGGGGTGTTTACAACAATTACTTATCCTCCTGCACCCCACGCTTTGTAACAATAAAATATATGTATTTTACTCCATTTTCTTATCTTAAATTCAGTATCAATTATTTTTACTTTTTTAGTTGTATATCTTATTAAAGCGTGTATTTTAGTTTTTTTTAACTATTATATAATTGTTTTGACTAAAAAACATCCATCTACGGCTGTATTTCCAATCAATAACGCCATCTGTTGGTCAGTAATAACATTTGACACTTGAAGAATACAAGAAGCTTATACCCAAATGGAGATTGCATTCCGTATATAAAAGTGAAGCACAAAAATTTTACCTTGAATGACGTCGCTGATGCCTGCTATCCTTTTCTTTAGCGTAACAATGAATGAACTTCACGTGAACTTCATTCATTGTCACTCTAAAGAAAAGGATAGCAGGCAACAGCGATTGCATTCAAGGTCAAATTTTTGTGCTTCAGTGTTTTATACGGAATGCAATCTCCATTTGGGTATAAGCTTCTTGGAAGAATACAATGTTAACGCCATCTAGCGATGAATGTAGCAATGGTCATCAATTATAAGAATAATTAATCCTGGCGAATCTAATCAGGATAATTATATATTTTAATCGAATTATTGTATTGTCATCGGTCTTTGACAGGTGTGCAAAATTTGAACGAAATCTGGCCGTTTAAAGTGGGTCAAAATCGCGCCCAAAGAAGTCGGTTACAAACAAACATACAAACATACAAACATACAAACATACAAACATACAAACATACAAACATACAAACATACAAACATACAAACATACAAATATACAAATATACAAACATACAAACATACAAGTGAAGCTAATATAAAGCGTGTAAAAAATATTTTTTCGAAGCGTGTTACAAATGAAAATACCTATCTGTATCCGGCTGTCAATCTATATCGATAAAGATAATGTATTATGTATGTGATACGCTACCGTGTGAGTTGTGACACGCATGATCAACGAACGCGTGAACTCAATACTTTGAGTAATGTAAATATACCTACCACGAAAATATGAACAAAGATTCAAAAATAGTACCAGTTAGTATCCACCACTCTTCTGAGCTTTGGTCTCGTTTACAACTGAAATGGTGATACAGTTTAGTCCAATACGCTGGTCTCGGTCAATATACCTACCATTGAATTTTTTATGAGGATTATTCACAGATTTGATCACGATGTATCCTTAATCGTAAATATAGTGATAATTGCCTGTGAAAACAGAATAAAGTATCATAAATGACCTGGCACATGCACCTTGAAAATTTCGAAGCGTCTTTCTGCGTTGTTTGTGCAATGAGTCAGCTACGATGTGCGGCTGCATCGTTCACGTCATAATACGCAACACCACATGGTGGTCTGTTGTGATAAATACCCATTATTTATAGTTGATTGGCCAGACGCTGTTGTTCTAGCGGTTGAGCGATCGGTAAATGCTGTTTTTTGTATACTATTTCATATTAATACCAATACTGATATGACGATTCTCAGACATTATACACGAGATACAAAATAATACTGATATTGTTCTGTATAGGTAATAACCACTGCTTGAACACAATATCATTCAAACCGCCTTGACGTATTCAAGTACTGTTTTTATATTGACTGTTATTATATTATTATACCTATTTGAAGTTATCAATTTGCAAATGATGGTATCTCGCGATTGCTATCCGGCAACAATATGACATAATATTTTTATGTAATTTTGGTTATAGTTGCGATTTTTTTTTATTTGTTCATTTTACATGATCCACCAAGAGATGATATAATAATTAACTTATCATCCATCCATCCATCAGCCAAAGGAAGTCCACTGCTGAACATAGGCCTCCCCCAAGGATTTCCACAGAGACCTGTTGGAGGCAGCCTGCATCCAGCGACGTTCCGCGACCTTTACCAGGTCGTCGGACCATCTTGTGGGTGGACGTCCTACGCTGCGCTTTCCGCTACGCGGCCTCCATTCGAGCACTTTCCGACCCCATCGGTCATCAGATCTCCGCGCTATGTGCCCTGCCCATTGCCACTTCAACTTGCTAACCCGGTGGGCTATGTCGGTTATTTTAGTTCTCCTACGGATCTCCTCATTTCTGATTCGATCTCGTAGGGAAACCCCGAGCATAGCCCTCTCCATAGCTCGTTGAGTGACTTTGAGCTTCCTAATAAGGCCCATAGTGAGAGGCCACGTCTCGGTGCCGTAAGTCATCACTGGCAACACACAACTATCGAAGACTTTCGATTTAAGGCACTGAGGTATTTTGGACGAGAAGACGTCGCGTAGTTTCCCGAACGCTGCCCTACCGAGTTGGATTCGACGATTGACCTCTCTCTCGAAGTTGGACCTGCCTAACCGGACCACTTGTCCTAAATAGACATATTCGTCAACAACTTCAAGAGTCGAGCCCCCAACACCGATGGGGGTGGGCACAACATGGAGATTCGACATGATCTTCGTTTTGTCCATGTTCATTTTAAGACCCACCTGTTGGGAGACTCGATTGAGGTCTTCGAGCATAGTGCTAAGGTCTTCCAGCGATTCTGCCAAGACTACAATATCGTCGGCAAACCGAAGGTGAGTGATATACTCGCCGTTGATGTTGATGCCGAATCCTTTCCATTGCAAGAGCTTGAAGGCATTTTCCAGCGCGGCAGTGAACAGTTTCGGAGATATGACATCTCCCTGTCTCACGCTTCTCTGTAGTGGAATAGCCTTCGTACTCTAATCTTGTACTCAGACCGACATGGTGGCGTTGTTGTATATACACTTCAACACTTCGATGTACCGATAGTCGATATGGCACCGCTGGAGAGACTGTAGCACAGCCCAAGTCTCGATCGAATCAAAGGCTTTCTCATAGTCCACAAACGCTAAACAAAGCGGCAAGTTATATTCCTCGGTTTTTTGTATAACTTGCCGAAGCGTATGGATGTGGTCTATGGTACTAAAGCCTTTTCAGAAACCGGCTTGTTCGGGAGGCTGGAAGTCACCAAATCTGCGTTCGAGACGATTTGTGATGACCCTCGAAAACAACTTATAGACATGGCTCAGGAGCGAGATGGGCCTGTAATTCTTCAGCAAAGTAACTTATACTTAACTTATATTTTTTAATGTATCTATGATGGTAGCCCTGTTCTTTATAATCACAATGTAAATCGGAGTCATTAAATGTTCCATTTAGTTTACAAAAACTTGATATGATGTTTGTCTATGGCACATATAAAACGACATTCAGCAGGTGTGATTGATGAAGGTCGTTGAGGCTCGTGTGGAATTGTGGGTTATTTTAATACATGTATGTAGAAAAATAATGTTTATGATAACGCCCATATACTTTTAAAAGGGTGTAGATTGCGAAGCATTGTCTCACATTTTCCAGTGGTCATTCCAGTGGAATGTGTACATACGCTGTATTATTCAAATAGCCCACACATTAATCAGTGTTTTTTGAGTAGAATAGAATAGTAGAATTGTTTGTGATATTTTTAAAGTCTGTATCGAAACTGGTACATCATTTAGGAATGTCTAGAATTAAACGATAACGTTTTTAACCTTTGCGAAACCTAAATGGCACATTCGTAATTATGTAGTTTGACTAAAACGAGTGCTGGTTAATTCAGTATAAATATTTGTAGTAATACAGAAACCAATGGCAGCTGTTCAACGGAATTCGTTCGCAATGTTATGCTGACCCGAACATACATTCCAAGAAGTTTATCTTGTTCAAAGCTAGCGATCGACATGACTGGCGTATCGACTGCAACTACAAAACATACGCTTTTAGGAATAAACTGACGATAAGTTCCAAGAATCATATTATTGTTTAGTTTAGTTACATATTATAGCTATCGAATGATTGGTTTGTTTTACCAAGTAGTGGCATAGATTATTTTTTTTTAAAATGCTTGTGGATTGAAAAATAGCCTTGGTGGTAGGATATTTACAGCCGATTCGATTGTGATCAGCGTACCCATGTTGAAAACTTGTAGCGACTACAAGAATAAGTAGTGTTACGGACTCAGACTGTAATGATTAATCCTGTTATGAGCTGGTAAGCATGAAAGTATTGAACAGACGGTGGGTTTTATTTGGATTGCATTGCATTGCCATCTGCCTGTGCCCTGGTAAAATCGGATAGTCGGTAACAGATTGCCTCTAGCTGTACGACCGACCATTTGTACTTTTATGTTAACCATTAGTTTAGTTTAAGATTTATTTGGTTTACAAAATAAATAAATAAAAGCAACTACGTTTTGTGCAAAATCATGACACTTTCAGTCGTGCAAACAGATAGAAAGCTTGGACAACTAGCCTTGTAATCTTGGAGTATGACTGTTCGCAGCTACGGATGAACGTACTGGTTGATAATAGTTGTCAAAATAATTGTTAACTAATTTTAACACATGATTGGGTAATATTACAAAATCAGATCAAAAAAATAAAACATATATTTTAACACGACAATGGAAACAAATGCGTGTATGTAATTTTAGTAATATATTCACTGATTTAAGTTACAACCACTTTAAACTGTCGCGGAGAACGAAGGCAATTTGTAAATAGATACTCAGACGTAAGAATTGATTCGCTGTTCGCAACTTAAGTATCCAGTCTCAAGGACTTTTTCATAAAACTCGTCAACTTACGAGAGAAGTAGGAAGTTCCTTTAGACATGCAATGTTAGTTGTTGATGAACGTGAATGGCATCTCATTAGCGTTTCTGCTTATATTTACTAACAAGGTGATGTTGTTTCAAATAATGGATTGAATTAGAAATGTTTCGTAGTGTGTCAATTATTGTAATACGGACAGGTCTGGAAAAATGTACGGATGCGTATTCATAAGAAAATTCGATCGAAATAGTTGACAAAATCAATTTTATCTGTTTGATAATAACAACGAAACGTAATCCTGTATAGTAGAAATCAAGAACACTCTTAATAGGAAACCCTCAAACTATGCAGCTATTACTAATATAAAATTATATTTATATCTCTTCATTGTTAATTGAATATCTAATTTCATTCAGGTTACTTACCCCACGACAATTTGGGTCAATCGTGACGAATTCTTCAAGGAACAATTGATTAATTTTATGTCGTTTGTTAGCCTTTAGTCGAAGTTATTTTCATAATTACAAGAAAATGTTAATGGAGGCAATTATATTTTCTTAACTTTCATCAGCAATATAGCTATGAATTAAACAACATTAGTTAATCAACATAGCCGTGAGTCTAGACGTATGTCGTGTTTCACGTTATTGTCTATTATTATTCGAGCAGAATATAAACCATCTGCATTTCATCACGGTGACCTTTTAATCACATTTTCAATTCAAGAAAATATTCGAAGTTTTCTAAAGTACATTTTAATGGTTAGAACGCTTTTCAAAGTAATTTTGTACTGCGATTTCACTGAAACGAAATTCTTAAATACTGCGGCAAACCATAACAAATCTGCAAGGTTAAGTGGCTGTGTCATTAGCTGATAATTTACAAGTAAATATTTGTGAACACCAGACATTAGCGCACGTTAAACAATGATATATGACTTAAACTAAAAAGTTAGTGATCGTACCGTAATAGAACTAGAAGACAGCAATTCTGTAAATAGTGAAATGGGCAATATAATATTTGTTGATTTCTCCTTTGTACATAGTAATTGCACGTAATGGCTCCATGAAATAGTTTTTCTTTACGAATGTCAGTTCATGCCGTGCCTAATGTCAACCCTCTTTCTAAATGCCAGGCAGATCCTCGCCACCG
Organism: Hyles euphorbiae; assembly: GCA_023078785.2. Classification (NCBI taxonomy): domain Eukaryota; kingdom Metazoa; phylum Arthropoda; class Insecta; order Lepidoptera; family Sphingidae; genus Hyles; species Hyles euphorbiae. The sequence goes on from CM041030.1 coordinate 6,437,406, forward strand.
GACGTTCGGCCTTTGCAACATCCTCGCAGCGCCAATATTCTTAACCCAGAATCCAGCTCATTAGTTAATTATATTATTGCGGACTACTGCGTATTAGCGTTTAATTTTCCTCTAGCTCTCTAATTAGACATGCAAAATGAACATTAACAGATAATGTCCAATGTCATGTGGGTTTTACAATGTTTTTATTTGTTTAGTTTTATTGTTATTCGACGGGTTTTTTGTTACATTCTCATTTCATGTTTTGCTAAACATAACGTTCTTGTCCATTTACATTAACGTGTGGGTAGATGGATATTATATAACTGTGCAAAGTTGTATATGTATGAAAATGTTTTTATATTGACAAGATTTCTATGTAGGTGTGGTGAGATCACTCCAATATGACGTGATCCTCATTTTCTTATTTTTTCCTTAAATAAATGATTAGTACTGTTTGTTCATAGTTTTCCAGTACAGTCGCGACTTTATGATAAAACTGTACTACCGCAAACAACTTCTTAATCAATATTTAAATTTGAGGGGTCATCTCTTTAGGTATTATCATTATTATTCGTACTATATATAGGTCTCAAATACTTGTTGTCGATAAAAATATATATTTATTAATATATAGATATAGATGGTAGATTCAGTCCGATGTTTGGTATTCAATCGGCAGACATGTTTTGTTTGTGTAACAAATAAACGCAAAATTCCGCGATAGTGTGAATGAATTTGCAAGTTTTGAGGTTGTCAAACAAGGAGGCCATTAGGTCGCATAATAAGAGAAAAAACATTCCGTTAACAATGGAGATTTCCTTCGTATCTGACTTTAATGTCTTTAGCGGTTTGTAACGGTGATAATTTGGTTTCGTCCGCTTTGTTTTAATTACATGGTGCATAATGCAGTAATTGCATCGTTTAGTTGAGAAAGTATAGCGGTTGCGGCTAATTAGAATTGGTCATTGTTTGTTTTTTATTGTGTTTTCTATGTTGTTTGGTTTTTACAATAATAACGTTCTTCTATTTTTAACGTTTTAACGTTGATGTCACGTCCTTTTTCTATTTTACCAATATTTTCTTAAAATCGGGTTCAGCTGACCCCACAAAAGTTTATGAAAGCGCAAGAGTGAAGAATGCTTTTTATTCACGACTTCCTTAAAACAAAGACAAGTTGCATCAACATTTATCGATTCGCAGAAATGGAATCATCGACCCCTTTTGTCAGGAATCTTAATTTAGTTTATTTTATAGCCTTCTACTATTAATGCTTTATAAATCAATGTGATTTTTTTTAAGTCACCCGTTAGGCCGCTTTCAGTCTAACATTTTATGTGCTGACTTTTCTAAATACTAGTTAGTAGTTACACTACTTTCGATTGTCGCGTCGGCTCCACAAACGGCCCGATATCGGCTTGTTCGCTCTATGCTGTCTTGTAAATTGTGTCTGTAGAAAGTTCATTGTAACATTTCACTTTTGTTTATTAGATTATGCTTACTTCTATTGAAGGTTTGCTTAATTCTATTGCAATATACATACTTATTTTTTTTTACTATATGGCCTAACCACTCTCAATCGTATTCTCGATTGTAGAGTAGGCCCGTGCCCTGCAGTGGGACGTATATGGGCTGATCCCGAAATCCAGATTTTTTTTTTCTAAAACACGCACAAAAAAATTATAATTTTAGAGTATGTTTGTACTCAGTAATGGGAATTATCGCTACCTATTTCAAATTAACATCAGCACCTTGTTATTTTTGAAGCCTTAGCATGCTCTATATTTCTGCTATTACTAATTGCTCCCCTCAGAATTTGTAAACAAAAAAACTGACCATATATTATAACTATTTTTCACATCTAAAATTACACACACACACATTTATATTGCTTGTGAAATGTTATTATTGACTTCACGTGCTATTTGTGATTGTTAATGCTATATATTCCAACACTAGTTGTAATGTTATATTTTTTGTTTATTCGTCCATGGCCATGTATAAAACAGCTTTAGCAGGTGGAAGTTTTCACAAGCGAGCACTTATTATGGAATTTTAAATAGGAGGAGATAAGTGGTATGGGAAATACTTGGACGAAAAAGTATTGATGAAGTTAAAACCTAGAACTTTGAAAGTAGAAAAAGGTCAAAATACGACGGAGCGAGGTTCTAAATGCAATTGTACATTTTATTACAAGTGTTTTGTGTCCTTACAAATATAACGTCACATGTGATGAGTGACCTATTTTCAAATACATATAATCATAGACAAACGTGTCGGTTAAGTGGAAACGCGTGAGTAGTGTTTTGTAACCAGGCTGAGATCTGATTGATATGTTTACGAAACTATGCGGCATCAAATATGAAATCAGTACGAAGTGCAATAATCAACAAATAAAAAATACATCTTACTTTTTGATGCATTGAATAGGAAAATCAGTGTGAGAACAGCGTTGTTTTTGTAGCTAAAAACGTGATATTACGATACGGAGTCCTGAACGTTGTTCAATGTGAATGTTCAATAAAATTTAGCAATAAAACTATTGTTAACGTTAATGAAAGGGTCTAACCAATTATCGGAAATTTCACCCAACAGCGAAGCGAACACATGTCGGCATTTGATATAAAGTGGGACTTTACGCCTAATTAGAGTAACGCAGTCACTAGACGGTGGTGCAGCTAACAGGCGAGCTAAAGAGCAGATTCGTTCGTGGAGCTGTCGCGGGCTAAATTGGCCGATTTCCTGTGTGAAATAAATTGCACATGTCGCGTACAAAAGCACCGGAGTGAGGGACGAGCCACTCGTGCACTTTTACGTACTCGACTCGTCATCTTTACAAATCACTGCGTTCGTGCCGGAGGGAAATTTTCACTTTGGTAAACACGGGAATAAAATATTTCGCTTGGATGCCGGAATTTGTTTATTTTTGCACTTTTTGGAGTTATTCGTGAATTGCAGACTGATGTGATTTAAAATATACCACAAAAAAGAAAAAGGACGAAAAAAGTGCATTATTTGTAGTTAGAAATACAAATATACTTTATTGGATGTAGCCATATTAAGTATATTGGCATTTTGAGAAATTGTGTTCTATTACCGATTGATAGCGTAAAAACTATTGCTGTTCAGTAGTTTAGTTAAAAGGAAATATCGTGTTTTTATCGCGTGTTTACATTTATTTTATTCCAAGGCTACACGCCCTTCAAGGCCCGCGTCTAGGGAAATGTGTTGCGGGTAAACGCACGCATCTATTAAACACAAATAAAATATTACAACAAAATAATTTACACAATAAGTTATATTTTTCACAACATGAACCAAAATGAATTCACATTCAAATTTTTGGTAAAACTTTAGTGTATCTGTCCAAGATATCAGAGTTGGGAGGGGGTGGGCGGGGAGGGGGGAAGGTGTCCCATGTCCCCTGGTACCACTCCCATGAAAAGGTGACGCACCATTCCCGAGAAAAACTAATTAATGTAACCTAACCTCAAAACACTTGTTGTCAGAACAAATTTACTTCTGCAACGTCTCCGGCGCTGCGGGAAGTGCAGCCCCTTCGCCCTTGCGTAACAAAGGATAGAATAGGATGGGTGCCTATCCTTTGTTACGCAAGGGCGAAGGGGCTGCTCTCCCTCCGCGCCTCCGGCTTTTTAAAAACACTATAGGGGTGGTAACCAAAACTCTACGTGAGGTACTCCCCCCCACTCCCTCCCAACTCTGATATCTTGGACAGATAAACTAAAGTCCATCCAATTTTTTTTTCGTTAGATATATGTGCTTCGTACGCCAACTAAAAAAAATTAAGTGTTTTAAATTCGAAAGAAAGAATTGGTACAAATTTTGTGCACATACTCATCAAATAAACGCATTTTGTGGGTCATCGCCCCCTTTACGAGAAACATCTAATACATATAGGAAGACTTGTAGATATATGAAAGTATTTTTTTTACCGTTAAACGATAACTTACATTTAATGTATTTAGGTGAATAAATAACGTAAAAAATAAATACATTCAGAATGTAGCTTTACGAAAATAATTTTATGTGAGCGTGTATATGGAAATCAGATTTTTCACGTTCTCAAAGCGGATCGTGTCGGCGTTGCGTGCTAGACGCCATATAAAATATAATTTGAATAAATTACAAATCATTCTGGATCAATAGGTTCTTGAACTGTGGAATGTTTTAATTTGGTGATAGGTCAAAATGATGACGGCGCACAATTTAATATCAGGATGGTTAATTGAGCCGTTGACTCGAACGAAAAAGAAGAATCGCAGAAAAAAATAGGCACCTATTTTGTTTTTCTAGTCCTTATATAATTGGAAATAAAAAGGCACAATAACACTAAGTATAGGAAGTACACAAACAGGAAGGATAGAAAAGTTTGGTACAATGCTGCGGCGCGGCGTCTAGAATATGTTCGCTGTGAAAAACCCTTTGTATTACATCATGTGAATTCATATTAGGTTTGACCTATAACATTCAAACTACCCGTAGACAGCGGTGACTAGCAAGTTGGCTTTGTTTATTTTTCCAATAACCGGCAGAATTAGCATGTCATGTCTTTTATTTTTGGCCACATGAAATGACATCTTTTGTCTGTACATACAATTTATAGCCTATATTAGTAGCTGGTTTGATAGACCTTCAACTTGCCCTTGACATTCATGCTAACATTTTATCGACAATATATTTCTACATGCTAAACATCTTGATAAATGTTTAATTGACTAATGATCGATTGCAATTGCCGACTAACGTCATTAAATTATCAGTTGGTAGTACAGTTCTACAGTTATTTTAAAATATATTATTCGATTAATAATTTTAATTTCAAATATATTACCTTGAAACGTAATATTGTAATAGGAAAATGATCGACGGAAGGAAAATAGTCTGTATGACGTACAATTGGTCGATAATGTTATGTATAATCTTATCATAAATTACAGTAATAATATGATATGTGATTAATTTAACTGCATGTTTATATTTTTTTTATTTCTATTACATAATTTTTGTCCTTTATCGATATCGTTTACAATTGGGACTTACAATAGTGTACACTCAAAGGAATTTTATTAATGTGTCTTATAAAATAATTGTTCTAAATTAACATTCTACATGTGATTTCAAGATATTAATCACGGCAGCACTTAGCTGTTGTTGATATGTATCTAACCGAATTTTCAGGTGTAGGCCACAGAGTCGTTGACCTCTGATTAATTATGAAAATATTTGTAAGTCTATCCCCCTTATGCAAAAGAAGTTAGCGCAGTGTTTAGTTGCCGTTAATATGAACTGTCACTTAAAATTTATTCATAACCGTCAAAAATCACTAATCAGCTATATTATAGCGCACTAACTTTAAAATGGCCGGAACCCATGTTTAAGCAAATTTTAAGCAGAAAGATGGCGGATTTTTACTGTCAAATTAGCGTTGTCAATTGTCATCACTGGTTATTTATTTAAAGTTATAAATAATAAATTATTTTAATTATAATGTGTTGTGCAAAAAGTTCTCTAAGTTGGCCGTCGAAATATCCGTCGGCATAAAAATATATAAAGTAGTGAATATTGATGTTGATGTAGTTCGAGTGTTCGATGTGGCTGCGGAACTATCAGTAAATACACAGGTAAGCCGAACTGATACTATACTATATCGGCCTATATTTGGGTGCCGGATTACTTTACGTAGCATAGAAATGTATACAAATCGCTATGGTGTGCAGGTTTCCTCACGATGTTTTAATGCATGCCATGAGGATTCCCTATCAATAAAAACATGATTCCGAAAAATCAGGTTTGCCCTGGGCTAGAAAGCGCGACCACCGTGTCCATGTTGGCAGCCGCGTCTGGCCCATTTACCAACAGGCCACAGTGCATTCGAAATGGTCTTATTTACGATTAATTAGAGAAACAAAGTTACTGTAATGTTTCAAGTTTCTGCACTAAAACAACCACACAGCTTGTTTGAACTAACCTAATCAAAACCTTTTTACTCATAATTTCAAAATCTTATTGAATGGCTACATTCTGATCTCAATGTTAAAATCAATTGTTTCAGGAGTTGAACAACAACACAAATATTTGGAGAGAGGTGCTGTACCATCTATATATCCATGGAACATAAAAACAATTTTTGAAGAGGTTAAAGCAAGAAATGAAAGCAAGTAGAAGAAGATAAATAAGAAGACATATTTTTGATCAGTCATCAACATTGAAGTGCATTGAGGACTTAGTACCAATTACCAAAGATATAACGTCCCAACAAGTTTGTTTGTTCATTTTAGCCACAGAAGTCCACTGTTGGTCTCTTAATTATGTTCACATCAACCTTTTGGAACTTGCCCGCATCATGTGGTTAAAAACAAATCATTATTTTGGTCTATAATAATGCAAGCATCAAATTCTTTTTCAATTTGAGTCATGATGTAGATAGATTTAGAGGTTTTGTAAATAAAAATTTTGCACTACATGTACTACATTTTATTTCTTAAGTTTTCATAGTTACATTTATATCAAATATATTTTTCAAATAATGCACCTTTAAAGTAGTTATAGACAATTAAATATTATTTCAAAATTATAATATTTATTACACAATTATTTTTCCTTATATACCTTAGTATCTATAAAAGTATGTTGCAAATAATCATATTGCTGTGTATTTTGCCCGGACAATATCCTTGAATATAGGGTAATAAAATATGGTCAGGTATTTTAGTAACAATATGTATTTATTTATTGAAAAATTACATTTATTTAACTATATAATATTTGTGTCCCAAAGTAACAAGCCCCTGTCTTGGGCACTCAACCCTGCAACAATGGGTGTGTGTGGAAGGTTAACAATTTATGAAAACAACATTTAAAAAATAAAAAAAAAACAAACTTAATGTAACTCCAACACTATTTATGTAACATTATTAATAATAATAGGAAATATGTATGTTAGGATGTGTGTGTGTGTGTGTGTGTGTGTGTATGCATGTGAGAGAAAATGTCTATATTAATTCATTTGTCAATGTAAGACATATACACTACTTGGTTGTTGAAGGATTATTTAATAGCATAATTTTCTTCCTTACAGCAGTTCTTTATATCACATTTATAATAATTGTAGTAGTATAAATTCGGGATTGGAGGTAATGGGAATGTTCGCAAAAATAGATCTGACAGCACTTATTGGTATTTTTATATTATGCTTATTTTGCCCGGCAGCTAATGCAGTGGGATTATTTTGTATAAAATTCTATATTAGTAAACAAATAATTTTATATTATATTAGTAATAAAATATACGTCTCATAAGAAAAATTGGAATATCTTATAACTTAATGTTGTGTGAAGATTATAAGAAAATTATTTAGGTATAAATGTCAAATGTTGTTTAGTAGTGAATAATATGAGTTGATGTTCCGAATTCAAATTAAATATAAACACACTCTTCTGATAATCATTACACAACGTTCAACTTGCAAGGCTTTGTTTCAATTTTTCTGATGAGAAGTATAGTAAAGTTTAATATAATATGTAATTGAGTTCTACCAATAATGGTATATTTTCAGGAGTAATTTCTTGAAATCTATTTGCTTAAGTACACTTTGTTTCTTGAATAGTTTCTGAGCCAACTTATATATCGGGTGATCCGGCAAGATATAACCTCTCTTCTTATCCTTGTATCAAAATATTGTTACCGACAACCATGCTGTCAGTAAATTATGTTTCTAATATAGCCAAATCCATTATTTTCTGAGTGCTGAAAAAGAAACAAATGTTATTACCAATATGTAGCCTTAGGGAAATACAATATGAAGACGTATGTTTAAAATACTTACTACAACAAATAATCATACTTTTGTCCAGTTCGCATTTTAGGCGTAAATATCACAATAACGCCGTCCACAAAGATCACTACATTAGCTCTCAAAAGCACTCCGATTTCAACATTTTAAGATAAATTTATATGTTCAAAAACAAACAAAACAAACAACATAGACAAATACGTTGTCTTTTTTGGATTCCATAGACAAAATCTGTTTGAAATTACAGAGTATAGCACTGAACAGTGAATGATGAGGGAATGAAATCAATTTTTTTCCATATAGTGGCAACATTCACGGCCTAATTTGCCGTATTAGATACTAAACGTCAAAAGGAATCTTATGAATAATTAAGCGTGGCTGACCGTAATCAACGTTTTATCTCCTCTTAAAAATATTTAACTAATTTTCGTTATTATGGTTGATTAGCGATTTCTTATGAATAAGGGGGTAAAAATAAGTCGTTCACATACCTATTTTTATTCTAATGTGTCAGATATTGCCACATTCGTATTGCTAATTTTATTACGAAAATTCTAGGTTTAGTTTTGTTTTGTAAGAGTTACATGGTGGGTAATTTGGTTTTGAAATAAGGTTTTATCATATAATTATAAAAATTGTAAATTGTATTTTCTTTTAACGTCTGAAAAGGTTAAACTGCTTCACCGCCAGTTTTGTTGACCAAAATATCACATAGTAACAAGCTTGAATGACAAAAATATAGTCGTATTTTATAGTTCTCACATGTTGGTTCGATCAACAATGCTTTGATTTTTATTTCGGACACAAAAAACTTGTCCAAATGTTTAAAATTTTCCGCAACTAGCTTGTCCATGCGAGCAATAATAGAAAGATGCAATTGAATCATAATATTATAATATTGTTGTGAAAGTAATAATTATAATTAATTATACAAGCTCTGTGCTATTGGTTTCTCGCCCAATCTTCTTCGTCTCTTTGCTGACTATCTCCGTGATCGTAGGCAGTTTGTAAGACTCGGGATTTACGAATCCTCTCCTTATCACACTCGTTCTGGAGTTGGTCAAGGTTCAGTCCTTGGACCTTTTTTATTTCTGCTAATGATTAATGACTTGCCGACTTTTATAACCCATGCACATTGTCTTTTGTATGCAGATGACATTAAATTATACAAAAACGTCAATACTGAAGCCGACTGCATAGCTCTTCAAGCTGACATAGACGCTGTTTATAACTGGAGTGTAGTCAATAAGATGGAATTTAATCTAACAAAATGTTTCGTCGTAAGTTTTGGTCGCAAACGACATCCTATTACCTTTGATTACAACATCAACGGTAATGCTATTACTAGGTCCACGCTTATCAAAGATCTAGGAGTCACTTTCGACCAAAGTCTCACTTTCCACAATCACATAATTAATGTTGCTATGGAATCTTTCAAGCGTCTCGGTTTCGTCTTACGAAATGCACGGGACTTCCAGGACACCCAAATCATTAAACTTTTATATAGCACATTGGTACGAAGTAAGCTTGAGGCAAGTTCATGCGTATGGAACCCGCACGAAAAGACATATTCTCTTGTTCTAGAAAAGGTACAGAAGGCTTTTCTACGATTTCTATTTAAATTTGTCTCGGGCTACTATCCATATATGTACCCAACAAAATACCTTTTAGGATGTCTAGGATATAATTTGCTTGAGACAAGAAGAAGTTATGACCAATTGATTTGTATGATTAAAATATGCCGTAGTATGATCCATGCGCCGGATATTCACAGTGAGTTGATGCAAATCTATACTCCTAACAACTATCTTCGAAATAGAAGACACAAGTTGTTTGCAACGCCTGTTTGTCGTACGGTGGCACGAGCCATGTCGCCAGTCCCAAGAGTTCTTAATCAGCTAAATGCTTTCATGGAAGCTTACCCGCAATTCGATATCTTCAACGACGAATGGAAGCCGCTTGTTAGGAATTGTCTTAATTTTAGCGAAAATTATATTCCTCAGTAAGCTATCTATTATTTATATAGGTACATATAAAATGAATATTATTATTTTAGTATAAGTTTGTTTGTAATGTACGTTAAAATTTGTTAAGTTTTATGTTTTGTTCTTTATATTATAATAGGTAATTGAATAGTGTAATTGATGTTAATAATCGTACTGTTCAAATAAATAAATAAATAAAATAAAATACAAACAGTAACACGTGTTTTGGTGCGTTTGTAACTTGTTTACTTGTTATCTGTGAATAATTACATGCCGCACGTAATGTGTGCGTCTTATGTAAGTATCTCCTTACTCTTACAATGTACTGTATTGTACTTAATGACTCACATGTAGGAAGTTCGGACTTTAATTGTATTAGCCATGTGGGCAGTTATTATATTTTACTTTGGCAATGCATATGGGCGGTAAAGACCCTTTTGTGTTTGGGCTATTAATTTTGTGAACACTCACTTTATAGGTATATTGTCCTGTCTGCTGACCTAAACTAAGATAATATGTCTTTTAAAATATTAGCAGAAACCACAAACCACTACGATGCCATCTGCATCTCACAATATTAATGCCCACACAAATGTTCGAAATTCAGATAAATATTTGTTCCGGAATGACGATGAACTTGTGGCCTCTCGTATCAACGCCGACTCCACTTCTTGTTTCTAAGGCTGCCATAGCACTTGAAGACTGTCTTGAGTATCACCGAATCGGCACGCCCTGTGTTCATGCCACTCAACCACAGAGAGCGATGCTCAATTCCACCGATTTAAAACCGCAAGAGACAATCAGTTCAAAGTCGTTACAACCGGTTCACGCTGCAACTATGAACAATTTTTAATTCATTATTGCACGAACGTTTGCTGTGTCTAGACTATTGTAAACTCTACAGATACGGTCGTGTGAAAGATTTTTATGTATATCATTTTTATCTTGTTTGTTTTGCATTCGTATGCGCTTCGATTGTTTTACAATGGCACACACCGATCGTGAATATTTCATTGATGGCAATAAAGTATTCACAGAATGGTGATCGATATGAATTTAAAAACGATAGTTTGCATTTGCATATTCAAGATTTATTTTTCGTTCTCTATTTTTGTGTTTCATATGATATGCTGATAGCGCGATTGCCAAAGTACATTTTTTTGGTTTCTGTAGAGGAATGCTTTTATAATACTAAGGAGTACATACGTACTTCGACGAACTAGCCTTCCCATGTGAAACTGTTTTATTTAGAAAATATACCAATCATTCATGGAATAAAGATATTTTATTAATAAATAGTTTAAATGAGAGTTCATGCATCGACGAATATAGTAATACAACGTTCTTACTTGTGCCAATCTTATGCTAGACCACATTTTGCTCATTTCCTTTTTAATCGAGCTTATTTATTCCGATTAAGACTCCCACGCAGATAATGCTTAATGTGATAATGTCATTTGTCAATGAACTCGAATTGAACTTTCATCAATAATAAATAGACTGCTATTGATACATTTCATGTTATTGTTATATTCAAATCTTCATATTATTGTAAATTTTGAGTAGGTATTGGACGATGGTGGGTATTTGATAACCCATTGGATACTAAGTGGCCCTACTCTGTAAATCCGAAACGAAGTTCGAATCTTCGGACGATCGAAGTTTATGACGATACCAATGTACCTACTCTGTAAATGTTCGAATTCGTATAATTTATATGGTAACCATAAATTTATAGTTACGACCATAAGTCAATAACGACCATAAGTTATGTAGGGACATTCGTATCGTACATAAACTTCCATCGTCTGAAGATTCGAACTTCGGTTCGGATTTACAGAGTAGGTAGGACCCAAGGATTTTTTAAATGTATATAATTCATATATTTAAAATTCCGCCGTGTGATCAGACTACCAAAGTGTTTTTATTTAGACCATGTACAATGATAGACTTGGTAACGGACCAAAATAACATATCGTTGTTTTGTATACGACAGATGCATGTTTTAGCTCTACAACACGCTCACCATACAAATATTTGCTATTCTAAAGAAACAACAAACTGAAAATGTTGCCAAGAAATGCTATAAACATATTTATCCCAAAACATCGCTTTCTAGAATAGTAGTAGTAGTTCTAGTTGGTTGACCACGCTTTGTTGACAATAAATATAATTCAGATGTCTACCGATACAGATATACGACAGTAAATTACATCTAGATTCTAGACAACGACATTCTGTAAACAGGAAAAGTGAGTATTACTACAAGTTTGTTTATTCGTGTATAACATAAATAAACAAACTTGTAGGATAAAGTAGTACGATTTGTTAGATATTTTTAACCACTATTGACAATAAAATATCAATAAATCTAACCTTAGATTATACCCCGTGGATTTAATCATTGGCTTTCCAGTTATTTTTTGGCGAATGAAATATCAATCTAACCTTCGATCGATTATTTCCCGTGAATAGCGTGGATCAATTATTCGCTTTCGACTTAATTTGTTGGCGGCATTCGTACTGACTGCGTTTTCGGTTACTGTTGGTATATTATTATATCTTTTATTAGTATTCCTTGTAATTAGTCTGCGTTGAATTGCCAGCAGATTAGGCACAGTCAGTTTGTCCAGCCAAATAACAATACAGTCGTAATTTATCGCATTTAGGATACCTTCGTGTAAATTGCAAAAGCATTGGTATCAAAAGGTTACCTTTGTTTATCTATTATGCCTTGACATTGAGATTCAGTGTATTTATTATTGTGATATGGACTATATCAGACTGATTGCCAATATAATGTTCGAATATCCGAAGAACAAAAATTATCGTCAATAATACACTCTTTATCGAAGTGTTGAGGTGTATATACAACAACGCCACCATGTCGGTCCGAGTACAGGATCAGAGCACGAAGGCTATTCCACTACAGAGAGGCGTGAGACAGGGAGATGTCATATCTCCGAAACTGTTCACTGCCGCGCTGGAAAATGCCTTCAAGCTCTTGCAGTGGAAAGGATTCGGCATCAACATCAACGGCGAGTATATTACTCACCTTCGATTTGCCGACGATATTGTAGTCTTGGCAGAATCGCTGGAAGACCTTAGCACTATGCTCGAAGACCTTAATCGAGTTTCCCAACAGGTGGGTCTTAAAATGAACATGGATAAAACGAAGATCATGTCGAATATCCATGTTGTGCCCACCCCCATTGGAGTTGGGGGCTCGACTCTCGAAGTTGTAGACGAATATGTCTATTTAGGACAAGTGGTCCGGTTAGGCAGGTCCAACTTCGAGAGAGAGGTCAATCGGCGAATCCAACTCGGTTGGGCAGCGTTCGGGAAACTTCGCGACGTCTTCTCGTCCAAAATACCTCAGTGCCTAAAATCGAAAGTCTTCGATAGTTGTGTGTTACCAGTGATGACATACGGCACCGAGACGTGGCCTCTCACTGTGGGCCTCATTAAAAGGCTAAAAGTCACTCAACGAGCCATGGAGCGGGCTATGCTCGGTGTTTCCCTACGAGATCGAATCAGAAATGAGGAGATCCGTAGGAGAACCAAGGTTACCGACATAGCCCATAGGATTGGCAAGTTGAAGTGGCAGTGGGCCGGGCACATAGCTCGTAGAACCGATGGCCGTTGGGGCCGAACGGTTCTCGAGTGGAGGCCACGTATAGGCAAGCGAAGTGTCGGACGCCCGCCTACAAGGTGGACGGACGATCTGACTAAGGTCGCAGGAAGTCGCTGGATGCAGGCCGCTTCCAACAGGTCATTGTGGAGATCATTGGGGGAGGCCTATGTTCAGCAGTGGACTTCCTGTGGCTGATATGATGATGATGATGATGAATACACTCTTTTATTTAAGGCACTGAACTTTTCACAATTATGCTATACTATTATATTTTCTTTAATGTCCTATTCTATTCCTATATGGTTGTCTGGAAGAGATCGCTTTTAGAGATAAGACCGCCAGTTGTTCGCTATTTGTAAGGTTTCTCTATTGTTTTTTGTTATTTTATGTTATTTGGTGTTCAATAAAGTGTTGTGTATCTTTATTTATATCTGTATCTGTTATATTTACGTATTCGTTTCGTTGTTCACAGGACCGGGTGTTGAACATTACAAGTCAGATAATGGACCAAGTGCTGGGCGACGAGCGTGTGGCCCGCGGTTTTCGCGTCAAGTTTCCCGAAGACGTGCTTCAGGACAACTTGGCTGGCCAACTATGGTTTGGCGCCGAGGTACTACTTATTTTATTTATTGGTAGATGAAGATTTTTTATTCCATTGGCGAGACTATCATGCCGTACGCCTGATGGTTAGGGATACGACCGCTCATAAACAGTAGCAAAACCAAACAACACCTTTTATTAAACGCTTCAACATTTTCTTCAACATTTACTTCTCTACTATGCTTGTTAAGGATACTTAAATAAAGAGGCATACACAAGACTGTTAATGAAACCGAAGTTGGTAGAAACCTTCCATCCCATCCTAATTACAATTTTCGTTTATCTTGCTGTAATCAGCCGTTTGACTATTAGCAAAGTGCTTGAGTTGTAGTATCGCGGCTTACTTTCAGACTAGTTCACAGTGTGTAGTATATTTGGCCACCACGCTAACATACAAAAGGGTAAAAATAATTAACACGTATATGTGTCTACTGTCTCTCTATTGCAGTGTCTCGCAGCGGGATCGTCGATAATGAACCGCGAGGAGGAGTCTGCAGCGATGCGGCCGCTGGCCAAGGCGTTGACTCGCAGCCTGGAGACGGTGCGGTCGCTGTTGCGCGAGCAATGCCTGCGGCCGCGTGGCCTCGCGCTGTCGCAGCACGACGACATGCTGCACGAGAGTTTACGGATATTTGACAGGTTAGACTGGAAATTAATAAATAAAAACTTTTTTAATAAATAAACAAAAAATTACAACAGTCACTTAATATTACAAAATATCCTTACTTCGTGATTTCATTGGTAAGGAAAAACTATAGTACTGCTTAATATGTGTGTAAGTACTAAGTACATAAATAAAAATAAATACACCCAACATTCATATACATAGTCCTGACCCAACACTAAGATCGAGTCTTGTGTGGTGAATTCAGGAAATATCCACCCCGAAAGGAATATTTGTGTGCCGCCCAAACATTTGTTACGATGCGGAGATCGAACCCGCGGCCTCTCGTTTCACAGGCGGTATCTAACCACGAAACCTGTGGCTGGATTTTAGGTGTTGTTGAAAGCAATGTTTACAGCATCAATTATATGTTTTATCAACAAGTGGAGCAGTATATTGAGTTGTGAATTTACTGTGCCAGTAAAAAACACACACAAAAAGCCCTTCAATTTTATAGGGACATTGATAAAAACATTAATCAGTTCCCGTCATTTTTCGCAGTAAAACGTTTCATTTCATTTTTGTATTTCATAAATCACAAGTATCACAAATTATTATTTATATATAAATATTATTGTCGATTAACGAGAATACGCCATGAATGCGTTCATTTTTGTAAAACTTCGTGTATTTTCACAGGCTTTTCGCGGAGTTCGAGTTGTGCTACGTGAGCGCGATGGTGAACGTGAAGACGCCGCACGAGTTCGAGGCGCAGCAGCTCATCTGCGTGCTCTTCTCAGAGAGTCTGCGGAGGGCGCTCAAACAGAGCCTGCTCACTCAAGAACAGGTGCTAACATATTTGAAATTTATTCATACGTTGATAATAATATAATTAGTTTTTCTGTAATAATTTGTACAGTTTCATATAAAAGTTATCTTAAAACTTAAGTTACACAGGCAAACACAGCAATTGATAAGGTGCATATCAAAATCAACAGCAGATGAATAATCTAGATTCCGAAGAATCTGTGCGATAGTTATCAGATATCTCCCCGAACAGAAGGCGACAAGATTTGATTCAAAATTTTCAAAATCAAAGATTCAAAATCAAAAAAGTTGATATAATTGATTCATCCGTGATACATCATTATTTCTCTTTTATGACCGATTTATATATCGATGGGAACTGAAAAGTGCCTTGGGAAAAGAATAATGAAGAAAGGCGAGACATCTACACATCTCATATATAGACATCCTTTGCCCTACAGTGGGATGCAACGAAGAAAAACATTAGGGAATATACTGATGAATAAACTGATTCTTTTGCGTGCTTTAATTTTATATCAGTGAAATTGCTTTGGGTTTGGTGTTACAACGAGTATCTACCCTTAAACTAAAAATATTTTAAATACTTTTGTGTGTTTTCAGGTGGACTCGTACGATCCAGCGTTGATGTTTGCCGTTCCTCGCTTGGCTATCGTCAGTGGTCTCCTGATTTACTCGAGTGGGCCGCTCAGTATAGACAAACCGCCAGGTAGTTTACTGATTATTGATATATTTACTGTATTCCCTTTTATTAAAACGACCTTTACGTCTTTCATAGGCGAGCACTTGAAGTGTTTCAGCTAGACTGAAGGCTAGACGAGGTTGTTGTGTAATAAATCGATTTTATTTATAAATGACCTACTTTGTAGCTTTTCGATTAGTTTCAGACAAACTAGTTCCGAATAAAATTTCTAATAAATATTTTTAACATGTATCCCTTTTAAGATGGCGTCAAATTCCATCTTCTTCTTGCAAACATTTAAAAATGGTGTTGGTTTTAGATACTGTTCTTATTTATCATAATAAACAGCTCTACAAAAAACATTAATTTAAACCGATAATTATTCGTTAAGAGTTGTAATGCATCATTTAGTATGAAACATGCCACACAGAGTCTTCTTGCCACCGTGGCCTGGCGGTTCTGTGTGTCGTGACTTGTGCTACATATCCTATACGCTACAACTTCAAACGACACGTCGAAGCCGCGCTTGAATTACTTCGCAGTCCCGTTCAGCAATGTGGCGAAACCATAAATATTACCGTTATATATTGTTATGTCCGTGTGTTACAGAGGAGATGTCGGACATGTTTCGTCCGTTCCGCACGCTGCTGCACAAGATCCGCTCGCTGTTGTGGACGCTGGACCGGCGCGAGCTGCTCGCGCTCGAGCGCCTGCTCTGCACCAACGAGGACGTGTCCAACCTCGCCGCGCTCGACCTGCCGCCCGGTACATACACGTACTGCACGCGTACACGCATACTACACATGCACACTACACATGCATACGCATACACGCATATACGCACACATAAACACGAATACACGCACACGCATATACGCACACGCCTGCACGAACACTACACACGCATACGCATACGCATACACTCATACACGAATACAGGCATCCTACACACGCCCACGCATACACGAATACAGGCATACTACACACGCACACTACACACGCATACACGCACACGTATACACTCACAATATACACGTAGACACATACATGCACACTACAAAAATACTTTCAACGCCATGCAACTAAATTAGAAAGCATTTATCAGCATTATTGATATCTAATTTTATAAAAACTGAATAGACATAATAAGACATATAACCAAGAATATACCAATGTATATTCTATATAAGCAAGAATATACCAATGTATATTCTTGCTTATATATGTTATGGGCCAAGTGATTAATGCGAGCAGTATTCATAATGCCCGGGCAGTATGAATATTGTCAAGCCATATCGGGCCAAGTGATTAATTACAATCTAAACTCACCTATTTATTACATTGCCCGAGCATTATGAATATGGCTACATGATGATCGGGCAATGTGATTAATAGGTGATTTTTTACGTGGTGCGCTGCCGCATTGTCCCATAAATTACAAAGGTTGAATTGATCTGCTACAACTAAACAAATAACTAAACATAGTTGTTTTTTAACGTCCGAAACATTATCTTCAGAGGAAATTAGTGTACCCATTTTATGAATCAGTTAGGTCTACTGTGCCCCAAAACCGACTCGGGACATCCCGACTTCACGTAGTCTTTTGGCTACCGACCCTAGAGTGTATATAAAAAGCCGGAGGCGCGGAGGGAGAGCAGCCCCCGCCCGCTGTAACAATGGATAGGCAACCGTGCGAGCCGTAGCGGCTGAGGTGAGCATGGGTGCCTATCTTTTGTTACGCAAGGGCGAAGGGGCTGAACTTCCCGTAGCACCGGAGACGATGCAGAAGCTAATTAGTATCGACAACAAGTGTTTTAAGGATTAGGTTGCTATAATAAATATTTCTCAGGCATGGTGCGTTACTTTTTCATGGGAGTGGTACCAGGGGAGGTGCGACACTCCCCCTCCCCCTCCACTCCTCCCAACCCACTCCCTCGTGCTGCCCTATACTAAATTCTACCACTTCGGCGCATTGTTTTGATTTTGATTCGCTTTACATCAATCTGCCGAATAGGCACTTGGCATTATTCATAATGACCGGGCAATGTGATAAATTGTTTGGTTATAATCACATTGCCCGCTCTTATTGGGCATTATTCATATTGCCCGGGCATTATGAATAATGCCAGATTAATCACTTGGCCCATAACATATACACTACTGTAGGGTACGGGCCTTAAGTACAAGCTAGAGTTTCAGTAACGGGGCTTGACGTTATTATTGTTGTTATTTAGCGTATGTTAATAAACTGCATTTTTTAAGACTTACGTGCTATTGTTTCAGCATCAGAAATGATGGACGATTCTTCGTGTCCGTACCCGGACATTGGAGAGTACGTGTCCAGATTCTATGCAGACCACGCGCCGTGCCGGGACCTCTACACACAACGAAGGTATAACACTATATCTATCGAAAGTTATATTTTAGTAATACTTTATGGTATTGGTTAAACCTTACTCCCATAAAATAATGATTCTATCTATTTTCTGTTTACATATTTAAGGATTTTTATTTTTTGTTTCCAGTACAAGCGAGCCAACAATCACCGATGCCGACTATCTGCCAGACAACATCGAAGTAATGACCCCGATTATCGACGGACTGAGGCGGCTGACAGACACAGACGACACCGAATCGGAAATTGAAGCGAAGCAGGAGAAATCCCGGCACTATTCCACTGACACCGCGAGCACTGACACATTCCAAACTAACGACTTTGTCGATAAAACTAGGAAAACCAGTAGAACGGAGAGCAACGATCTCTCCTCACTGAGAAATCTATCGACAAACGGCCTGATGATGTTCGATCCTTTAGTCATCAACGCAGCGGCATCTACGTCCAACGATGCTAACAGATTATTGCCTGATCATGACTTGGTCACGTCACTAAATGAGCAAGTCACAGAAATAGCTGACAGGCTATCGTCGATAGCGACTAGTGATGTCGATATTGTCGATCAATTACATTCGTTCTCGACCAATGATGTGCCTACATTAATTTCAAATGACGATGAAGCATTTGGATTCTCTGGTCCGAGGAACGAACAGTTGAGTTGCATGCCTTCGACAAGTCACGGGTATTTGATACCGAATGCAATAAGTCACGAGCCGGCTGTCTTATCGTCGCTATCACACAACAATTCGACAGTTTTCAACCCCGAGGACGATGCAAGCGACATGAGCGGTGCAATATTAAACTCTGATCTCCCTTTAATAATTCCCGAAAATATTGATGCCGACCTTGTAAATACTAACATATCTATAGCTAATGCTAATTTAAGTTTATTATTAAATGAAGAGTACAGGCAAGTCGATGAGAACGCTGAGGATAATACTAGTTTTCATTCAGCTAAGATGACGTTAGAGAGAGAAGACGATAGGGTTAAGTTTATGCTAGGTTACGAGAGCGATCACGAATCGCCCGCAGACTCCGGTGTTAGTACAGAGAACACTAGTTTAGACAGATCTCCGGATACTGATCAAAGTAAAGACATAAAAGAGAACCATTTCATGCAACAAAACAGGGTATTGAAGAGTCCCGAAGACAAAATAGAAAGTTCCTTTTCAGACGCTGTAAATATTAATTACGTTGAGAATGAGACGCAGAAGAGTGAAGCTAGTTCGTCTGTAGATAAGATTAGATTAGAAGAGGATGATGTAAATAGCGAAGATAGGAGGACGGTACACGATTGGGGAGCCAACGCTTCCGAAGAAGAGTACCACACGATAGAAGACGTGATCACGGAGTTGAGAAGGCATAGGGAGAGTGAGAGGAAGATAAGTAAGTTGGCTGAAGACAATAATTCCGAAGTGGGTCCATCACAAAGCACTAGTTCTAGAGTTAAGAAGAGTAGGAAGTCGGGTAAGAGTAAGAGAAAGAAGAATAAAATGTGGTCACCCGGCGCGGTGATATTGGACAACAGATCAAATCAGAGTCAGAGCCCTTTGCGATTAAACTTGGACCATTTTGTTGATGAAAGGTGAGTGTTCGATTGTTTATTTAGTAATTGCGATTACTTGCGAAAGACAATATTTACTGGCTTATCGATATTCTACAAGTGATAAGACAACAACACATTCCAGTTGTGATAGTTAACTGTAGATTATACTATTGATGATGCCTAATTCATTATTGTTTAGTCTGACACGATATTGATTCAATTCACCGCATGGTAAGTGTGGTGCAATCCTGAGTATTGATCTCTGATCGCTGGTCGAAACAATTATTATAACAATGCTTTGTGGCGGAGTTTTAGGACAATATTATATCTGCGTAAACGTAACGTAAAATTAGTGGCGTATGAATTATAAATCCTAGTTATGATATTTTGATCTGTCGCAGTACTTTAATGATAGCATCCGTGATGTAGTCATTTAGACGCTAGCAGTAAAATGTGGGGCCGCGGGTTCGATCCCTGCACCGAAAAAAATGGTGTGATTTACTGGTATTTTCAAGTCTGAGTGTTTGTGGGACTGGAAAATAGTAGTTTCTGATATCCTCGACACAAGACTCGACCTTAGTGTGGGGTCAGGACTGCGTATGTAGCGGACGTAAATCGGGGCGCCCTTCGCCCTGAGATGTCCGGTGCTGCCCACCATGCGTGTGGGGGCTATCGAGAGGTTTCTAGTCAGTATGCTGACGTAGGTATTACTAGGGACCTAGCTAAGCCACAATATCCGCGTTTGTACCGGGCTGGAAGGCCAGAGACACTGACATACCCCTTTCGGCCTCTCCCGGGGCACCGAAAGGGGAGCTTAATAGCTTTTCTTGAACAAATAAAAAGTACTGCGTATGTATTTATTTTATTAATGGAATGTATGTACGACAGCGGCACGTCTTGCGGCGCGTCGGAGTGTGCGGACGACGAGCAGATAGCGCTCGCACTACAGGCGCAGGAGTTAGCAGCCAGGCAACAAGCCCGGGGGAAGTTCAAGTAAGTGTCATCACCCCTTATTTGTTGATGTTGGAGAAATTTGACCTCTGAAATGTTTAGTTCTAATTTTTAGAAAACTGGAGTTTCGTGATTTTTATATTAGTCTGCTACTAATACGCAATCAAATTTTCTTTCCTTGAGCTGTCGCGATTTCCCGCGTGTCTGGTGCGCCCACACAGATTTTGTTGACAATGGCTGCCATTCCAATAAAAACCCCATTAATGACAATGTATATTTTCTGAGATTTTGTTGCACATAAATAACATTTGACACCTTTAGAATTGAAATGACCTAACTAAAAAAATCTTATTTTTTTGGAAAATGTTAATTAAAAATTTGTAACATAATAAATTTTGTACTTATGGAAGATACATCTAGAAGATCGATTTATACATATTTCTGTCTTTAATGTGTCAATAGGTCCTTCTTTAATAACGGGTCGATAGGTCATTTTGGCCCAAAATATAATTAAAAGCCAAAATCTATTTTTTTTTGGATGGCCTAATCCATTTAATTTAATTCTAAAGGTACGATTTAATAATTTATAAACAACACTTACAGGTCAAGCGAAGATCTAATCCACCGTCTCTTCGTGTGCATCGCGGGTGTGGCGGACCAGTTGCAGACTAACTTCGCGGCCGACCTGCGGAACATACTGAAGTCAGTGTTCCTCATGAACCAGTCGCCCGAGGTTTCGGAGACTCCTGAACCACCGCAAGAGAAAGTAGCGGAGAAATCACCCACTATTGAATACGAGGCCACTGAGGATCAGGTCATACAGAATCGTAAGTATGGCAAAATATTTTGCTAGTTTTGTAACTGCCCGCGTGATATAGGCTTTAAGACTGCTAAACAAATAGAAATACTGGAGGTTCAGTCTACGCTGTAAGACATTTGAGTAGGAGAATTTTTTTGGGGGTAGGTCTCGGATTTTCTAACACTTGCGATGTCTGATACATGTTGTGGGGCAAAGACTGAAATTAAGCGTGCTTGTATTTGCCAATGACTGTAAATAATTATAGAGATGATATTTAATTAGGGTGTAGATCTAATCCTTTTTATTTCCCCCTTTTCTGACAAAGGCATCAAAGATTATATTTATTTTTATTTTATTTTATTTAAAGCGTCATATACTAAAAGTAAATATACATTATCGGTAGTACAAGTGGCGGTCTCTTGCTTTTTGGTTGGCTTGTTCTTTGGTGGCGAAAAATTATTTATTTATTTTTGATGTCCCCCTTGCAGACAGTTCGTTCGACAGCGTGTACTCAGCGGAGGAGGTGTACGCGGACAGTACGTCGGACTCCACTCCGTCGGAGAGCAGCGCGCGGCTCGTGCGTCGCAACACTGTCAACTCGAGGACCATGCCGGACCAGTCCACCAGCGATACTAGGAGGAAGTCGCTCGATAATACCGTCAACTTGCAAGCCTCTGTGTCTACTGGAGATCTCAGTTACAGGTCTGTATGAGGTTTATTAGAAGCTTTTGAGGCTATAATGGATTTTATTTAAATATGAATATCCAAATGTATTTTTTTAAAGAGTACAATACTCAAAATGTATTGTCGGTTAACATCTGAATAATTATATGGGGAGATATTGACACATGGTACTTAATTTAACCCACATGTTTCTCCCTACCCCAGGTGACATTGTCCATATTATGAAACAAAGTATGAGAAGTTTTTTTTGTCAATAATCGTGCTTTTACCTGGGGTGGTTAGGACCATGTGGTTTAAATTAAATACCATGTGTTTGAAATGAAACACCAGGTGTCAATATCATCCTGTAGATAAGGAGATCAGATCGAATCAGAAGTGAGGAGATCCGTGGGAGAAACTAGGTACCGACATAGCCCATAGCATTGGGCCGGGCACATAGCGCGTAGAACAAATGGCCGTTGGGGCCGAAACGTTCTAGAGTGGAGGCCACGTACAGGCAAGCGAAATGTCGGACGCTCGCCTACAAGGTGAACGGACGACCTGGCTTAGGTGGCAACAAGTCGCTGGATGCAGGCCGCTTCTAACAGGTCGATATGGAGATCCTTGGGGGAGGCCTATGTTCAGCAGTGGAATTCCTCTGGCTGAAATGATGATGAACTTGGCATAAAAAATGTGTTATTTTACAAGTATGCGTATCAAAAAGTATTCGATTCATTGGTTGGCCGCCTTAATTGCGCGTATTTATTGTTGCAAATGAACATTAAGTACTTTTTTGTAGATCATCTCCGCCGGAGTGGGTGCCCGACATAGCGGCGGCGTCGTGCATGCGCTGCGCCGCGCACTTCACCGCCTTCCGTCGCCGGCACCACTGTCGCAACTGCGGTATGTATACAAATATATGAATAATCACGTAATTATACATGCGTATGCACATAAATGCACATACACACTCTAGCATAAATCGCGGATAGTTGCTTTTTAGGCACTGATTGAAAAACGTAGTGGGCGTGGATCATTGGGCGCGCTTGATTGGACAAACAATAAAGGTGTATTAGGAACGGTAGTGTATACGAATAACGAAGACAGAAAGGAAAAAAGGCGGGAATTATACATTATCTCCATTTTAAAAGTATTTTTTCCCACAAGTATACAATCATACGTAAGTATGCATTTGTTTAAACTACATACGCATTCGCACACGTAAACACAGATATACGTATGTATGTATACATACACACGTACGCAGATGCGTGCGTGTGCATGAAAATTAGATAAAAATTATAAACTTATTATAATCGTTCCCTTCACCACACAAATCTAAGTATTAATAATTAATACATTGATTTGTGTGTTTAGTAGTATTAATTCCAAGAGATTTTTTATAATGTCTTTTCCTATGTTTCTGTCTGAAAATTAAGCACCGATTGAAGAGGTCATCCCTTCAGTGAGTGATATTAAAAATGTTACAATTACTAATGCACCTAGTTTAATAAGTAATGTGGGTTGATATATGTGCAGGCAAGGTGTTCTGCGCGTCGTGCAGTTCGAATTGCATCCCGC
This sequence comes from Hyles euphorbiae, assembly GCA_023078785.2. Classification (NCBI taxonomy): domain Eukaryota; kingdom Metazoa; phylum Arthropoda; class Insecta; order Lepidoptera; family Sphingidae; genus Hyles; species Hyles euphorbiae. Next base: position 6,461,463 of record CM041030.1, read on the forward strand.
TCCCTCGCTACGGGCAGTTGAAGCCTGTGCGAGTGTGCGACGAGTGCTACAGCGCGGTGTCCTCCGCGCCCGCCGCCGCGCCCGCCAACACGCGCCGCTCTGCGCATGCGCTGCGATCCAACTGACTGCGCCACTGACACGCTACCGGGGCGGACGTCATACCGGCCACGCGAGCGAGACGGAAGATGTGCGATTGTGTGAGATTGACAGAGACAGATATAGTGTTAAAGTACCGCGTAGGTTGTCGCGGTGTACCGTCTAGTGTAAAGGTCAACTGACTGCGCCACTGACACTGCACCGGAGCGGACGTCATACCAGCCACGCGAGATATCACGCGAGTGAGAGGGAAGATTGTGCGATTGTGTGGGAGTGACGGAGACAGATATAGTGATAAAGTGCCGCGTAGGTGGTTGCCGCGATGTACCGTCTAGTGTAAAGGTGAAATCAAACTATAGTGTTCCGTCTTACGCATAGAGTAGAAGCGGCCATAAATACTTGAGAAACGCGTCTTAAATCTCTGATATTGAGCTCTTGATCTGAGCAATAGATTCTTTTATCGCTTATGTGGTGACCTTGTATGTTACGTTGTCCTGATTGGCTAGTTAACCACATCTAGTATCTATAGGCGCTTCTTTTTTCTATGAGTAAGGCGTACGCACGATAATTTGATTTCAGCTTAAAGCCGCGTCCTCGAAGTCAGCGGGTAGACAGCGCGGTTAGTGACAAGCATCGGACGTTGCCCGCTGACTATGTGGATGCAGCCTTATTTTAAAGCGTCATAATATCACAACCCCACGCTTGCCGACACAATGTGATGTCCAAAGGTCCGGTATTATCATAGTATTTTCAATTGTGATTGATCGAGACTGTTTTTGGTGTTGCGGTTTAGTGTTTGAGTAAATATCTTAGGGAGTACGAGTGAATTTGGAGACAGCAGTAGTTTCTATAATGTTGTCTTCAGCGTGACAATTAGATATTTTATTTTCATAATAGGATATTTCTGCGTTTCAATGGCCACTTTAGATCATATTTGTTGCCAATGGAGTTTTGACGAGGGTTTTTTATTACTCTGAACATTTAATATCACAAAGCAACATTTAAAAAAAAACAACTGCAAAATCACTTTAATCAGTGAAATAAAAACTTTATTACTGTTATTCTTATATTTTACTTGGATATTAGTCTTGGAATGTATAAATTCATCACTTATGCCTAAAATGTTGCAAAGTTTAAATCGATCTACGTCACACTTTACGTCACATATTCGCTCCTCGAACGTAACCGCGCATGTACGCCGTATCCTTGTAATTTTCTATCAAATAAAATTACCTACGTGATATTCGATAAAAATATTCCAAAACATTATTGTAGCGTTTAGACAAACGAAGTGTTGAAATAAAAATATATATTTTCCATATTGACTGATAAAATGTTTAATTAGTAAGAATTTTTCCACATACTTTTTTTGGGTAGCTCTCTAATGTTGAACTGTTGCTACTTGTATTTGTTGTGTGAAATGTATGTATGACACTGCAAAATGGAGCTTTAAATTGTGCCCGGATTTTGTCGCTGTACATCACATTAGGATTCTGTCTCTTCAGACATCACAAACCTAAATTTAAGAACGGATTTTGTTGTTTACTTGTAAATCGCAGAGAAATAAAGATGATACTAGCCGATAATAAATACTATCTATATATGATACTGAATTTTTATTTTAATTGCTACAGTAAAAAATCTATAGTACTTTTCAATTGATTTAAATTTATCAGTTAAAATTAAATGTTTTATAAAACTGACAACATAGAGAAGTGTATTTGCAAGTAACAATTTCGTGCGGCAATTAATGAAATTTCTTTTACAAATAATAACATTGATATACAGAATCACTATTTTTAAAAAGTAAAGACAAAATGTCGGGCAAGTGTCATACAGAAAAAACAAAAGTAATAAAAAGTTTTTAATATTTAGATTAATTAGGGACAAAGATCTATTTTTAAGATTACATTGATGTTTATATTTTTTAATGATACACAATACTTTTTTAAAGGTTAACCAAGTTTTATGACGCTTGACACCACTGTAATGTATTGTAATGTTGAAATAACATATAAAAATAAATATTTTTCTTTATCTCTTAGGATAATGTGGTGAAGTGTCATAGAAGTATTTTCGAAAGATTCCATAATTTTTGTATATCCATACGGTGTTAGATTTTTAGGATATTTTTTAAACATTAAGTGGATATAATGTTGTGTATGTAAATTTTGTAAAGGTTATGTATTAGTGGTTATGTGTACTTGTTTGGAGGTTACAAGAGTCCGGACCGTGCTTTAGAAGAGTTTATGAAACACACAAAGTAAGAAATGAACCAACTTTGTATAGTTCTAAAGTTTGCGTTCCCACAGTAATCACGACTTAATGTAATATCATCTTTTACTAATTTTAAAGAAATTAACGAGTTGGTTTTCTTTTAGATTTATGGATGTGGATCAATTCGTTAAAAAAGAACATTAATTAAGTTATGATATTGTCCAAGTTGTTGAAACGCTAACGCAGATACAATAAGTTATATTTTTTTTATAGATTCATGGTCATCAATTACTTTTAGTAAGTAAGAAGCAAAGGAAGAGCTCTTAGTTTTCACTTTTATACTACACAGCGCGGCCTACATCAATTGAGTACAAATGTTAAGAATTTGTATTATTGTTAAATTAAATTGCCAAGATGGCTGCTAATTGTCAATTTTTTACGGTCATGGCACCGGACCCTTGTAGCCGAGCCTACAGTAAGTTTATATAGCAACTGTTTCATAGCTTTTTGTATATTATATGAGAGATGTTACAGTTGACGCTACCGGATGTTTTTATTGTGTATTACTACATAAGTGACAAATATCTGTTATATATTTTAATCATGTAAATAAATGTCATATAAGCTAATTTGGTGTTTGTTCTTTTTATCTTTTATTTATTTTATTTATTTGAGGAATATTTACACATAATTAATATTTATAGTTATGTAGTACAAGAACTGTTCAGTGCTAATTACAAATCTTCACTACTAGAATTTGAAATAAATATCACGTCTTATTCTATATCTTGACCATCTATATAAGTTAGGACGCCGAGATAGAATAGTCAACGTATGTGCGCGCCGCGGACTGAAAAAGGAAACTCCCGCTCTATCTCAAAAACAAAAAAAAATGATTTTGACGAAACTTATATAGCCCCTAAGATGGGAAACTGAACCTAATCCAACACAAAGGGATTTTTTACGATATGTACGACTTATTTTTGTGATAATATGAATGGAAACATCCACACATTTATGAATTTGGCACACGTGCTCAGATGCCAGTATAGACTAACATAATCCAGAAACTGCAATTCTGACAAAATTACACACATATTATACACATCGACTTAATCTCCTTTTTGAAGTCGATTAAAAAAACATAGGCAGTAATATCAAAACATGCGTTTATTTGAAGTTAATTTAAAGAAATTGTTTAATGAATCCGTCAAAAAGTTTTAAACCTTGTACGTTCTCTTTCTGATACCATCCTTCGTTTTGCAATAGCTTCCACCATACGTGGATTTTGTTATATTTCTTATCGACCGGCACAATACAATTCAATGTTGATAAAGTAGCCACACATGACACATCAGCCACTGTAATTTCATTACCCGCTACAAAAGGCGTTTTCTTCAAATATTTCTCCAGAACATCATAACCTTCAATAATGTCAGCTCTTTGTTGCTCGCTAAGTCCTTGGTTACTCCTCACGACACTGTAAATCACTGTTTTCAGACGCGGGAAAAGAATTGTTGCGTCGAAGTACAGCCGCTGGTCAACAATCGCCCTTGCCTTCAAGTCTTTAGGGTACAATTTCTCGTGCTCCTCGCTTCCGTATTTTGAGACAAGATAGGTTATGATGGCATGGCTATCTGCGAGTGTTAAATCGTCGTCTTCCAACAATGGCACTGTGTGTAAAGGATTCTTTTCTAGGTATTTTGGCGAGTAATGCTCTCTTCCTGGTATGTTAACTTCCTTAGTCTCCACTTTGAGTCCTAGCATGTCTATTATCATTAATGTTGCCCTTGCCGGAGGACTTACTGATGTTTTATAAAGAACGATTGGCATTTTGCCGGTTTATTGAATGACTGAACAGCCAAAATTGGATAGAGTTGTCTAAAGTATGTAAAATTGTTTATCGCCTTGATAAATGTTTAATGATATTGTAAAAACGCGGTGCGATATCTATGTTCTCTATTACGTCATTCTGGTTTATGCGCATGCGTCGATATGGCGTGAATTTGGCGTCCTTGATACTTTTTGCCATACGATTATTTTAGTACACCTATCATAACGTATTATATGCATTGTAGTTTATTCAATACATTTGTTTTTTTTTTGTTAATTTAGATACAAAGAGCTATTCTACCCACAGTAGAAATGGAAAAAATATAGAGATATTCCTTTTATCATATTATATTTTATTACAGTTTGTAAGACATAACTACGTGCAATAGTGGCCAAATTGTGGAACTATAATTATTTAGGCACTTTTGCGCTTATATCCTCGTATCATAAATCATAAACTAGTACAAAAGAACTTAAGATTAAATAAAAATTTGATGTTGAAAAAGTACCTACCAAATGTATGAAATAACTAACTAAGCTTGTTTATGCATAAAAATGCACAATACCATACATAATCACCACGCACTAAAACAGTGAAGGAAAACATCGTGAGGAAACCTGCATACCATAACGATTTATAAAAAATTGTATGGTATGTAAGTCCGCCAACCCGCACTAGGCCAGCGTGGTGGACTATATGGCCTAACCACTTTCAATCGTGTTGTCGATTGTAGAGTAGGCCCGTGCCCTGCAGTGGGACGTATATGGGCTGATACATACATACAATCATAATAATTAATATGTGCCAGTCAACTTCATTTATTGGTTTAGTTGGTCCAAGTTTGGTTTTATGCGTTACGAGAAAAACAAAATATTCTCCACAGCGAATATTCTACAAGCACGTAGATTAACAAATGTAAATTATTTTCAAACCTCATTTCAATTTTGTTCAAGGCGTAAAATGAGATTACAAATGCTTAACTCTGGTTTGTGTCTAAAGTTATGGAAAAATGTTATTGCAATATGTATACGTGTTTTTTATATTTATAGTAAAAGGTTAGTTAATTCATTTTAATTTTTTAAGGAATGCCTACGTAGAATGAGTCCGAGTATTTGGAACTGTGTTGTTAACTATTGCTGAAATATAACTGACTCTTTGTTCAATATCAATCTTTTGGGAAATACAATTTTTGGATACGTTAACGTACTCAAAATACTTTCCAGAGAGAATGCAATCATTGAATACCAATGTTATAGATTTACAGCAATCAGCAGAAACATTTATTTGCGGATAGTTGGCAGGGATTGATAAAAGACCGAGGATTAAGTGTTCAGTGGTATGGACCTACATATGGACCTAAGGTCCTGTTGTTGACTGTTGTAGACTCATTAAGATTAATAATGATTATGACGAAGCTATCAGTAATACCCAATAGCAACACATCCTTGGACGCAAAATATGCTACATAAGTACAATAATGTTGAAGAAAATTTGCTGATAGCGGATTATATATATTACAACATTTTCAGAGTCGATTTGCCAAAGGAGAATAATAGGTGGACAACAAGTCTCAACAAACAAACCCTATGTGGTAAGTGCAGACTGCAGGCTTAATATTTTAGTTTACTACCATCCAAGGTGAGATAAACAACGGATAGTCAGAGCAGTACATGGAGATAGAAACAGTGTATGTCAGAATATTGTTACGGCTTATACTATTTTTCCAGCTTGTGCTGAAAGACAAATATTCAGGAAAGTCTGTGAACCATCATATACCATACCCACTACACCTCTTCCATACCATTCTTATTTTGTATCTATTTCCAGCTGTAAATTTACATTAAATCATCTTTTTCAGTCTTTATTTCTTTCGTACTTATGTGTACATATTCGATGCTTATGATATTAAAAAGTATCAAAATAAGGATACCATCACAGAGATACCACTTATTTGGAGACACCTATGGCCAAAAAGTGATAATTGAAGACTGCCTCGGTGGCGTAGTTGTGCTAGGGTACGGTTACAAAGCTGAGGTCTCGGGTTCGGATCCCGGGTTGGGCAAAGTCATATTGGATTTTTCTATTCATAACCAGCCCAGAGTCAGAAATTTGTGCCCGATATATTACCGATGCTATAGGCTCACCATCTATCACATCGTGGAACGGAACATACAAGGCGAAATGTGGGTGTTCTGGCACCTCTGCATACGCTTTCTGCGAAAAAGGCGTGAGTTTATGTATGTATGTATGTATGTATGTCAAGTAACGGACTCTTCGACACCTGAGAGTTCAATTGAGCCTACTGATTATAATTTTTGACAATTTCTAGGTATATCTAGTAAGAGCACCCCCATCTCCTCAAAGGTATGACGCGTGGTTGTGCGGTGGAGCTATCGTGACCCCCTGGTATATAATCACCTCAGCAGCGTGCGTGGAAGATGTCCAGCACATGTACGTGGTGGCAGGATACAAGAACTATGTACGAGCAGAGGAACTAAACACAAATGCGTGTACAACTCAGACGAAGAAGAAAATTGTCTTTACTTGTGTTCCTAAGGGTGAGTTAAATAATTATGTTTATGCACATATTGTGATATACCAAAACTTTGCGGTTGTGATATAGAAACCGGACATTTAAATATAATATTAAATTTAAAAAGCGAGTAGATTAGCATTGCTCATTTCATTGCTCATAGAATTAAAAAGAGTAAATCTGTTTATAAGCGCAAAATAAAACAACGAACGATAGAGAAAGATATGTTGTACTATTATTTCATTTAATAATATTGCAATAATTTATAGCAACAGGCAATAACTCACTGTGAAAAACATTGAAATTGGCCTATGTTTATTATTAGACTGAGTTGAGTATGACGATGATGATGTATTAACATACTTTCTTCAAATTAAGTCTGATAATAGATGTAGATGCTTATAAGATATTAAATACGTGAACAATAAAAACAGAAGTTTTTTCATTTCACAGCATATCAATTGGACTATGAGAAACTGTCAAAATGGTCATACATTGACATAGCCGTTGTGAAAGTGGAGTCCGCGTACAATTTTGATGACGATGTGTATACAAAAGTGTGTTCTTACAAGCCATCCACGATACCTGTCAACTACGAGCCAAAATACCAGATGCCAGGAATAGACGCCTTGATATATGGATGGGGTCATAAGACTTTGTGGAGAAAGGTTTTTTTAAGTTCCTATATTTTTCTAAAGTAGTAGATAGCTTGAATGCGGAATTTAGTTAAACGATTGATATGACACAGGCTGGAGTCCATAATACCTGGCCTTAAAAGCCATGTGTGTGTTTTCTACTTTATTAGAAAATATTGGTAATAATTTGATAGCCAAGTTGTTTCATTTAAAGCATTAAGATAGAATTCCTTGTCATAAAATGTAGCAACATTTTATGACAAGGAATTCTATCTTATTTCCACTATCGTTTTCTTTTCAACAACTGGAGCTATCCTCTGTTCGAATATTTTTGTTCTGCCAAATATAATTATTGTAAGCAACATTCCTGTGCTCTTATATTTAAAGTCATAAAAAATATTATACTTCTAGCCTGAAGATTCACAGAATTATAACCAAGAGGTGCTACATTATACACCACAATTGTTACACGACAAAGAGATTTGCAAAGAAGCGTACAAAGGTCTTGACATGGACATAGTTATCGATCGGTACATGCTGTGTGCTTCTGAAGGAGGTAATATTGACGAAAAAGGTAGTCCGTTAATGAAGAGCAAGCCTATTCTTATTGACGGTTGTGCTACTCGACAGCAAAAGCTTATGGGCGCTGTTGGTGTTTCTGTAAGTATTTTGTAAATAATAATATCAAACTTCCACCAAGGGTGAAAAGTTAATTAATACAGCGGATTGGGATTACCGATGAACTTGTAGCATTTGAAAGACCTTGTCAAAGAAATATCGCTGATCCTTATTGGATAATAGGCTCGGATACCTTCTCATTTTTTGTAATAATTTTATCATCACGACCTACAACCGAAGACTTGATTTCTGTGTTTATGTTCTTTTGCCAGTGTGAAGAGCCAGAAGAAGAAAAACAGTTTAAAGATGTAGTAATCCTCGACGAAACACGAAAGAATGGTTCAGGGACGAATGATTATATTGCTACGCGAAGAAGCGGCATTTGTCAGGTATTTCATATTGGCAGATTATTTCTATCAAATAAATAATAGTTAAAAAAAACTAAAATACACGCTTTAATAAGATATACAACTAAAAAAGTAAAAATAATTGATACTGAATTTAAGATAAGAAAATGGAGTAAAATACATATATTTTATTGTTACAAAGCGTGGGGTGCAGGAGGATAAGTAAGTATGAACAAAAAGTCATTTTCATTCATTGTCACTCGAAAGAAAAGGATAGCAATCAGTCGCAACGTCATTCGAGGTCAAATTTTTGTGCTTCACTTTTATATACGGAATGCAATCTCCATTTGGGTATAAGCTTCTTGATTGACGTGATCACGCCATCTATTAGTCAGTAGTGTACACGCCACCTAGTGGTCAGTAGCAATGGTCATCAATTATAAGAATAATTAATCCTGGCGAATTTAATCAGGATAATTATATATTTTAATCGAATTATTGTATTGTCATCGGTCTTTGACAGGTGTGCAAAATTTGAACGAAATCTGGCCGTTTAAAGTGGGTCAAAATCGCGCCCAAAGAAGTCGGTTACAAACAAACATACAAACATACAAACATACAAACATACAAACATACAAACATACAAACATACAAACATACAAACATACAAACATACAAACATACAAACATACAAACATACAAACATACAAACATACAAACATACAAACATACAAACATACAAACATACAAACATACAAACATACAAACATACAAACATACAAACATACAAACATACAAACATACAAACATACAAACATACAAACATACAAACATACAAACATACAAACATACAAACATACAAACATACAAACATACAAACATACAAACATACAAACATACAAACATACAAACATACAAACATACAAACATACAAACATACAAACATACAAACATACAAACATACAAACATACAAACATACAAACATACAAACATACAAACATACAAACATACAAACATACAAACATACAAACATACAAACATACAAACATACAAACATACAAACATACAAACATACAAACATACAAACATACAAACATACAAACATACAAACATACAAACATACAAACATACAAACATACAGGTGAAGCTAATAAAAAGCGTGTAAAAACTGGATATGTTTCACCGCTTGGTCTATTTTTAACCACCAAGTACTATATTCCGTTGAGTTAGTGGAAGCTCTATATTCTGTTTTGAATGGCAGTATACTGTATATGTGTTAGCGATGATATCCCGGACATCAGCCTGTTTGAGATTGAGATGGCCCTCAAACAACTTAAAAACAACAAGGCGCCGGGTGAAGACGGAATCACTTCAGAGCTTCTGAAAGCGGGCGGAACGCCGGTACTGAAAGTCCTTCAGAGGCTCTTTAATTCCGTTCTCCTCGAGGGCTCAACGCCGGAGGCATGGAGCAGGAGCGTGGTGGTACTGTTCTTCAAAAAAGGTGATAACACTTTGCTGAAGAACTACAGGCCCATCTCGCTCCTGAGCCATGTCTATAAGTTGTTTTCAAGGGTCATCACAAATCGTCTCGAACGCAGGTTTGATGACTTCCAGCCTCCCGAACAAGCCGGTTTCCGAAAAGGCTTTAGTACCATAGACCACATCCATACGCTTCGGCAAGTTATACAAAAAACCGAGGAGTATAACTTGCCGCTTTGTTTAGCGTTTGTGGACTATGAGAAAGCCTTTGATTCGATCGAGACCTGGGCTGTGCTACAGTCTCTTCAGCGGTGCCACATAGACTATCGGTACATCGAAGTGTTGAGGTGTATATACAACAACGCCACCATGTCGGTCCGAGTACAGGATCAGAGCACGAAGGCTATTCCACTACAGAGAGGCGTGAGACAGGGAGATGTCATATCTCCGAAACTGTTCACTGCCGCGCTGGAAAATGCCTTCAAGCTCTTGCAGTGGAAAGGATTCGGCATCAACATCAACGGCGAGTATATTACTCACCTTCGATTTGCCGACGATATTGTAGTCTTGGCAGAATCGCTGGAAGACCTTAGCACTATGCTCGAAGACCTTAATCGAGTTTCCCAACAGGTGGGTCTTAAAATGAACATGGATAAAACGAAGATCATGTCGAATATCCATGTTGTGCCCACCCCCATTGGAGTTGGGGGCTCGACTCTCGAAGTTGTAGACGAATATGTCTATTTAGGACAAGTGGTCCGGTTAGGCAGGTCCAACTTCGAGAGAGAGGTCAATCGGCGAATCCAACTCGGTTGGGCAGCGTTCGGGAAACTTCGCGACGTCTTCTCGTCCAAAATACCTCAGTGCTTAAAATCGAAAGTCTTCGATAGTTGTGTGTTACCAGTGATGACATACGGCACCGAGACGTGGCCTCTCACTGTGGGCCTCATTAAAAGGCTCAAAGTCACTCAACGAGCCATGGAGCGGGCTATGCTCGGTGTTTCCCTACGAGATCGAATCAGAAATGAGGAGATCCGTAGGAGAACCAAGGTTACCGACATAGCCCATAGGATTGGCAAGTTGAAGTGGCAATGGGCCGGGCACATAGCTCGTAGAACCGATGGCCGTTGGGGCCGAAAGGTTCTCGAGTGGAGGCCACGTACAGGCAAGCGAAGTGTCGGACGCCCGCCCACAAGGTGGACGGACGATCTGACTAAGGTCGCAGGAAGTCGCTGGATGCAGGCCGCTTCCAACAGGTCATTGTGGAGATCATTGGGGGAGGCCTATGTTCAGCAGTGGACTTCCTGTGGCTGATATGATGATGATACTGTATAGCTACTGTTTACGGGTCATTCACAGCCTTATCCATAGACAGTTTTAAAATTTTGTTATAATATGTTTTATCTCGAACAGCTTTTGAATTCAATTTGAGCGAAGAAGACAAAACATTCGAAAGCTAAAATAGATTTTAAAACTGTCTATGAATAAGGCTGTAAGAATTTAAAGATTTTAAATAACTGGTTCGGTTCTGAGGGTGGAGACAACGTTTTTTTTTAAACTGGCGTTGGCAAATTATTTTCAAGAAACTGATGCAAACTGCAGTGCAATGCAAATAGAGAATATACCAAGAAGAAATGTTTATGTTTTGCCGGTCGACACATTTATTACATCTTAGTCGAAACCTGATATACTATTAATGTTGAATCCGAAATTGAAAAATCTGTAGGATAGTCATTTTCTGGGCCTTCTCTGGTCTCTCGTTATTTCTGATATTTATATAACATCTCTCAGTACGCTAAATACTGTGTATGTGTATTTTGGGAATTAATTACTTCGATATAACTCGAGTATACCTTGTAGAATGACCACGGAGGCCCATTGGTTACTTGGATGGGTGCGCAAGAAGTTTTGATCGGTATTGCTTCCGTGTTTCGAGTGGACAACCAATCGCACTGCGTTGGCCCTTTCCTTTACACAAGCACGCAGTGTAATGGAGCCTTCCTTGACTGCATATTGAGTGGCACTCAGAAGTAAGTAATACATTAGCGATTGAAGTAGGCCGATATTTATTTTCAATGTTTTAAAATCACAAAAGTAATTTTAAAGCGCAGTTCAGTGTTTTGGATGCGGTCGATCAGCCTAACACCGAGAATACGGAATACATTTAGGTTCTAAAACTCGCATTGTGAATTTAGGGCGCAAGGCGGGCTCATTATAATGAACATGAGTGAAATGGACTGGGCAGGACATGAGACTCAAATGCATCCAAACCGTTGGTCCAGACTTGTAGCCACAAGCTGGATTCCTGCGAATAGCCGGAGAAAACGCGGTAGACCGAATATGCGGTGGAAAGACGAGTTGGATGCATTCGAGCCAAAATGGCAAAAGCTCAATGAAGACAGGGCCAAGTGGTGTAACAAAGGAAAGATCTTTGCTCATCAGTGGGGCATACAAAAGGCTAAAAATGTTAATGTAAGAAAGCTCGTATTGCATGGTGAAAATATTTTGTATGGGAAAGTAAGCAGTGCTTCACATATTGACTATTGGCTTTATATTATCGCTCATTGAGATTAGTCGTCGGGGCAGATATTTGGGCTGCAAGTGATTTTGGTATATTATTTATACAAACATGTATAGTACTTTTACAAAATATGCAAGAAAAGTATCATATGGGAAGGTTCTAGAAATTTCGTGTTATTATGAAGTTTTGCCACTCGACTCACTTATAGTTTATAGACTATGTTAATGTCTTATATAAATAAGGTTAAAAGAATCCAAGTATATTATTAAAAATAAATATTGCTCGGAATTTAAACTACATTTATTTCAACAGCCGAAGATACGACATCTGTGATCAACCGCCGAGCGTGAAGGGATTCGATGTCATCGAACGAAGGATATCTTGGCTGAACCATCCTGAAGGGTAAACTGTCTTTACTATTACAAAGAAATATACCCTTTGAAAATCGCCCTTACCTTTTCGATACATATGCATTACGTATCGAAATGTTGATGTCAAGATTTTGTGCGTATCAGAAACTATACTTAATACGAGAGATATTTCGGTCTCACAACATACATACCAGAAATCATTTCATTATGTTATTGTTATTCGTCAAATGAACGCACTAAAATTTTATGTATTCTGGTCTATTTATTAATAACCTGGTAAAGTACATTAAAACTAATAATTTATTTTTCACAGACCGGCAGACAATGAGGTACTGCAAATGCGACCGCAAATTCCGCTTTCAAACTACGCCTAGAGAAAAGTAGAAACGTGAATAACTTGCCTTAAAGATAGTATTATACAACTTATAAATAATTTATATAAATAGACATTGTTTTATTTTACACCTTTTCATATAGCGATGATATATGATTGCCAAATGAGCAAGTAGAGACAGGGTACAACATTACTCTATGTATACTATAATATACATTAATTTGCAAATATATATTTTTTACTTCATTGAATGGCAAAACGAGCATGCAGTTCTCATGAAAGTAAGCAATACTCCCGCTCAAGAATAGTGGCAAAACCAAACATCACAACAGGAATTATTGAATTAATTTAATTACAAAGCCATGCTTGGCATTCCACTGCGCTCGCCATCCTGATGTCCAGTAACTACTCTGGCTACAACTTTAAACTGGAATACAACAGTACATTTAAACTGCTGTTTGGCGGACAACTAGACATGGCTGTAGCCTACTTAGGCGGCTTTTCATATAGGAGAGGCTTGCACCAGCTAAATATATAGGAATTAAAACTTTACAACAACGTATTGATTCACATCACTTAAGGTCAGGAAAAAATGAATTATTTTTCAGGTAAAAATAATTCATTTCCAATAAATCAACAGAGTTGAAATAACTCTGATAATTGTAAAATTCGAATGGGAGAAATTGAAATTTAATTCATCGACTGCACTCGAGTCGTAAAAATGGTTTGCTGCCAATCTGAAAATTGGATGGATGAATTTCAAACAATATTATCATATATTTTGTCTTAAAATTAGGTTTACAACTGTATTGAAAACGAATTTGTAACATCTGGTGAAGGAATATTTTAAAATTATTAGTGTAGAAGCGATACTATAATTTTCTAGCATTCAAAACTAGTTACATTATTAGTTTAAAAGTAGCATTGAAATGATTTAAGATAAGAATATTATGTTCGGGACATAATAATTTGGTATTTTCTAATTAATAAGGTTTTTACGTCAGAGCCTGAATTTTCAAATCTATTGTTAAAAAATGATTGTTCTGTGAAATATTTATAAAAAAAACCACTCGTATTAAAATCGGATTCAAATCTCGATAGGATAAGTCTTTTTTTTTAAATTCCAGTCGTGAATGTTTAGATTAAATTAATTTGCCACTAAAATATTGAAAGTTTTATAACTACATATTACATTAACCATATAATAAATTCTAAATAACGCGCTTCTCTAGCTACGTAAGTTCATTAATTCTGATGATGAGTTACAATCGTCAAAACACAGCAAATATCATATTTTGTATACCAAACCACTCAGGCCTTTTCAGTCAATATTACTTAAGAAATTACGTATATATAGGCTAGCAACTACGGCTTGGAATGCGTCCATAAGTCATATGTACTCTATATTATGTCCATAACACATCGAGTTTGTTAACCTCGGCAATATTAAACATATTTGAAGAAACCAACACCATTTTCGCTCAGCCGAGCTTATTCGGCTAAATCGCTGGACCCTGAAAATGTTTCCGTAGCCTACGTTTACTGAATCGGAAAGGCTTTTTTATTTCGCTGCGTTATACCGGAGCTGGACGAGAGGCGATAAGATTCAAAGCGTTTTGAAAAGGAATTTGCTTGGAAACGTTTTCGCCGGCATTTTTCAGTTTAATTCGATAGGAGAAATTCATGTTCCAAAAGTGTTTGGAACTTAGCGTTATGGGTTTTTTTTGTTTAGGCAGTGGAAAATGTTTCAGAAAAAAATGTATATCAAGAACTTTTTTAAAATAAACAATACTAAGAAATGCGTGTGGAATCGAACAATACAATATGAATAAAAGTAATCCTTTTATAGTTTTTGGGTTCATCAATTTATCAGTATACACTAGGCTTGCATGGTGGAGCATTTAAACTACAAAGCCCTTTTTATATGAATAGAAAAAAGGTTTAAATTTTAATGTACAATAGAAAATAAGAAATTGGATTAAACATTGCAACTAGTGTACAGGTTTTTTTTTATATAATTTAAATAAACATACTATATATCATAGAACTTCGAAATTGTTTTCGTGGAATATGTTAATGTGAAACCAATTTGTATTAATTTATCAAAGTCATAATAGTAAGTGGATGTCTTTATTTATTTAAGAAAACCATTTTATAACAATATAAATGTATTCTAAAAACTACATGTTTTTTTAACATGCGCCACACTCCACAATATACATATACTGAGCGAATAATTAAAAGACTCATGAAAGTTATTATTTTTGTTAAGTATTCTTTGAAGTTTTTTTGTGAAACTCTGTAGATATTTACACATCCAAGCCAAATCTTTTACCAGTAACCACCGTAATTTGATGTAAATTAGTCGTTAATTTTCCTTTTTGCTGTACCAATTACGCAGTTTCTTTTTCAACTATTACATAACAAATGGTTTTAACATTAATCCTTTTCCAGAAGTTAATTAAGTACTTTAATATATTTTCGCTGAACGGGTCAAATGTTCGATTTCTTAATTAAAACATTAATCAAGTTTTTGTTTCCCCCAGTCATAACGTAAAACACCCTGTGTATATGTACATAGTAAATAAGCATGCAGTATGTAATTCAGAAAAAAAAACTTTTGGGGTTGATGCTTTTGAATATTAAAATTATTTTCTTCGTGATTTTTACAATGGCATGTTCACCAATGAACTTCCTGCGGCTAAAGATAGAAAGACAGAGATAGAGATAGCGAGAGAAGCAATTATTTATTTATTTATTTATTTATATGCTTTATTGTACACCAAGAAGAAATACAAAATACTTAAAATACTAGACATGGTTACAATAGGCGGCCTTATCGCCTCAATTATCAAAATTGTACCTACAAAATTTTCACTCTAGTGGACATTTACGTAGTACGGGTGAAAAAATATATATTTTTAACTATTTTAGCTGCTATGCCAGATAAGCATACATAACAACAACATAATAAGAAGAATGTGACGTAATTGCTATATTTGATTAATTAAAGATAAAAGATTTAACATTATATTAATAAATAAACGATGAGGGCATACTCTATGATTACACATTGAATTACCGTTAAACAATACACTGTGTTATCTTGTCAAACCTAACTCACAAGCAGGTACAGCTACAACCTAATAATTAACGTCCGCTGATAATAATTCTGCAACAATAAACTCCGGATTGGCCGGTGTGACTGCGCGATTCCGGTTTTCCGGTTAGCGACTTAGCAATTTAGCGGTTACCCTCACTAACTGAAGGACGATTGTTTCGTTAATGAAGAGTTTTGTTATTGTGATTTATAATTGGTGTTCTTTATTATTTCCGTACGTCAGCTCCAGACACAGGGAATTGGGACGGCTTTGGAAGTAACTAGGTGTTGAGGCTTTTCATTGTTATATTACTATTGCCGTCTTTAGGATAACACTAAGTAGTGTTGTACTTGATATCGATTATTGTACGACGATGGATGGAGGTAAATATTTTTTCTATGATTTGTTTGTCTTTTTAACTGATTTTAAAAAGGAGGAGATTCTCAATTCGAATGAATCATTTATTAATTATTTTTATTAGTCTATAGCAACTGTTTATACTGTAATGATGGATAATGCCATGGGATAGATAAGAGCATTTTGATCTTGAATTTAAAGACACTATTATTATTGAAATTCACCCTTACGAGTCTATTGATAACTTGCATTAATTGAAATAAAATTATTATTTACGGATTTTATAGCGGATTTGGTTTAATTTTTAGATTTTTTACTTCCCGACGTTTCGATTACTTTACAGATTACTTCGATTATTTTTTTAACTTTACTTTCGTGGCTGGAACTTGCATTAAGTAATTAAACAACCAATGCCCACCATATGTCTTGTAGTCAACATTGCCAGTAGATAAAAAAGTGAGCTTCATAACCTATTTCCATGAAACCGAAAAACAATCATCCCAATTTTCCATTATAAACAACATCAGGAAACAACTGTCTGAAGCGTAGAACAAACTCGAAGCAGAACTGCAGCCGAAAATAAATACAATGTAAAGGCGAGTGTACACTAATCGCGCAGATGGTCCGGTACTCGCAGTGTATCCGCGACGCGAGCGCCTCGCTCTTGTTAATGTTCGCTACAAGAGGAGTCTATAAAGAACTACGAAACTCTTAGACACACTGAGATAAGGTGCGTTGGTATACACCATATTTTAGTCACTGTTGGTAGGTCTCTCATATGTGAGAGGCCGCCCGGATAGGTACCACCAGAATGTCTATTTGTTGTCTATTTAATGTGGGACAGAACCGTGTTGTAATAGTTGGTACCAGCACCTCCGCCTTACCCCTTCTACAGGGTATTTCAAGAATGTTATCGAAAACTGATACCAACCGGTAAATCGATAGTTTTTGATAAAACAATATCTAATTTTAACCCTTGCGTACTATAGCGTCTTTAAAAATGAAAGGGTTTAGATTAAAATTTAGAAAAACTATGTTTTTACCACCCAAATACAACGAAAAAAATACATTTTTTTCGTTTCATTATGTATGACGCCACTAAAACTCCCATCCTTCGTTTTCGGTTGCAGCCTTGATATACCCTGTATATGTATGTTTATGTATAAACCGACATTTAATTCACATTTTATATTACCAGTGCAATTCTCAACATTCCTATACCCATCCAATCTGTTTGAACGTACAAGTAACGAATATAGTAGACCGGTGCTTTCCTCTACCGTTCAGAGGATTAAACTTTTGCCGCAGTTGTGCCGAAACAGCCGCGACGAGTTCAGCAATAACTCCGCCGTGCCGAGGACATCTTGAATTTTGTAAAGATGAATTTGTAGTTATAGTACTGTTTGAACCAGAGATAATACATACCGGGTATATCAAGAGTGCTACCGAAAACGAAGCCGGGTGGTAGTTTTAGTGACTACAAACACAATGCAACTAAAAATTTCGCAAAGAAACGCGACAATTCTTTTTTAATATTTTTTAAATATCGTCGAGTTTGGCTGACAAATCCATAGTTTTTGCTAAAATAATAATTTAAAGCCGTGCATACCATAGCTTCTTTAAAAATAAAAGAGTGCACACTATTATTTAAGAAAAACCTATGTATTTACCTTCCTAATACGACGATAGAAAAAAAAATAACAAAAAAAATCGTCACAAATTTTAGCATAAAATTTAGTTGCATTGTGTCTGAAGTGTCTAAAACTACCACCCAACTTCGTTTTCGTTAGCAGTCTTGATATACCCTGTATACATATCATACATAAGCCCACGCCTTTTTTCTCAGAAGGTGTAAGCAGATGTTATAAAATATGATTTCAATTTATGTCATAACACATATCAGGATAAAAGTTACTAATTTTCAATTATCAAAGTGAAATGTTGGCACTTCGTGGGGTATAATAACATATATATTTTAAACTTACGACACAAAAACGTATTTGGTTTAATATTATGTAAAAGCATATTTGTAGATATTATGTTTCACAAACGATCCAAAGGCGTAACAGTAAAATTAACATTTAAAAAAAAATGTGAACAGGTTTATTTTAATTCACTCAGCGTATTATAGTCGAAATATCCCCCCCCCCCACCCTCAGTTATACTTATTATCCAAATAAAACATGAAATTGTGGAGTCCGAAATACGTTTCGGAATAAGAGATTTCTTGATTTAAAATTGCCTTAATAATAGGCTAAATAAAACCCAATATAAAGACGCAACAAGCATCAACTTCTGATTGCCAGGAATTATTTTGTTGGAGAATTAATTTTAGAGTTACATAAGGAATATTGTGTTTCCTTACAAATTAATTAAGAACAAAAGAGGCGCAGACTTAGTTGACTTACGTTAGTTAAAATTTTTATTCGCGTTGCATTGTATTTCCTTATTTGTATACAACGGACTGTAAATAATGATTATATTATGATAAATTCTTATTGTGTCTCTTATTATTCTGTTTCTTAATCTTATTCCACGAAGTTATGCAAAATATTTGAAAAAGTTTTTGCTAGTGGCAGGACGCGGCTAGATGACCACCACCATACACAATACTCAACAATACGTAATAAGCTTCTTCGAAGCCTGTGTATCTCATATTAAGCGAATGGTATGTCAGTTCTTGAAAAATATAAATCTTTCCGGTAGATATCTGAACTGCACTACACCTAGGTATTATCAAATGAACTGCAGTAGCTTTCGTGCCATTACAACAATTACAACCAATCCGAATTTATTTCAACAAATAATCTGAAGAAAATAACCTGGTTCATTCATGCTAGCCACCAACAGAAATCTGTTGGGAATAAATCGAAACTCGAAGGAAAATTATTCTTAAAGTTATTGACCGAGAAAAACGCCCCTTTCCTTTGTTAGTATAAATACCGTAAATTGTGAAGAGTTATAGAAAATATTTGATTTCGGAAATGGGTCGCGTATACGAATTGTGAGCTAAGTTTTGTGTAAGTATTTTATATGGACGGGCTTGGGAATATTGGATTATAATATTATAAAACACTATTAAATGTAGTTTATATATTTTGTTATTTAAAGAAAAGAGTTTAACCATTGACTAGCATCGTGGGGGCCTCGCAGTCCCCACGCTTGACGTTTCCTTAGTTTTATAATAAGCTAAGTATTGTAAACGGCCACTATTTTCAGTATTTTCATTACGTCGCCATTCGCAATGTATGTCGGACGTTTAGCCCTATATTACTTACCTAGATGCACATATGCACATGTTGGGGGTAGCGCGGACTCTACTATACCATTTACGTTTGTCAAAATTACGATACCAGTTAAGGGTTAACTATGAAATGGGTACCTAAAGAAGTTTTATGAAGCTTAGTAAATTCGTTGGTGCTGTCGCGAAACTTTTCCATCCTAAAACACCCTAATACTTGCAGATCAAGGAAACTTTTTTCTTATTATTTCTAATGGGAAAATATTCGTATCTCTCGGATAGGCACTTTTTTCAGTGATTGTAAATCTGTCATGGTGATGATATTTACTTGGATGCTTTACAAATGGGTAATAAATATATGCAGACTACAGTAACCAAGTACTACAGTACTTACTAATGCTATGGCTATACTAGCTTACGTCTACCGCCCATTTACCGCAATAATTATTGCATTGAATTATTGCCTATATTACCGCGTAAAATGGTGTGGCTACTCAAGTTTACCGAGTTGTACTAGGCGGTAAAAATGTAATTTTTCAAGATGGAGGTTAAAGCTGCGACGTTGTTGTACTTTGTGACTTTAAATTAAACAAATGTATTAGGCTGGAAAAATACTATTTAAACGCCACGCAACCTGACACACGCCACACAACGTAGCATCGCGTGTTCGTAGTATGGTCTGGTCATAGAAATTACTACGATTTGATTTGATTCAACACGTGCCGCGTCGGGTCGAGTCGCGTGGCCTTTCAGTAGTATGTTTCAGGCCTAATCGTGCCTACAAAAAATAATAATCGAATTATTTTGACATCAGTCATCAACAATTCTAACAACGATAGCCCCTATACATCCCAATGTAGGGCACAGGCCTCGACTTCAATGAAAGTACAAATGAGAGGGCTTTTCTAACTATTTAATATAAACCAATATTCACCAAATATAAAATACATTTCACAATGATCAGACAAAATCAAACCCACACTCAATCATCCAATATGTTAACACTTGAGTAATGCGTAGTTAATTAAACGATGGAGTGGCATCACCGCCGCGTTGGTAACTAAACAGCTGATGCTAATGACGTCGCGTTGTTAGAGACCACTCGCGCGTGTCAACACGAGTCCAACGCTCATTCCGATATTTATATAAAGTTCAATTCTGTGCTTTATTTGGGTATATTATTGTGTATAAGGAGAGTGCACAGATCACTCCCAATAGATACCTAATGCAAGGCAGCGGTTGCGCCCAACACATTTAAGATTTCAGATAGATATAAACCGATGCCAAATGTCGCGTCATCAGTATCGTCCAAGTAGTAGACCCGCACATGTCGTCGCACGTTAGCGAAAATTACATTTTGGGAACATAATATTACAGTTAATAATGATTTGTTCAATAAAATGGTGTGCAAAAACTCAAAAAAATAAAGTATCTAAAAAACGCAATAAGTTTTCATCGATAACTAATATTCTTTAAATTATTTTGGTCCCGAGCGAGCTCAATTTATACTGGTTAATGTATCAATGTCAAACAGTCGAGTACGGATGGAGAATCAGCCGTCTCTTTTTCGCATAGCAGTAACCGTAATAAGCCATCTTTTTTTGGCGAAATCACGCGTTCTTCTAGTGTTTGACGCATGTTTATAATATAATTCCCAGAAATATCGATATTGTAAAACAATAATGTAAATTAATTTTATTAAATGACAATGTCAAAAAATATATATTGATTTAAATAAAAATTGCAAATTACCATAATCACGTTATTTTATGTAATTTGAAATAGTTGAATTTGTTAACAAGGTACGTTTACAATATTTTTTTATTTATTTTATCTTTGGCGTAATTAAATTTCCTTTTTTCCTTCTAGTTGTATACGTTTTCAAATATAATGGGAGGGTATTCATCATAAGTCATAAGAGCTTTAAATTGCCTACGTGACCAATAAATACATTTCATTTCATTTCATAAGTTTTAGTATACTAAGTTTATTGAGAATCAGTAGCACAAGCTATTGCACTAATTTTAACATACGTTGTATAAATCGTATCAAAAACATTCATAGTTCGTCAAGTGGGTTTCATCGTCACTTGTCGATATTACATTTACTACAGCCGCCGTCAAAATGCAAGAAACGGAATAAGTTATTGCAGCCCTTTCGGGCGTGAGGTTTAGTTATTTACTATTTCATATTTTTATCTGATCTTTTATATCAACACTTAATTTGGGTATTTCGCCATTATGGTATACAAAAATACACGGTGAATAATAGAAATAAAACCGTTACATACTAAAGTATAAATCTTAATTCTATTTTATTCGTAGTTAGCGGTTACCGGTTGGTATAATTTATCAGGCCGGTGAAAAAATATTATCAAACATTTAACAAGTTGGTAATTAAGTTATAGAAGCGATCATAACATATGAACTTACTGGCAAATCGAACTATCGATACATTTTTTTATTTATCGACTTATGCCTCATCTCTCCAGTGAAGTCCACGTCACCGCGCTGCA
Source organism: Hyles euphorbiae (assembly GCA_023078785.2). Classification (NCBI taxonomy): domain Eukaryota; kingdom Metazoa; phylum Arthropoda; class Insecta; order Lepidoptera; family Sphingidae; genus Hyles; species Hyles euphorbiae. Next base: position 6,483,663 of record CM041030.1, read on the forward strand.
ACCCGCCCACCCCCCGCGCAGTTCCCTTCGTTGGCGTTTTTGATTCAAAACAAAACTATCGTAATGCGGTATCTATTGGAAGTGATCTGTGGGAGAGTGCCTATTTTACTATCAAACTTATTATCGGTGCGAAGATGGTTTCCCTCGATGAAACCGACTTTTTTGGGTACGGAAAAACATATATTTCACATAAAAATATAATTATTGAGATCCAGGCCCGGAGTTCTTGTAGAAATGAACTGAAATAAAAAAATGTGCAACAAACTCTCAGTGAACAAAATGTAAAGTTGGATTTAATTATTTTATAAAAATCTGTCGCCTGTGATAAAACAGGATAACCTTTAAGGACAAACCATAAAATGGTATAATTAATTTCAAGTACCTGCTTATATAGCCTATATGAATGGGCATTCCCTTTGACCTAATAAAAGTTTTTAGTTACAGTAATATGAGAAACTTCTCGATAACTTACGTTCACAAAATACCGCTGAAGAGTACCAATAGTGCTGAGGCGCTACTATATTCATCCGAAACGAAGTTCGAAACTTCGGACGAACAAAGTTTGTGACGATACGAATGTACCTACTCTGTAAATGTTCGGATTGCCGATATATTTGAATCATTCATTCTTCGATCCGAAGATTCGAATTTGGTGTTACAGAGTAGGTTTCGAAACGAAAAACGTCACGAAGATTCGAATTTCGGATGTATATTGTAGGGTATAGACATTCGGAAATCCTTATGTAGCTTTATTCTTTCTAATTTTTTGCCACGCACGAGTTCTCCTTTCTTACCTTTGTTAATGAACTGTTTTGTCATTTTGATAGTTAATTTTATTTTTTGAAAATACTAATTACACTGGTCTACAAAATTTAACTTTTTGTTTATCTGTAAAATAAATGCTTTATTATTTTACTAATTTGGGGTCACTGAATACGAAAATATAAACCAAATTTGAAAGTTAGCTCTTATTTTAAAATTATGGCTGGTATCGAAATATATGACGTAAGAGTAAAATTTCATAGAATATAAATCGATTCTTTTTTAAAAAAGACATTTTCTTTACTTTTTCATAAACTTTTTACATGAAACTGAGTATTTTAAAATATTTCCCAAGTATTTAGCCTTTACTATTCAATAATTTCTTTTTTTTTCGTTTTCCTTTTGGAATTATCTTTACGAAAACCTTAAACCAAGTTCTAGCAGTAGTCCGCTAGCATTGACGCATTCTATCGGCCGTTGTATTTCTTTTCCATTGTCAATAAGTCTTGGTGAAATCGTTCACCATGTTCGTCAGTCATATCACCGCAGTTAGGATGAAAAAATCGAGGTGAGAATGAAGAAAGTGAATTTTTGGGGACATATTGCGACCCATTTGCTGATACTTTTGCAGAAGATTGTTCACAAGCTCGTGGTAATTTTCAAATCTCCTATTGCCCAAAAAATCATGAACTGCTCTAAAAGATTCCCATGCCTCTTTTTCGATGCCCTGTGAAATCGGATCAAAGTTAGTTCCTTAAGAATCTCTCATATTTGAGGTCCGACGAAAACTCCCCCTTTTATTTTGGCGCCGCATAGATGTCGAAATTCACTTCGCAAGTAATCAATTACTTGCAAAGTGGGTGCGAAAAAAGGTGGACCAACCTTCAAAGGTTGGTCCACCTTTGTTGAGAGGATTAACCAAGGTCTTCATTAATCTCAATTTCATATGCGATAGAGGGAGAAATTTTTTATGAGGATCGACTAGGGGAGGATATTTAACGTTATTTTCTCCAGGGCACAGACTTTGTCTTCAAGTCCAATCTTTTTTAAAGTAATGTAACGAGCTAGCCCGACTATCCCACCCACACAAGAAGCACCAGCACTTGGTGTAGCCCATTTGCAGACCCAACAAACCGTAGTTTTTGCAACAGAAATTTGTCGAAAATGAGAAATAACTTTTAAAATTTCGCGTTTTAACAAACAAATGAAACGCTAATACTATAAGACACATGAAACGAAAGCATAATAATAAAATTAACGCGGATACTCTCACAAAATTATTTGAAATCTCATAATATAAAGTGACATCCACCAAGTTACCCGGTATTATCTTAAATATAGCATAAATTAATAATAAGAGCTAACTATTAATTTTAAGTTCTGTATTTAGATTAAGGGGCTCGAATACTAAAGATGTATAGCAGTTTCAAGTAAAAGGCAATTTTCATGTTGACCAGTGTTATTTTACAAGCTGTGAATTACATAGATCTACATTATGCAATGCATAGAAATTTACTTGAAAAAATAAAAAAAAATGCTTCTCAGACTTAATTATATTAATGTTCTTATTATTTCGGATACACATTTATTCTAGATATCCGTCAATCCGTTGAAAGTGCTTTAAACAGTATAACTTTCATATCACATTCCCTGAAGCCGAACATGTTGAAATCACAAGCAAAAATATTATGTGTGTTACCAATACTAAATGGTGAATGTGGTACGGTTCAATTTGTTTCATAGTTTCCAGCCTTTTGTGGCTTCAGTCCATATTGATACCGCACGTGGCTTGTATACTGATGGCAGGAATTATTTCGGTTTCTGTAACAGCTTTCCGTAGTTAGTGGCTAATGACAGGGTTGGAAGGATTAAATTTATAAGGTCAGCACAGATGGATATTATTAAGTTGTTTTCTATAAAAACCGGTAATAAAAATAATCTTCTAATTTGGTTTTTACGGGACTCGCATATCACTTTTAGTAGCTTTGTTGTGTTACAAACAATTTATTACAGAGTTGTGTTCCGGTTTAAAGGGCATTGTAGCCAGAGTAACTACTTTAAAGAAATTATTGAGACTTAACATATTATGTCACAGGATGGTAAGCGCAGTAGAATGCCAAGCATTGCTCTGTAATTCATGGTGTTGTTTGGCTTTGCTACTGTCCATGAGCGGTCGTATCGCTTACCATCAGACGAATGCTATGATAGTCGCGTAATTGTACGCTGCAAAAAAATATTTCCTGAATTTGATAAAGTCATACAGGAATTAAAGACGTCAAATCACAATAATCTACATCATTTGAGTTAAGGAGGCATCCATTATTCAATCAGGCTTGGATAAATATGTCCATCGAATAGTGATGGTCATTTTTCGATTAAGAATACTCTAACTGCAATATATAGTAATTAGTACTCACCAGTCATTTAGCCGAGCCAGTATATAACAAGGTTAGCCATAACATGTTCTAAAAATAATTACGTGTAAACTTCGTACCGTATTAACCCTTAGTCACGTTTTTAATTGGAATCGTACTTTTCCAAGTCCTTAATTTTAAATTGAGTGGATCATGGAGGCGCGCGCCGTCGAGAGGTTCAATTTAATTGAAGGAAATCCGGTTCCATTTAGCGCAGTTATATGAGACACACGTAATATTTGCCTTTTTAGGTTTACTTAAGCGTGTTTTGATGTACTGGTGCTGACGATATTTCTAGATATTTTTATTTAGTAATAAAAAAACGCTATAAGTGCGATCGCACAGTTTACAAAATCATTTAAAGGCTTTGAGTTAAAGAGCATTTAAATAACTTTGGTTCCTACCGGGCTTCCAAAGTCACTTTAACGTAATGGTTTCACGAAAACACATAAGTTTGAAATCCCTTAGATGAAAAATATTTGTATTAAAAATCTCTACGCGAAAAACTTCTTAAAACTTGACATACAGAAACGTAATACCGAATATTTCTTTGGAAATACGAAAATATCCGTACATTTGCTTTCAAACTCAAACTGTTCTATTTATTACTAGCCGCAGAGCTTTACCATGCTTGTGTACAAGTGCATCCCCACAATAGCAGCCGATTCGAATGTCTCACACAAGTCAATGGATATCGAACAATCGCACTTAGCCGCGATACAAATCCTCAGTCGCGGCGACAAACGACCGATTGTCTTCCGACGCCACTTGTCTTGAGGCTTGCCTTTGTCACCTGCCAATAGGCATGACCTATTTTAAACTATGACGACTGATATATTTTAAATATCTTGGAAATAGAGTACGTAACTGGTGGTTGGTCTCTCACATGTGTGAGGTCGCCTGGGTAAGCGCGATGTCTATTTCTCTCGTCAAAAAGTAAATCTTATGTCTTAGCATGACGAGCGCAGTGGAATGCCAAGCATTGTTTTGTAATTCAAGGTGTTGTTTGGTTTTGCTGTGTGGTTCATGAGTTGTCGTATTGCTTAAAATCAGTTGAAGGGCATGCTCGTCTCACCATTAATTGCAATAAATAAAGTGAGTAAAAGGTGCTCGAAGCAGAAATGGTTAAAAATGAAACAACTGATTTAAGATTAAATAATCAGCAATGTAAAGCATCCTGTGAAATGAACGTTTTGTTTTATGTTCGGTGATAATGTGGTTATACCAAACTAAATATTATTGAGGTTACATTGCACTACGAAAACTAACTACAATAACTATTATAAATAGACGTTGTTTTAAATAACATGTTTATGCTGGTGTCAATTCAAATTTGTTATTTATTATCAAGCTGTGTGTGTTATTTATTTTCATTAGCAAATTGAATAAAATAAAGCCTTTATTTTGATGCGCTTGTAAATAAAAAAATCTTTACATTAACAAATTATTTATTTAAAGCCTTCTTCTTCGGTCTCGTCAACACTAAGCTTTTAAAACAACCCGCGTTTCCTCCAGCATTTTAAAAATGATTTATAACGGCCATTATAAATTCGAATAAACATTTCAAGTATAAATCAGAGGCAGACAATGAAAATTCAATTCAAAAATAAAAAATCGCGTTGACGATAAAGCATTGGCGTCGAAAAATGCTATTAAAAGCGGCCGGTAGTGGAGCATCGTAGTTTTAACAAACTGGTTGTTTCAGAATTGCTGGAGCCAAAAATATAGTGTTATTTGTTCGTAAACCAGATTTGATTTTAGCTCTAAAAAGCAATTGATTTTCAGTTGAACAACATTCGATGTAGTTAATATATTTTCGTTTTTAAATGTTTGGTGCAAGGTATTTTTTTTATGTTTGTAGTGGTAATTATCAGCTCTGATAAGCTTCAGATGTTCTTTTTATATTATATAAGCCAACGATTAAATCACTCATCCAACTAACGCAAATATTAAGGTGGGATTGTGATAAACAATATCTACTTACGTCACTGAGTCCGGCAAACCGCAATAGGTTAGCGAGGTAGACTATGACATAAATCTCTTCTTAAGCTCCAAGAAGCGTCTCGTGATAGCGGTGAGCGTGTAATCGGCTGATATTTTTATACGGGACTAGCGGTCCGGCCCCGCTTATTAAATTATATGTTATACTTTATACTATATATACTATAAGATATACTTTACAAAATGGCTGCTAAAATGTTCAATTCCGACTATCTTTTTAGAATATCAACCAATCGGGCCACAAAAAACGAATAAAATTTCCTTGCATTTGCTAGATTTTTCACTACTGCTTCTCTCCTATTATTCATAGCATGATAATATATAGCCTATAGCATTCCTCGATAAATGAAATACCCAACATAAAAAATAATCAATTCGACCTGTAGTATCTGAGATTAGATGTAACAAACAAACTTTTCAGCTTTATATATTAGATTAAATATATCTAGACTGCGACCGGAAACGAAGCCAGGTGGTAGTTTCAGTGACTTCAGACACAACGCGACAAAAAAATAATGCAAATAATGTTTTTTCGTAATTTTTCCAATCGTCATATTTGGGTCGTCGTGTTCGACCGTTTGGCGTCCGAATGAGTTGTTGTCAAAATATTAGGAAAAGTCTTCTCTCTTTATATTTTATTGCATTTAACAGGGTTATACTATTAGACTACTAGTATAAGGGCCGAAACTGCGTTAAGCGGGCACTCGCGCGGTTTTATACAAAAGTGCTCCGTCGCGGGGATCCGCGCGGGCATCCAGCACGGGGAGGCGCGTCCCGCACCCGCGCCGCGGGGCCCGCCTCTGTGCGTCGGAACCCGTCGCGGGGGCACGCGCGGTAAAGCGAGCGGTGTCCACCAGCGGTAACATGACGGTGATGGCATAGGGCACCGAGACGTGGCCTCTCACTTTGGACTTCATTAGAAGGCTCAAAGTCACTCAACGAGCAATCGAGAGGGCTATGCTCGGTATTTCCCTACGAGATCGACTCAGAAATGAGGAGATCCGTAGGAGAATAAAGGTCACCGACATAGCGCAAAGGATTCTATAGATGATTCATAGCGAAAGGTTCTAGAGTGGAGGCCACGTACAGGCAAGCAAAATGTCGGACGCCCGCTTACAAGGTGGACGGATGACCTGGCTACATTTGCAGGAAGTCGCTGGATGCAGGCTGCTTCCAACAGGTCGATGCGGAGACCGTTGGGGGAGGCCGATGTTCAGTAGTGGACTTCCTGTGGCTGAGATGATGATGATGATGAATATCTGTATCAGCCCATATACGTCCCACTGCAGGGCACGGGCCTACTCTACAATCGAGAATACGATTGAGAGTGGTTAGGCCATATAGTCCACCACGCTGGCCTAGTGCGGGTTGGCGGACTTACATACCATAGAAATTCTTATGAATCGCTATGGTATGCAGGTTTCCTCACGATGTTTTCCTTCACCGTTTTAGTGCGTGGTGATTGATTATCAATACACACATGACTCCGAAAAGTCAGAGGTGTGCCCTGGGATTCGAACCCGCCATGGTAGTGCGTGGTGGCCTGTTGGTAAACGGACTAGACGCGGCTGCCAACATGTTCACGATGATGAATATACTTGAGCAAAAATAAAGATTTTTTAGCCTTTCCGTTGGTGATATGACTGATACAGATTTTACCCTTAAGTTGTTGACCATCAAATATGGTTCCAGTTTCGAAGATAATTCGCCATAGACCGGTATCGAAACTTAAAAATATTTGTACAATGAGTTTTCATTTTCTCTTAATTTACTGAACTTTACAACAAATTCTCCGCCTAGCAACCTAAATTCAATAAACAGCATTCCTGGCTGTCGTTTTTTTTTTTGCTAGTCGTCGTTTTGCTATGTAATAATATATTAAGCTCTCCATCGACACGACTGTACATGCACACCTTTAAAATTGAACCAGCGACACTGCGTAAATCCGGTCTCCGCGACGGGGACCGTAGCGTTCTCACGGAGCCCGCCCGCGTGTCCACGTGAGGAGACGCGCGACGGTTGCCCGTCGCGGGCGCCCGCTTAACGCAGTTTCGGCCCTAAATGCTTGTTATTTTCAAGTAAAGTGTTAATTTGTTTTTTAATTTTTATTCTAGTTCCAAATTTCGACACATGCCAATAGAGGTTAGAATTTAGGTGAATTAAAATGCAGTGGGTAATTCTGTCAATACCTAGTACAGAAATTCAGGGGAAATTTAAGTTTAAACTTTATCCATTACACAAATACAAATTTATCCAATGTTCCACATGACATTGTAAATCTTTAGGAATAATGGCGCATTACAACGCAGTGGGTTTTACTGCATCATAAAATATTCTTCAAAGGCTCTTAGCGTTACTAAGTTGTCGAGAACGTAATACATTGTCCATCACAGGTGATGTTTAATAGCTGGAATGTTTGATAGCTTCGATCGCAAACTTACATAGTAATGGATATTGATATACTTCGTAATGAGGTTTCAAATTAATTCTTCTGTGATTGATCGGGTACGTGAAATGTTTTGATCGGTTTTCAATCTAAATATATCACAATCAGTAAATTATATTTGTATTATTTGTAGTATGGATGGCCAAAATTACATTTACTATTTTAGATGTAACTGATTTTAAAACAATGTCGTGCTGTAATGATCAAGTTAATGCAATGTTACACAAACATATTCTTCATCTCTCTGTGTAACAAAAAGTAAACGTCTATCTATTATTTCTCTAAAATAAGTGTCATGTTGGCGTCTGTTCCAATGGCATGTACAAATTTTTGATTCCAGTGCCAGTCCAAAGCATTTGAATAACAAAAAAGCGGGGTATAATTGCTTATTTATTATATTTGCACGGCAATGGTACGTGGTGGCCTGTTGGTAAACGGACCAGAGGTGACAGTCACGATAGTCAATCATCACGCACTACAAAGGGTGATGGAAAAAATCGTGAGGAAATCTGCATACTATAGCTATTTTAAAAGATTTTGTCTATGGTATGTAAGGTCTGAAAACCCGCACTACGCCAGCGTATATGGCCTATCCACTCTCAATCGCACTCCCGGTTGTAGAGGAGGCCCGTGCCCCCTGCAGTGGGATGTATATAATACAGGCTGATATGGACGGCAATGGTAAGCCCATTGCCTTTTAGGGATAAAGTATATTATGAAAACTTGTTTTCCCGTAATCCCTAAAACAATTCCAGTAATTTGTCACAAAATACTCCAGCTGTCCACAAATAAGGCGAGACGATGAAGAAAACTTTACGAAAACAAAAGGCACCGACATCGGACAAAGTACTTAAGTAGCAACTAAAACACGTGGATTAAAAGCCGAGTTATCGACAAGTTACAGAAACACCCGAAAAGTTTTTAATACGAGGGAATGTCCTTTATTATAAAAAATAAATAAATACACCTCACATAATTAATAGTCCTGACCCCACATTAAGGTCAATTAAGTCGAGAGACTTTTCGGTCTCACAAACACCCAGACACGAAAGCAATATTTGTAGCCAGCACAAATATTTATCTCGCTGCGGAATTCGAACCCGCGGCCGTTCGTTTTACAGCCGGCTTCTAACCAACTAATAATGATATACACATATACATAGGTATGTGTATAATCCTGCTCATACAAGGACTATTGTAGTGCACTGCACGGCTCACTTCTACGATTAAGAGTTGGACTGAGAAGGGTTACGCTTACTAATGGGAATTATTGCTATTTCAAATTAACTTCACTACCTTGTTATTTTTGAAGCCTTAGCATGCCCTTTATTTCTGCTATTGTTAATTGCCCCCCACAGAATTAGGAAACAAAAAAAAATGACCGTAAATTATATCCATTTTCACATCTAAATTTATACATACACACAAAATTGACTGTTCAGTTTCTTTTTTAAATGGGTTCTTAAAAAAAACTCAATGTTTCATATATTACACGAGATCGTATAAAAATATTAGCCAATCGGCTTTGTGAATCACAAACGCAAAAAGCTAAATTTCGCTTATTTAAATAACTTGTGAAATGTTATTATCGACTTCATTTACTATTTGTGATTGCTATCTGGGGGCACAGCCGTGCCCCCTCGAAGTCAATTTATTTAAAACGTAAAGGATTTTTAATATTGATATGATAATAACTTTATACAGAAGGTCCCTTAAGCAAGGACTAAATAAATTAACCAACTTGGTATTACATGGATCTTACAACTTTTTGCGATAGAAAAACTGAGCTGCGAGACTTGGTATTTTTTTACAGGATGTTTTTGATTGGATTGCTATTTATACCAGCACTAGTTAGGCTACTCACGTTGAATTTCATAATAAGTATATAGATTGATGACAGCGAGGGAGAGGAGAAAGGTATGAGTGGGGGGAAGGGGTAACAAAGTTTTAAGTTAGTGCTGTATATTTTATCAGCTTTGGGACAGTTATGGGCTTGTTAATGTAAGGCCTTGAAGTGGAAATGGCTGGCTAGAAAAAGATCACAGTATCATTGTGGGATTTGCATTTCAGTTTAATTTTAGAAAGGAGGTTATATCTGGTATGGGCGAAATCTAAAGGGATCCGAAGATGCATTGGATCAATACCTTAATGTTACTGGCCGCTCAAATAAAATTAGCATCGTTTTCATAAAAAAAGGTTCCAATAATCGAATTTTGAAATATAAACGTATTGGAAGAGTTTAATCACCGGCTGATATTCGATTGCTCTTGTCTTGATATTCAAGTATCACTCAACTGAAATGTTGAAGATAAAACGAATTTCGAGGGCACTTTAAATAATAACTTTGGCCGATATCTGAAGTCGTGGCTGCGAGCAGGGTATTATAGATAAGATATTGTCAATTTCTCAGTCTAAATATAAACCTTTGAATTTCTTAAGTTTTGATAAGTTTTAAGCGGAATAATTTGATTAAATTGGGATTTCGTGAGGGCGAATTTCTTATATCATCTTGAATATTGTTATCATAAAATTATATTCTATTAAAGTGGTCGCATCAATAGACAAACTAACAGCATAGACTTGCTGACTTTGGGACTTAAATGTAATTAATAACAATATACTTTTGTAATTTAATTTTAACCATTAATTTGGGGATGTAATTCCTCTGCTCTAATTCCCGATTATGCGCGAAAAACACAAAGCTACGCTCTTAGTTAAAATCACATCCTAACCGCTAAAATACCTATATAAGTGATACACAACGGAAATAAAATAAACATAGCCTGTAGATCTAAACAGTAAAAAGAAGAATAAAACATATTTCTCACCAATATTCATATATTGCAGAATACTATTTAATAAAAGGATAGGGTACATACAATAGAAAAATATCTCCCAACAAAACTTTGCACCAAATAAATCCTCAGAATAACCTCTTTGTGTCCCTTTTGCGCTTTTCATCGTCATAATCAAGATTTCCTTTTAACGCTTTATTTCATATACATTTTCTGCGAAAAATATTGTTTTGAAAGTTTTTCACTTGACTCGTTCGGAGTCGGTCGACCACTTTCTAATATTGCCAAAATCGAACTTATTTACAATAGAAAAAATATTCGGAATATTTAAATGGCGAAGGTGAATGTGAGATCATTGTTGTACGGTTCGCACTATCGCAAGATTGGAAAATACTTTTAGTGAAGTTTGCCTTTCAATATAATCCAATATGTAAATGCGAATTTCTACAAAATACGAAATATGTACCTATCTTGGTTATAATAAGTATTTATTAAATTGTATTTAAAAAACAATTCTTAAACAGGTCGAATAAAATTGTAATAAATTCTCTATTCGACCTGCTTAAAAATTCTATATATATATAGGAATTCATGTAACATTACAAAAATTTCTCATTAAGTTTATTTTGGTGTTTCAGTGTGTCAAAGTTTTTTGTCTTATCCCTTCTTTTTCATACGACAGAGTTATTATACTGCATTTCGTAGTTTTTCAATAGGTATACTTATTACTCTGTATTTGAATATCAATCCTTTCTGTGCTATGAAACAGATTAGCATTTGAGATTATAATAATAAAGCCTGTTCAATTTAAAAATGTATTCTCCAAAACCCTCAATTAAGATCTCAAAGATACAGTTTCAAGAAAGGCTTTTACACGACACAGAACCCAATAATGGAGCCGAATAGCGGTTATCGTATGCGTTATTGAATTTCTTTCCAATCTCCAGTTTGGTAAATTATGTATTTTTCGCGAGCGACACGAAGATTAAACCGCGGTGTGAGGAAATCTCCAAGTATTTCCTCAAGAGAACATGAATTGATATTTTGATACGATCATTTATCTTCAGGGGTAACTTTGTGCGAAGTTCGATAATTTTACCAGCATTTATTTGATCTGAAATTATTTGATTTTGTGACGATTTAATACGATTTACTTTGGATTGGTAATATGAGTTTTTAACACGCTTTTATTAGATCCTCTTGTATAAATTTATGTAACTTAAAGTCAGTTTTCGAGCACTTCAAAACGTAAAATGACTTCGAGTTTTTTCATCCTTATTAGAGACCGAGAAGAATACAATAATTTAAAAAGTATTATCCTAACCAGAAACATCAGATTTTTTTTTAAAAAGTGGGTAATTTGCGTGCATCCGTCTTCCTATGATAAGATTGTCGTGAATAGACGTTTTTTAGTAAAACAATAAATATTAGGTTAAAAAACTAAAAACCACGCTTTAGTAACAGACCCAACTATAATGACTACTAATTAATTATACAAACAAGCACGTCAGCTTTAATAATGCAAGTTATATCTATGCAAATTGTAGAACCATTAATTGAACTATTAAACCATTAATTGCTATTTCTATAGACATAATTATCAAGACACAATCTTGACCTATTAGAAGCGTCTTGTATTTAGCGACCTGTGACTTTAGACATATACGAGTATATATGTGTAATCCAAATTGAATTTGAAGTCGGACAAAATAGTAATAACAAATCTGGATTTCTGTAGGAAAAAAACAATATTTTCCAATGACATCAGCGGAAGAGGATAATTGAAGGATTGACCCAGAGAGCTTGGCAGTACATTCGTTAAAAGTTGGCAGCTAGTAGATTCGCGGGTGTCCAATTAGTGTTCCCGTTTCGTTAATGTTTTATTTCGTAACAAGTGACATAAACTACGTGCCAATTATAGTGCCCGGTTGTTACTATAAGAATGATCTTAAAAACCGATTTATTTCTTTATTTCTTCCGGGTCTGGGTGTTTGTGAGACCGAAAAGTCTCTCGTAGTTCCTGATACCCACGACACAAGACTCGATCTTAGTGTGGGGTCAGGACTATGTATGTGACTGTTGGGTGTTATTTATTTATTTATTTATTATTATTTAATTATGTTTTTGAGATGGAACCGCCTTGTTGTAGCTACTATTATAATACTTCTAGAACTTTATACAATTAATGAGAAATGCCGCAGGCATAGTTAAAGTACAGACAATTCCCGCCTCCGAAAATATCAAATGTTTGGTTATACTAATCTAATGTAGTACATTTTTTGGATTATTACGTACATTACTATAATGTCTTTTACACTTTTTACTTTAATCACCAACCTATAGGTCCACTGCAGTGTAACTCTTTTAAATTCAACGTCACTAGTCCACCGTGTTGTATAAGGAGATGACGAATGTGAGTACAAAAGAGTTGGAGGGTAAATGATTTATGAGGATTAGGATGTGTAAGCATGGAAGGACGGAATGGCACAGAACTGCATGGAAGACGAAGGAAGGCTTTGAGGACGACGTTACAGACGAACTAATTTTTTGTTTTTATATTGAAGAATATCGAAGCAATCTTGTTTGAACTGGAACGGAACTATTCCCACATAAAATATGAAACGTTGGTATTAGTAAAGCATATCATAATAAGGCCTACTTCACACGGTCGGTGGAAGCAAAGTAAACAGAAAATTTTACTGGGTGCTATCCACACATCGATAAGCCCCGTTAACTAGGTTTTCGATTGTTTACCGTTTCCGTGATTTCATGCGGAGTTTGCATCGGCCCGTTTTTAATTACCAAGTGCATAGCCAGGTTACACAGACTGCCGACTTCCAACTTCAGTTTGCTTAAGTTACGTTGCGAATATGATGTTAAGCGGTTTAGTTTTCGTAGTGCAGTGCTATTTGAGTTTCTGACTCACTTGCTTTCAAAGCGTTTACGAATGCTGAAGATAGATATATTGGGCTTTATGTTCTATTAATCGCATCTATAGGATTTTGTTTATCATTATTTTCCTCAACCATAAGAAGTCTGCTGCTGAACATAGGCTTTATCCTAGTGTTTTCAACCGGTAATCTTTATCGGGTATTCAGTTTCTTGACACTGTGATTGGCACACAGTAAATTTGTTGCGTCAATATTTTATGAGATAGATTTTTCTGTTTCCTCTATTATGATAATTAACGTGATCCACAGTATGAGAGGAGTAGTAGATTGATCTAATATAAACAGTATTAAGATTAAGATAAGATCTAAGATTGGTCTCATCTAAATAAAACCAACAATCACAATATTTTGATTAGGATATAAATCGTATATTCCACCAGATTCCGCCAGCTACGTTCTGAATCTATGAAACCACTACATTAGCTAGTTGTAAACAGAAAATCAATTCTCACACCGCTGAGAGTGTGGAAACAAATGAAAACACAACATACGGACGCACTTGATTTGGAATTTGTGTACCGACACTGTAGAAACAAGATACTGACGACGTATCGTTCCCAGCCTCGTAGGGTCTACAGCCATTGTTATCCAACTGATTCTGTTTGTGTTTTTGTAATTGATTTTTGGGACGATTGGTTGTAATATGTTCTTAAATGTATATAATTAAATAAATTAATAAAACCACCCAACAGTCATATACAAAGTGTCGATGTTATAAATGTTTTAAATTGCAACATCATTAAATAACGTCAATTAAAACAAATTAAAATGATTAGATTTTATATCGCAATAAAATTAAAAAAAAGTTTTTTTCAAAGAAAGTAAATAATAAAATAATTTAGTTAAAATACAACATGCCTTATATGTTTACCTACTGCCCTCAGTTGAGCCAGACATAAGAGCGGCAACGCCGCATTTTTCTTCACCACCACGTAACGAATGGTATCATTTGATTGGGCGCGGTGATTCCTTTGTAGTTTTTAGGCATATTTTTTTTCTTTTAATAACAAATGTAATAAAACATTCTCAATTAAGTCCCCTTTTACACAAATAAAGTAGGTCAAAATTGCTTCGTCGGGTGATCAAAATAGCACATCGCGTAAAGTATTACTGCCACTAAACAGACCTTCAAACAAACCATATAGGTGTATTCCACAGCTGTAAATCGCGACATCATGAACATTAATAAAATGCTATCGTAATTCGTAATGTGTTGTGAGCAACGCACGCGCATTCGCAGAGAGCAAGCACGGCGCACTGACTAGGCGACACGACGGCCGATGAGTGGCGCGGGTACCGACTCCCGAGTCGCCACCCTCGCCCCCGCCCCTGACCCCCGCAGTGTTGCTAGGTTAGATTTAAAAAAATACGGGAAAAGTTTCGTAAAAAATAGTAGATGGCTGTAAACCACAGTGGATTATTATACTGTTCATTACAGGGATATTTACAGTAAGCGATAATACACATACATTATTAAAAATTACAAGTATTCTGTAAAAAAAAAGACTGTTAATCGCTGTATGTGTCACTATTCTATTAAATACTCGCAACAGTTAAATACATAGTCATGACCCGACATTAAGATCGAGTTTATGGTTAGGTTGAAAATTTAAGGCTGTCTCGGTGAAATAAAAACTATTATTATTTTATAGTGCTAATTTTGTTTTTGTGTTTGTAAGTTACAGAAATAGGTTTATTATTTATCTTATTAATCATATTGCAGTACGTTTTATACTTACTGAATACTATGTTTTGTTACTTGACAGTAAATGTAACAAATAGTTTTAGTATAATTACGGCGCAGCTTGCAACACTGCCCAGGAGTCACGGGTAATCCCAGATTTCTAACTGACAACGTCGCGTCGCGTCGCTGAGCTATTATGAGTTTTAATATCATGAATATGGGGTCTGAATTCAATTATTGATTTTATTTCTATGCAACTAATAATAAAACCTTGTATTCTTTTGCGCTTGACTTTGTGTCAATGACCTAGCCAATTTGCTACAGCAGGTGGTTAAATATGAAAAACTAAAAACCTATCCTGTGGCTAAACGAGTGATGATAAATTAATAATATTTGGTGTACGGGCTGCTCATGTGATACCCTGTATGTGGTCCAAAGGAAAACACTTATGTCGTCGACATTTTGTATATGTAGATAGTCCTGACACCACATTAAGTTCGAGTCTTGTGTCGTGGGTATCAGGAACTACGCGAGACTTTTCTGTCTCACAAACTCCCATAGTAAATAGTGTCTTACGAAAGTGTGTCACGCCGATATCCCTAGCTGGCTTAGTTCAAAATCTTTAAAAAATATTCTATAAAAATTAGTCCCCCGTTACCCGTAGGTATTCTGTTTGAACTGCCCTACTCTTAACATTAGGGGCAATGTTCATTACATTGTCGCTGTCGCAAAATCTGTGCTTGTACAAAAATAAAATATATTATCGAAATTCAATATGCACGCAGACCGCTCTGATGTCATTAATATACGGTCCATCGAACTGCGAATTTTTGAAACAAACTTAAAACGCAAGGCGTGGGATGTCATCATTTATTTTTGGAAAATATAATGACATTGCAAGGAAAAAACAACTTTTGTGATGTATCACAAATTTACCCTTATTCCTTAAATAATGTAACGAACTTAGTAGCACAAAATAATCAGGAAACTAACAAGCCTAGAAAAGAAAAAGGCCATTACTTTTGTTTGCTTTCATTACAATTTAAACTCTGCGAAATAAAAACAGTTCGTTACCATCATTTATTAAGAGAGTAACGACCTCTTACCATGCTATGCACTTTGCTTCCAATTGTAAAGCGGTGTTTACACTAGTTCATTAAATACTGGCTAATATAGGTATATACATAAAAACAGTGAAGTTTATTCTGAAATATCTGAGGCGTGTGAATGCCACATAAAATTGACAATATTATAACCTATTTTTTTTAGGTATTAATAAATATATTTCTATGATGTGTATGATAAAGCATTTGCATCCTGCGTATTTGTTGCATAATAAAGTTAGAGCCTACTTCAGTACTGACTAGAGACTACTTGACATATTGAGGCTTAACATCTTATGTCTCAGGATGATGAGCGCAGTGGAATGCCAAGCATTGCTTATAATTCAAGGTGTTGTTTGTTTTTGCTACTGTTTATGAGCGGTCGTATCGTTCACCATTAGGCGAACGGCATCGTCTCGCCATTCTTTTCAATAAAATAAAGATTTAGCTCTTTATTACTTGTGGGTTGTGTTTCTCTTATTGATCGTGACTGTGATCATGGCATTGCTTAGTACAAAACCAATGTTTTGCAACTCATATCATAAATTCACTTCACTTCTCATTAATTAAATGTATATACTTTAGCTTACGACTGCCTCGATGGCTTAGTACTGCGGTATGATTTGCAAAGCTGAATTCTCGAGTTTGACTCCCGGGTGAGGCAAAATCTCATTGAATTTTTCTATTCAACATCAGCCTGGAGTCATTAATTTGATCATCACCCTATCATATCGTGGGACGGGAAATAAAAGGCGAAACCTGTCCTGGTTGCACCTCTGCCTACACCTTTTGGGAGAAAAGCGTAAGTTTATGTATTCCTTGCGCATACAGAACAAAGAATATGAAACATTTATTAAGTAAATACATCATCAAAGGTAAAAGCGAGCAATGTTCTTCAAACGTACAATTGAACTTTGACTTACTCTTCAATAATAGTTCTCGATACAGGTTAAGTACAAAGCTCTTTTGGAACGAGTTTATTTTGTTCGAACATTCGTTAAAACTTTTCGATTGTAGCAGACTTAAAGTGGAGCGTGGACTAAAAAAGGCTTTTGCATAGTTATCTGAGGATTAGCGTCATAGAATAAATTTTATTTCAGATGTGCCAGACCGTATAAAATTGGTGTTAAAATAGTGTTACCATAGTTATTTCAATATTATCTTTTATATTGGATTTTAAGTAATTTATTAAGACGATAAATAGATTTCTTAAAATTGCAAAACAATATACTTCCAAAAATATGTAGGGTTGGGTATTCTATCAAAAATCTGTGGCTGTGGGTCAAAACTATATAACAAATTATGTGTGATCCATAAATATCGGTATCGGGTGTACGTCTAGGTATCTCCGAGGCCAACCTAATACTATTAAAATTAAACTAGCAGCAAGCAACACTAATTTTATCACTCGCCAACATTATTCAACGGTCTATGACATCGTCATTACACATCATCATCGTCATCAACCCATCCGCGTTGACTGCTGAACATAGGCCTCTTCCATGGCACGCCATTGGGATTGATCTCCAGCCAATCTTTTCCAACCGTTATTTATAAATACACGTTAGTTTATGGCATACAAAGAAAATAAACAGTAATAAAGTTGTTAAAAAGTTGACGTACAGTCAACGACAAAAGTCGTCTCAACCACTTTTGCGACTGTACAAAAACAGGTGTAAAAAAAACAACAAGAATAAATGAAATTGAAAATAAAGAAGAAGTTTGCACGTCGTGGCTGTCATATGTAAGTGATCTCTCAGCAAAAAAGTTGCGCTTCGGAGGCCACAGACCCACGCTGATTTCGTATCCGTGGATGACGATGGCGGACGCAAGCTAACACACATACATAAAATTTCCCATCTATCAGTCTATACCGTATTTACCTGCCGATATTCTGTGCCACGCCACAAGTACATGCAAACCAGCCGGTCAACACGCAGCGCGCCGCTCGATGCAATTACACGACTATTTCCTTCGCCGAATGACGCCGGCGCTAACATTACGATTGCGTTCCGTGTTTTATTTCGTGCACTTCCATCTGGCGTGTGGTTGTGTGTCTTCCTTTACGCGATGACACTTTTTTGATGGAAAAATGGCGCAGAAAGTATTACTACGCGTGGATTGCTTTTGGCAGTTTTGCGGCCGCTGTGGCAAATGAAAAATCATGTTCTATTTTTTAATATACCGCTTTCCCTCTCCATTTAGCCACAGGAAGTCTAATGCATAGGTCTCCCCTAATGATTTTCTCATCGAGCTGTAGGAAACGGCTTGCATCCCGCGACTTCCTGCAACATTAACCAGGTTGTCGTTCCACCTTGTAGGCGGGCGTGCGACACTTTCAGCTCCGTCAGCTGTCAACTCTCATTAATCAATATTCAGAATACATGTTATATTGACGAATAGGGCTTCGGGTTCGTCTTATGTACATTCGAATTTGAATAAGCTGACATAATAGTGTTGATCAGCATGAAATGGTTATATCTTGTCTTTGAATGCTCTAAATGGATACATTATGTACATTCATATTTTGATGTTAAGTCAGTATAAAGCACATGTGTTATTTAATTCATAAAATATTTTCAAAAAGTCATTATGACCTGAAGTGGAATCTATAATTCATAAAATATTTTCAAAAAGTCATTATGACCTGAAGTGGAATCTATAATATCTATTTTGGTAGTCCAGGTCGAACATATTCTACCGCTTTTACCCTATGATCCCTAAAGACTGATATAAAGGTAACATTTTATAAGTCATGTCGTAGTGGTCATCTGGGGTCGCATTCATCATTTAATGAACGACTATCTCTTACATCAATGTAGGTTTTTTTCCAATTGAATAGCTAATATATTAGCACACTCACTCATTCAATTTTCTTACATGATTTTCTCATTACTATAAACAGAACGCCACAGGAAACCTATTAAGCGCTTATAACATTAGGTCAAGCGAACATATTTCACAATGCCTGGACCTTCGGGTCAATGTTTATTTCGCATATTGAATACCTCTATAAATGTAACCTACAGTCTCATTTCCCACAAGGCTTTTGATTCATAGCACCCTAAAAATTGCCAAGTCTTCAGGCCAAAATACAACTCACTTAATTATCGCACATCCGCTAAAAATACACATCAATATGATTTTTAATAAGAATAAACTCGGACTTTAGTTTAATATTGTCTTTAAAAGACATACAGACGTTAATTCTTTGTAACGATAAAAGGTTCAATTTAAAATGGACGTAACAGTGACACTAATAAATTAAAACAATAATATATTTTCTTTTAAAATTCTTTATCACGACATAACGAATAAAAGAATGCGCGATATATTAAAATACCAACAGCAAAAATCTTACAAAAAACACAAAATAAATTATTTAGCCAGTTTGCACGTGAATTCACGGGCCATTGAGTTAGTCTATGATGGAAAGTTCTAGACAGAAAAGAACATCGGTATTTGAAGTATCCGATTTTGTAGCGTGAATTTCGCTCCGGCTTTACAGTTGGTGAATTTGTATTTTTTGTCGGTTTTTATCAGACACAGGCTGTTAGTTCAACTCGGAGCGGTTAAACAGTTCATACTGAATTAATGAGAGGTGAATATTTAAAGACTATTATATCGAAAAAATAGGGCACTGTGGTATTAGTTATTACTTAGTTTCGATTTTGTTATTTATTATTTCGGAATAAAATGGTTTTACTATTTCTAAAAGGCTGTTGAAACTAGAACATTTTACCATGCAATTAGAGGGGAAATAATGATATCAAATTAAAAGAGTATTTTAATAGAGGAATAGGTCTCTTTAATTTTGTCGTATTTTATAACGCAATGTGCTTCTAGTTTGTAAGTATGATATCGTTTGATGATGTTAACCAACTCAATTGAAATTATAATAGGTTGCAGTGACAGTCCAGATGACATAGTTTTTTTTACAATAGATCCACCCATGAACATCCACAACTCTTGAATTTTATAGATGTGTTGCCGCCCATCAAATCTGGAGAGAACCAGAAGGAAAAAAACGATGGAAAGGCGAAATTGCTATTAGGTATCCGGTAATCTCCGTATTCGCATAAGACACTCATATACTCGTATTTACTCTTAAGAATATAATCATGACTGCATCGGTGGCGCAGTTGTAGTACGGTTTGATTGCAAAGCTCAGGTTTCAGATTCGAATCCCGGGTTGGGCAAAGTGTTATTGGATATTTCTATTCAATATCAGCCCGGTGTTAGAAATTTGTAACCGATATGGCAATACGCTAGCCCCCTATCAAATCTTGGGACAAAACACAAAAGCGAAACGTCGATGTTATGGTATCACTTCTGCCTACGCCTTCTAGGAAAAAGACGTGAGTTGATGAATGTATAAATATTATCGTAAAATAAATTTTATTGCTCTTAATACGAATCGTTTGCGTTCTTTGAGAATGTTCTATAAAACATGCAAAATATTTTGAAGATGTACTCAAGCATTATTATAGTAGGTAAGTATATGAAATCGAATCAATTAAACTAGGGACCATGATTAAGTCAGGCTTAGACTTTGAGAGCCTAGTCTCTTATTAAGTAAGAAAGAGTATTATTAGCATCCTTATCATTAATAAGCTCATATTATATTTTTATTCAGCAGAGCTTAATTTAAAACACAATAGCCCGAAATCTTCAAGGATTTCTATAAAGACCAACACAGACGTACGACATAAAACTAGAATTTAATTTAAAATTCCACAATATTTGTCCCCTTCAGCGTAATGCGAGCAGGTGGAACGTTCAACAAGGATTTCGTTTTAATTAAAACTAAGCCGACCAGATTAACGATACCCCGCATGCTATGTTTGTGCATATTGCCATCCATGAAACTATGATTGCAGTTTGTAAATTTAATTTCGCCGTATAATATGGCTTTTATACACATGATTAAATTAACGGTGTTGAGTGAAAATTTCGAAGCTATTTAGATTCTAGCTCTGCAGGGTAATAACGTATCCATGTTATTATGCTTGGTTGTTTAATTTTTAATCGTTTGATTGTTATGTTAGTCGTTTGATTATTAGGGGACACTTTTCTGGACACTTCTAACATATCTTATAGAAATCTTGTATAATTGATGATAATTATGTTATACTATAAGGAAGCTCATTAGGACGATGATACGTTGATGTGCATCCAAAATGTTGATTTCCTGCTAAACATGGCAACGTACTTATAGTACTCCTAATGACAAATGGAATGCTGGTAAGATGACAGAATTGCTGTACTGTTAGAAAATACACATTGCTAATACAAAAATACTAAAGTTCAGCAGGGGCACGTAAAATTCAATAGCAAAATTGAGGCGCGATTACGTAATTCACTCATATATACACACATTTTTGGAAGTGGTAGACCGTAGAGCCATGCTGTTGTCAGTCATCTCAGCATGAATGAGCAGGCTCGTCTAGGCTGGTACTACTGTTTCACAGGAAATCGACAGTAAGCGATAGCTTTGCTGTCGCATTTCGTTCGGTGACTGATATTACTGGATGCCCAATACCCTTTTCGTATTCCCATCCTTAACTTTCCGCGCTGTTTCCTATTTCATCTATGATCCAAACGTTGAGGATATTTATCAGCGGCAATAATCACTTACAATCACGTGACCTGCTTGCCGAACCGATGACATTTTAGAAAAAAGCACCGAAAACAAAAACAGAAATAAATAAAAATAACGGGAGTCTTTAGTATTTTTCCTCTAGATTTTGTTGAACCAAATTTCTATAATTAACAATGACCTTTCGGGTGAAGCCGCAATGAGAAGGTATTTATAACGACCACGTTCCTTAAACGCTTGTCGTGTGTACAATCAATTAATTAAATTAAGCAGGTAAATTTTGAATTATTTTATCCTTTATTTTTGTAAGTTTTTTCGTAAATTATTCCTTTCTTTTTTCCTTCTTATTTAATAGAAGAAAAATCTTTAGATATATTTTATGAGGTTAATGAATATTCATCGTATCCTTAGCTTTTGCGTACCAAAAGTACTTCATAAATTAGTCTACTTAATTCACAGAGGCATACCGCATAGTTAAGCTATTTAAAAGAATTATTTAACAACATACCCAAGGCCGTCTAGTTTTATAATCTAGATTAGATTTGGATTTATTTATTAAGTTGATTTTTATTAACAGTCTACAAAACTATTTAACTAAGTCGTCTCGCAATGAAAATAAAATAGTTAAGAATTGATATTTAATCCTTTTAGAAGGCCTTTTCTCAACAGGGGGCTTTTTGTGTCTGAAAAACATATTATGATAGTGCTTTACAGTTGGCTTCTTTGGCTGCAAAAGTTTAATGTAAAGTTATTTACCTCCTAAGTTAATAGTTTCGTTACCCACTTTGAATGAATTTTGGTAATTTATCTTAGTTCATTTACGCTCACTATTGACGACGGTTCTACAAGGGAGAATTTGATTAAAAGTGCTCAGGCCATAGTCTACGATGCCTGCCAAATGCGAGTTAGCGGACCTAAAAGAACATAAAAATTATTTCAAAGTTAACGTATGAAGGTTAACATGTATATGGATGATATATTACTCGTATGACTAACAACATATGCTTGATTCTGACAATTGAAAGGTACCTATTTTATGGGAATTCAATTCCGCGATCAACGTCGTAGTGGTTCCCATTCATAGATCACGTGATTGTAGTTAGACAAAATTATATTTTAATGAAATGTATAAAGGTCAAAAAGAACTGAATGAAAGGTTATATTTTCAACATCGCCACCTGAATTTAATCATGTAGAAGCTAGTTTCTCGTGCTGTCTAACCCAACCCGAAAATGATAAGGGTCAAGTGATCCCGCCCGATTGTATAACATTTTTCCTTCGTATTAGCTATGTTGTCTTTCAATTCGTGATTTATAAAATATTTCTTCAATATTTTGCCAAAATTTCTATAGTGTAGAATATTTTCAGTTTAGGAATTTTGCTGTAATTGAATTTAATCAAATGTTAAGATATTTTTTCCTAAAACGAATTGAGGAATTAAATAAGGTTGTCGAAACTAATATTATAAAGAAGAAAGATGTGATTGTGTGTTTGCATTGAATAGGCTCTGAAAATACTGGAATTATTTGAAAAATCGTTTGCCAAAAGAATCCTACAAAAAGGGCATCCGGATGAAGCCGGGCCGCTAGTAGATTATCAAGTGTTCACCATTTGATTGGGCAAACCAGCAAACCATATAGCCTCTCCACCTGTAAGTACTACTTTTTTCAAGCTGATATATATGTATCTATTCTACAGCTAATATATTTTCTCAAAATCTTTTTACTTTGTTTTAAAGGTTATTTTAATGTTCTTATGGTTGAATCCATCATAGTTAAATTATATAAAATTAATAATAAAATGCGCATAATCAATAGTTTCAAAATGTATTTCTTTAAAATAATATGAAAGACATTTGAATTAAGGTTAATTCAAATGTCTAGACAGAAAAACTCTGTTATCAAAACTGAATTCGTCTTGATAGTTCTAATATAATATGGTTGACTGATATCATCCATCCATCCATCCATCAGCCAAAGGAAGTCCACTGCTGAACATAGGCCTCCCCCAATGATTTCCACAGAGACCTGTTGGAGGCAGCCTGTGTCCAGCGACGTCCCGCGACCTTTACCAGGTCGTCGGACCATCTTATCTTCATCTTGACTGATATATTTCATTACATTCAGTCGTGGGTTGCCAGTAGTTTTATTAGCTAGTTCGTCTATGCAAAACTTATTTGTACTCGTATTACTTGGAATTGTTACGAAGGCGAAACTGAATGTATTATTATATTTTATCATATTATGTAATGAACACGTACAATGTCTTATTATTTTTTACAAATCGAATGTAGGAATTGGATGAACACCTAAACCTAGTAAATCGGAATTTAAATACTATTTTAAACTCTGAGTTATGGGAAGGTATGTTTAAAGTACAGCAGTAATCCTGAGTTTATATATATAAAACAGTTGTCAGGTAAAATGGTCCCTAAGTTTCTAAAGTGGACAGGACTCCTAAAATATCCGCACCCGGGCGAAGCCGGGCCGGACCGATAGTTAAGCAAAAATTTTAATTTTCAGTACCTACTCCGACTGACTATGACTATAACAAACCTAAAAGAAACAAACAAACCTGGGCCGAGCAAGTCCATTTATATTATTTGCATCAAGATAAGTTTGTCGGTGTGTTCTTATGTAAAGCCTAAATGTTAAATAATTGTTAATCGGCCCTTAGGAATCTAACGAAAGTTGTAGAAGTAATTTTATCAAAGAAAACCCGGTTGTGGTACTATTTCACTCCTCACAGCCAGCGTAAGGGTAGGAGTATGAGAGTTTGCAATATAAACCGACTCCGGACCTTAGACAGACATTCAACATTCAGCAGTCGGCAGTGTAGCATTGGTATACGCGTGTTTACCATAAAAGTAACAAGTTGTTGAAGATAGTCGGCATAGTAGAAAATAATTAAGTAATAAACGAGTACAGATCGGTGCCGTAGTCACACGTCATGGTTTAATGGTTTTATTTCCGACAAGGTTGAAGGACAAATTTTATTTTTCCCGCAATTCCTAATAATAGTGAAAACAAAAATACATTACACTTACGCCATGCCAATTGAAAACTACGCTTGCTTTCGGGCTCAAACTTTCCACATTAAATTAGCAAATTAATTCAAAACAATGAAAACTTACTGCAATAATATACATTTTCACTATTGATTTTCCATATCGACTCAGGAAAGCGATTTTGTCGTATCTCGAAATAAGCAATTTTACACCAGGATCAAAAAAAAAAATTAATTAATAAATGAATAACGACTAACTTGAAAACTTAGGAATACCATTTCTTAATTAATAACATTTTCAAATAAAACCTTGCACTTTCACAAGGAAATTCAATGCGGTATTTTTTTTATGAATTAAATAAAATACATAACGCACATATGCATTTTTTGAGATACGACAAAATCGCTTTCCTGCGTCGATATGAACAAGTTAGCGGTAACTGTTCCGAGTCGCAAACTAGCTCAATTCAACTGTCGACAAAGTTCGCAATACTTAAATAGGGGAGAGCGGGGCGGATAGGAACGGCTATAGAAATGCAGCCGCGAGCCGTTTGTTAATCCTGTAACTTCAAGTTGGTATAGATACATTTTGAATTTCCAACTAAAATTTACGGTTGAAATATTATGAAAATATTTACACACATACATACATAAACTCACGTCTTATTCTCAGAAGGGGTAGATAGATGTGCCAGGACACCCATATTTCGCCGTGTGTGTTTCATCCCACGATGTGATAGGAGGTGAGCTAATCGCCACATAGGGCATAAATAAAAAAAAAAAAACAATATCACATTGCCCGACCCAGGATTCGAAGCGACTGAGCTTTGTAACTGTATTGTACCAAAATTACGCCACTGAGGCAGTCTTATTTATTAACCGATTAGTTGGTAGGTTTGCAAACTATGTGCGTTCCTGTAAGTATGCTTTTAATACAATATTTAAATGGGGAAGAACGGGACGAATGGAACCTCTATAGAAATGCAGCTGCGAGCTAGTTGCGAATCCTGTAACTTCAAGTTTGAGGTGTAGACAAATTTTGAATTTCCTACCAAGATCTACGCTTGGAATGTTCTAGGTACATTTGATTATTAACGGATTAGTTGGTAGGTTTGCTGGTAATATGTATTCAGAAACTGTTTGCATTATTGTAACCACGCTTTTAATACAATACTGTAATAGGGGAGAACGGGGCGAAAGGGAACGGCTATAGAAATTCAGCTGCGAGTTATTTGGTAATCCCTGTAGATTCAAGTTTGAGGTATAGATAGATTTTCAATTTCGAATCAAGATCGTTGTTTGGGTATTATTTTTCTAATGTTGCAAAATTATTTACTAAGTAGGGAAGTTTACTGGTATAATCAGAAAAGCGTTTGCGTTCTTTTACGATTGTTTTACAATAAGCACTCTTTTGGGCGTAATCTGATTGATGCAATTTTAATATAAAGTAAAATAAAAAATATAGGTGTAACGAAATATTAGTCATATCCTTCTTAAGGTAAATAAGCTTACTGAGAGAAATATTGAGTTAAGTGGGCGTCCTAATATTATTGGTGCAATTCTAAGATAAAGTAAAACAAAAAATATATGTTTATTAAATGTTATAATTATTATCCTTCTAAAAAATACGCTTATTGAGTTAAGTGGGTGTAATCGCCTCCTACTGCGGAATCAAAAGATATTATCCATAATCTTATATTGATATACACTTAATGGAATAATAGATGCCGTTTAACTAACCAGAAGCTATTCTTAGGTTTTCACTGGAGTTTATTATTAGACCTTCGAGTTTTTGCTTTATCTGATGACACCTACAACGCCAAATGTTAACTTTATACAAATGCTATCCAAGTTGCAATTTGATTAGCGCAAACGAAACGTAATCGCTTACGTCAAGGCGTTAACGATTTTAGGAAGAAAATAGATTGGAAGCGCTTTTATCTTGGTTAAGAGGCTAACCCCTTAGCCTTAAGAATATATATTTATGAAAATACTTTTAATTTAACTAAAATTTGAAAATGCATATCCTGCACAATCAGTTAGATTCAATAATCCACCTCGACCCACCATCCTCTTATCTTAGCAAACAACAGTTGAGGCAAGGTATGCGTAATTTCTAATTCTTGAATAACAATCTAGTGGTAAATTCTGATATGATTTATGTCGATTTTGAACGATTTCCCCGGTGTGCGAGGCGCATTCGACTCGAGGGTTTGTCTTTGGTACGGTCGGAACAAAAGGACTCTCCGTACTCTTGAGCCTAAGTGATATTGCAGAAATGTATTCCGTTTACTTTGATGTTATAGATGAAGCTGGTCCAGACTTTATGCTTTACTAGGATATTGATAAAGTTTTTGATAGACGTCAGTTGATTCTGCCAGATGACGGAGATGGGAACCAAGGGATGTCAGAACATTGTTTTTTAAAACTTAATTTGTTGATATAGCCTTTCGTTATCCCAGATGAGGTTAACCATAGGACTCTTCTAAATACTTCTAAAGCGACCTGGTGAAGCGGTTTCCATATTGCATAAATGGACATTGGATATTCAAAGCGAAGTGTTCTGCACTAACAGCAATTAGTTCTACAATACGAATTATGGCGTCGTCTACAATCAATTCAACTTGCCACTTGCACTTAATTAATAATTCTTCATACTAATAGCCTCTGATAGTAACTAGATACAATATAGGTTTTGTACAATGATACTTGTATGTATACAAAAACACAGTCTGATGGATACTAATTACAAGTGTTAAAAATATGATTGTTACTCTTAAATATTTACCTTTAAATTAAGATTTATTATATTTCGGACCATACTAAAAATCAAAAAGACCGAACGCTTATTTGAGTTCTTATTTATCTTGCCGTTTTTTTAGGTTGTTACAATCTAGTGTATATTTTATCGAAGCAAACAATGCGTTAAATAGAGAAAAACCTGTTCCTAATATTTTGAAAATAGAATAACACACACGCCTCCGCCCGATAAAAGACAATAAGCGATCTAAATCTAACATTGAGACGTCAACTGAACACAAGTTTTCGTTGCTATTGCTACTTCAGGTTTACTAACGATGTCAATACAAAATCGTATGCTTATGCAACTTTACTATCCTTCTGCACTGCATTAGACGCGCCAGCAAATATTCTGCTGTTGACAATATATTCTGTTGGAATTTTAAAATGTTTCTAATGTATACTTTCTAATGTCTAGCTGTGACTTCGATCGTATGAAGTGTCTTTCTACTTAACTAATAAACTTGCCACTGCTTTGATTGTTTTAGCATAATATCTATAACTTGTAATTTTACATACCTACTTAAATCCTTTTTCCTCCTCACCATCTCTTTCGTTATATGATACTGTAATATGTGGAAACTGTTGTGGATGATTTAATCTTATTTATATTATTTTTATGTAATTTAATTGTACAGAATTTCCATTAATCACCTCATTTAATATTAGCTCGATAATATTTGCATTTACTAAAACGATCGGTGAACGCTCGAATTTTTAAATAATTCCTGAATCTATTGGGTCGATTGTAGTTCACTCAATTTGGTGTTGTATCTGCTGTATAGAGAGAGTATTCACAGACAAGAAATGATTATCTCTATTGATCGACAATGACGTCAGCCGCTTTAATAATGTAAACTCTATAGTGTTGAAAATGAACACGCTACGTGTATCTATAGCGGGTAATTGGTAAAGGATTAACAGCTCGGCGACTGCTCTGCGGCCGATAAACCGTTCACGTTAATGAATGTCCAGTTAGTATTAGTGATTATGTGATGACCTGGATGTAAGATGTGATTAATATTATTTAAGTAATGAAAAGCGTTGAAGCTCATTTACTTAATGGAATATTGTGATGGTAAACACATGTTCAATAATTATCGAATTCAAATTTCATGTTAGTCCTGATTTAAGGGTATAAGGATAGGTGTCCTGTTTTGCAACGAACCAAAGACAGTTTATTAGGTTCTGAGTCATCATGTAAATCAGTTATTTTGGAATAGAGCAGGCATTATTTTGGTAGTTGCTTGAAGTCTTTCTATCACAGTTTTGGTTAATGCTCTAGAAAACCAAACAAATATTGTGTCAACAATCTCATGATTAGATAATTTTGTAATACATATTTATTAATATAATAATGATATCAAGTCATGATATGTACCGTCTTACTTACTAACTTTTGCATTATTTATTACTCATTATTTTTCGAAAACAGCTCAAAGACAGCGGACATTCAAAGTCGGATTATTCAAAATCCTTATTCAACGTTCGTGTTCATCATCTTAGAGTTTATTGGTGGTAATATCTGCGTGTATAGACTGCATTAATTCTCTCTGAGCCATGTTCCGTGCATCGTCGCGCCTCCAACCTTCTCAATTAAGGTTGCCAGGGAATCCATTATTGCTAGTCTCCGTTCAATCACCACGACGAACACGCTCGCGGAGATAGCAAATATATTATTGGAAGTGGCTTCGATTACACTGTTTAAATTGTAAGTTTGTTTTATTGCAGTTAGTGAGACTAGCTTATGGTTCGCCTACTATATTCAACTATTCTGTGGTTCGCTTGATGGCAATACGACCGCTCATGAACAGTAGCAAAAAAATCGCCTTGCATTACAAAGCAATGCTCGGCATTCCAATGCGTTCGCCATCCTGAGACATAAGCTATTAAATCTCTATATGTCCAGTTGTTACTTTGGCAACAATGTTTTTCAATCCAATGTCATTCAGTGTATAGTTTAATTCAATTCTGCGGAATACTTGTTGTTGTCATATTATTTCTCTGGTTAGGTGAAAAGTATATATTTTTTATTCTGCATACGCCTATAATGCATTTGATTATAAGTAATATGAAATCCAAATAAATGTCAATGAGGACGGTTATTTCAACTAAGCCCAGTAGCTAGAAACCAGATACACACCAGATTAAACAGTCGGAACCAAAATATACTCTAGCGTAGGTGGCTGTCACGGGTCTCTTGACTTTACCTGCTACATGAAGCGGTCAGTCATGGTTTATGATTTTAAACTCGTTCTTATAGATATAGCATTCGTTAATACATCAAATAGTTTTCAAGTTGGATAATTAACTTCCATTACTTTATTATTATTATTATTAAATTTATATATAGATACATATAAACCTGAAGAGTTAGTTACCACTAATCTTAGGAACTCGTAGTTCAAATTGAAAAAAAATATTTTTGTGTTGGATAGGTTATTTATCGAGGAATGCTATAGACTATATACCATCACGTTATGACCTCTAGGAGGAAAGCAGTAGCGAAAAATCTAGCAAATACGAGGGAATTTTATGCGTTTTTCGTGGTCTGATTGGTAGATATTCTAAATTGATTGATTTTGAATCGGAATTGTCCCTTGTGGCCGCTATTTTGAAAAGCGAATCTGCACCCGGACGGAGTCGGTATGGACCGCTAGTTATTATATATTGAATCAAATTTAGTTTTATGTATATATCTATTACCCAGTATAGACTGATGTTATAGTCTCAAGAGTGCTACCGAAAACGAAGCCGGGTGGTAGTTTTAGTGGCTACAAACACAATGCAACTAAAAA
The DNA here is from genome assembly GCA_023078785.2 of Hyles euphorbiae. Lineage (NCBI taxonomy): Eukaryota > Metazoa > Arthropoda > Insecta > Lepidoptera > Sphingidae > Hyles > Hyles euphorbiae. Next base: position 6,514,021 of record CM041030.1, read on the forward strand.
TTTCGCAAAGAAACGCGACAATTATTTTTTATGATTTTTTAAATATCGTCATTTTTGGGTGGTAAATCCATAGTTTTTGCTAAAATAATAATTTAAACTCTTTAATGCCTTAGATTATTTACAAATAAAAGGGTACGCACTATTATTTAAGGAAAAAATGTATTTACCACCCAAATATGGTCATAGGAACAAAATAATAAAAAAAAAAAGTCGCTTTTTTTGCAATTTTTTCTGTTGCATTGTGTCTGAAGTCGCTTAGACTACCACCGGCTTCGTTTTCGGTAGCAGTCTTGATATACCCTGTATTTGTATCAGCTCGCATGCGCTCCACTACAGGGAAAGGGCCTGCTCTACAATCGAGAGTACGATTGAGATAAGGTCATAAATATTATGAATAAGTGGAGGTAATTATGTGTACCTAAATCATGGTGTCAGTTTTGTACGTTTTTACGATCCATATTTTTTGAAACAGCCATCTCCGTATTCTCTATGTTAGTGTAGCCGTCAGTTGTTATTCCGTCGGTCTGAGACGCTGGCGCTGTTATTATACCATTATGCCATATACTGATTATGCCGCGATATTTGAATCAAAACACGTCCAATTAGTCTACTGAAATTCTGCTTAATTGTATTTTGTTAGGCGGCCAAAATTGTAGGGTCTATTAAAGTTTCAATTTCATTAAAAAATTATATTACTTTTGTTTTTTTTTTTCGTATTACAGAATATTCAGTGTAGAAGTGATTGTATCTTTTCAATTATTTAGATTTATAACTTCTCACACAAATTAAATTCCTAGAGTCTACACAAGACTAATTTATTATTTGTAAGTCGTAAAGTAAGCGAAACCTTCAGTTTTGGCAAACACAGCTCTAATTAATAATTACTGTAACTATTAGCACCCACTTACTATTCATGATCCACAATTGTGAGGCCTTAGTTTACCTTCCACGACCGACTTCCCATTCGTTCGCAGTCAATTTTCAAAGCCGATTTCTGCAAATATAAGGTAGTATAACTGTCAATACCAGGGATATCGCCGTGTATTTTACTTTTTATATCAATTTATCTGAAACGTTCACTAAAATTGAAATCGAAATAATCCACATGACTGTTTGCAGATTAAAAAATGTTCAATTGAATCCGAGTTTCCATTAAAATACGATTTGAACATTGTCCGCTGTCTTTCATTATAGTTGTAGTATTTTTATCTAAAATTGAAATCCTAACAGGTTGCTTTGAAGCGGCTCTTGTGTTCATTTCAATTTAATCCTATGGAAATACTTGAACATGAACACGCGTGTTTCGGTTTTCATTTTTCATCGGTGCATTTGGAGCGAAACTAGAAATTCGTTTTTTGCGGTTACCGTTTGCCTATTTCATATTTTTGTATCGCTTTATTTTTCAAAGCGAGGTTGGTGCATGTTTGATATCTAGCAATCTTTCCCTTGACTATTCTCACAATTCCGTAATATCTTTTGTCTATGATCATTCGGAATAAAATCAAAAATCTATTTATATTTTACTGGTGCATGAGCTGCAGAAAGAGCATGTACAAGTGTATTCGCAGGTTGCTAAAATTAAGGCGGATTGTTTGATACTGGACGTATCTAATACGCGACTCGCGTGACTCATTCTGACGTTTTCGCATACGACGATCGTTATCCGGCCACTAACCATGCATGCAAATAATTTTATTTAAAAATAAAATATTAATTCTCAAGTCAAAGTCCTCATATTTGCACAAGGCTAATATAAAATCCTGGATAAAATCCGTCGTGGATTTAATTAAACTTATACAGATTACAACGTATTTCTTTTTCACTTATGGATAAATCCCGAAGGAATTCCGATAGTAATTAACGAGTGCCGATAGCAGCTGTGTCGGAATATTTAAGATCAAAGACACGGCTAAGTACCGGAGATGACGTAAAGAAGAAAATATTGCCTTGTCACAAAGACACGAGTCGGAAAGGACTAACATTAAATATCTTTGCTTTCTAACTATTGCAAGGACTTTATTATAAGGAGTTATTTATAAAAACGATATGAGTATTCAGCATAATTATTGGGGTTAGATATTGCTATTTCTATTCTATTTCGACTACCTAATACAAGGCTTCAAACCACCATAATGCAAATGTTTCGCGGTTCAGGATCAAAAATAATAAATCCGGTCTTAAAAAACAAATTGAATTAAACGAGGAACGTACCAAAGTTCGTTCCTTATGTTTAAATGTACGCTACAATTCTTTTCCTGAAATGCTTTTAATGGCACTTTAAAGTCTGGGGGCGCGGCCGAGCCCCCGTCCAAGTCGAGCTATAGGCCGTAACATCCTTTTCTCGAAGCAATTCAGACCATTTTCAACCCCCTATAACTTTGTTGTGGCTAAAGCATGAAGCCTGAATTTTCAGTTACTTAGCAGACATTGTGTAAACACGGTATATTTAAAATTTCATTCAATTTGAACCAGTAGTTTAAGAATTGTAACTAGTCAAACTTTCTTAATTTTGTCACTCACTGACTGACTGACCGATCATCAAAAGTCTAAGGCACTTCTAGCAGACATAGAACCTTCAAATTTAGAATATAATTAGTGTTTAGTGTCTAAAGTAAGGGAAAATTCAAACATTTCATAATTTGTGTCTAGTTTTCTAGATAGACCAACTGCGTGAATAACTTTGTAATCCCATATAAATGTATAGGATTACAAAGTTACATTTGCAGTTAATGCATCTTTGTACCCGTATATAATGGAATAATAGTTGTAGATAGATATCTATATATATGAGGCATAACAGGAGGGGATATAGAGAGGAAAATGGTGTATTCAGCCCATGAAACTGTACTACATTCCTCTGGAAAAAAATGACGAAGAAAAACTTGCAAATAAATAGACTAAATAGCTCGAAAATATCAATTACAATGAAAGAAAGAACATTAATAATCAAATCCGCTATATTTGTGATAAATTGATACCTACAAAAATAAGAAATATCCATAAGACAGAGGCTTTAAGAAAAATCGTTAGTGATATTCTAGAAGTAAGAAGTACCGAAAAGGAAAAAAGTAGGACTCTACAAAAAGACGTGAGATCCCATCAAAAACATCCTGTAAAAAAAATCCAAGTCTCGCAGCTCAGGTTTTCTACCGCAAAAAGTTGTGAGATGCATGTAATACCAAGTCGATTAATTTATTTAGTCCTTAAGGGGCCTTCTATATAAAGTTATTACGTTAGTTATTACCATATCAATAGTAAAAATTATTTACGTTTTAAATACATAGATCGACTTGGCCAGCAGCATTATGTACAAATTGTACGATACATTATGTTTTCATGCGATGGCCAAGTCGATCCATTTATTTAAAACGTAAAGAATTTTTACTATTGATATGGTAATAACTAACGTAATAACTTTATATAGAAGGCCCCTTAAGGACTAAATAAATTAATCGACTTGGTATTACATGCATCTCACAACTTTTTGCGGTAGAAAACCTGAGCTGCGAGACTTGGATTTTTTTTACAGGATGTTTTTGATGGGATTATCTTTACAGCTTGAGAGAACAAAATAGTGCATGTAAGAGGTCATTAATCCTTAAAGTACGGCGTCGCAGACACGTATAATAGTTGCGATAGTCTTTTATTATAGTTTTTGGATAGGTCATGTACGTACTAGTACCTAATGGTCCATCTAAACTGCCGTTATTTTTTGTTAATCAACGTTTCCAAATTTTATTCAGCAACATTTGATAACACTATTTTATATGTCAAGTAATCGAAAACATTGTTGTACAAAGTTAGTCAACAAAAACTTGGATGTTGTTTTTACTGGTGGTAGGTCTCTCATATGTGAGAGGCCATCTGGGTAGGTACCACCGCAATGTCTATTTCTCCCGTGAAACAGCAGTGTAAATGCACTGTTGTGTTTCGAATTGATGGACATTGTAGCCAGAGTAACTACTGATCATATTTGTGGCTTAACATTTTATGTCTCAGGATGGCGAGCGCAGTGAGCGGCGGTATCGCTTACCATCAGGCGAACGGCTTGTTCGTCTCGCCATTCAATGCAATACAAAAAGAAAGTACTATAATGGTTACTACAGGATATTACAGATAAAGCATCGACACCCTCTAAATATTTTATATAATTGAATGGTTTCATCCATCCATCCATCCATCAGCCAAAGGAAGTCCACTGCTGAACATAGGCCTCCCCCAATGATTTCCACAGAGACCTGTTGGAGGCAGCCTGCATCCAGCGACGTCCCGCGACCTTTACCAGGTCGTCGGTTGAATGGTTTAATAAGGCTAAATTTAAAATATCATGGCTTTAGCACTCTCAATCATACTCTTGACTGTGGACGAGGTCCGTGCTTTGAAGTGGAAGCACAATACGTACATGGGCTGATACAGGATAATATCTAAATACGAAAAGTGAAAATGCTGGCCATATCAGTACATTTTGGCCCTATCAAAATTCCTAGATTCGTATCGAATAGCTCAATGATCAATAATGATGAACAATTACCCCCAGCCAATTTCACTGGCTGATTGAGAATTGTTCCTATCACAATGCGGCTGCAAAACGCTAACTGTACATTTACACTTACCACCGTCTTGCAATTCTGAAATTACAGAGCGTATAACTAGAGTTTAGCAAGTTAAATGGAACGCATTATTATTTGACTTGCACGACTGGACGAGTAGAACTGTTAACAAGTAGACCAACTTAGAAAGACCCCTGAAAATGGCGTACGAGTTTTTGATAAATGAATGCGTGGAAATATATTTTAGAGCTCTGCTTTGAATGGTTATTGTGATTAGGTTTATGGCTTATAATAAATAAGCGTTTGGAATTGAGATTTATTTTCAACTAACGACAAATGTTTTAATATTGGTAAAATTTGCCCCATACTTTTATAATGATGTGGAAATACTTTTATAATAGAGTTAGGAATTTGTGCTCGATATGGCGATATTATATATTCCAAATTCCCCATTCACATCGTGGGACGGAAATACAAAGGAAAATTTGGATGTCCTGATAACCTGATAGCACCACTGCATACTCCTTCTGAGAAAAAGCTGAAAGTTTATGTTTGTATATATGTTTTATCATAGTTGTTATTACCCATTTCTATATTACGTACGGTTTTAAAAATTGAAACGTATAAAACTCAATCATTCTCTCGATTATTGAGGAAACCCGTGCCCTGCCACAGTACAGTACTGTAAACTATAGTTTTTCTACCTAAATTAAGAAACTGTACATTTAAAAAGCAATAAAAATCTAGACGTACATGAAGAAAAGAAAGAAAAAGCATTTAATATCAATAAAAAAAATCTACTATTTTGCTTCAAGATTAAATAAAGCTAAAATTTCTAGATTGCCAGATGGCTTGATCCTAAACGAATAATTGCAATATCAGCTGTCGAACTGTAGATGAAATAAAGAATAAATTGCAATTAAACGCACATTCAGTCCACTTGATTTGTAATTTGTCATCGAAAAGAAATAATAGAGAGACTTTTTGCTGAAAAATAATTTTCATCAAATATTGTCTGAATGTGCTTTCATAATACAGCATTGAGAGATTGATTCATAGACTTCGCTGGACGGTTTAGAATCAGAAATTTTTAATCAAGATTTATACAGTCTAGTCGGTGGTGTATTTGTACTAAAACTTATACTTAAACTCTGAATGGTAAAATGGGTGTAACTTTTCCATTTATTACTAGCTTAAATAAAACGAAGATAAGAAACATTGACTTTGATGTTAAAATTTCGTCGTAGGAAATTGGATCGGGAATACGGCTAGTAATACTAAGTTTCAAGTGATCATGTTGAAATAATTAATCTCTCTATTTCTCTCTCTTCAGTCGCAGAACATAGGCCATGTTCAGCAGTGGACAATACCAATAATGCATATCAAATAATATTTCATCTCGAATATTTCTCAGTTTATACATTTTAATAATGTATAATTTATCAACCCGCATGAACCCTCTGCTATGAAGAAGACTTTTCTAAAATCGAGAGTACGATTAAGAGGACTAACAGCCGCTGCCAGTAATCAATCCCAATCCAAAATTTGCCGTTTGAGATTGACAGCTGAATCTTTTTTCTGATACTATACTGCCAATAATCAATCTCAGTAGGAAAAAAACTATGGCAACATGGTAAATGACAAATCGAAAAGTAGAAAACAATCCAGATTGACTTCAAACTATTTTTTTCGATTGATTATTGGTATAGATAACGTACCACGTATAGTAAAATTGTTGTACTATGATGGCTTTGGAGCCAGCTGAAAATCAGTGCTGTTGTAAAACAGCGTATACTGAGCTGGTATCCATTCTCCACGCATATTACAACAAATACCAGAATGGGCCTGTTAACTGTTATCTTATTCTTAACTTACTTGTATTGTTATTTTGTTGTATTGTGTGTGTGTGGAAGAAATAAATGGTTTAAATGGTTTAAATTGGCATCGGCCGTTAGTCAATAATCCACAAGGCTTCCTTATTACAGCGCCTGTCCCTATTAACAATGTAGGATATGCAATTTTAGGTATTTTGTTTTATCATGCTAAACGGCCCTAAAAAGTATTTTCTATCCGTAGCTTCAAGAAAAATTTTAATTTTCTTCATAGTTTTTGAAATAGCCATGTTAACAAAGTCTTATATCATGAAAATGTCGGTTAACAATGCCCGATGTAGACTCCCGACATTTTTAGCGGTTTGAGAAAGCAGTATGAGCAGGTGGTTGTGCCAGTACGAACAATGTTGCAGGGGCCTACCCATGTCACACGTTATTTTAGTGACAATTCGTATGCTTAAATTTTTTGGATTTAATATTAACAAAAATAATGAGTAGACCAACCTATTTTATGAACCTTGCGACTAAACTATTTTAAGAGCAATGTAGCACAAACAAAAAGTGTATTGACGAAAATATGTCATCTTATCTAAATGAAGAAAACAAGAAACGAATTATTAATTTTTGTATTGTTATTTATAAAACTTTCCTTATCGAATTAATAGTCATAATTTAGGATTGAGTAATTTATTGTACTATGAAATTTTACTTCTTTAGTGAAATATATTTCATTAACCAATTAAAATTGTCAGATGTAACTTATAGGACATTGTTCACCTCCATTTATGATACGAAAATAGACAGAAGTACCACATCCGACTTTTTTGTTAGTTTTACTATATGTTCAATTTGCGGGTTGTGGCACTTGCTACTTTGTTTACTGCTCTTTGTAACATAAAGAATGATAGTAGTACCACATCCGACTTTCTTCTTGGTCTAAATATAAATCAAACTTGTCGTATGTAGTACTAATCCTAATACAAATCTACATTTTTTATTAAAAAAATATTAAAATTATAACTGTTACTGGCATAATTTGGTTCATAATGCTTTATTAAACTATATATGATATATTTTGTTGGTTAAGGAGCTGCAACAAGATATTTGTTGATATTGCTATTATTATTTAAATCTGTGGGTTCTTTTTTTGTAATAGTTCAGTTGTAGTGATATTATATAATATTTTTGCTGATAATTTAATAAATGTTACAAATGTAGGTATATTACTAATTTTATTCATTGCTTCTATTCTCCACAACTGGTTCTTTTTCAGCTTTACATAAATGTATGTGCCAGATGCAATGAATAAATAAAATAATTATCCAAGGATTTCTTTTACTAATAAAGATAATGATACATTTTATAAAAATAATGATTTTATTTGTATCTACATCCACAACTTTAATACTAGCAAATACGCTAGTTTTTGAACATTATATTTTAGATCAAATTATCAATCAACAATGTTGGGTGTTATTTATGATATAACTTCTGAGGTTTCAAATATTTTAGTGGCAGCTTAACTATCTAATGGTTTCTTAAATATAGGCGAATGTATTATTTTTAAAAATCATACCAAATCGTTGATAGAATCCGCAGAAATTGTTTTATTTCAATCATGATCAATCCGGCAATGAGTCCTTCTGTGTTACGTTTACTGAAGATAAAACCCGATTAAATGTCGATCTTAATTAATATCGATTCGTATAGAAACATAAGTAAACTCTGCTAATCATATTAAAACTCGCTAAACCAGTTGTAATACGGATAAAGGTTAGAAAATACTACAACATAAAGAGAAGTGGGTAGTAGAACTAACTGCGAAGAAAAGAAGAAGGAACAGCACAAGATAATAAAATTTAAAGAAGCATGTAATAAAAACTACCGTTTCCTTTACCGTTCTACGAAATTATATTAAAGACTAAATTGTAATTCTAACTTGGTGACCGACTACGCCAATGGACACTTGTGTAAGAAAAGTATCTATACAGGCATCATTATTACAGGATTGTTAATAAATATAATTTTGAAGATCGACTGAAAGTTGTGATTGTGTTGAGATCTAGCTCTCGGAATACCGACATACCTCGTGAATTTAAAATTAAGCAGGCCTATGGTGACAATCTTGTTATCAATCATGATAAATATAACGACTTTATTAATTTATGCCAGAATGGTCTTCCACTCTGGCATAGATTCGGACTCTTGTCCCGGAGAGGTAATAAAACTTCTATAAAAACCTAAAATTAGGTAACAATGCTCAAGAGATACATGACACTATTTAAGAAGACGACTAATTGTTGCTTATTTCAATATTAAAGTGCCATTGACTCTGTTTATGTTATATTACGTTTAGCTTGATTGTCCTGCGATTTTGTTAATTATTTATTAGTGACGCGTTTATATTCGACAGTATATTTTGTATGTTTTTAAGAATATGGGATATTTTTATTTTTTATTGCACAAGAATTATTTTTAAACATTGTTAAATACCATTGTTTCTAAGAGACTAAGAAAAAACACAATAATGTAACGCTATTATGACTGAATCTCTAATTTAAAACCTCAAACGTGATTATTAAGTGACTTTAGTATTTTAAGTAAATATTTATATGATTAGTACCTTAGATGGATCTCTTTTTCTTATTCAGTTGTTAATATGTTGCATGTAGGTAATTTCTAATAATTTAATTCAGTTTACGAATCATCACTTTGATTTTATGTTTGAGTTGAAAAAACGATGGCAGATTCTATTAATATACATTTAGGAGTACTTTTTTAAATAAACATGAACATTAATTATCAATAAAAGTGTTTATCTTTTAAATACAATTAAGTAACGACACAAAATTATATAGAGTTCACTGTTAACAATGACGTAAACGGCAATTACAACTAATCATCAATAAGTTGGGCCGATTAAATTTGTTGGATATGACAGATCCGACAAACTGCAGTGATTCTTGATCCGTTATAAAAGTCACTTATGAATTTTGACTTATTTAGAAAAGAAATAATAATAATTTATTGCCATTTATATAAGCTCCCAATCACGTATTGATAACCTGAAAAATTTTGTAAACCAAACTCACATACTTAAAAAAATACAAGCAATTTCAACTTTGACACGCTCTCCTGTAAAATTACCGATTTGCAGTTCCGACACTGTTAATAGGGACAGGCGACAGGTTATGAGAGACTTTCCCGCCCTCACACCCGCCACTGCAACTCCTGTCAGCCAGGATCAACAGCGGCACACAAAGATTTGACACCGAGCTCCGGAGCTCGGCGAGTCTCTCAGGGACACTAGCTTGTCTTCACAGGTTAGCGGACTTCATGTCAATTTTTATAAATATCACAGATAACTACCGGCTATAAGAGTCTCCATATAATACGACCGAGTATATTCGTAGCCATAATCAAAATGTGAAAATATTTGTTTTTCCCTAGGGAGCATGTCGGTAATTGCAATCTGGATGTATTGGATTATGCCGTCGGAGCTATGTCCGGTTCAATGAGTAACGAACAGTATTAAATATATTTTACAAGTATATATTACAGATAAGAGAGTAAAATTAAGAAACATTAGTATTATAAAAATTAAAAAGTTATTTCGATATGAAACAGGTGGTACTATTTTATTTATTGCAGTGCATGGCGGAACGAGCATGCCGTTCACCTGATAGTAAGCGATACGACCGCTCATGAACAGTGTTAAAAACAAACAACACCTTGAATTACAAAACAATGCTTGATGTTTCACCGAGCTCGCCATCCTGAGACATAAAATGTTACGTCACAATATGTCCAGTAGTTACTCTGCCTACATTGTCCTTCAAACCGGAACACAACAGTGCATATAGACTGCTGTTTAAAATTTGCGTGAGGGAAAGACATTGAGTCAAATATAGTCAACATTTACATCAAAATACTTACTTAAAATTACCTACTTTAATAATGTTAATGACGTAGACTCGTTTACTGCCAGCGATTTTTTACTTTTACTCTGTGGGTTATATTATAAACCATTCAACAAACTGACACATTGTTTTAATAAAAATGTCATGCTTATAGTATAGGATCCCGCCATACATCGACCTTCACCGAGATGTTTATTTGATGAAACCTATTTTATATGCTATTTAATATGTCAATAAATATATTGTATATGGGTTGCCTTGCAAATTTCAGTCCAGAATAAATAAATAAAATAAAAATAAAAAAAAATAAAAAAAAAAAAAAATAAAAAAAAAAAAATAAAAAAGCCTTTTATTCCATGCACCAAGTTTTTACAATGTTAACAATTTTCAAATATGGTAGAATCTAAATTATAAAATCAACTAAACCGTTTTGTATCTCCATGTTAATTTAAATAGTACAATTTCTTTTTTGACATCTATTAGCTATTCAAATACGATTTCAAAAAAACAAAAAATATATTTTAATAATTTAACAGTAATTCATAAATTTACATTTGCCAACACTGTAATTTTACTATGTATTACATTTTGTATGGTTAATTTAAACTTGTTTTGATATCTATTATTTATTTAGTTTATTTATCATCAACTTTTTGTTTATTTCTAGTTCTAGTAAGTTTATACTTTATAATTTATATGTATTTTTGAATTTGCACGGACCCTTTTCAAGTAAAGGCCTCCTCCAAGGATTTCCATTTTTCTCGGTTTTTTGCTAGATGTAACCAGTTTTTTCCTGCGATTTTCTTTATATCTTCATCCCATCGCATGTATGGTCTTCCTACTCGGCGTTTACCAGGCGGACCCTCCCATACAGTTACAATTTTGGTCCACCTATTATCCACATATCGGGCTATATGTCCAGCCCATCGAAATTTTAGTGTTTGGGCGTATGTCGTCGCGTCTATTGCTTTGGTAAAATTTCTTATTTTTGAATGTCGTATTTTTTGCATTTTCTTTATGTTCAGCATACTACGCTCCATTCCTTTCTGGCATGAATTAATTTTATTTTTGATTTTTTTAGTGAATTTCCACGTCTGGCAGCCATATGTCAGAGCGGGCAGAATGCATGTATCTAAAATTTTTCTTTTGAGATTTATCGACATGTTGCTCTTAAATATTTCCTTAAGAGTCCAATATTTATTCCATGCATTTTTGATTTTTCGCTCTATCTCCGTTTCATTACTGTTGTTTTTGAAACTTATTTGTTTTCCAAGGTATATGTAATGGTCCACGTACTCTAGTGACTCATTTTCCAACCTAATGGGCTTCTTGGTGCTGTTGGTCATAGATTTCGTTTTTGACAGGTTCATCTCGAGTCCCACTAGTCTGCTACTTGTATGAAGAGATTCCAACATATATTGCAGGCCACAGCTAGTCTCTGATAATAACACTATGTCGTCTGCAAATCTAAGATGGCTTAAGTATTTGCCATTTATGTTCAGTCCGCATTTTTTCCAGTCCAGTTTACTTATGATAGATTCTAGTACGGCTATAAAAAGTTTCGGCGATAAAGGATCACCCTGCCTTACTCCTCTCTTTATAGGAAAGCTTTCGCCTATTGTTTCTAGTTTTACTCTGCTAGTGCTTCTACTATAAATGTTTCTTATCACCTCTATGTATTGAATTTCTACTCTTTGAGCTTTTAGTGCTTCCCAGATACTTTGATGTGATATTGTATCAAATGCTTTTTGATAGTCGACGAAAGCGAGATAGAGGGGTCTTTGTTTTTCCTGGTACTTTTCAATAACTATTTCTAAAGAGTGTATATGGTCTATCGTTGAAAATCCTTTTCGAAATCCTGCTTGTTCTGCTGGTTGGCATGAATCAAGTGTTACACTTATTCTTTTCTCAACAATAGAAGAAAAAAGTTTGTATAGAGTCGGCAGAAGGCTGATAGGCCTGTAGTTGGCAATGTCATTTGAGTCTCCTTTTTTGTATAGTAAGATTATGTTAGATTCGGACCACTGCGTAGGTATAATCGCCGTTTCTAAAATGAGATTAAATAGGTGCGCCAATGGTATGGCCAGATGAGTTGCTCCGTATTTTATAGCCTCGTTTGTAATTTTATCTGGGCCTGGGCTTTTGTCTGTTTTTAATCTTTTTATAGCTTGAAGAATTTCCATTTCATCAATTTGTTGAATATTTTCTTCAAAACTCGTCTGCAAAGATCTTTCATTAGTCTGGGTGGTTTCTATAGCTGAAAGCTGTGTCCAGGATTTGGCGCTATATAGATCTCTGTAGAAGTTTGTTGCTATATCGATAATATCTTTGCGTTTGTATGATATTCTACCCAAATTTTTCAAGCCTTCAATCCAAACTTTGTTCGTTCTAAGCTCCTTAATAGCTTTTTTCATACTCCCTTGTTGTTCTAGATGTTTTTCTATAGTATAAGCCCTGTAGTTTTTGTAGTCAATTTTGATATATTTACTGGTTAACTTATATAGAGCGCTCAACTCATGTTTTTGACTACGGGATTTATTTTTTTTTTTTTTTTTTTTTTTTTTATTTTTTTTTTATTTTTTTTTTTTTTTTTTTTTTTTTAGTTTTTTTTTTTTTTTTTTTTTTTTTTTATTTTTTTTTTTATTTTTATTTTTAGTGTGACCGGAAAAAAATAGGCAACCTAACGTTTACATATTCTATGGGTTTCATACTTTCGATTGGTATAGAATTTGTTTAATAATCAAACAGGTGAAATGTGTAAAAATTTTTTTTTTATTTTAATAATTAATTAATCGTATTCTGGACTGAAATTTGCAAGGCAACCCATATACAATATATTTATTGACATATTAAATTGCATATAAAATAGGTTTCATCAAATAAACATCTCGGTGAAGGTCGATGTATGGCGGGATCTTAGACTATTACATACATAAAAAGCTTTCATTGTCGACAAAATTGCCTTCAACATTTGACTAATAAATAAGACGATAGGTATATAGTTAGTAAAGCGAACCACAAGCGTAGGTTAATCGAGCCAATTTGCACGTAATTATTGAACGAGAAGGCTTGGCCGTCACTGGTCGGGCTGACATTGACTTATTATCTAATATATCAATTAAGGATTAAAATCGCATTTAGCCGCTACGGACCTTCCACTATTGTATCGACCACCTTCTTTCTACAGTTGTTTGAGTGGGGCTTTCAATGCGGTTTGATGGATCATAAATTGGATTTTGCAGGAGTAGCCAATTTATTTATTTTATTTATTTATAAATTCTTTATTGAACACCACATACAGTAATAAGATTAAAAAAAAATAGTGCGAGATCCAACTATAAGATAATATGACCGGGTATTAGCAATTTGTTACTTATTTTACAAAAAAGTATTTACTCATTATTTAAACTTCGAATGTAAAGTTCAAAAAATAAATTGAAAAATTCGAACCGTCTTTAAATTATTATTCCTTAATTCAATAAATTTGAATTTCGAATGATCATGAACAGCATAAACAATAGAAACCATATAGTTCAGTCAATATGTAAGTAATAATTAATTGCCCTCCGAATAAAGACCTACCCTTATTTAACATAATGAATCGTTAGGGGGACATGTCAAGAAGCCACAGAAAAATTAAAAAGGTCACGCTCTTTGCTGATTTTGAGAAATTCAAAAACGAATAAAAAAAAATTGAAATGCTTTTTTCTTGGAAACTATTGGTTTTAGGAAAAAAAATTTAAATAAAAAAAGTAGAGGGCATTGCGAACTACATTTTTTGTCATTGGAGTGACGTCATCCGACTTGAAATAATGTGATGCAAAACATAGATAAATTCACCTAAGTTCAAATTTTTGCTGAAAAAAAGTTCAAATTTTTTGATAACAAAAAGTTAAAAACTGAATGGCATGAGTACTGTGCAACGGCACGATACATAATGTACAATTTGTACACTTCGACAAGTTACAGCTCGAAAACGGTAAGTTTTATTAAAACTTTTTTAAATTAAAGTTGTAGCTAATTTGGTGACGAACAACTTTCTAATTTACATTATTATAAAAAAAAAACATTTTTTCCTATCGAAAATAGCGTTGGAACACTTTTTTGATCCATTAGCGCCCTCTACTTTTTGTATTTCAAGTCGGATGACGTCTCTCCAATGACAAAAAATGTAGTTCGCAATGCCCTCTACATTTTTTATTAAAAAAACTTTTTCCTAAAACCAATATTGTCCAAGAAAAAAGCGTTTTTAATTTTTTTTATATTAATTTTTGGAATTTCTCAAAATCAACAAACAGCGCGACCTTTTTAATTTTTCTGTGACCTCTTAACATGCCCTTCTAACGATTCATTATGTTTAATAAGGGTAGGTCTTTATTCGGAGGCCAATTTACATATTCACTGAACTATTACGAAATAAAGGCAAACATAAGGAAATCGTATTCAATATTTTCACGGATAGGCAAACAAAAATTTATGAAATAAATAGGGGCAAAATCAGTTATGGCTCTATTCCAAAGATATTGGCTGTCTGTCCCGTCTGGGACAACAATAATCATATATTTCTCATGTCCCATACGATACACATTTGTGCAAATAAAATAAAATCTTTATTTTTGATCTGATGTCGATTGCCGCGTATGAGTAGTTGGCTGAATATTGGAAGGGTGAGCAGGGGAAAATCGTTACCTGGCCACACGCCTTAGTGATGTAACTAAGATCTCTATTATCGATGAAATAGTTTTTTAAGAGATATATCAAGGTTTAATTAAAAACCAAAAAATACTTTTTCTTACTTTATTTTTGGTAGAACGCATTGGCACCATGGAGAGACGAACTAACAAAACATTAATTAATAATTTTTGATAACTGTAAATAAACTAAATATTCTTGGATGTTCAGTAGTTGTTGATGATGGTTATGATAATGACAGCAAATAAACAAGCAGTTTAAATGGTATAACATGATCAGCGCATTAATTAATATTCACAACAACTAGGATATGTTCTGCCGATCTTCAAATTTGACGATAGTAGTGACAGTAGAGGCGTAGCTAAGGTTTCCAGTAATTTCACTTGTTAAACGAAATTTGACATGTTTGCTGATACTTCAAGTCGTTTTCCGTGAAGGGATAGCACAGTAGATAATATGGTTTTATGCAGTATGACAGCTAGCTGTAGTTAAAGCATGCTTCTTGAGTATGAAGGTGAAGGAAAACATCGTGAGGAAAGAATTTCTATAGTAAGTAAAGTCCGCCAATCCAAACCAGGCCGGTGTAGTAGACTATATGGCCTAGGCACTTTCAATTGTATTGAGTATAGAGGAAGCCCATTCCCTTGCAGTTGGACGTATATGCTGAACATCATAGTACATAAGTATGAAACAAATAGGCCTACGTTCTATCGATAACTCTGAGAGAGGACATCACTCATCAAGAAGCAGACACTAACCCTGTTATGGAGTGATCTAGTCCGGTCGACTCTCCAATATCGTGTATAAATCTTGAATCTCCTTGTTTACGTTGGCTATGCCATAGAGTGTTACTGAGACAATTTGTGTCGCTTTAGCGCTATATGATTTAATGTAGGGAATGTTGTGATTTTGGTAGAGTTTTCGATGTCAGAATCAAGAGGTTAGATTATTTTATTATATTTTAGCACATATAAAAAAGCACAAAGTTTTATAAGATGTTAGTTTTCATAATTATGAAAGTTGCGGCTTGACTGGTATTACCATTTCATAGAGGCTATAATTCAAAAATATTATTGGACGAAAAGCAATAAGATAATAGTATACCTAATGAATCCTGTCATTTCATATTTCTTTATTGTTTTCAGCACGCTTTAGCATTGGTGATAGTTTTCGTCAGGTAAAACAAGTAATTTTGTCATTTGCATAAAAAAAAAACATATGTTTAGCAATATGATTAGCTAAGAGGGTTTAGTGAAAAATCCACTCCAGCTGCGCGCAGAATAATATTTTCTCGTCAAACCTTCGTTTGCTTCCATCCATTATTTTATTTTTTCTATTGTGCAGCGCGTACCTACTTCACAAAAGGTTTTCTCTCACCCTCGTCATTCAGAGCTTGTAATTTTCGACACCTGCCAAACGTGCTTCCTTCTCTTTCTTATCGACACAAAAGAAAGAGATGAAAGTTCACACGTCATGTTACACGAGCAGGGGAATATTGGAAATAGAAAAGTTAAATGTTTCTTTTTGTGTTTTTTAATATTCTCTTTTGTGTAAAGTGATGGCTTTGAATATTGTACTGTGGTGTTATGTATGTAAGTTGAGACTTTAGTGTTGAGATTAGAGAATAATTTATTTATTATTTGGCGTTTTAATAGTATAAGGAGAAGTATTCTAATTTATTTTCAATTCATTCGCATGTCCAACTTACAAAATACATGGAATTTAATAAAAAAAATGTTTTTACAAATACGCAAAATAACCATTTTGCAATTAAAACTTAATGCTGTTTACATGAACATTTTTTACAGTAAAACGTCGAAGTTAGAATAATGTTAAAGATGCGGTTGAGGGTACATTAGTTCATTAGCGCTAAGTAACGGGCCCCGGCTGCTTTTTAAGATACAGGACATTAACCACTATGTCACTTTTGCCATAAAACACGAATATTAAAATTAATCATCTATACATATGTATAAAGAACTTGTAATCGACCGATATCTGTGTGTGGAATATAAATTCGAAGAACTTATATAGGGGGACTGGCTTAATGTAATAATATCCAAACCAATGATTTTTTTTCAATTTTTGTCTGTTAGTGCGGTTGTGCGCGACGAAGTCAAAAAGACTAACAGACTCCGAAGAAATTTGGTGTGGAGGTTGATATCTAGACGATGACCACTGGGACTACTTTTATCCTGAAAAATGTAGTGAAATGACGAAGGAATTCCGATATATTTTTTACTTTTTAATATTCAAAGGAGTGTGAGGGGTCTGGGTCACATGCCTTGAGTGAGAATAAGTCGGGAATGGGTAGAAAAATCACAAATAAAATAATAACGTCATTCGTGGTTTTGGTTTTTCTCCTATTGAGGGGAGACATGGCGTAAAATACGGTTTAATGACTACCATAACCCTCGAACCTTTGAAAAATCGATAGATACTAATCCATCTATGTTTAAGTATATGAACAAAAGATATTGTAAAGTACAGTACATATATTTCACCTAGCCTACAAACTAGTAGTACCTACCCTGGTACTTAATAATTTTGTGAATTGATAAGTATCTTGCAAAACGCTAACATTTAGAGCGCGGTATATCGCGCGTCGGTTTCTCCCGTTAAAGCAGAAATCTCGGGTATACTAAATATTTTCCTCGTGTACATAAATATTTATGAATAACAAAAGCAGAAAATTCCGTGAAATCATGTTTTCGGTTCACTCAACGCTTATTTTACGGAGTACTGAAATATTTGATTTCAGGTATAGTTATATGTAACATTTTATCGAGCTTTGTTCGTAGAAATAGAGTAATATACAAGGTATATCAAGACTACTAACGCAATCGAAGATGGTAACTTTAGTGACTACAGATACAATGCAAATAAAAATTGAGCAAAAAAATGCGTGATTTTTTAAATATCATCGTGTTTTGGTGGTAAATCGAGCCGTAATATGTGTGGGCACTATTTCCTTTTAAATAAACATTGATTTAGAAAATGAAGATTCAGTACATTTGGAGTTTCAAAAATAAGACTTATCTAAAATATTTCGTTTAAACGGTGAGAAAAAATACTATCTTCATATTTTGTATTAAACTTTATTTTATAATCCAAGCAAGCATTTTCAAAATTGTTACAAGCGACGACTAATTTCAGTAACGATCCACTAGATATGCGTTGGAGCAGGCCCACCACTTACCTAGTAATTCTTTCCGTCCTGTTCAAATATTTATGTCAATGCATATCAATTACTGGAACATTGTTTTAACCCGAGTATTCATGTCATAGACAAAATTGACCACCTTGGGTTATTTGTATAGAAAGTAGTTGATCTCATTCCAAGTTTCTGTCAATTATTATTTGAATAATCCTTCGTAAATTTTCCATACTAAAATGTAATAGACCAGAAAACATACTCGTATACCAGTGCAAGCTATTGACTTACAAAATAAATAACTAGAATTTGTAAGAAGTCTTGAAAGTAGCTGGAAATATATTGAGATTGGTTTTGCAAGGAGCTCAGAACATATTTCTTTCAAAGTATAATATATGGCGTTTGCTCTTTATGTTTTACGATATCGTAAAGTGTGGATAAGAAAATATACAAGTATTTGATGTCTTAGTTCGAAAGAATTTTAAAACACAGGTGGTAGGTTTTTAATATGTATGAGCCGCCTGGCTAGGTACCATCGCAATGTGTATTTCTCACTCCACATAGCAGTGTTTAAATGCACTGTAGTGTTTCGGTTTGAAGAACATTGTAGCCAGAGTAGCTCCTGGAGATATTGAGACTTAACATCTTATGTCTCCGGGTGGTGAATGCATTGGAATGCCAAGCATCGGTTTGTAATTCGTGGTGTTAATTGGTTTTCCTACTATTTATAAGCGGTCTTATCGCTTAACTTTAGGCAAATGGCATGCTCATCTCGCGATTTATTGAAAGAAAAAAATCTAATGTCATACGAGTAACGTGCAATGTAAATGATGGAATTTCAGAGAAAATAACAAAAAAACGCCTTTTTTACCTACTGTAACTGTTAATACATACTGTAATTTATAATACTTTGTCAACAAAATATTATTGTAAACTTTAATAAATACATAATCGCATGTCTGCCTTGAAAAGGCCTTCAAGTAAAGATTTTCATTTAATTATTAATTATTCATGAGTTGTACATATTATTATACGGATTTTGCTGGTGTTATATTTTATGTTTTAAACCATTATAGTCTTACTTCTTATTTAGGTTTTCTTTAAGTAGTATTCTATGACTATATTCTGTATATATGTTTATGTTGTAATTGCTGTATTTACCGAAGCATAGCCAAGAATCTGCAAATAAATATTTGCTTAGTATAAAAATAAATATGTGTTGTGTAATTTAATCATTTACATCATATTTTTATAGCAAGCAGAACCTTAATTAAACTACTTTAACTACTAAATTTAAATGTATATAATCATTTCATACTACAGCAAGCAGTAGATCGGTTGGCTTCTTTAAATATGTTCTATTTGCTAGCAATCTTTGTGGCTGTACTGTGTGTGTGGGTGCATTGGCTGTGGCAGAGAAGACAATTGTACAGCTTGACGGCAAAAATACCGCAATATTCTCACTCCTTGCCTTTGATTGGACATGCATCATTGTATTTGAATAGGAATAATGGTAAGTGAATTTCTGACTTTAGCGTTGTTAGTTTCTCAATAAACTAATAATTGACATACAAAATATTAATTTCTTGGTTTGAGTACTACGTGGGACAATTTATTTTTTTTTATTCAAGGAGCGGAATATGATTTTTGGGTTTTCCTAGAGTTATGAACTCAGGTGGAGGGCTGATTATAAAACACGGATTTTTACCATCATCCTGTGTGCAGCAAATGCGTTGTTAGTTGTTAAAAATAGGCTTATAGAGATCGTCAGAAAAACTGCAAGATAGATTGTACGTTTTCTATAAGAAATCGCTACAAACAGGTCCGGTAAACAAGCAAACGGATCACCTGAGTCCTGATGATAAGTGAGCACAGCCGCACATGAACACAATTATCGCTTGGAGAATATACATATAGATATGTTGCCGACCCATCAAATAAAGAAGGCTGGGGAAAGTAAAAAGGAAAAACCGAGGAAAAGGGTATAAGGTACATTCACCAAACGAGACGCGACTGCAAAGATCTCCTGTGAGACTGTGGCACCACCCTAGACGAGCCTGACTATTCGAGTCATGACTGAGAACAGCTTGGGTCTACCACTCGTATTACCTACTTATTTAGTATCTGTATCTGTATCAGCCCATATACGTCCTACAGGGCACAGGGTTGCTCTACAATCGAGAGTACGATTGAGAATGGTTAGGCCATATTGTGGCCATATCGAGCCCTTACCGCCAAATTATCGTAAGCGACACTTTTGTCAAAAATGCGTTTTTTATCGAAAGTAGTATTTTAAGCCACAACGGACCCAAACCTGCCCAAACCTGTGGAAGAATTAGATATTTAAATGTATAAAAATAATTAATGTATATAAAATTTCAATTGAATTACACATTTCTTTTTAAAAATATTTAACAAAAACCTTCTCCTGTAAAATTTGTTTTTTGTCGGTTGCGCTAAAATGGCGGTAAAGGCTCGATATGGAAAATCACGCTGGCCTATTGCGGATTGGCGGACTTACATACCACCGATTTTTTTATAAATCACTATGGTATGCAGGTTTGCTCACAATGTTTTCCTTCAGCGTTTTAGTGCGTGGTGATTGACTATCAATACACTCATGACTCCGAAAAGTCAGAGGTGTGCCCTGGGATTCGAGCCCGCGACCACTGTGAACATGTTGGCAGCCGCGTCTAGTCTGTTTACAAGCAGGCCACCATTACTTATACTGGGATAATAATATTCTAAGTAGTTAAAACATATTAAAACGTTCCGACCTTATTTATAGCCATTTTTTAGCCTATTTAAGTTATAGAATGTCTTTGAGGGAAGAAGACAAAAAAAATTATGGCGAAAAAAGGCTTTAAAACTGTCTATGAATAAAGCCGTTGCTGTTTTATATATTCTGGCAAATACATTACAACGCTCTTGATGGTAAGCGCACTAGGGTTTAGAGTATCAACCGGAGTTAGATGTTAATCTCTCGTCAATTCATAATATTATGCCGACCTGATTGTATAGTTTTTACGTAGAATATTGCTTTGCTAGTAGAGTATAATTTGCGAATATCTAAACGCTAACCACCATTAGCGACAAAAGTACACGATGGTAGTAAATTTGTCGTGCCACCAAATCGAGGGACTTTATGTGCTCATCTTTCGCCTATAGATATTTGCATTAATTACTCTTCAGATGTTGTGTGGTCCCTTCACTGTACAAATGTTAATAAAAGTTTAAATAAGTTGTACATAGTTTCTATGACTTAAGAAAACTTCCTATATAAACATTTTAAAGGAAGTTTTCTTAGTTTTCTTTCTTAGTTTTCTTTCTTCTCTTTCTTCATAGACAGTTTTAAAGCCTTTTTTCGCCATAATTTTTTTTGTCTTCTTCCCTCAAAGACATTCTATAACTTAAATAGGCTAAAAAATGGCTATAAATAAGGTCGGAACGTTTTAATATGTTTTAACTACTTAGAATATTATTATCCCAGTATAAGTAATGGTGGCCTGCTTGTAAACAGACTAGACGCGGCTGCCAACATGTTCACAGTGGTCGCGGGCTCGAATCCCAGGGCACACCTCTGACTTTTCGGAGTCATGAGTGTATTGATAGTCAATCACCACGCACTAAAACGCTGAAGGAAAACATTGTGAGCAAACCTGCATACCATAGTGATTTATAAAAAAATCGGTGGTATGTAAGTCCGCCAATCCGCAATAGGCCAGCGTGATTTTCCATATCGAGCCTTTACCGCCATTTTAGCGCAACCGACAAAAAACAAATTTTACAGGAGAAGGTTTTTGTTAAATATTTTTAAAAAGAAATGTGTAATTCAATTGAAATTTTATATACATTAATTATTTTTATACATTTAAATATCTAATTCTTCCACAGGTTTGGGCAGGTTTGGGTCCGTTGTGGCTTAAAATACTACTTTCGATAAAAAACGCATTTTTGACAAAAGTGTCGCTTACGATAATTTGGCGGTAAGGCTCGATATGGCCACAATATGGCCTAACCATTCTCAATCGTACTCTCGATTGTAGAGCAACCCTGTGCCCTGTAGGACGTATATGGGCTGATACAGATACAGATACTAAATAAGTAGGTAATACGAGTGGTAGACCCAAGCTGTTCTCAGTCATGACTCGAATAGTCAGGCTCGTCTAGGGTGGTGCCACAGTCTCACAGGAGATCTTTGCAGTCGCGTCTCGTTTGGTGAATGTACCTTATACCCTTTTCCTCGGTTTTTCCTTTTTACTTTCCCCAGCCTTCTTTATTTGATGGGTCGGCAACATATCTATATGTATATTCTCCAAGCGATAATTGTGTTCATGTGCGGCTGTGCTCACTTATCATCAGGACTCAGGTGATCCGTTTGCTTGTTTACCGGACCTGTTTGTAGCGATTTCTTATAGAAAACGTACAATCTATCTTGCAGTTTTTCTGACGATCTCTATAAGCCTTTAGCGACAAAAGTACACGATGGTAGTAAATTTGTCGTGCCACCAAATCGAGGGACTTTATGTGCTCATCTTTCGCCTATAGATATTTGCATTAATTACTCTTCAGATGTTGTGTGGTCCCTTCACTGTACAAATGTTAATAAAAGTTTAAATAAGTTGTACATAGTTTCTATGACTTAAGAAAACTTCCTATATAAACATTTTAAAGGACATCTTTAATAATATCATTATTTCCAGACAATTTAATATTCATCTTCTTGCAACGTTGAGTAACTCACCAAACCATAAAGGGCAGAATTGCATAAAATTGAAATGTGTAATTTACTTTTAGTAAAATAAAAGTAAATTACACATTTCATTTTTTATTTTATTTAACCATTTCAATAATTATCTTAGACAACAAGAAAAAAAGATTGTCTGTTCCAATGACTAACGCTATCAAATCTTCTTCTAATTAATTTTCCTTCACCGTTTTAATGCGTGGTGATTGACTATCAATACACACATGACTCCGAAAAGTCAGAGGTATGCCCTGGGATTCGAACCCGCGACCACCGTGAATATGTTGGCAGCCGCGTCTAGTCCGTTTACCAACAGGCCACCACACACATACATACATACGTAATTAATACATTGAAATTATTTTGATGTAGCTGTGCTATTTGTACATAGAAATATTAGTTTCTACAAGTAACTGCTTTATCACTTACAAATAAACATTCGTAACACTAGAATCGTGGTACATCTGTCGGGCTGGACCAAATATCATTAAAGTTGATGGGTAGACGATAATTCTACTTTCTTATATAAATTAAGTGATACTAAAACCTTCTTGAGCGTATATTTTCTATATTAGTGAAAATATGGTTCTGTGCGATTTATAATATGTCGAAGAAGCCGAACACTGAGCTTATAACAGCTAATTTCTACCCCATTTGCGATGTCATAAGAGTGACTTTGAAGTTAAAATAGGTTTATAATTATTCGAAAAAAAAAACAATGTAAAAATATTTCGTTTTTTCAAAGTAATGCACAAAAATAATAATTATTTTTCAAAAAAAGATAAAATTTATTTGGCCAACACGAGTATAAAATGTATTTGCCCAATTTATTAGAACTTGACTCAAGGTCGATTCGTTCGCATTGGGACAAACATTTGCACATAAATTGAATACATATTTCATGTCGAACGAACATTCAGCTGACTCAAAGGTGACGGTCTAAAATTAGACATATCATCCCCAATATTTGAATATGAGCAAAGCAATGGTTGATCGACTCTCGAAATTTGTCTACAGAATAGTGGCCATGAAACATGCCGAATGGTAGAGTAATTTTTAGTAAATTTTTCTTACACTTTGTTTGTTGTAGCAAAATAGATTCCCTGGTGAAATAATATTAGTGTCTAACAGAAAACCGGTCTTGAGTATCACCTATCATCTTTACTACTACTTTTTGTAGGACCAACAAATTGATGACATTACTACAAATAAAGGTCACATACATAGACCTGAACCTACATTAAGATCAGTTACAATCCAACTAAACTAATCAAACGGTACTTCGTTTGACATTTCATACTTTTCAAGTTAAAACAACTTTGTCCAGGCGTAACTCACAAAATGTGAATAACACTTTCTTTAAAACCATAATTTCATGATTGTACGGAAAATGTTATGGTTTGCAAGCTAGGCCTGAACAAAGTTGAAACGTATGAGACGTCAAACTTTTACGTACATAAACGTATTAGTTTAGTTGGATTATAAGTCTTGTTTGGGTATCAGGAACTACGAGAGACTTTTCGGTCTCACAAACACCCAGACCCGACCTCAACTCAGAGTATCTACTATAATTCCATTTCTTAACTATTTTACGTCTGTGGACATAAATTCTACGAGCATTGTTACCTGTATTTAGTATTGAGCAATCATGGTTACAAGATAGTGAGTCCCTGGCCCCTTTGAACGTCTAGACTTACGTAGAATTATGATGATGTAATTTTCTTTTGTAAAATTAAATGATTTTCAGATAGTTTCACTATATTGAAATTGCTGAGCGACAGAGCTAATGAATGCGGCGGGATCACTACTCTATGGTTTTATTCGAAACCACATTTCGGTGAGAAAATTAAACGTTTATTACACTTTGTTCAGGGAGTGGATGATACACGAAAAGTTACCTTATTGCATTGACTTAAAGTTTAATTCACTGTATCAGTATGAACATTATTAGAGATTTTGTTCTTTTTGTAGCTATCACAGATCCAAAATACGCAACTATAGTGTTGAACACGTGTTTGGAAAAAAACTATATTTACGATTTTTTCAAACCATGGCTTGGAAATGGTTTGTTCACTGGAAACGGTAAGTTTTAGTAGCTGTATGGATTCTACTGTTCTATAAAATTGGCGTTGATGTCTGTAGAAGGTATTTTTGATAATTGTAACTGAAAAAAGCTTGTAAACTAAATTTAAAAAATGATTATCGATTAAATTTCAACGCTACCTAGTAAAACTACTTACTAACTGTAACTAAATCATGGAAATGAAATAAAATATATTGTGTCAGCTCCAAATAGTGCCGTATAATATAGGTTCAAAATACTGAGAACACTAAAGTTCATTACGTAACATTGAATTTTTCTAAGAATAGAAAAGTCTACATCCCCCGAGAAATTTTAAGATATTTTTGACTTTATTTGTTTTCAGTGAAAACATGGAGCATGCATCGACGAATAATCAATCCATGTTTTAATTCAAAGGTATTGGACGGATTTCAAATCACATTTAACCGCAAAGCAAGAAAGGTAGTTAACCGGTTGAAAGACAAAGCCGGCAAAGGTCCTTGCCTTATTTTTGATGAGATAAGTTTAACAACATTTGAGACCGTAAGCGGTAAGTCAATCGAAGTAAAATTAAATTACTAAAATGCAACGCAAAGTTTAAGATTATACAGATTTTATGTATAATACGCATGAATAACGACACAAAAAAATTATCTAATTAGAAAGAAAGAAAAAAAGAGAGAAAATATTTTTTTGTCGCAATCGCAACACAATCACAACCGATGGCCGTTGGGGCCGAAAGGTTCTAGAGTGGAGGGCACGTACAGGCAGGTGAAATGTCGGACGCCCGCTAACAAGGTGGACGGACGACCTGGCTAAAGTTGTTAGGAAGTCGCTGGATGCAGGTCGCTTCCAATAGGTCAATGTGGATATCCTTGGGGGAGGCCTATGTTCAGCAGTAGACTTCCTGATTTATGATGATGATGATGTTGAATCGCATCATAGACAGACATGATTATTATAAAAACGAAAAAAAGAAAAAAAAGAATAAAAAAATTGAAAAATTGGCTAGTTGCGGCTGAGATAGGTAGGTGTCGATTCAGCTTATGCTATGATTTGGTGGAATCCACAAAACAAAACTGATTTATACGCCTCGTTGTGTTGTTTGGTGTCAAAAATATAAAAATTTAAAAATAAAAGTAGTATAATACTAAATATGAAATGTTTTGTTTTGAAATTTAAAATGTAATAATCGAATATTAATATGAACCGTTTCTTTTTCAGCTACGGTTTTAGGCTTCGATGAAGAAGAGGTAATTGACGAGGAAATAGTCAACTTATATAATAAAATACAATATATAATTGGGGGAAAAATCTTCGCCCCCTGGACACATTTTAATACGTTATTTAATATGTCGTCTATAAAGAAAAAGCAAGATGATATTATAAAAAGGTTGCAAAACTTTTCTCGACAGGTACCGAAACACAATATTTGTTATCTTGTTTAGAATTATTTTAAAGTTACATAGAATACGGGATTGCAACTTGTTATATAAGTAGTGAAGAAAAATATGTTTAGTATTCGCTCTTAGAATTGTTTTTAGCGAGCGAAGAACTTGGGATTTTTCATGTTTGTCTTATGCACATTTTTATTACTTATTTACTTTCCAATTTTGTTTTGTTAGATCATTACAGTTTTGTTATTATCTAAAGTATTATTTTAAAATAGTGTACAAAAGAGAAAATAACAAGAATTTCATCTTTATTTCAGACTAGCTGTCGGGCCCGGCTTCGCCCGGGTGCAGATAGTTTTTGAGTCCAATCCACATCAAGAACATATTATTTCGCGTGTCTACTAACTATATTTCCCGCGTGCCGTCGACTATATTTCCCTTCCGTAGGAGAGGACATCCCGTGCCAACAATTTGAATTTGAAAGAGTAGAAAATATGTATATTTGGTTTCCTGACTCATCCCACGGGAACACTACATTTTTCGGGATAAAAAGTAGCCTATGTGTTAATCCAGGGTGTCAGCTATCACTATACCAAATTTCATCAAAATCTGATGAGCCGTTTTTACGTGAAAGAGTAACAAACATCCATACATCCATACATCCATACATCCATACTTACAAACTTTCACCTTTATAATATTAGTAAGGATTGTTACAGAACGGATATTAAAAGACAATGTAAGCGTAGTCTCAGGTTAGTATCGAGACGTGTTTATGGTGACTGAAGAGAACCGTCTTTATTTTCCTATTGAGAATTTTATTGTGATATAAAAATAATCCGGACAGAACGGTAACAGCTAAGCGAAGTATAAATATGTTATATTTTCGTATTGCAGACATGAAATTTAAACCATTTTATGAATTAATTCATGATATGGCAAACACAAAATCATTCCCTGTGGAAGAAATACGAGACGAAGTAGACACAATGATTTTGGGATCACACGATACATCTGTTTTAACCCTAATGTACGCTTTTATATTACTTGGTTCGCATTTACATGTACAAGATAAGGCGTATGCTGAAATTAATGAAGTATTTCAAGGAACTGACAGAGATGTCACCAAAGATGATTTACATAAATTGGTATATACAGAAGCAGTTATTAATGAAACTTTAAGAATATATCCAGTGGGACCAGTGGCGTAACAATAGGGTGGCAGAGTGCGTAAAATGCCACGGGCCCCCGGCCTAGGGGGCCCCCGGCCCGGCAGGGCTCTGGTCTAACAGGGCCTCGGGCCCGACAGGGCCCTGGCTCGACAGAGCCTCGAGCTCAAGCTCAAAAGAGCGTAAGCAGAGGAGAATCTAACATTAATTACGAAAGTAAGAATAAACAATTTGGAAGATTGAAATAAAATTATTATGCACCAATTTTATCGCGGATTTGATTAATTTTTACATTTTTAACTTCCATTTGCAAGATGTAATTATTATGATTCCTATAATCTTGGGTCCTTCCGCCGTAGTGTGAAGAGGCATATTAGCAGGCCGGCATCATTGTGTCTATTGACATGGGACTGTCGTCCGATGCCAGTAGACACGCTGCCTGGGTTTCATTTGCGCTCACCATCAGGCACAATGCGGCCACGATGCCGGGCCAGAATAAAAAAAATATGTAAACAAGTCATTATGTCATTACTTAACTTCTGAAGAATTGACCCTGACAATGCTTGAAGATGGGTGCAGTAAGCACACGAAATACTGCAAGAACTATTATTGTGTGTATTTCTGCAGTTCAGCGAGTAGGTTTATAGCGTTTCCACGAAACTATCTAATCTTCGAAAACCAGGAACAGCTGAAAATGGTGCACGTGGTGGCACGGGAGGATCACTAAATGGTTTCAAACATTTTGAGAAATCACGCTTTATTGCTGTTGAAGTACAAAAAATCATCATTTACGAGCTGGAGGAAACAATCTGAGTTTGTATACAGTAAGGCGGCCTCTGGCTGATGCAAATCTAAAGCCATTGAAACCTGCAAATGGGCAAAAACTAGAAAGACACCACTGAAACTCTAGGTTGAGTTATAGTAGAGAACAAGAGAATTTGGTGAGAGTGCAGTTTTTATGCAAGAAAACGTCCGCCTGCATGTCATATCTATGTCTACCTCGGGTAACTAATGCAATTGGGTAGGTACAACTTCGAAAAGGAAGCCGATAGTGGGATTCAGTTTCAGAATTCAGGCTGACCTGCGTTTAGAAAGTTGTACCACATGTTTTCGTCGGATATACCACAGAGCTTTAAGATTATGGTGTTCATCCAGTATGTCCTGCAATGATTAACGGAGCCGAGACGTGGACACTGATTGAGGGGCTAATATATAAGTTTAAAGTCGGTTAAAGTGCAATGGAAAGAGCTATGCTATGAGTGTCTCTGAAGGACAGGGGCAACGGGCAGGTGATGATGACGAGCACGCATAGGATGAAGTGAGACAACGTGTCAATCAGCGGAATCCACCACCAATCACGCTACGTTTAATGAAATAATAGAGGAATGGCATTAAAATATTCTTTAATGCAGTCTTTATTTCATAAAGCCAGATAAGGTACTTTTGCAGATATTAAAGATTTTCTAACCGACCCTTTTTCTTTATGGTCCAGTGAATCTTACTCGCTTTCCAAGGATATACTCAGTTTTCGATCCACTTTTAAACACGAAGTAGAACAATCAACATATATATAAGAAAAGTTATTCCTCATCTGCCCGTTGCAGTCCACTGCTGGAAACAGGCCTTTACCAAGATACGGCAATGAGCCTGGTCTACTGCTTTGTGCTTCCAGTCACTGCTGACAACTTGTGAAAGTTGTCCCGCCATCTGATCAGACAGCGTCCTGCGCTACGTTTCCCAAGACACGGTCAGCGGTGTCCACTTCAGAACTAGCTTACTCCAGCGGTTATCTTTTCCGTGACATATGTGATACGATGTCGGTCACCACGGTTCTCTGACGGATCACTGAATTCCGAATTTTGTCCTTCAGACACTCATAGACACTCATAGCATAGCTCTTTCCATAGCACGTTGAGAGACTTTAAAGTTGTGGATTAGCCCCACAGTCTCTTGAACGTGCTGCACAGCCTTAATGAAGCTTATAAACTAATAGCTGTTCTCCGGATGAACCTAGACAAGACCAAAGTCATGTCTAATGAATTTGTCGATTCGAGACCAGCTATCGTCGACGGCATGGCTCTCAAAGTTGTCAACGAATATGTCTACCTGGAGAAATTAATGCAATTGGGTTGATATAACTTTTTAAAGGAAGCCGACAGGAGAATTCAGTTGGGCTGGACAGCGTTTAGGAAGTTAGTCCACATATTTTCGTTGGATATATGACAAGCAAAAATGTTCTACCAGTTCGGCCTCCCTGTAATTTCTACGTATACTTAAGTAGACCGAACTTTACTTGGTTACTTATAAAAACGAAATTACAACGTCAAGTATTTTTACATTTACGAAGGGCCCCATTAGATGAATTTTGCCACGGGCCCCCGATGGGATAGTTACGCCACTGAGTGGGACCATTTGTTGGAAGAACTATTGACAAGAATGTGAATATAGGTAATAATAAACATAGGTACTTTTAATTTTGGTGTATATTAAAATCACTGACTTTGAAGTAAAAATTAAGAGTGGATGTCAGTAATCAATTTAGAATAATACAGATATCCTCGTCTGTATTGTTTGAAACAGCTTATGTCCAATAAAATAAGTGAGAAAGCTTAGAAAAAATAACTAAACACGACTCTTAGTGAAATTGTGTTCTGAAAACCGCTTATAAATTTGACAGCTCAACGATCAAAGTATGTATATTTTACCTCAAAGAAAGTGAATAGAAAACTTATTTTGAGTATTATATGGTCGCGATATATTTCGATGAAAGAAAATTACTAGGAATCGTTTAAAAACATGTACGATACTCAGCGTCAATTTCTAGGTATACTAACTCCGCGAAGTTTCCTTGGAATCAATGAATATCGATAAACGTATCGATATAACAAGAATTTACTTCACTTTGGTTCGTATTTGGGCTTTGAAATCGGTATTCACTTTAGTTCCAATAATTTCTCATACAATTGTTATTAAACTTCCGCCCATCTCGCTGATGGAACGGAAGAAACGGTTTACTTCACACTTTCATTGAGACATGGAATTGACACAGTTAATTTGTGTCCAGGTCGATTACGTTGTTATTCTAGAATTCAAACATATTATGATGGAATAAGACCCGAACCACACCGTCTTTAAGAACAGTAAATTAGTTTTCTCGCAATGTGTTTCCTCCATGAAAGATTATTGTATCAAGTTCCCCAAACTATGGCTCTTATAATTTTATCGCTTTATTATTTAATGACGTGTTTTTTATCTATATCAGCCTATATACGTCCAACTGTCTGTCTCTACAATCGAGAGTGCGATTCAGAGTGGCTAGGCCACCACGCTGGCGTAATACGGGTTGGTGGGCCTACATACTACATTTTTTTTTTTAGATCTCTATAGTATACAGGTTACCTCTAGATATTTCTTTCACCGTTTTATGTGTGTATTAATAGTCAATCATTACGCACTAAAACAGTGTTTTATTTTCAATTCCAGGTAAATACACGTTACCAGCCGGTAGTGTGTCTATAATTTTGTTTTGGGGCATGCATCGAGCATCCCTCTGGGGCTCGAACGCTCATGAATTTAAACCGGACCGCTGGCTCGTACCCAATGAATATGCAGCCAGTTTCGGAGGATTCAGTATGGGCAGAAGATCATGTTTGGGTGAGAGCAATATTGTATATTCAATAAATGGCATTCCTTTACATGAAAGTTATTGCCACATGTTGATAAAATGTATTTTGGTGTCGATTCTATGGTGGCATATAATTTAATGCGGGATGTTATGCAGGAAAATATCTCCCACTAATTACATCTGTACCATAGTACAGACGACAGGTTCGATCCCCGCACCGAGAGAAAAGTTTGTGCAGCCCACCAATATTTATTGCGGTCCTGGATGTTTGTGAGACCGAAAAGTCTCTCGTAGTTTCTGATATCCACGACACAAGACTCAATCTTAGTGTGGGGTCAGGACTATGTATGTGACTGTTGGGTGCTATGTTTTAAATAAATAAATAAATCATTAATATAGTAAGCGTGGTCTTTGCTATTTATGAATTAAAGCAGTTACAAAGAAACCTTGTAGGCGGATAGTAAATTCTAAAATTGAATTGACAGAAGCTGAAATTATGATGTAACTTAGCAAGTTTTGTTACTTTCAGAAGTAGTTAGTCAACTAATTTCAAACACTCTGAACACAGTTCTAGTACTCAAAATACCATTTATTTCAGGTAAAAACTACGCGATGATGTCTCTGAAGACGACATTTGTTCACATGTTACGTCACTATAGATTCAGAGCTGATGCAACTCAATTACAGTTTAAAGTCGACATCATGCTAAGACCCAAGAGCGGACACCATATTTCTTTAGAAGCTAGAATATAATTAAACATTAAGTTAATTTAATAATAAATAAATTAATATTTGAATATAATTTTCTAGCGAGGTTTTCTCCGTGCGGCGCAGGGTACATCAAACTTCTTCATTTTCCCGGTCTTGGGTATTCATGATTTTATATTTATCAAGACCAATGGGAAAATATGTTTTGTATTTCATTATCTTTGTTGCCAATTTGTTAAAATTAGGCCAAAAGAACCTTATTAATTTACATAATGCATAAGATTCTCATTGACGTGTGTGATACATACGTTTTTTTTTTGTTCTGTTCGACTGCTAAAACTTTATATGTGGGTGTTATGAATATATTATTTTACTTTAAAGAGGTTTTATTTTATTACAATCTATGCTTATTTTAGTTGAAAGCGATAAAAATTTAGTCAATATAATATGAAAGACGAGCCTCATATGAAAATAGACATATAACTTTTGAATACTATAATTGAAATAAGACTATTATTTACTTACTTTAAATAAGACTATGATTTTATCGCGGATTATTATATTTTATTTAACCGCGATAAAATCCGTAAATAATAGTCTTATTTCAATGTGTAACATTCGCGTAAATCTAAGAAACCATTATACTATAATTGAATACTAATAAGACATGAATATCAATTAACGTAAAGATGATTACAACCAAACATCTATTAGGTTTGATGAAGGAGTAATTACTATTAAAGAAACACATTACCTTCGTACAGAATTCGTAGAAACACACAGTAATGTAAACCCCGAGGCGAAAACCCTTCAATTTTCAGTTTGCGAAGGCTTTATTGTAATAATGTAAATTAAGCCTTTTTGATATACGTTTGGTATATTTGAATTGTAATAGGCATTATATTATAAATTACTTTGAAAATATACTTTAATATATTTTTCACTCTCTTCAATTCTTTGATGTATGAATAATGAACTTTAATGTCTTTGAGAACAGATCGGATAGAAATAACAAACTTTTGCATAAACCATAGATTGCGGTCATTTGATCATATAATTGATACTTTAATGTTTTTGACGATAGTGACTGTTCCAGCACGGTGAGAAAAATTCATGAAATGATACTTCTAAAGCAAATCAATGACATTTTTATTAAAGTAACAAAAAAAAAAACAATGAATATTTAGGAGTTCGAAATATTCAGTGGCCTAATGTTAACTTGCATTTTGGTTGAATCCTTGCGTGGCAGGTACGCGCGCGCCGATTTACTGGTGTCTTTTATTTTATTAATTTATCTCAATACTTAATTAATGAACCGCTCTGATTTAAACCAACTTATTTTTTTGTTGTAATAATCACTACATATATTGATAGTCAATCACCACGCACTAAAACGGTGAAGGAAAACATCGTGAGGAAACCTGCATACCATAGCCATTCATAAGAATTTCTATGGTATGTAAGTCCGCCAACCCGCACTAGGCCAGCGTGGTGGACTATATGGCCTAACCACTCTCAATCGTATTCTCGATTATAGAGTAGGCCCGTGCCCTGCAGTGGGACGTATATGGGCTGATACAGAATCACTACATTGTTAACTGGTTTAAAGAGAAACACTAGAGTTCCTTGCCCGTTCTTCTCTAGTGAAAACCGTCTTTCGAACCGGATGTTAGATCAAAAAATGACTGAATCAAGATGATGTTGAACATTTTAATTAACCAATAAATTGTGTTTATTATATTTTATATATTTGGATCATAGACAGCGCTATGTTCGCTTAAAATAGACTACCCTTTAGACAAAGATAAACCGAATAATTGGACGACACCGCTCGGAAACTTTTTCGCTCTTTATTACTGGGAAGTTCTTATTAGGAAATTCGTTTTTGTCTACGAGAATAATTCAGAATTTCATCAAGGACAAAGGGGCGGTTCTTTTAAATATTTAGCTAACAGTTAATTAAATCCAAATCCCGTAAAACGGATTGTGTAGTCTTAGTCTATTTATCTCTATGACGTCATAAAACGTGTAGACAAAATCTTTTGAAATACATTTTCCCTTTCATATCCATGCTATCCCAAGTTATAGAGCATTATCCCTTTAGATCTTGAAACTAAATTAGCTCTTAAAATATTATGGGAAGGTCGCACGAGGAAGACTGAAAGTTTTACCTCTAAATAGTTACAAAGTTTTGCGTATATGAGGAACTTGTGTTTTGGCATCCAGATGTTCTATAGTTTCAGTAAAGATTTATAGCAGATCCTTGTGTAAGTGTTATAATAAGTGTCTAGTACATACTGGTGTGTTAAGATTGCCTACTAAAGCATTCAAAGTGGATTTGTTTATTGTTAGGTATGGTTACAAAGTTGAGGTCTCGGGTTCGAATCCCGGGTTGGGCAAAGTGATATTAGATTTTTCTATTCATTATCAGCCCAGAGTCAGGAATTTGTGCCCGATATGGCGATAGGCTCGCCACCTATCACATTGTGGGACGGAACATACAAGGCGAAATGTAGGTGTCCTGGCACCTCTGCCTACCCCTTCTGGGATATAGGCGTGAGATTATGTATGTATGTATGGATTTGTTTATCGTGATTTGACCGTTTAAAGATCGAGCCTGAAGTAAAAAAAAAATATGAAAGTTCCCTCTCACTCACTAATCAGGAGGGAAAAACAGAATGAGAAGGTGAAAAATGTTAAATTGAATATTTTTGTAATATTAATTTCCACAAGTTGCACGTCATGCACCAAGATTTATAAGTGGTTTAAAACTCTCTACTAACCGTACATGAGTTAGCGGTTTAGCTCATAATATCTGTTTTAATTCTCGCTAACTACGTACCACGGTCCAATTTAATAGGAGTGAAAATTTTAAAACTTTACCATCGCAGCATTAAAAATTATTTTACAGCGCACCGAGAGCTGAAACTAGTTTTACTTCGCGATCAAATTAAAACTTGCCAGTTAAATGTCGCGCAGTGTTTTAGGGAAAGGTTACACTTTCTGGGAAATTAAAATGCGGTGGCAAAGTTAGCTGTTTTTTACTTGTTAGAGAATTTTATGTTGACGCCTGTGGTTTTATTGTAAGCGGATTTCTTTTTAATCAACCATGAGTACAAGTTTGAATAAGGAAAAGGCTGTTTATTTATTCATTGCTGTAATCTCTTGTTGCTCTAATTGTAAATTAATAATGAATTAAGGACGTTAAAACATTATTATCTATCAACAATTAATACAATTACGGATTTTACGTGCGTTCATTATTTTTTATACTGTTTATCTTCGTTCACAAGCCAATACATACATACATACATAATCGCCACGCCTGTATCCCATAGGGGTAGGCTATAGAACGCCACTTTACTTGATCCTGACATATAACTTTCGCTTCATCCACTTTCATCAACCTTTTCATGCATTCTCGTCGGTTCAAGGTACTTTTGACCTGACCCTTGTTAAGGGTATCACCGATTTGGATTGTGTATGCTCGGTGAGGTCGACTCCTGCCGACTCTTCCATCCACATATCACAAGCTGATATATTTACTAAAATATATACCATCCAGCAAGACTAATACAATCTACCACTCAGTAAAGCCTATTAGTAAACAATAAGTTTGATAATATAATCGAAACTAATGCAAAACTCCTTGGAACAGCAAGCGACTTCGTTCTTCAATCCTCAAAATACTTAATTCACTCGTACTCCAATTTGAATGGAGTTCAGTGACTTCCGCAAAGGGTGGCCTTGTTTTAGGCAGCTCTGTGAAGTTTTGTGTTGGTTAATTTGTGGTTAAACGTCCTACATTACGGCGAATCTTGTGGTTTCTAATAAATTGGATTGTTTGACGGACATGACCCATGTTGTCAAGGCATGTGAAGTTTAGAAGCACGGCTTTCATTTGGGTAATATGCTTGGATTAACCTCATAGGAATTCTTGATCTATGTATTGATTTTATCTTGATAGAGTAAACTCGATATTCTTTATTGGTATCTCTTTCATCGTATGATTTGGCAGTAAGGTTCTAAGCGACCGTAAAACCGCGAAATGGTTTTTTTTTAAATACATTAATTAAATAATAAAAAAACACTTTGAAATTTGGTCACCCAATATCCCTTTTATGATGTAGAGGAATATAATTAGATCTTAACCTCTAAGGGTTCAAATTCACTCGTAAACAATTAATCAAAAAAAAATTGCGTTGCCAAAACAATTCGGCTTGTGTGCATCGTAGGCTTAATATTTTGTTCAAATAACATATTGTTAATTACTTAGATTTTCCGAACATATATTGCGTTGTTATAGGAGCTAATTAATTAAGAAGTGCTGTAGTTGTTAAAAGGTAAGTGCCAGCAATGTCCCTTCCCAAAGGATATAGTAATTGTAGTAAAAATACTCTGTTTGTGTATTAACTATTAGGATCATTAAAAACTATTTGAAATTTACGACGGGACTAAATGAGATTTGAGTATAATATGACCAATTTTTCATTTTTCACTGTTTTCGATTAGCAAATTCTGGTCTTACGGAGATTTATTTAGAATATTAAATCAGAATTTAAAATGAGATTTTTCAATTTTTTTAATGTATTGTATAATGTTTCATATGATGTTTACTGCTAGAAACTTCGCATGAATTGTGAGTTAATAATGAGTATCAACTCATGAGTGAAATGTGATAGAAAGATTTGAAGTCTTTCAAGTATTGAACGTTAAGAGGATGTTATTTAAAAATCCGATTACTATTTTCTTTGCTTTATGAACACTGAACATGCCATTTTATAGACATTCCGCAACTTGTACGAATGCGTATTTAATTTCACGATCAAAAGCAAATATTGATAAGGTTATTTGAATTTTAAATCATTTGATTGTGTACAAAACATGTTTCACTTTGTTATAAGTTTATTGTTTTTGCTTAATTTCCACTGTGAGTATATGTGTCTGTAATATTTCTATTGAAATTATTAAAATAATAAAATAATTGAGCATTTAATTGTCTGAATATGGAATGATGAGGTGATCAATTGAATTGAAAATCACTTATATTAAAGTGTAGTAATTGAATAAGTATGGCAACGCATTTGCAAATGAAGTTCAATATGTTCTTGTGGTTTTAAGCTTTTTTATTATTAGATTGTTTCGTGAAATAGTGACGTCTTGTAATGAGATGCTGAGGTCATGACTATAATATTTATTTCATTATGTATTTTCAAATATAATGTCGTCATATCAAATCCTCTCTCTCTCTTTCTCGGTGAATTTTTAAAACGTTTATATTTGTAATATATTTATAGTAATACTATGTCAACGAAGAATTATCAATGGAGTTCCAGCTGAAAACGTCAGGTATATGGTAAGTTTTTTATCTTTCGAATAACTTGACCCCAGACGAGAGGATATACTGTTACACATCAATTTCTGAAAAAAATAGTGTTTGTTTGTTCTAAATATGAAATAAAGTAAATATTTAAATTCAACTTCTGCATTACAGAAATCTTTATGTACCTATCGAACCCACCCAAGTTATTAATAGATTCGCATGTACATTTTATCTTTTTAAATCCTTACAAGAGAGGTTTAAATATTTTTTTACGCAACCGCATTTGATGTAAGGTTTTATGTTTGAAAAGTGATTTAATTATTGTATTTTTTCCTCTTTTCAGGCGTATTTGGTCAAAAGTAACATGTCTACAAAAGCCTACGCGGCGTGGTTATGCGGAGGTTGCATAGTCCACCCTCGATTTATTCTGACGTCAGCCACTTGTGTGGTAGATGTTAATTACCTATACGCTATAGCAGGCTACAAGAAGTACGTTAGAACAGAGGATCTCGACAAAGACGAATGCACGAAAAGGATAAAAAAGAAAGTGGTGTCTTACTGTCATGATAGAGGTAAAATTAAAGTAATCATTTTAACATTTTTTGCAGCTTTATTACTTTATACTGGTATTTGCGTAAAAAAATATGCTATTGGTTATTTAAACTACAAAGTACATTGTGTGAGCGCGTGTTCAGTTTTTGCAGTGAAACATTTTGTCAAACAATTCTTAGGTTATTTTTTAATTCAGGTTTTAACAGTTATTAGTCAATGTCAGAATATCAAGGCGCATACATACTTGATTCATCATTGTAGTCATTTTTTTAACTTTATCCGATCTTTAATGTCTTTATTTGTGAGATCACTTTAATATTCTCTGGATAAATTGTGACGCTGCTTTTTGGTTGCGAGAAGTAAATAAGTAATATATTCTCCAGACTACAAACTGAAAATCGACCTGGACGATTGGTGGAATTGGGAGAACATAGCCCTTGCTAAAGTTGAGACACCATATGATTTCCATTCTGAGGTGTTTTTACAATATTGTTCATATCAGCCAACTCTAATAGAAGTGAACTATAATAAACAATTCGAATCTCCTGGAACTGATGTCGTTACTTTGGGTTGGGGAAGCACACAATATTACAGGCCCGTGAGTAAAGCAGATAAAATACCTTTAATACTTATAAAATACGTTGTGGTTTATTGGTAAACGGAACATACGTGGTTGTTAACACATATTCGGTGGTCGCTGGCTCAAATGCCAGGGCATAACTCTGACTTTTCGGAGTCCCACGTGTTAATTGTACCTAGTCAATCACCATCTAATTTAATGGTGAAGCCAAACATCATGAGGAAACCTGCAAGACAGCAATTTATAAGAATGTCTATGGTATGTAAAGTCTGCCAACCCGTACTAGGCCAGTGTGGTGGACCATATGGCGTAGGCCTTCTCAATCTCTCTCCCGATTCATGAGGAAGTCCACGCCCTGATGCGGGATGTATATGAGGTGATACAGTACAATACTCATAAAATTAATATTTGAACTCTTGAGTAATTCTAGTTATAATTTTTGCTTAGTGTGTCTGCTTATGATTTCTAAAATCAAGACTGTTTACGATTTTGCTTGCATTAATTTATAGGAAGGAAGTGAAATAGATTTAAACGAAGAATACCTCTTATATGGT
Source organism: Hyles euphorbiae (assembly GCA_023078785.2). Taxonomy (NCBI): domain Eukaryota; kingdom Metazoa; phylum Arthropoda; class Insecta; order Lepidoptera; family Sphingidae; genus Hyles; species Hyles euphorbiae. The sequence continues at coordinate 6,552,883 of CM041030.1, forward strand.
TCATCTGTCATTATAACTAAAGAGAAATGTCGTCCTCCATATGCTCCATCTGGTGGGAGGTTTAACGAGCATATCAAAAAGCATTGGATATGCATAATGAAGTTATTTGGCCGATTGGATGTTGAGGGAAACGTCGTGAGAACTTACTCGACATCCATACAGAGTTGTGAAGACCGACACATAATAAGAACAGAAAATGGAACTAAAACAGTACGTGGCAGTTATTTCAATAGACTGAGTTTGAGAACTAAATGAAAAAGTTTGCTCGCCCCAAAACTTAGTAATGGTGAAACTTCATATAATTTTTGTATTAGATGTACGTAAGAAATATTTATAGCATCGGTTTTTATAGCATCGATCCGGTATACGACAAACAAGTCACCTGATTGAAAGTGATCAATGTCACCCATGAACATCGACAACGCTTTGATCATAGATTTGTCGCCGGACCATCAAATTGGGAGGGGAGCGTTAAGGATAAAGGATGGGAAGGGGAAATGGTATGGGGCATCCGGCTATCTCACTCACCAAACGAAACGCTACAGCAAAGCTTCCGTTTCACGTCGATCTCCAGTGAGACAGTGGTACTGCCCCTGACGAGCCTGTCCATTCGTGCTGAGTCATGGTGAACAAAAGCGTGGCTTTACTATAGGAGAAACTAGGAAATATTTTGAGTAATGCTTTTAGATATTGTAATTGTTTAAGTGCAGGAAAAAACCCAGTAAAAGATAGATTAATAATGATGGAAAAAAGTGAAATCCAGTAGGTCTTTGGGAAATCTTTGGAGGAAACCTATATAACTTACTATGAGTGGAGTTTCGGGGATTAAAGTTATTATATTCATTAATCGCCTACGCAGTTCAAAAGCATCACATAAATCAATTTCTATTACAGTGTGTAGACAAATACGGCTTCCGTCGCTTTGATTATTCCAATGTGACTGACACTAATGAAACGCTGTATGTTACACCATCGAGGAGAGCTGGCATTTGTCAGGTACGAAAATTCTCAATGTGTATCATCATTATAAATAGTATGACGAATATCCAGCCCGATATTTTGTTAAACTAAAATGGCTATTTTTACAATCTTATCTGTGATTGTTGAAGCTGTAGCCGTAGGTATCTCATAATGTTGTCTCCTGAAGTTGTAAATTCGTCTACCCGTTTCCTACCAGTCACATTAAAAGTTATATTATAAGGTCATGGGTTTACATTCACAAAAAAAAAGAACTGTTTATCATACATCAGAGAATACTGTAACTTGTCAGTCTCCTATATTGGTGATGGAAAGACCTAGTTGTTTATTATTAGCTAGTAAAAATTTGATACATTATTTCATAGTGAGATTATGGCATTATACAAGGTAAACTTTAACTTTTTAGTCCAGTATGTGACTATAGTTTCCATTTCTGATTCTAGAATGATCATGGAGGCCCTCTGGTGGCGTGGGTCGGTGGCAAGCCGTATGTAATCGGTGTGGCCACGGCTTTCCTCGTGGACAAGTATATGAGGTGCAGAGGACCTTATGTGTTCTGCAGCACCCATTGTAACAGCAGATTGGTGTATTGCACCTTGAGGGCGCAGAGGTAAATCTAATTCAAATAAGGTGACCGTCAGACTGATTTAATTGTTAGATTTAATACTCAAAATAATTTATTTTAATTATTAACTTTAAGACGGTATTAAAAGCGTATGATGATATTTTTTACCATGTATTAATTCGAGTGAAATTAACAAAGTATTTCCTTTCAGGTCTTGGTGGTATGTATATCATATTTAATTACCTCAGCTACTGAAGTAATACCAGTCTCATCATCACACATGATACTTTTCTATAAACGTTTCTATAAGTTTTTTTTCTAATTAATCCATGAATTTATTCCAGTATAACTGGTTGTTACTTTGATTAATATTCTGTAGCAGCCCATATACGTCCCACTGCAGGGCACGGGCCTCCTCTACAATCGACAGTACGATTGATTAATATTAATTTTTACTATTTTAGGCGGAGATCGGCGTATTGCGATAACAATGGTACCGATTATGTCGAAAAAGACGTGGATTGGAATACTGACTACTGAAGTAATTTTCCTGTTTATTTGAAGGAATCCTACCAACTAAAATGTATAGCCCGGTTTTTGTGTGATTTGATCAAAATAAACGATACACTAGGAGATCCGTGAATCATTATTTTGCTTATTTATTATACCTCCTGTACAGCTCAATATATGCATTTACAGACATCGTCGACACTAGAGCCATAAATTAAAAAAAAAACAAATGTAAAAAAATTTACATCTGTCAGACATATAAAATTTTATGAATAGCATGAATTAGTCTGTGGCGATTTTTATTGATTCTCCACATGGGTATGAACCTTCACCTCGATAGTACAAATATGTTTTAGCCACGTTAGAAATAATATATTAGGACTTCGATCGGCTAGGTCTATAGCAAACATACATTATAATTTCTGTAAAGTTCTTTTAGTGTTTTGTTAACAAGGCGATATGATTACTTAGGCGACCAAACGTTGCTTTCGTCTTTTATTGGTTGTCATAATCATGCTAAATTTTCTAAACTGTAATTATGTTTAGTTCAGCATGAAACAGGATTTCTTTGTTATTCGTCAGCTCGAGGCATATTAAATGTTAAGTCTCAATATGGCGAGCAGTAACTCTAGCTACAATATCATTCAAAACGGCATACGACAGAGCATTTACTTGGTGGAAGAAAAAGATATTGCGGTGATACCTAACCAGGCGGCCAGCCACATATTATGAGAGAACAGAATACTGCACTTGAATTTAAAATATGCGTAACTTTTTTTTTCTTTATTGCAATGAACGAGCAAGCCGTTCGCCTGATGGCAAGCGATACGAACGCTCATAAACAGTAGCAACATTCCACTGCGCTCGCCATCCTGAGTTATAAGATGTTAAGTCTCAATATGTCCAGTAGTTACTCTGGCTACAATGCCCTTCAATCCGAAACACAACAGTGCATTTACACAGTGTTGTTTCACGGGAGAAATAGACATTGGGGGGTACCTACCCAGATGGCCTCTCACATATGAGAGACCTACCACTAGTATAAAGTATTATATTTCTTTTATTAAACAATATACTGAACAATATGTACATTAATGTTGTTTCATTTTTAATAAATATTGTCTTTGATGTTTTTTCATGTTTTGAATAGTACCTATAATGATAATATAAAAATACTGTAGGGTTTCGTGCAAATAAATAAAGATTTAACACTATCAAGTTTATTTAATACTGTAAGGTTTTACAATGAAGTAGTAAATCGCTTCACGCTACAAGGGAAGGAATATTCAAAAAGCGCGCGGTTACATCGGTTTTGGCGGGAACATTGACAGTTGCGTTCCATTCCTATCAACCTCCCCTGAACGCAATCCCATTCCTAAAACACAATACTCATGTTTTTCAATAGATGTACCCTTTGTTAATATATCTGAAATGTTCTCTATTCCCTTTACATAACAAAATTTTAATCTTAAATTATTAACATGTTCTCTTAAAAAATGAAATCGAATATTAATGTGCTTAGATCGTGGTAGGAAACAATTATTATTAGCTAATTTAATTGCACTCTGATTATCACAATGAATAACTAAGGTGGTAATATTGCGCCCGCCGAGCTCTTCTTGCAGCTGCTGCAGCCACAGCGCCTCCTGCGCCGCCGCCGACATGGCCATATACTCCGCCTCTGCTGTGGAGAGCGCCACGGTCTGTTGCTTGCGTGAGGCCCATGACACTGCGCCACCCTGCAAAATAAAAATATATCCCGTGCACGATTTACGGTCACGGGTGTCACTGGCCCAATCTGCATCACAGTAGCCTGTGATTTCTTCTGGACTATTCTTAGAATAAGTCAATCTGTACTCCTTGGTGCCATGTAGATATCTCAAAACTCTTGACAGCGGCCCAATGCTCAGATTTGGGTTCTTTGTTGTATCTACTGAGAGCATTTACAGCATATGAAATATCTGGTCTTGTTCCTTGAGCCAGATATAATAGACAGCCAATGGCATGCTGGTAAGGGCAGTCATGATATGAGTCTTCCTTGGCATCACTGAATTTTTGACCAACCTCAATAGGCGTTTTTGCTGGCTTACAATTGGACATATTAAATCTTGTGAGTATTTCTTTTATATATTTTTCCTGATCTAACATGACTGTATCCTTTTTTCTATTTATGTTGAATCCGACACATTGCTTAGCTTCACCTAGGTCTTTCATCTTCAACTTTTGGCATAACTTTCTTTTAATTTCTTCAGTAATTGTTGGTAAAGAGCTGAATATTATTATATCATCAACCCATACTGCAATATAAATTCCTTTCTTGACATCAAAATAAATACAAGGATCTGTCTTTGATTGTTCAATTCCCATCTCCTTTAGAACTTTACTTAATTTTGTATTCCACAATCTGCTTGCTTGTTTAAGCCCATAAATAGACTTAAGTAAGTGACACACTTGTGTTCCATCATTATACAGTTCTGGTTGTAGCATATATATGTCTGTATCTATTTCCCCTTGCAGAAAGGCTGATACTGCATCCATTTGGTCAATCTGAAGATTGTTCTGTGCTGCCATAGCAAACAAATAACGAATTGAAGTATATCTTACTACGGGAGAATAGACTTCTTGATAATCTATGCCTCTCTTTTGAGCATAGCCTTTTATAACAAGTCTTGCTTTGTATTTAGTTATATTACCCTGTTGATCGGTTTTTGTTTTAAATATCCACTTACATGGAAGTGCCTTCTTGCCTATAGGCAAGTCAACAAGCTGCCAAGTTTTATTTTCCAATAGAGAATTGTATTCCTCATCTATTGCCTTTTTCCACTCACTGGCATTTGGAGATGACAGAGCTTCTTCTACACATTTTGGATCTAAAACACCAGATAAGAGACAAAGTAGTCCAAATTTGTCTTGATTATTTTTTTTACGTGGTCTCAGTGTTACACTACTTATATGTGGGCTCTGCTGTGATACCTGTCTCGGAGGCTTGTAAGTATCATCAAGGTCACTAGTGTCAGTTTCATACTCACTAGAGCTTTCATCTTCTGCTTCTCTCTGGATATTTTTATCTTCTGACCCACTGGGCTGAGGAGTGATGATAGAATCTTTTGTTTGAGGAGTTGGTTCAGTCCCAGACTGGCACTTTAACTCTATAGACTCCTTTTCGACAGGATTAATAGTAATAGGACATTGATTAGGTTGGTTGAAATTTTCAAAGAAAATAACATCTCTGCTTTTTGTTACCTGATGAGTCAATGGGTCCATTATGCGATAACCTTTACTATTATCACAATATCCTACAAAAATCATTTTTTTAGATTTCTTGTCCCATTTTTGTCGTCTTTCCTTAGGAACATGAACCATTACATTTGAACCAAACACCCTCATATGACTCAATTTTGGTTCCTTTCCTGTCCACATTTTATATGGTGTAGTGTCTCCTAGTGCTTTGGTTGGTGACCTATTAACTATGTATGCAGCAGTGGCAATGGCTTCAGCCTACATTGGTTTTTCTAAGTTTGCATAGAATATCATACATCTAACCTTTTCTACTAGAGTCCTATTCATCCTCTCAGCGAGGCCATTTTACTGTGGGGTGTATGGGGTAGTGGTCTGATGTATAATTCCACAACTGGACAAATATTTCTCAAAATTTGTGTTACAATACTCTTTGCCATTATCTGTTCGCAATATCTTAATCTTATTAGTTAATTGATTCTCTACTTTATGCTTGTAATCCTTAAAAACTTCTAAAACATTATATTTGTCCTTAAGGAAATAAATATGAACCATTCTAGTGTAATCATCAATAAAAGAGATAAAATATTTCGTACCTCCATACGATGCATTCTCCATAGGCCCACAGAGGTCAGAGTGTATGATTTCTAATGGCCTAGCTGCTCTGGACCCTGCCTGCTTAAATGGCAACCTTGTTTGCTTCCCTTCGAAACAAGTTGGGCACTGTGTATTATTCTGCGATTTATGAGTCAGCACCACCCCCTCAGAACAGTCAGGTAATTTCTTTAAAGCTGAAAAACTTAAATGAGCCATCCGGAGATGCCATAAATAATTATTATCCTTTTGGTTTGCATTACTAGACACCATATGTGTAGTTTCTTGAGTAGTATGAGTATTCAAAACATATAACTTATTAATTAATGAAGCTGAGCACAGTAAATCTCCATTAAAATTTTCTATATTACAACCTTCCTTATTAAATGATACTTTATATCCATTCTTTGTAATTGTACTAACTGACAAAAGGTTAGCTGCTAATCCAGGCACATAAAGAACATTTCTTAATTGTATTTTATTATATTCTGAAATATAAATACTAATATCTCCAACACATTCTACAGACAATGGTTCTCTGTTTGCCACTGTGATAACATTTACTGGTGCCTTACGAATATTGGACATCCAATCTTTATTGCTACACATATGCATGGAGGCTCCTGAATCAATAAACCATTTGTTAGTACTTGAACCTGGAAAAGCAGAAAATGCTGCAACATAGCTTTCTCTCTTATTATTATCTTTATTTACTATTTTCTTAGGATTTTTGCAAAACTTTGCTATGTGTCCATAACCATTACAGTTATAGCATCTGGGACACTTGTTCTTCATGGGAGGTGTTGATTTGGGCTGATTTTTCTTAAACTTTAAATAAAAAGCACTATTTGAATCTTCAGATTTCACAACTTGCAATAATTTTGTTTTAATGAAATCTGCACTTATTCTTGCACCTGAGTTCTCCAACCCCATTATCATTGGCTTATACTCATCAGACAAGCCTGCCAACATTAAGGTACCTAGCCATTCATCATTGACCTCGAAGTCAATATTTCTGAGCTTGTGTGCGGCATTCATTATTCTGCTGACATAGTCTTCTATGCTCGCACTTGATTCCAGTGACGTATTTATTAACTCTTTTAATAAACTGACCTTTCTAGTAAGTCCATTGTCGTCGAACGCCTTATGCAAATTATCCCATACTTCCCTGGCCGTCTTGCACTCTTGTACATGGACATAGTTCTGAGGGCTTATAAGCAATATAAGTTTGGATCTAGCCTTCACGTCTTTTATTGGGTCGGTGGTCTTTCCTGGACCATTTTCAATACAATCCCATAGATCCTCGTGCTCCAGATATGTTTTAATGCAGAATTTCCACGTTGTGAAATTATCCCGGCCGCTTAATTTCTCAATGTTAAACATATTTGAGCTCACCATGGTGATGAATGGATTCTATTATGGGCTGAATAGTTACCACGCCAAACTTGAAACCTTATAAACTTCTTCTTTGTTAAATCTTCTGGATTACTTCGGAATCTTTATTTGTATACCACGCGAACCACGCTCTGCTACCATGTAGGGTTTCGTGCAAATAAATAAAGATTTAACACTATCAAGTTTATTTAATACTGTAAGGTTTTACAATGAAGTAGTAAATCGCTTCACGCTACAAGGGAAGGAATATTCAAAAAGCGCGCGGTTACATCGGTTTTGGCGGGAACATTGACAGTTGCGTTCCATTCCTATCAAATACGTACCAATAGTAGCACATAATTACTGCGACTATTTGAACTGGTACTTTAGTTTTATTGAAAACCATCATTTAGTTTTACTACCACGTATCATACTTTGAACAATCATTGTAAGAGACTTATTAACCCACATATGGTCTAACCACTTTCAATCGTACTCTTGGTTGTAGAGGAGGCCCGTACCATGTAGTGGGACGTATATGGGCTGATAAAGAAAAGATTAACCAATACCTATCCTTTCCTACCAATCACGATAATAAAGTAAAAATCTATCAGGGGCAGTGGACATCCAACAGCCAACATAAAAATATTCATTTTTCATGGATGATGCTATATATCATCCATAACATTCTTGAAGCCTTTGCGGCAATGCCTATTAGAACGAAGGATAGAAAGAAAAGGACGGACAACACTGGCTATGGTTCAAAATCAAACTTGTCTTGAACAATTTGTTTCTTTTTTAATATTTCTTGGAGACAATCCTCTTGGGTTCCTACATTAATAGGGAATGTCGGATGGTTATCGACTAAAACTCCATGTTGCTCCATCGGCATTTTGAAGTAACTCCGGGACCTCGCAAAGTCGAAAAACGTCGAAGTTCTTCGAGTACGTAACTTGTGAAATCACCACTCGTAGAAAGTTGTTCCTTTTTTGTGTACAGCCTTATTTAGCCAGGACGGGTTCTGGCATAACCTGCGAGCGGGACCGACCGTCTCCTGCTCCCGCTCTGTTGCCTCCTTTTTTTATCATTACGGTTTCACAAAAGGAGCCTAAGGCTTTCCATTCGCGTTCTCCCCACAGTATTGCCAATCTGACGGCTGGTAGGGAATGCTTATGGTCGATCTCTTTCATCAGGACTCGCCGCTCCATCTTCCAGGTAGAACACTTCATGAGGGCGTGCGGTGCGGAAACCTGGTCTCTAATACCGCAATGGTGGCAAACTGATGTTGCTCCCCGACTTATCTTGTTCAGATAATCACCGAAGGCCCCATGCCCGGTGATTCTCTTAGTAATTCTATAAGTAAGCCATCCGTTCTTATATTTTATCAAGGCTTCGAAAATCGGCAGGTTTGCCTCGAAAACGCGTTTGTGCACGTAAAGCTCTTCGCGGAGTCTCGAGTGTCACATCGCTTTTTGTCGTTCTTGCCATCTAATTGACACTTCTATCACCGTTATTGACTGACCTTTGTATTTCTGGTGGACAATTTATTTCGCAGATAACAATTCGTCTTCGTCAATACTTAAATTCATTGTACACTTGTATTGGAGTTTAGGAGTATTCGCAAATCGTGACCTCGCTTCAGGCGGTCTGCGAAGTTTGGTGATCGTTAATTTGTTGTTAAACGCCCTATTACTTCGTATCTTGGGGTTAGCGATAAATTGAATTGTTTGATGGACTTGACCATTGTTAGACAAAGTTTACGTATGTTAAATGAATGTAGAAGTTTCAAGGAAGGATGAACATGTATTGATTTAATAGTAATATCCTATATTAGCAGTCGCGAGCTATTTTAACAGTAAGTTCGTCGTTTTAAAAATATGTTGTGTACTTGCCCAATAAAGGCCGACACCAGCCAAGATAACGCTACTTGTAGTTTGGTCTTAACTACCTGTAATGAGCCATTGTCACTATTAATTAAAGAGGAAGCTATGGATCAGATGAAAAGCCTCCCAGAAAACATTATGTGGCTTTGGAACAAAATTCAGAATACAAAGCGCTGACACATTTAGTAAATTATTTTTCTACATACGAGAGTTCAGTACACGACATAGAATTTTCTTAACTCACACTACTGTGCACGATTCTCGTTTTCCCTCACCCAAGCCAAAACAAATCTCTCAAGATCCTTGGGTCCACTTAGCCTGAGGGCTTTTAAATTTTATGTACACATTGATTCTTTCAAGCACTATTGGTTTAAGCAGGGGCGGGATTTTATTGGTTTTAAATCTAAACCATCGAAAGCAAGTTATTTTAGATTCGTTTGTAATAGTGAATTTTCTTTGACGATGAAATTTTGAATCATATGATTTTATAGACGTTCGTCGTAATAACTTCTACGTTAATATAATTACACGGACAAAATCAAATGCTGACGAGGTTAACTTCAATTTGTTATTACTTTATAGTTTGTAAGACATGTTTCAATTTAGTTTAAGCTGCTTGTTTTTATTTAATTTCAATCGTGAGTTTCTTTGTCTGCAATTTTTTTTAGTATAATTTGAAAGATAATATATGTATGTATGTATCGTATGTCATTGCGAGCACTGAAGTAATATTACTTTTATAATATTAATAGGATAATTATGTAGCATCATGTGTCAAGTTAGGGGTTTCCAGCTTTGTGATCGTAACTTGACCAATTCACATTTCGACGCCATCATTAAGCAGTGGAACAATTTGCCGGCTCACTTTTATCCTTAACTTTATGACCCTCTCTAAGAAAATGTTGTTTGTTCATATGATCTATTTCTATTCTATGCATTAAGCCTCTAATGCCAACTACACACTATGCCGGCGGGAGAGTAGCAGGGGGCCGGCGGCTTGTCAAGTTCAGTAATTACTAGCATTCTACACGTCTGTCAACCGAAATAATGCTCTGCTTCAAATGCCATCGACCTGGTGTTGCTGCCAGCATAACCACGCGGCACAAGTCCGCCTGCATAATATCTAGAAGGCTTTAGATTCCTTTAGATCCCAGGTTTTATAGTTAATAAAATACTTTTAACGATTTGTTTCTAGCAATAACATGTCAGCGAAGAGTAGTTGATGGACATCCAGCTGAAAACGCTAGGTACATGGTAAGTCAAAATATCATTACTTTACTACTATATTATCAACTGGTCTTAATGTTTGTTTACATATTTGTCACGCGTTTATAATACTATGGTGGTTTCCTAGGAACTAGGTACACCTAGACTGATCCCGAATACAATATGCATATTATGATTTTCTATCATCGAAAATATCAGTATCATAGAAATTGAATGAAATATAATTTCTTCTGATAAATTCTACTTGTAAGCTCTTAAATCCTGGCCAAACTAATAGAAAATCACTGGATAAAATACACTTCCAGCTGTCGCCTTGGGAATCTTTAGGCGAATGCTGTAGCTGGACTTGTGGCTGAACGTGATAATTATCCTTGAACCGGTAACATGTCTATCATCCAAGTGCTATGGATGTTCATGGGAGGCAGTGGTCACTTACTATCAAATGACCAGTTTGCGGAATCAATGCAATAAAAAACTCTGTATGTTTTCAGGCGTATTTAGTAAAGAGTCCAGTTAGTCCAAAAACATACACGGCATGGCTATGCGGAGGGTGCATTGTGCATCCCCGTTTTATTTTGACTTCAACAGCATGTATTAGGGATGTTCATAACGTTTATGCTATAGTGGGCTATAAGAAGTACGTCAAGACAGAACTTATTGACGAAGATGAATGTACAAAAAGGATAAAAAAGAAAGTCATATCTTACTGTCATGATCGAGGTGAATCAGGAAGGTTTATTATATTATTTAGTTGTATCTATAATGCCGATATTTTTGTATAATATATGTTAGCTGAAAATGCAGGATTTTATAATAAATACGGGACTATCTTCAGCGAGTCCAATGTTGAATTTATTCCTTTCCATGGATTTCCACATTCACAGTATAAAAATTCAACTTTTTTAGGCAACGTTCATCATCAGTTTTGTTAACTTAATGTCTTCAGACATTAATACTAAATAGGGAGCGAGTGGTTAACAATGTATAAAAAATACAGGGAGAATTTATAGAACAGTGTCCAGGACTTCATGACTATTAAAAAAATAATAACTTATATTTCATCCAGGTTACGGAATGCATATTGATGAAGACAATTGGTGGAACTGGAGGGATATAGCCCTTGCGAAAGTGGAGACCCCGTATGATTTTCAAGATGACATATATTCGAAATTTTGTTCATACCAGCCCACGTTAATAGACGTGAACTACAATAAAGAATTAATACTACCTGGTAGAGATGTTATCATTTTGGGCTGGGGAAGCTCACAATATTACAGGCCAGTAAGTGTGTTCTTAAATTCTTATGAACGTAATATTTAATAGAAAATACTGCAATCCTATTCCGCTGAAATCTGACGTACAACATTGTAATAAGCTACATAATTTTTCAACAAGATGATTGTGAAGCAACGCATCTGATTGTGAAGCCAAACACATTGACTAATTCTTTAGAGAATTCCAGGAATTTAAAAATTAGGACATGCCGTCATTTTTGCACACTGTACCCTATTAAGAGCTTTGTTTTGTTGACGTTCACAATAAAAGCCTTGCCATGCCTGTATATGGCTGAACAGAAGGAAGGCTAAAAGATCACCTGATCTGTTTTGAGGAAAGCCGCACAGGTGATTATTATTCTATGTGGTATCCGATCACCAAGCATTTTATAAGCAGCTTCTTGAACTAACACTTAGCGGAATACTATTGCATCCCCTTGTATGAGTTTGTCTGTCGACCCGAAGAACTTTATTGGTTAATATATTTTCAGGAAGGGAGTGTAGTGGACTTGAATGAAGATAACTTATTATATGGGTCATCTGTAATTATAACTAAAGAACAATGTCGTCCTAGTTATTTGCCATCTGGTGGAAGATTTAATCGTCATATTTCAGAACATTGGATATGTGTAAAAAAGTTAGTAGGTCGTTTGGATTTAGAAGGAAATATTGTGAGAACGTTTTCGGAGCCCAGGTCTGGTTGTGCAAGAGTAGAGAACGGAAGAGCTGGAAAAGACCCTGAAAAAGTGTGTATTTTTTTTTTAAATTTAGAATTATGTATTTGTTTTTTTTTTCATTGTGTTAATTAATTAACATTAATCACAAAACCACATAAGTTTGCATGATTTTTTAGAATTATGTAACGACACAAACATATTTGCTGAGCTCATAAGAATTTAGTTCTTTTGATTTTATATTAGTATTTGTCTCTCAAACAAGTATTTATTTCCGACGCCCTATCGTTTGAATATGAACTACCTCTATTCATAAAAATGTGATTGAAAATGATTATTTTACAGTGCGTAGATCCGCAGGATTTTCGTCGTTTTGAAAACTCAAATGTGACAGACAATAATGAGACATTTTACATCGTACCAACGAGAAGAACTGGTATTTGTCAGGTAATTTGAATTATTTCAAGGGAAACTGTTAGTACTTTGTAATACTGACATCAGTAACAAGGTAATGAATTCTCTCCTTATTTCATTAACTGCTATACTGACAAGGTAGAGGTCCCATATAAGTTCAGCAAAACGATTTTGGATTATTTTATTCATTATATCAGTCCGGAGTCCGGAATTTGTGCCCGACATGGCAATAGGCTCACATCGTGATACGGCACATAAGGCGAAACATGGGTGGCCTGGATCCACCTCTACCTACCCTTTTCTGTTAAACGGTGTGTTTATGTACGTATTTTTTAATCTCCAGAATGATCACGGCGGTCCATTGGTGACATGGGCAGGCGGAAGGCCATATGTCATCGGCATAGCTACAGCTTTCCTTGTAGATCAGCATATGAGGTGTAGGGGACCTTATGCATTCACCAGCATACACTGTAACAGCAGACTGGTGTATTGTACTTTGCATGCACAGAGGTAAACTATTATTTATTTATTAGGTTAGACGGTAAACAGGATGGTGAGTGATCGCGACGCTTGATCATAGATGTTTTGCCGAAGAAAAAGGATGGAAAAGGGAAGGGTATAGAAACTTCATAATTATTAATACTTTAAATATTTTAAACTTCCCTTTAATTTGATATTATAATATCCACTTCATCTAAACGTGGCCTGGAAGAGATCCCACGTGGCGATAAAGCAGCCAATTGTATACAATTAGATTAAACATTTTTTTTAATAAACTAGTGTATATTGACATATTTAATTTAATTTAATCATGACGTGAATCTAACTACAGTAGAAAATGATATGATATTGGATAATCTTGTGAAAAATTGCGATTTTAGTGTTCAAGGATTTTCATCAAACCGTACTTGTCTCTACTCTTTTTACTGCACAGGTATGCTCCCGAACCCAATTGAAGTTAATCTAAGCGGTAAAAATACTCGTATATGTATGGATGGGCAAAAATGATGAATCCTTAAATAACGATTTCTGACAGAAAGTCATTTCGGATTTTTTCATATTGTGTTCAATATCATCTGGGTTGAATTAAATACTATAATTCAGCTTTTGCCCGCAACATCGTCTGTGTGATTAACTGTACTTTACAATATATTACATTATACTTAAAAATCGGTAGATACTCGTATTACCCTAAACCGTATTTCACCTCCATTTCTCCCCTCAAAAGTAGAAAAACCTAAAACCATGAATTACGTTATTATTTATGTGTGAGTTTTTCGTTCTGTCTCATGAAATCCCGCCGCGTTCCGTATAATTTTCATTTAAAGCATGTAATACAGTTCCATTACATCCCTTTGAGTTTAAAAAAGTAACATAAATATTGGAATTTCGTCCTCATCCCACAGGAATACTATATTTTTGGGATAAAAAGTAGTCTAACTGTTAATCTAGTGTGTCAGCTACCTCCACACCAAATTTCTTTGAAATCCGTTAAGCCGTTTGTGAGTTTATCGCGTACAAGCGCACAGACAAACAGGCAAAAAATTTAAAATAAAAAATAAAATATCTAATAAAGTTTTGGGTTCCACATTCGTTTTTTCTCATTTATATTCCATATACAGACATAGATCGGTCACAAATTTATTATAATTATGTATAGATGTAATTAACCTGGTATATGATTGTGATAATTACATGTTTCCTTCCAGATCGTGGTGGTGGAGTAGGTAAGGTTTTTTTGAAACTTTACCTAAATTATTTAAAAATTAAAATATTATGCTCATACCCATACAAATATTTTATATAAATTTCAGTCGAAGATCATCATATTGTAGTAAAGAAAATGACGAATTTGTGGAGAAAAATCTCAGATGGAAAAATTGACGTGCCTGTTTATTTAGAAGTCACCAAATGCATATGCAATGCATGAGACGCACTTAAAGCTACCGCATGTGTTAAGATTTTTTTCTACCTAGGTCTTAAGACTTAAGTCATATAGTGATACTGAAGATGTACGTGATGTTGCGAATAGTGCAGTCAAATTATACTTCTACAATTTCGGAATGCAGTCATGGATCTAGAAGAGAATCACTGAGACAAACTATATTACAAAAAAATACAACATGATAACTTATAATTATGCAATATACACTAGTTTTTTTAGGTGACTGTGATAAAAAAAATGGTACATTGTGTAATTAAAGCTGCATAGATTTATTAGTATGTTTGTTAAAAAAAAAATTTATAATTTGTACGCGTCTCTTTGTTTTATTTTAATGTTTATGCTTGCTTGCGTTAAATAGTGCGGGGATGAGTATGAAAAATTAGTAGGTATATTGTCATCGTTGATCGTCCTAATCAACAATGAGTTTGCTGTTTACATCATTGCTAACTATGACCACAATAGTACACCAAAGATTTCCAAAGTCATTTTTCCAGAACCTGAATCCCGCAATAAAATGGATATATATCCATAATAAATAATGAATAAATAAATAAATATTGGACCGACTGCCTCGGTGGCGTAGTTGTACTAAGGTACGGTTACAAAGCTGAGGTCTCGGGTTCGAATCCCGGGTTGGGCGAAGTGATATTGGATTTTTCTATTCATTATCAGCCCAGAGTCAGGAATTTGTGCCCGATATGGCGATAGGCTCGCCACCTATCACATTATGGGACGGAACACATAAGGCGAAATTTGGGTGTCCTGGCACCTCTGCCTACCCCTTCTGGGATATAGGCGTGAGTTTATGTATGTATGTAAATAAATAAATACACGCAACAAATACATACATACATAGTCCTGACCTCACACTAAGATCAAGTCTTGTGTCATGGTTATCAGGAACTACGAGAGACTTTTCGGTCTCACAAACATCTAAACCCAGGAGATGCAGGGATCGAACCCGCACCCTTTCGTTTTAAAGCTGGCGTCTAAACAATTGCGCCACGGAGACTGTCAAAATAATACGACACTCTTACAGCCGCTGCCAATAAACAATCCCAATACTGGTAATAATACTGGTGGTAGGTCTCTCATATGTGAGAGGCCATCTGGGTAGGTACCACCCCAATGTCTATTTCTACCGTGAAACAACACTGCTTAAATACACTGTTGTGTTTCGGATTGAAGGACATTGTAGCCAGAGCAACTACTGGACATATTGAGACTTAACATCTTATGTCTCAGGATGGCGAGCGCAGTGGAACGTTCCTACTGTTTATGAGCGGTCGTATCGCTTACCATCAGGCGAACGGCTTGCTCGTCTCGCCATTCACTGCAATAAAAAAAAAAAAAAAAAAAAAAACCAAAATTTGCCGTTTTAGATTGACAGCTCAATCGTTTTTCTGATACTATATTGCCAATAATCAATCTCAGTAGTGAAAAAACTATGGCAACATGACAGGAGACCAATCGAAAAGTAGAAAACAATTGACAACAAAACAGATTGATTTCAATCTAATTTTGTCGATTGATTATTGGCATCGGCCGTATATTGGGTCACTATAAAGGATCCGTCGTTAACGGCATCATATCGGTAGCTACTACGAATATCCATATATATATATATATATATATATATATAATATAACACCATCATATAATTTGAAAAGAATGCCTTTATCGTCTTAGAATTGAGATTAATCGCAAAATGTCATCGAATAAATGCTGTATCGGTAATATCCAATGTCACGGTCGAGCGCGCAAGTTTAATCTCTAAATTATTTCCATCATTTCCCAGTAATGCTTTTTACGGAGCTTGTTATTTTACACATTATTCAGATATACTTAAAATGTTGAGTAAAAGCTTTGTTTTCATTGTTTATTTTTATTATTTAACAAATATTAATTTTATTCAAATAATAATTTTTCATTTGGCGTTTAGTCTATATTAAAGCGGACCATAGATTTTATTTAGACGTTTTAAATTTTGTAAATTATGATTTTAAAATAACGTGATTTCATAGTTATTCAAGTATTTTAATTTATCTTACTGTAATTGATTAATGCATATACCTATATATTATATATAAACGAATAAGACAGTGATTTCGTTACAGCATGTGTTTGTGAAAGAAGAATATTCAATGGAACTTATACACCTTTTGATAAGCAGTTTATGGTATGGTATCCTTATTGCCTTTATTGCAACTTAACTTACTAGTAATCGATTTTTTTTAATAGCAATGAATGGCGAGGCAAGCAAGCCTTTCGCCTGATAGTAAGCGATACGACCGGTCACAAACAGTAGCAACATTCCACTGCGCTCGCCATCTTGAGACACAAGATGTTAAGTCTCAATATGTCCAGTAGTCACTCTGGCTACAATATCCTTCAATCCGAAATACAACAGTGCATTTACGCAGTGTTATTTCACGGGAGAAAAAGACATTGCGGTGGTACCTACCCAGATGGCCTCTCACATATGAGGGACCTACCATCAGTAAATTACCAATACTATATACCTATTTCTAAATTAAAATCGTCCGCAGCCAACAATCAAGCCTTACAACGTAGTATATCTAATATTTATGAACCCTAAGCCTCTGGTTAATAATGGCTTTCCTGAGTGTGAAAATAACAATGATGCATGTATTTATTTATATTAAAGGTATACTTCGTGCAGTCTGAAATGTCGGCAAAAAAGTCTACAGCTTTGGGCAACTACTGGCTCTGTGGAGGAGCAATTGTATCTCCAACGCAGATACTGACCTCAGCGGCTTGTCTGAAGGAGCACGATCATATCTACGCCATAGCTGGATATAAGAAATACGTCAACAGATTCGGCCTTGACAAAGACCAGTGCACGAAGAGGTGGAAACAAAAAGTCGTCAGAACCTGTACTCCAAAAGGTTTTTGATTTTTTTTATTAGCGTGATAAAATAACTATAATGCCCATGATTTAACCAAATCGGTTACACGCCGACTGTGAAACCAAAGCCCGCGAGTTCGATCTTTGCATCCAGACAAATGTTTGTGATGCACAACTATATTTTGTATGTGGTCTGGACGCTTAGGATATTGAAAAGTTTCTCGTAAACAACACTTAATTGATTTTAACGACGGTGTTTTTATGTAACATTTATTCATTTTTATGTATAAATATCAATGTTCCATTATCGGGAACGGATGTTTCTACGATTGAGAAAAATTAGGACTTAATACAACTCGCATTGTGTGACTTGATAAACTTGATTCTTGATATTTTTATTATAGGTATTGACTTACTAATAAGATATTTATAATATTTTCCTACACAATCAAAGTAAACGACAAGTTATTCACCCACAAATTATTTTATTGTCACAGAATACCGTTTCAATCACGACAAGCCTATCAATTGGATAAGTATGGATGTAGGAGTGGCAATCGTGGAGAAGCCCTTCAACTTCTCAGATTTGACTTGGCGTCTCCATTGTTCGTACACTCCAGCACCAATACGAGTGCTGTATGAAGAAGAGTACCAAGTGCCTGGCATCTCCGTGTTGATGTTTGGATGGGGCAGCGAAGCTGAGCGACAGGTCTGTATAGCTAATGATTTATGACAAAGCTACTCAACATGATTGAATAGTTTGGTCCTATATTCGTCTGCGCTTGGATAGCGACCACCATTTGAAATACTGGGAAACTAGACTTACTAGTGCGTGATGGCCTGTTGGCAATGGACCAGACACGACTGGCGACATGGTTAAGGTGGTTGCGGGTTTGAATCTACCACTTCTGACTTTTTGGAGTTATATGTGCATTGGTAGTCAATCACCACTGAATATATCGTGAAAGGAAACATCCTGAGGAAACTTGTATAACACTAGCCCAGCGTGGTGGACTGTATGGCTTCAACACTCTCAATCGTACTCTGTATTATAGACCAGGCCCGTACCCGTACCGTGCAGTGAAATAAAATGAAAAGAAATGTACTTAATGAAATGAAATGTATTTACTGGTCACGTAGGCAATTAAACAGCTCTTATGACAAGTCAATACACATAGAACTTAAAAAATATTTTCTATACTTAGTATTATTTATTTTAATTTGTTGCTTTAATTAATTTATTAATTTATTTTTTAATTATTTTTATTTATTTATATAGTTTTTATTCGTATATTATTTAAAGGATTTGTTATAACTTTATGGTAGTTTATTTTCAAAGAAATACATTATTTACGTTTGTCAAATTAAAGTGGGGCGTATATGGGCTGATAGAGATACAAATATTGCTACTAGAGGACGCTAGCAGATCGTTTTTAGGGTAATGAGTAATCAGACATGATTCTTTTATCATTAGAATTATGTCTGTCACTTATCACCAAATTCTTCTTAGTTATTTTGTCATGTTTATGTAAAGTAAATTTTCCTAATATATTTTAGCCACACGATATACTGGATCCCAATTCACCCTTCTTGCGGGAAGCGTCAGGAAAGATCATAACAAAGGGAACTTGTCGGAACAGTCTAAATGGAATATTGATGGCAGAAGTCGTCGATAAATTCTTGATTTGTGTACAAGGCAAGGGAATTTTAGGCGGAGCTGGTGAATTGTTAGATTTGGGTGAACTCAATAACGCTGGCTGCTCGAGGAAAAATATGAACGATGCTAGAGTACGTAAAAATATATATAAAACCTAAGATCTATTTTTTAGAATAAGTTTACTTCAAGTAGTAAAGGAAACTTGCGTTTAACCTTCAACCGTTTTCTCCGTATTCAAGGTTATTCAAAAGTCATAGCAAAATCAGATTTATAACTATGATGTTCGAAACGGTTGTGAATAATTTTGAATCGGTATAAAGGAACGTTTGGTTGTCAACCGGTGGAATGTGAAATGGACTAATTTGATCAGAACTTAAGGACCTCGTAGATTAAGACATACATAATATTTATTATTCAACAACATCATGACTTATATACGCGTACTTATTAAATTTAATATACTTTTATAGTGCGCCAATAATAGTTTCTATGACGATGAGTATTTTGAATTTCGGAGAAATTCCAATAGGACTGATACGATTGACGAAACAGTCCAACAAAATAGATCTTCTGAAAATGTTGTTAATACAAGAAGACAAGGAATATGCCAGGTATCACTATTTTCATTGCTTTGATAATATTTATAAAATCTAGCTTATAAAAGGCTTTTAAAATACGATTTATGCATAATGTTACTACAGCTGAACCAAGTATCGTTCATGATATCTGTTAGTCAAAATCCAAATCGTACTTTCGATAGTAGAGCAGGCCCGTGCCCTGCAGTGGGACGTAGATGAGCTGATACAGAAATAATACAAGGTATTCTGTATCATTAACAGAGCAGTCGCCATCTAGAAGATCTTTTGAATTGTTCAGTAACATTACCATCGCTTACATGTTAGAGTTCCAACAGAAACCGCGATGCAATACTAACTGCATTATTATTTTCTGTTATGTTTCAAGAACGATCACGGAGGGCCTTTAGTAACGTGGCTAGGTAATGAAGAAGTGATGATAGGGGTTGCTGCGACTGCACTCCATGGCTCCAGATATGAGTGCGTCGGACCCTCATTGTTCTCCAGCACTCACTGTACTAGCAGCGTCATACAGTGCCTGCTTCTAACTGATGTGAATTTGTAAGCAATTTAAAAAAAAAAATACACCCAACAGTCACATACATAGTCCTGACGCCACACTAATATCGAGCCTTGTGTCGGAATCAGGAACAAAGAGAGACTTTTCGGTCTCACACACACCCAGACTCGAAACAAATACCTGTGGTTCACACAAATATTTGTTCCGGTCTGGGAATCGAACCCGCGGCATTTCGTTTCACAGCTTGCGTCTAACTACAACTACGCTACGGAGGCTGTCAATTTGAAAATTATATATCAAAGATTTGAATGATATTTATCTAAAATATAACATACTTAAACTTCAAAGCCTTAAGCAAAATAAAATAAGAGACTGATAATCGTTTAAAACAAGAATATAAGGGGAAATTTTGGAGAATGATATTTTTACGTTGACTTTATAAAGACACTTAATTGCATTTAATGGTAAACGTTGGGAAGGCCCTCTTATGGTGCGGAAAGTATGGGTAAAAATTAATAAAATAATGTTTATTTCAGGCGAAGGAAATGTGAGGCAGAGGAAAAAGCTAAAGGAATTACTATTACCGACCAATATTTCGACTGGGATAACTTAAACGGAAAAAGGTATGTAGATTAATAAAAGTTTCATTAAGATTAAGTTATATTTATAAATTATACTTGTTATCAAAAAATTGCAAACTTCGGTTGTGTAATGAAAGATAAAATTGGTCGAGTAAACAATTATGACACAGGTTCGTTCAATGTTGGTAAGTATCGGCCCATTTTGATGAATTAAAGAAAGTTTGAATTTAAAATGATGGTCAGATTCTGCTCATCATTTGAACTAACAAAGTCCTACTACTACTACTAATTAAATAACCAAAAGTAAAATGTGCTGTCAGGTTCTCAAATTTTTTTTGTAGGTCACCATCTACTGTTGATCTTCCTGTGCGAATGGTAGTGCCTTTGCGCCTTAAAGAATCTTCATTATCAAAAGCGTTTCCACAACAACTAAAACCTCTACCATTACCACTGCCACCAGTTCAACCTGTATCTCCAGCTAAAACTTTGCCGTTAGTTAAGGCTTTACCATCAGCTAAGTCTTTGCCATTGGTCAAGTCTTTACCATCTGCCAAGCATTTTTCACCAGTTAAGTCTGAACCAACATTCAAACCTATAAGTTTGATAGCGCCTAGGAGACCGTCATTACCGGTAAGGCCAGAAGCTCAGCAACGTCCAAGAGTTCTCATGAATTCCAACGGAGAAAAAGTTATCAACTATATGAACGTAATTAAAAATATTTAAAAGAAACGAGTTTCTTTATTTTTTATTTAATATTAATAAATGCCAATCAGAACCTAATATTGAGTAATAGGTGATATTCATTTTAGATAATGAAAAAGATAGACCAAATTGCAACACTTACGAATATAATAATTATAATTGTTGATCTCCTGAAAAGTGTCTATTTTATTATCGAGTACTAAAATATTGTTTCATAATTTATCAATTTTAATTCAATGAAAGCATAATTCAGGCAACGAAACTTAGTAATTCAACAATGAGCACAGTGCTGCAATATTGAGGGTGACTGTGGATGTGGTTGTCGGGTCGACGCAAAGGCTTTTCTTGCGCCCGAATGAGCCGTGTTCTTTGAAATAAGGGTCTTTACCGACCCAAGACAAAGTCTTCAGTCGCCTCGGCGCTTGCGGTACATTAATAATTCTCGGCAGATCTTCCTTTTGCAGTCAGTAGCTGCAGTCGGGTGCGGTGTCTCTCACAGCGTGATAAAAATGATTTGTGACTCTAGTCTTTATGCAGTTTGTTAGAACGGACGTATCCGCTCCGTATTCATGTAACTGTTTGTAAGATGTGGTTTTATCATCTCTTTATATATGGATATCGATTTCTTTTAAACTATGCATTTGAATTTTTCCGACGATGGATTAACCCGCATTCGATATGTGACAATAATGAAGACATAAATTCGATATCGTATTTTGTTGGGAGAAATAATTATTTTTATGTATTATGTTTATATGGAATAAACCCAATTTAACAAACCAGTAACTCACCAAGCATTCTCCAGTATTGTTGGGGTTTATAGATATTTATGATCACATACAATTGTGAGGTATTGGCCCTTTACATAATGTTTTGTAAGAAAAAAATATGATTACAAATATATAAATCTATAATTTCAATATTTAGTTAACAACAATAAACCAGGACACGACAAAAAATACTAAATTGCAAAGGAATCAACAACTGTGGTAAAAACAAGACTAATGAAATAAATACTTGGAATTTAATTCCCAGCTTATCATAGAACCCCGACTCAGAGACACAGACAATGCGCTGTTTCGTTCAGACCGCATGTTTCTTAAATGTAACGAAGGGGACCCAGCTCTGGAATTTTTTAGTACGTTGAGAATACCTGATCAACTGTAAAACAGTGTTATACACTAAGACAAAAGGCTTGCAGTATTAATGTTTTTTTTTTTTAAATGCGGTGGTTCACAGCTGGTTACAATGTAGCTCTACCATTAATAGTACATACATACATACATAAACTCACGCCTTGTTCCCAGAAGGGGTAGGCAGCAGTGCCCTGGCAGGGCACCCACATTTCGCTTTGTATGCTCCGTCCCACAATGTGATAGGTGGCGAGCCTATCGCCATATCGGGCACAAATTCCTGACTCTGGGCTGATACTGAATAGAAAAATCCAATATCGCTTTGCCCAACCCGGGATTCGAACCCGAGACCTCAGCTTTGTAACCGTACCAAAGTACAACTACGCCACCGAGGCAGTCTCAGAGGGGAGTCAAATACGATGTCAAATTTGTGTCATCAAATATTATTATGAAATTTAAAATCTTACTGTCATGTGCCTCAAAAGGCTATCAATTTAATGGAACTTGTTGTTTAAAATTATTATTTTTGGTACATTTTTTCTGTTACTAATTATCAAATATTGTAACATAGTAAAACATATCAAAACTCGCAATGGTTAATTTTAAAATAGTCTCACTTAAAAAACAAAACCATTTTATATAATGCCGTACCTACTCTTAAAATATTCATATTCTCAATATCATCGTAAATCCCCATAAACAGTAACTTATTTGTATAACTAAATAAATAATAAATACACCCAACAGCCACATACTTAGGTCTGACCCCACACTAATATCGAACCTTGTGTCGTGAGTATCAGTAACTACTGTTAAACACCCAGACCCGAAACAAATGTGTATCTCACAAACATTTCTCTCGGTGCGGGGATCCAACCCGTGGCCTGTTCTTTTACAGGCGGCGTCTAACCAACTGCGCGATGGAGGCTGTCATATGTCAACTTGAATGGTTATTTATAAAACCAGTACCTATACGTAAACTGAGGCATGTATTCTCTGTATCAGCTCATATACGTCCAACTGCAGGGCACGGGCCTACTTTACAATCGAGAGTACGATTGAGAGTGGTTAGGCCATATAGTTTACCACGCTGGGCTAGTGCGGGTTGGCGGACTTTCATACCATAGAAATTCTTATAAATCGCTATGGTATGCAGGTTTCCTCACGATGTTCTCCTTCACCGTTTTAGTGCGTGGTGATTGCCTATCAATACACACATGACTCCGAAAAGTCAGAGGTGTGCCCTGGGATTCGAACCCGCGACCACCCTGAACATGTTGGCAGCCGCGTCTAGTCCGCTTACCAACAGGCCACCACGCACTACTTACTTAGGCATACATAAAAAAAGTATTTTAATATTTATTTGCTTCCTACTATACAGTTTTATGTAATTTAAGTTGTTTACTTTAATTTTCGTTCTAAAATTTTCGATGAACTCAATAAACTTTTGTGATATGTTAAACCCTATTTGAAAATGATCCCGGGTCTGTTTGTCGCGGATTATAATAATCCCTAGCGGATTACATCGCACAAATCCCTATATTTTATTTCTGGACTGTTGGGGTATTAGTCCGGTCATTTTAGACATAAAAATAGTGGTCAAATAACAAAAATTCCGACAGAGCCAAATTTTTGTGGACAGCTTGGGTTCACCATCAGAAAGAAATTTTCAAAAGTCCCCATCGATCCCATGTGTGCTAAAAAAGTTATTCGGGGTCAAATGTCAAAATTTCAGGTTTTTTAGATTTTTCTCGAAAATGGTAAGTTTTTTCGAAAAATAACCTTAGACCAAATTTGTAGATCCGAAAATCCTCTACAAAAAAGTATCAGTATTTTTTTTTTCTAAGGGTCACCATTTCTGAGATATCGCGACTGCAAGAGTTTAGAGTAACGTTATACATGATATGCACACATTTCCACGCCACCTGTGAGGTAGTGTACTCGACGCGTTTTTTTTTAACGTGGTTTCCCCAGTAGGCCTACTCCACGAGCTGTCATGATGTAAATTTCAGGGAAAATACTTTTCTAAATGCATAATGAATATTGATATTGATTTTTATTGGTTATTGAGTTTAAGTGTGTTTCTGATTTATTTTCACATTTTAGTCTGATTTATACGCTTCAGTCTACTTCAATAGTCATGTTTTCTTCGATTTCTTCTTCTTCCTCTTCCTGGATGTTCAAAAATTGTTCAAATGAAGATGAATCAGCTGTTTCTTCATCAAAATCACATAAGCCTTCCTCTATTGTATTCAATTCAACATTTGAACTAGACTGATCTCGGCAATTCGTACACGTTAGAGAACATAGTAACCCTACTTTCTTGCAGCCACATTTGCCGCTGCAATCTTTTTTGCAATTATTACAAAAAATAGAGTTAAGAAGTTTTTCTGGAGCGGGTGGCAGCAAAGTTTGAATCGGTACCAAAGTATTATCTATTATTTTCCAACCCCAGTCTTCCGGGTTCAATTGATTGCCTAGTCACGTCTGAACTTGATAATATACCCGATACAAATGTTGAATAGTAGATGCCGATGTTGGAGGAAGACATTAGAGTTGTATTTGCTTCTTGTTTCGTGTATTTTTGACAATGGTTGAATATCGGTGTTTATCAATGCAATTAATTTTTTTTGGAGCTCCATAAACAGCAAGAAGAAAGTGAATTCCTTTGAATTCAATTGTTTGAGGTAAAGAATCAGGTTCTGTAAATACTTTTGTGCAGTCAAGTCAGCCGGTTATTGCATGTAAAAATATTTTTTTACATGCGATAACCGGCTGCGATACTACATCAGCAATATATAGAAGAGGCAAGACTTCAGTTTTAAAATTATTTGAAAAGAAAGATTTAATTGACTGCGCAAAAGTATTTACAGAACCTGATTCTTTACCTCAAACAATAATTACCAAAGGAATTCACCTTCTTTTTGCTGTTTATGGAGCAACAAAAAAAAATTGCATTGATAAACACCGATATTCAACCTTTGTCAAAAATACACGAAACAAGAAGCAAATACAACTCTAATGTCTTCCTCCAACATCGGCATCTGCTATTCAACATTTGTATCGGGTATATTATCTAGTTCAGACGTGACTAGGCAATCAATTGTACCCGGAAGACTGGGGTTGGAAAATAATAGATAATACTTTGGTACCGATTCAAACTACTGCCACCCGCTCCAGAAAAAGATCTTAACTCTATTTTTTGTAATTGCAAAAAAGATTGCAGAGGCAAATGTGGCTGCAAGAAAGTAGGGTTACTATGTTCTCTAACGTGTACGAATTGCCGAGATCAGTCTAGTTCAAATGTTGAATTGAATACAATAGAGGAAGGCTTATGTGATTTTGATGAAGAAACAGCTGATTCATCTTCATTTGAACAATTTTTGAACATCCAGGAAGAGGAAGAAGAACTTTACTGGTGGTAGGTCTCTCATATGTGAGAGGCCATCTGGGTAGGTACCACCGCAATGTCTATTTCTCCCGTGAAACAACACTGCTTAAATGCGCTGTTGTGTTTCGGATTGAAGGACATTGTAGCCAGAGCAACTACTGGACATATTGAGACTTAACATCTTATGTCTCAGGATGGCGAGCGCAGTGGAATGTTGCTACTGTTTATGAGCCGTCGTATCGCTTACCATCAGGCGAACGGCATGCTCGTCTCGCCATTCACTGCAGTAAAAAAATTAAAAAAAAGAAGAAATCGAAGAAGACATAACTATTGAAGTAGACTTTGAAGAGTATGAATCAGACTAAAATATGAAAATAAATCAGAAATACATTTAAACTCAATAACCAATAAAAGCCAACCCGCACTAGGCCAGCGTGGTGGACTATATGGCCTAACCACTCTCAATCGCACTCTCGATTGTAGAGTAGGCCCGTGCCCTGCAGTGGGACGTATATGGGCTGATACTGATACTGATACTGAACCAATAAAAATCAATATCAATATTCATTATGCATTTAGAAAAGTATTTTCTCTGAAATTTACATCATGACAGCTCGTGGAGTAAGCCTACTGGGGAAACCACGTTAAAAAAAACGCGTCGAGTACACTACCTCACAGGTGGCGTGGAAATGTGTGCATATCATGTATAACGTTACTCTAAACTCTTGCAGTCGCGATATCTCAGAAATGGTGACCCTTAGAAAAAAAAAATACTGATACTTTTTTGTAGAGGATTTTCGGATCTACAAATTTGGTCTAAGGTTATTTTTCGAAAAAACTTACCATTTTCGAGAAAAATCTAAAAAACCTGAAATTTTGACATTTGACCCCGAATAACTTTTTTAGCACACATGGGATCGATGGGGACTTTTGAAGATTTCTTTCTGATGGTGAACCCAAGCTGTCCACAAAAATTTGGCTCTGTCGGAATTTTTGTTATTTCAAATGTCTAAAATGACCGGACTATATGTTCTAAAGTGCCAATTAAATCAATTAATCTTTAGGGATTTTGTTTGAATAAGTAACAGCATGACGTAAAATAATCACGGTTAATGTTTTATTTATTTAAAAAATCCGTAAAGGACAACAATGACGAGTGTCTATGATTTTATCGCGAATAAATTTATTTTTTTTATTTTTACATTTATTAATGAACCGGCGCGACGTTTCGATTACTTAACTGCTTTTTTGGTGACTGGACATTCCGTAAAATCCACAAAACACGTAGATAAATATTTTTATATCAATGTGTAATATTCGCCTAAATCTAAGAAGCAATTATAAAATAAAATTTTCACTTATAATACCACAAGAGCTTCAAAATTATCGGGTATTTCCCGATAGGTTCGTTGCAAACAAATGAAGGAGTCAAAACTTGACGACTTTATTTGTTTGCAGGGAACCTTGAGGGAAATGCCAGATAATTTTGAAGCTCGTGTGGTATTCGGGGGATTATTTTTCCGTCCCAAATTTTAATTTCAAACTCATTTTCATGCAAAATCTCCAATTTTCACAATTGAATTCAACCTGTCAGTTTGACGTGTGGTTAATTTGACTGGATCATGTTTTGTTTTTTATATATAGCAACTACCAGAGAAAATTTTCAAAAAATTATCAGTATTATACCATGTAGGTTGTACCACGTGACGTCGAATGGTGCAATTCTATTGGTCGATATTTGGGTCGGAAAAATAATCTTTTGTTTCTATGACCACTTTCCAAACGCAAATCCCAAATATCTGAAAATATTTACTTAACTAAAACTGAATCTGTTCAGAAGGCCAGGTATAGGCAGCTCACCACCGACACTTCAGTGGTCGACGTCAGCAATTTGCATAAACGGCAAAGGTCGAGCAAACTTCACAAGATTCCGTCCGTGTTTGAGGTTTGTCTCTTCCGAGTGCAGAGCTTAATATTATCTATAATTTATTAGGAGCATATCTTTGGGAATATCAACTGGAGTTACATTTGTGTTACTAAGATTAATTAAATGAATTATTTGTTCTTACTTCTGCCTCACATATGAAGAGATAGAAATTGCGATATATAGGTAGATACATTGCGTCGTTTGTTTGAGTTCTCCGAATAATTAAATTACTTTATTTTGCAACAATCACAAGATGAGGATTAATTTTATGGCTTTGGTGTAAAATTAATCATAATTTATCCTCGATCTTGAATCTAAATCATTAATTTATCGCCAATTATTTCGCTGAATCATTTCTCCTTCCAATTTTAAAATCTTACCAAATAGACTGACTAGTATAAAGCATTTGTTAACAAATGTAAGCCTTTCAGACCGTCGCAAGCTAATTACCTGAAAACTAAAAAGAAAACACAATAGGCTTCTATCCAGCACTTAATTGGTAGAATGGATGTCAAAGCGTTTACACGGTGTCTCTGTAGGCGTTGTTAGCGTCAACTATCGGATACCATTCCTCAGATACAAAGGAGTTGTTCTGCGTAGCGATTTCAATAATGATCGAACGTTTGAAAGTAGTGTTTAAGATTTTAAAAAAGGTAGGGTAACAAAAGAAACTATTGGGTATCGTGTCTTTACGTGTTCAACCAACTATTCTAGACAAAGAGATTTTAAAGGACATGATAAATAAGATGATGATTAAAAAAACGAGAGATAAATCTAATCAAATCTTCTCATTGAATTACCAAACAATTTTTGTTAACAATATATGCCACAGGCTCAATATTCATAGGTGGAAAGAGGTGGTGTTGAGCATTACCTTTTAGTAAACCTTTTGCTATACTGACTCGATATCGTAATGGAAGATATGAGTCATATTAAGGATCCAAATGTATGATGCTACGGTCAGATGAACTAGCAGCTGGGTAAAATGAAATACGACCCAATTCCTAATATCCTTATACCTAATTTCCTTTGAAACTTAAATGAATTGGGTACTAATAAATAATTATTGGGTAGTGATTATTTCACCAATAAATCTAAAACTGAAGTATTGAAATTAGCTACACAGTATCCTGACTAACTAATACATGGCAGTATTGCGAACCAAACCATTTTATCAAGGTATAAACGACGATAATACCCAAATAACCCTAAACATTGTATCTGATTGACAAATTTGAGTTGAAACAGTCGAGTTTGATGGTTGGGACATAAATTACGGGCGCTTGTTCACGGCACGCCAATTTCGGGGGTGAGCAGTGAGCCGTGAGTTCATTGCTTATTCTGAACACGTGATCGTTTGAAACACTTCACCCATGGAGTGGCTACGTATGAGTTGCTAAGAAACTGTGAAACTGATCGACGTGGATATTGGCCAGATCAGATTTAAGGGTATGATCCTTTTTTCTCTTTTGTGATATATGAGTATAAGTATCATACTGGAAAGGGGTAAAATAACGGTTCGAATCATTTGTTGTTGACGTACCTAAGTCATGTAATTACACAATAGAAAAAAAAACACTCATTTCCTGGAATCAGTTTTATGTGAATTCAATAAAAATTTGATTAAAAATAATTATTTTTTTGGTTTATTAAAGCAACAATGTCAGATAAAAAAGTTCCTAGACAGACAAGTATATAAAGCGCTCGACCGTAATATTTAAGCCCTGGGCGAAATTATTACAAAGTTGTATTCAGGAAAATGCTTTAGCGGAGAAAATAGTTTATTATTTGCAACGTCCCATGTTTTCTTTTCAAAGAATAAACCAAGGAAATAAATAAATGCAGTCAACAGTCTTATACATGGTCCTGTTCCAACTCTAAGATCGTGTATCGTGGGTATCAGGTACAACGAGAGTCTCTTCGGTCTCATAATCACCAATACCCAAAACAAATACCTGTAGATCCCACAAATATTTTTCTTGGATCGAACACCCGACTTCGCAGACGGTGTCTAACCAACTGCGCCACGGAGGGTGTTAAATTATGACAAAAAATCTTATAAATTGTAATATTTAATAATAAGTTATAACACTCTTTCAAGCGTTATTTGGGTTCGAAGTTAGATATGAAACCACACCATTGTAAAGGCAATCACTTTAATGGCGTAAGGCTACAAAAAACTAGAGTCTAGGATTATAATAACATGTTGCGTTGAGCGAGCGCGGCCGACTACCCGCTTGGTGCCCCGGCGCGTGCCTTCCCCGCCCCTGCAAGGTGACCCCGCGCGGACACATCGCAACACACATACAACACGGAAAAAAATATAAAATGAGCGCGTTACAAAGTTTATTAATGTTGTTGCGCTGCTGTTGTAAAATCTTTTCAGCTGTAATATCAATCGTAGTGTTTTCTAAGATGCTGTTATGATTTGTATTAATATATTTTTATTCAATAAATTTAAAAGAAAATGCACCGATGAGTCCTATTATGGAGTGAGAAAGGGTCTTATGAGCGATTTATTCAATGTTCTACCAAATTTAGACATTAACAGTAATGTCAAAAAATATCACCGTAACATATACATTGATTGCTTAAGCATATAAAGAGCATTTTAAACCAAAATCTCTGGAATATGTATTCATAATGAAATGAAATTAAATCGTGCTTATAAAATGTATTATAATTTAATTAGCATTATTTAATTGAATTACCTTACGTTTCATTTGTAGGTTTGTGATATTTTTGTTCGGGAGTAAAGAACATATTTATAAATAATTATCACAATGAATTTCATTGCATGTATGAACATGAATATCAAATATTTAAATGTTTTGTGGGATTATTTATGTTTAGTTAAGATTGATGAAAAATATTCAAAAAAAGGGATCTCAGCCAGTTAACGAAGAAATTTAAAATCAATGATCATTATTTTATTTAAAGTATCAAACCATACTTTAATAAAGCATAAAATTGCCTGATCCTAGATTCCAATCTGCTAAACATTATATTATAATGATATACTTTTATTTACACATAACTTTCAAAGCGTCTCCGTAGAACATGATAGCACCGTCTTCCGACTTTAAGGTGAATTTAAAACATGCCAAAGTTCATAACTCCGTTCCCTTACAAACTTGGCTTGAAGACGTCGAAAACAAATTATTGTCCGCATAAATAGCGGTTTCAAAGTTGGATCAAGACATCAGAATATTTCATTTTAAGAGGAGACAAGTTTTAAGTGTTTTATTTTATACGCTCGAAGTGATATCTGATTTTAGAGATTAAAGGCTTTATTCATAAACAGTTTCAAACCTATTGAAGTTGTATCTTTTGAAATTTTCTCAATTTTTTTTTTTGCGAGACGATCATGCCGTTCGCCTTATGGTAAACGATATGATCGCTCGTGAAAAGAAGCAAAACCAAGTCTCAATATGTCCAGTAGTTACTCGGGCTACAATGTCCTTCAATCCGAAATACAACAGTGCATTTACACTGCTGTTTGTCGGGAGAAATAGACATTGCGGTGGTAGGTACCACGCCTGGGTAGATACCCAGGCGATCTTTCACATTTGAGAGGCCTACCACCAGTTAATTCAGTTTGAGCAAAGAAGACAAGTGTGACAAGTGAAGTGCGTGGTGGCCTGTTGGTAAGCGGACTAGACGCGGCTGCCAACATGTTCACGGTGGTCGCGGGTTCAAATCCCAGGGCACACCTCTGACTTTTCGGAGTCATGTGTGTATTGACAGCACAGATCACTCCCAATAGATACCGCATAATGTCAAATTTGTTTCAATCCAAAAGTGCCAATTTAGGTTACGAGAGCGGGGAAGTGAGAGACGAGGTAGCGGCTCGTAGTGATGTGAACAAAATATTATTGTATAAAACTATATCGATAATATTGTCGATGGATTAAAAATAACTATTTTGCGGATTTCATTTTTATTAAATTATTATGACGTAAGATTATTCTTAATGTGTTTTTGAAAGGAATAATAAAAACGCCTTTCAGTATGTTTGGAACATGTTTACTATTAATTTTATATAATTTACAAAATACTTAAAAAATGTGACTGCCTCGGTGGCGTAGTTGCACTACGGTACGGTTACAAAGCTGAGGTCTCGGGTTCGAATCCCGGATTGGGTAAAGTGATATTGGATTTTTCTATTCATTATCAGCTTAGAGTCAGGAATTTGTGCGCGATATGGCGATAGGCTCGCCATCTATCACATCGTGTGACGGAACATACAAGGCGAAATGTGGGTGCCCTGTCACCTCTGCCTACCCCTTCTGGGAAAAAGGCGTGAGTTTATGTATGAATGTATGTATGTAAGAAAGATTCAATATAAAAATACTTTCTATAATCAAACCTTTCAGTTACATAGGATACGTGTACTATCTTAATTCTTATCCTGTTACTACTATTTGATGGCTTCTATCTTTGACATTAATTCACAATTTTGCTAGAACTGCGATGACGTCCTTATTCACACAGCGCCATCTCTCTAATTATATTAAAAGCAAGCTCTTCTTGTTTTACCGACAATAATCAAAGGATGCATGTATTCAAAGGGAATTAAATAAATGTTATTTCCTTACATAATATATTATATCCAAATTTTTTTTTAATAATTTATCAGTCACTCGTTTCACTTTTATATCAAAATTGTTATAGCTGGAACACTAAAGTGTGGCTATATACAAATTTTGCAACTAATGCCAGGATGAACTTTCGCTAGCCAGATAATAATAAACTTTGCCATTTTCGACACAGGCGTATTAGATTCAGAAATCACACAATTTATGGTCAAATAACAATCTACGCGGTTATTCGTACTCGGAAACTAAAAATGAGATCTAATTAGATAGATTGTAATAAAAATATTCTCAAAACTTTTCTTATATGGTTGTAGAAAACATTATATTTCATGTTATACGTTTGTTTAGATGTGAGCTGGTACAGTTAAATTTATTTTAAAAGCAATTGTATCAATGACGAAAAAGTGAAAATTGGAAATTATTTTACGTATTTGTACTAATATCGACATTAATTAAAATGCATGTGACCGCAACACTATTGTGAAATGTGTTAGGAGAAGCGTTTCCATGGCGATGCGTAAAAAGGACATGCATACAATTACAGTAAGGAGCGAAAGAGATAAATGCAAAGCTAACCATTATAAATTGAGCTGTGTCACACGTAAAATATAAGAAATATTTTACCGATGTAAACTTATACCATCTTTTTATTGTAATTGGATGTCCTGCTATTGCTCCCACACCACTTGAAACTGCACGTAGTTATATTTCCATATTATTTTATAGACGAAATCCATAGGAATAAACCGTCAAATTAAATAGACATATTTTATTTCAAGGACACTGACAGGTCAAAGACGTGGTCGCTACTGACGTCGCTCGTAGTTCCACAGCGCATCCTACATGCAAAAGCATTAAAGGCATTACACGCGTCAGTTGCCTGTAATGTGGTATCTATTGGGAGTGATCTGTGATTGACAGTCAATCACCACGCACTAAAACGGTGAAGGAAAACATCGTGAGGAATCCTGCATACCATAGCGATTTATAAAAATTTCTATGGTATGTAAGTCCGCCAACCCGCACTAGGCCAGCGTGGTGGACTATATAGCCTAACCACTCTCAATCGTACTTTCGATTGTAGAGTAGGCCCGTGCCCTGTAGTGGGACGTATATGGGCTGATACAATACAAAAAAGAAGACAAAGCACTGCAGTCAAACTGTTTGTACAGTTTTGCAGGACACTACACATATTTTTTTTTTTTTTTCATTTATTTTTGAGGAGCAAGAAACAATTACACTTTGCTAATAACTATACTTAATATTAAGTTTCTTAAAATTTAATTGAAGTGCAACCAACCCCGTTGCCCACGAATTAAACATCACAGACAGATAGGGCCAGTGAAGACACAGAGGAATGCAGCTCCTATGTCCTCCCTCGCTTCAACTGCCTCATGATGCATTACAATAACAAATTTCGGGCAATAGGAAGTATTATCCTACCGACAAGTTAATATACAATAATTAAAATGTACATAAGGTCACAAGAAACAGATAACGTGTCTAATTATACATGCACAGTTAGGTAATTCAAACAGGCTTGACATACAGAAAAAGAAAGGTAATTAATTATAAAGTTTGATAAAACATATATACACATATATATAAATATATTGTTAAAACTGTCTATAAATTTTAAATAATGTATTAATATGAGCCGCAATATTAAATAATTATGGACGGATTATGGATTAATATAAATTATTAATTATTTATAATTATCAATGATCAATGAACACTAAGCAATTTGTAAATAATTGCATAATAGTATATTATCATTAATCTTTGTACCTAGAATATTTGAAGGATGCTGGCCGTTCCTGTGTTGCTTGGAACCGCCATGGAAAAAAACTCCTCTTTTTTCAGAGCTTTGTTCAACAGTGGGATGATAAAGGTTAAAAATATATATTCTCTACTAAGACTGCATTACAGTTATCCACATTCTATGCTAATG
Source organism: Hyles euphorbiae (assembly GCA_023078785.2). Classification (NCBI taxonomy): domain Eukaryota; kingdom Metazoa; phylum Arthropoda; class Insecta; order Lepidoptera; family Sphingidae; genus Hyles; species Hyles euphorbiae. The sequence goes on from CM041030.1 coordinate 6,587,465, forward strand.
TATCGTAATAATATCTCGCATTCATCTCAGTATAACATCTAGGAAGACAACTGACATTTCACCCATGCCTATTTTAAAATTGGATGAATAAGAATCTATGTGATGAAATATCCTAGGTCACAGTAATACATTATTAATCCTAGGTCCTTTCAGATCCCAGTAATACTGTGTATACACTCTCATACTGAAGCTTCAACATCAGCTCCACTTTAGATATTTGATACACTTTGAACTTCCCCTCTTCACGCACGAGCTCCCACTATAAATTTTCTTAAAGAAATCAATTTATCCCAGGGATCTCAGATCAATTTATTTTTATGGACCTTTTTTCCCCCACCTTAATCTATGTAATCTCGAGAGCAACGGATGATTTTTAAGGAATCAAAAGGTTGGTGAATCGAAGACTCCACTTGCAATGAGTGTTTTTTTTTCTCTTTATTTTTATGGGACTTTTATCCGTGCGGACATGTAAGTCCCGCCATACCTTATACTCAATAAAATACACAAACATATACATATTTTATTAACTTATAACAGATACTAATGAACGCAATCTATTCGCAACTGGTGACAGCGGATTTGCCGGAATTGCAGTGTGTTTAAGTTTTTTTTTTTTTTTATTGCAATGTATGACGAGACGAGCAAGCCGTTCGCCTGATGGTAAGCGATACGACCGCTCATAAACAGTAGAAACATTCCACTGCGGTCGCCATCCTGAGACATAAGGTGTTAAGTCTCAGTATGTCCAATAGTTACTCTGGCTACAATGTCCTTCAATCCGAAACACAACAGTGCATTTACGCAGTGTTGTTTCACGGGAGAAATAGACATTGCGGTGGTACCTACCCAGATGGCCTCTCACATATGAGAGACCTACCACCAGTAGAAGTTTATATTTCATAGTTTTATTATTTTTGATTGTAGTGTTAAAACTACACCACTGATAAATAAATACACACAATAGTCGCATACAATGCACCAACTAAACTTATTTTGGTGCGGAAATCGAATTCGCGGCATCTCGTATTACAATCGGTTTTTACAAAAAACAAAAAAGCAAGTTAGTTTTTACCAAAGAAGAATAATTATCATCGTACGTATGTTTAGAAGAAAAACCAGTCATTATAAACGATGAATGAAGATCGCGTTTTGGATTCAGCATGTTTTTATTTGGTTTTGAATAGAAATACTTATCATACATATATAAATTATATTTTGTTTAATGTGAGTATTGACTTATTTATTTAATGTTTCCAATTTCCTAAATGGGAATCGAATGCAAGAATTTAGAGGCCAAACTCCTTTAAACTGGCCTCTTTCAGAATTTGAGAAATGCCATTAAATTTAAAAACACATTTATATTTTATCGCCTATACGATCAACACTATTATTGCTTTCTAAATTAATACGATTAAGCAATTAATGCAAATCCCATTAAAATATGGCAACATGATATCTAGTCCTAATTTGAAAGTTTTTGAGCAATCAATCGGCTTAATTATTCACCGGAGCGATTCACGGCTCAAACAGAACATTGCTTTCATGTCGATGAAAAGCGTTCGTAATAAATTAATTATATTATGAGCTCATATATTATTTATATTCAAACATTTAGCAGATTTGTGCAGGGAAATGGCCGCTAATATGTTGTTAGCTATTTTTTAAGGTTTTTGAGTTGAGGTAGTGTTCTTTGTTGTTTATTTCAGTTTTCATAAGGTCGTTGGTGTAATTCGTAACATTAATGTTCTTGAAATCTTTGCGAAGCCTGGTAATATTTACAGTTTGGAAGTATTTTGTTTCAAAGTGTTGGTGGCTCTTACTTTTTCTTTATTACGTGTGTGCTCATGTTGTAGTCAGATGATTTATTTTAACCTTAATAATTTAAAAGATCTATTTTTACCGATTCATAAAAAGACCAAATAATCCCTCTCCTTTTAAAATCATCATCGACTCAGCGACAGGAAGTCTACTGCTGAACATAGGCCTCCTAAGAATCTCCACATCGACCTGGTGGAAGCGGCCTGCATCCAGCGACTTCCTGCAAACTTAGCCAGGTCGTCCTTCCACCTTGTAGGTCGAAAGGTTCTAGAGTGGAGGCCAAGTACAGGCAAGCGAAATGTCGGACGCCCTTTTAAAATCCTTGGTAATAATTCAAATTTTACGTATTATTCTTATCAACTTATTCTAATATTAATATTGATAAGGTAGGACTTTCCATCTATAAAACAAGTCATATTTCCACAAACAACAAAATTTAACGAGTTCATCAACTTCCATAACTCTAACAAAGACATCTCAGCGATAGAAAATCTTTTGTTTATATCACAAGTACTGAGCGACAAAGGAAATCCTTGCATTGAATATTCAGCACTATTAAGTAGGAAACTTCAATGGTTTTATATTGAAGCTTTGTCACCGTGACAGTATTGTTTTTCTGACTAGTAGAAATTAACTTATCTCGATATTTAATGTCTTTGAATTATTTTTCTGACTCTGTATCAGCCCAATAACGTCCCAATGCAATAAACAACCCTTTTTTACAATCAACAATACGATTGAGAGGGGAAATACTATATTGTGGGCTATATAGCCTACCACGATAGCCTAGTGCAGGTTGGCGGATTTAACATACGATAGAAATTCTTACAAATCGCTCTGGTATGCAGGTTTCCTCATGATGTTTTCCGTCGCCGTAATAGTGCATGGTGATTGATTTTATCAATGACTCTCATGACTCTGATCAGTGCACCCTTAACTTGGAAATCGAACCCACGGCCACCGTAAGCATGTTAGCAGCGGCGTCAGGTCCGTTTATCTTGCCATCTACTTAAATACTTAATTTATTAAATTATTGTTTGCGATCATTTTTACCGAGACAAATGTACGTACATACTACTTATGTATATATTTTTTTAGTCAAATTATATTTCGAATTTTCTTTGGGAGTTACAAATATAATGAGTGATTGTTGGGTGTCATTTTTATTATTCTAAAGAATACCTTCCTTTTTCCATAAAGCTTCAAAAAGCAAAAAACTATACAAAATACATTAAAAAAATATACTAGCAATTAAAACTAATTAAAAATAAATGCTATTTAATTCAAGATGTCGTTTGTTTTTGCTACTGTTCGTGAGCAGTCGTAACACTTACTATCAGACGAAAAGCATTCTCGCCTCGCTATTCAAAGCAATACAAACAAAAGTTACCAAAGTTCTTACGTTACACGTTTCTAATACTTTTTATATATTAAAAATAGTCAACAATAGATGAAGAAAATCGAGAGAATAAGTTTTAGAGAAACAGCAATTTCATTCTGCACTCATCGATCTTTCCGCCGCGAAGTACTTATAAATCCATTATAAAAACTTTATTGGATGGAAAGGTCCCCCGGCTCTGTAATGAGGTGGCGAACAGGCAAAAGTTATAATATCCATAATTCCTAACTCTGTAACTAGATATTTTTATGTCTTTTTGAATTTGCTGCCTTGGTGGCGTAGTTGTTCTACGATATGACTACAATGCCGAGGTTGAGGGTTAGAGTAACGGATCGGGCAATGTAGTATTGGTATTATTCATTACTAGCCCGGAGAATTTGTACCTGATGTGCCCATTGACTCGCCCTCTATCACATCGTATGGCGGACAACTGAAGGCAAAATGAGGGTGTCTTGGTTACACCACTACCCCGTCTGGTAAAAAGGCGTTAGTTTATGTACATAATATGTGGAGTTTTAAAACCCGTTCTTGATTTGAATGTCTTGAAATGACTGTGAAATAAAAAACATATTCTTAATATTCGAAAATCTCTTATTTTTTATTGTAGAGTGGTGGGATGAGAGTCGACGGTGGGAAATTATGAAGTGATAAAGTTGTTTTCGTATCTTGTAGGGTGTGATCGTGAGATACAAGTACACCGGAGGAGCCTCTTTCGCTCTTTCTTCAGTCACAGAAAGTCCACTGTTGAACATTGGCTTTCTCCAAAGATCTCCACATCGACATGTGGAAGCGCCTGTATCCAGCGAAGCTTGTAATACCAGAGGACTGCTGTAGTCTAATTTTGGGGTCTAATTATATACAATGATATTCTCATATTATGACGCAGCGACTGTGCACACATAGTATTTACAATGTTTGTGATTCACAAACTAAAATGTGCAAATCTTAGTTTTATACAGGATTTGGATGTAGCTTAAAACTTTCTTAAAATTTAACATTATTACATCTATAAGTCCTTTAATATCTCAGTATTCATTTTATAAGTGACAAGTATTTTTTTTTTATTTTGTAACAAGTGTAATCATTATTTAGCTTTGATTTATTGTTTACTTCTTCGTATAATGTAATGTAATGTATTATAAATGTAATCCCCAATTTGTTTTTTCTAAGTATATTTCTTTCTTGTTTTGTTAATGTGTTTTAATTTAAGTGTTGTGTACTCGTTTATGTGGTATATGCATCAAAATATTACTGTGGCAAAGAATGTCTCCGTTATGATAACGTTAAAACGTTTGAAAACCTTTAATTTAATAAAGTAAAATACAAAAACTTTAACAGTCATACAAATGGCGAGGAAACCTGCATACTATAGCGAACTTGTAAGAATTACGATGGTATATAGTTCGCCAACCGGCACATGGCCAGCTTGGTGGACTAAATGATCGAACCACTCTTAATCGTACTCTTGATTATAGAGGAGGTCCGTGCCTTGCAGTGGGACGTATATGGGATGATACAGAAAAACATAAAACAGCAAACACATTTGTATTTTTTTTACCTCAAATAAAACAGTTACGCCCATGTTTGCCGAGCAAGTTAGTTTAAAATTGTTCGGGTGAAGACCAGGCGAGTTGGCCCGTAGTTGCGCCGGTGTTACGAACTCGGGTGTCAAAGCAAACTTTCGTGTTTGTCTTTCGTTGACTATTTCTATATACATAGGAAATTCGGTGGTTGGTTGAATAATAAATGCTGGATTTAGTGAAATACACTGCTGATAGGTTTCTAATATATTAGAGGCCGCTTGGGTAGGTGCTACTGGAATGTTTATATTTCCCGCCAAACAGCAATGTAAATGAATCGTTGTGTTCCGATTTGTAGGACATAATAGCCAGAGACACTGCTGGATATATTGAGAATTAACATCTATATCTCAGGATGGCAAAAGGAGTGAATGCCAAGCGTTGCTTTGTAATTCAAGGTGTTGTTTAGTTTTGGTACTATTCATAAGCAATCGTATCGCTCACCATTAGGCAAACGGCATGCTCCTCTTGCCAGTCATTGCAATAAAATTGTAGACTCCTTCATATTCTAGACTGTCTTCTCTTCTTTTCCTTTTCATGAATCCATTCAAAGGTAGTCTGTAAGAAATCGCCTCGAGCGATATGACCACCATCTGTACTTTTTTTGTTTATTGTAGTTTCAGCTATATATTTTTTTCGATTTTACTCAAGCTTATCTAATTACTGCTACCGCGAGGACGCGACGAGAGATAACTATGAACGATTAGACAGCAATGCAATTGCAATGAGGTGCATTCATTTTATGTTATTCATTTATTTAACATTTTACTGTAGATAAGATATATGTAAAAGTAGACGGCATAATATTAAAAAATATGCACAAGAGGCGGTGTTATTGCTTAAAGCATTTTCTGCCCGACCACCACAGGATGCATAAACGAGAAAGAACGAAAGTTGAGGCAGCTTTAGGCGTGCGAATAATTTAAAATACATAATATTATACGTACAGGCAAGCGAAATGTCGGACGCCCGCCTACAAGGTGGACGGACGATCTGGCTAAGGTTGCAGGAAGTCGCTGGATGCAGGCCGCTTCCAACAGGTCATTGTGGAGATCCTTGGGGGAGGCCTATGTTCAGCAGTGGACTTCCTGTGGCTGATATGATGATGATGATGAATATTATCCCTTATATTTAAATATATAATATTTAGATACATACTCTGCTATGCCCCTGTAAAAATACTTTCATTGTATGGCCAAGTTTCCGTCTACATTGAACTGACTCCGAACGATGTCGGACCGGGGTAATCAATAAAATCATTTTACTTCTTACAAAGCTATAAAGATCACTCGCCGAAACTGGAAAACGCCTTCTTATCTTCATTCACAAATTAATCTCAGAGGAAATTACGGAAATCGCCCCTTTAAGTCTGCAGGGAGTCCGATGTCGAGTAATTTATAGATTTTTTGATACAAGTGTCAGCCCCCCTGAGAATTGGCTGTAAAACTTTTAGGTCGGGATGTAAGACCTCTGTTTGGTACTTTAGTGCTTAAGTTTAGTGTTTTCTTTCGTGTGGAAGATTAGGCGTGGCTGTAGTCACGTGTTTAATATTCTTGTAAGCCGACAAAGTAACTCATAAGACTTTTTATGTGTTTGCAAGATACCTTAGTAATTTACAAGGTTTTTGGTCTCACGGGAAATGTCGTATTAACAAGATTTACGCGCATATTGTTACAAAAGGAAGATTACATGTTTTTTTTAGTAAATTATTATTAATTTTGGTAAATGTTTGAGTTGTCTGTGTTGTATCAATAGTGAGCAATACGAGACGATTAATAAAATAAAATGATACCTGGTATAAACTTAGAATATATATTCTTTTGTAACATCCTAATTACGATATGTACTATATGACCTATCATGTAACTTAAATTTTTTCCTTCACGTAGTAATAAAAAACAACAAAAAACGACTACTCTGTAAAAAACGTCACGAATAAAATTACGAATAACCTCGCGAACATAACCTATAATAATAAAAATTACAAATAATCACAGTAAATTATAACTAGGTACTTACCGAACTGCTCTCGAACTGGCTGGTTACACTAGTAGTTCACTGGCCCACCTCACTTAACAACACTTGCTATATAGTCCACCACACTCACAAAATCAAGCGAGAAATCAATTACACATACATGTTATCATCACAAAATCGCGAGAAACTACAACTACAAGAATAAACTATACATGTACTTGCACTATATAATTCACTACACACACGAGATTTCGCGAAAAACGAACTATACTTTACACGACACCAACGAAATTACGCGAAATTTCAGCGCAGCGGCGAAATACGCCACGCGCTTGGAACCGTACTGAAGTGAAGCAAATTATTAATATATTACCTTCCACTAGATTATATTTATAGTAAAAATAAATGGAAGGAAAAATAAAGTCCGAATACCTACAATTCGATATATACCCGCAATAATTGGATAATCCTATCCGCAGTCACATGTCTACCCTCAGTTTAAGCCATCATGCCAGTTGATGAATTTCGGATTTGTATGAAATTTTGGTGAAGCATTTTCAGATACACGATTCCCCCAGGAACATTTTCTTTACAATTAAAATGAGTTATGAGTGAATACAAATAGACAGGAAATTGTGAAGACAGAGCTGTGTCTAAAATCCAATCGATAAATTCTGATTAGCCAGTTTGGTACGTTGCCCTCTTAATTAAAATTGAATTGAAATTATTATAATTGTATGATTAAAATGAAGAAAACAAACGTTAATCTGATTTAATATTTAAGACACTTTTTCATAATATCCATCGTCCTTTATTTTTTAAAGAAAAACGTGGAAATGCGAGTCATCGGCGACTTTGCTTTTATTGGATTTACGTGTCAAAGTCACTTACGTGAAATTCGATTTGTCGGATTCAAAGTTCGACTTCCTCCGTAGAGATTTACTTGAAAACTATTAAAATGGATTTCAAGAAAATATGGATTGAATTTGTCTTTGGCACGTGAAAATTGGGATCTTTAGTTGGGTGTAGGAGAGTTCGTAAATGAATATGACAGGTTATTTTTTGAAACCTCACCTTTATTGATGTAAAACTACAGTGACTTAGGCTAATATGGCATGATCAGGGCTTAGCCGTTCTCTCGAGCAGGCTGGTATATTGGCATGCGAAAGCTGAGTATATCTATGTGGACTACACTGGATTGTTTTGTATTGTATCAGCCCCTATAAGTCCCACTGTAGGGCATGGGCCTCTTCTACAATCGACAGTACGGAAGAGAGGGATTAGGCCATCTAGTCCAACATGCTGGCCTAGTGCGTTTTGGTGGACTTTAGATACCATGTAAATCCATTCAAATCCCTATGGTATGCAGGTTTCCTCACGATATTTTCCTTCAACGTTATAGTGCGTGGTGATTGATTTTCAAAAAAATAACTCCGATTAGTCAGGAGAGTGACCTGAGATTTGAACCCACGACCACCGTGAGCATGGCAGTTGCGTCTAGTCAGTTATCAATAGGCCACCACGCACTAAAATAGGATAGACGATCTTTTAAATAAATCATTATAATTTAATATATAAATTCCGTTTGAATGGCACCTCTCAGCGCCCGCATTCTATTGTACCCTTATTTATTGGTATAGCGAACACGATAAAAGCAAACACTTGAAATTCCGGAATGTGGGATTTTCTTTGAGTAACAAATGTATGTAAATTTGAACACACCGTTTCTGTCCGCGTAGTGGCGTCATTTCGCTCCGTCTAAATGCTCTGTTAGATCCGGGTCATACTATGAAGGATTTTTGTATTTCATTTCTTTCTCTCCTTCTCTCTGTTTGGCCAGAAAAAGTAAGTTCACTGCTGAACATAGGCCTCCTCCATAGATCGCCATCGCATTTGATTTGTATGTTGAATTTTTTTTATTATATGTGTTCAACGGCTGATCATCATTTAACTTTCAAACCATGATTTGGCAATTCTTCTCATGCCTTCTCGTCTAATAATAATAAAAAAAACTCTTTATTATTACACCACAAAACAAAAAATAAAAATATGAAGCAACTGTACATTAGGTGGAACAATTGGCGGCCTTATCGCTAAAAGCGATCTCTTCCAGGCAACCATTCTATGTCTCTCATGTCTATTACACTAGCCTAATATGATTAGTAGTGTTTTTTATCGAAAAGTTTCAGGTTAAGTTTCCTGATGATATTTTCCTTCATCGTTAAAGCAAACGGGAATTAACTAATAATACACATGTAATTTCGAAAATTGGTGGATACTCTGTTTTTGAATCCTACTGAGGCCTTGACAGACACTCATATGAGCCATCGTGATCTTCAGAAACCATTACAAATTACGAGTATATATAAATACTTTATTAATCGGTGATAATTCATATTTAACTAAGTCACTGAAAGAGGTCTAAGCAATAGACTTCCTGTGGATCAAGAAGAAAATGTTTTTTTTTTAGACCAATAAATAGTTCTTCAACGGGCATCGCTAGGCGCATTGTCCGTATTTTGTAGGAAAAATATTTGCTTGCGTCGGCTAACTGAATTCTGATTTATGTTCGCAATACCGATCGGTTTATCATACAATACGAATAAAATAAGAAAATACGGCAGGAATTGTATTTTTATACTCGGTTACCGTAATTATGGTACTGGATAAAATGCTTCACATCATTTTCGAGTTTATTTTTATTACTAGTCTGTTATTTAATCATTTTGACGTGACAACGTCTTAAATTAGGTTGCGGCTGGGAGTCACTTATGAAAAAGTGTAACGCCCGGTAACGTTACGATGAGTCACCGAACGAGAGAGAGGCCCGCCGAATGCCTTGCGTCTCTCTCCCACTCAACTATGATCGGTCTGCCGCGCGCGCAGCACTAGAGAATTAGGCGCATTGAATCGGCGCATGCTTGTGTCTCTGTCTTTGTCTTTCTCGAACGTTCTTGGCGTTGGAAAAACAAGAAAGCGTCACAATACAAGTTCACACGTGTGGTTAAAGTATCGTCAGCTGTGTCTGTAGTGAAAATATGGAGTGCTTAGATTCGTCATTTATCATTTACAACAACTACAACAATAAAGGTAAATAATTGTACACTGATATTTCATTATCGTAAACTATGATTGATTGATTAATTGTTAGATTGACACAAAAGTTGAGAAATTGAGTTTATAGGTTATGTCATACTATTGATAAATGTTGATAGTGTTTTAGTAAACAAAATATATTTCTATAGTTAAAATTTGTGCAATTCTTATTTTCATTCAATTCCTTGTTCCTATTGTGCAATTTAATTATATTCATATCAATAAATATTCTACCGAGAAAAAGACGTTGTCACGTAAAATCTTCGCCCGTAAAACCGACTTTACAGGCAACCATTTTTTTTAGTTTTTTTGGGTCTATCTTAATATTATTTTCATTTTATTTTTATTATGTTAAATGTATTCACTGATTTTCATATCCTTTTGGTTTTACTTTCTTGTATTTTATTTAATTGTTATCAAAAAATATTTTCACTTAAAAAACAGTTTTACAGGAATATAAAATCACGTTTGCATCAAGCAAATTCCTTTCAGATTCTTAAAATTTTGCATGCAAGTATATTCACCTACACTTTTAAGCACGCCTTTTTGAAATACAAAAAGAAAAAATCCGCTCTCCCATTTGCGCTGAAAATAATTCACAAAGGTAAGCACTCAATAAATGCAATCGCTTAAAAGTAGCGAACAAAAGGCTTGAACAGAATGGCACCTTTAACCCAATAATCCAGGCACTTTCAAAATTATTTCCTCCAATAAATCTGAATGGCAAATCACTGCAATTCCAATATTTTGGTGTATAAAATGGCGAAGTAAAATCCTCTGACCCGTTCGCCGTTCAAAGGAAATTTTTAAGTTCGCCCGCTCACTCGACGAACGCGACAAATTTCATTCGAACCCGTCGCTTTCCCCGTCGGGAATCACATTTATTTACCATCTAGAGGTTTCATCCGATTTTGTACTTTCTTTGCATATACATGTAGAGAATTTGGCATGTATTCTATTATGGGCAAGAACATCAAATGTGTTTTACAAAAATCCTGATGCCTATTGAAACATTTCAATGCCTCTAGCAATATAGTAGAAAGAATTAATAAAATTACTTGGAAAAACACCTTGAATATGTACATATAATGAAAAACCGGTTACCTTACGTAATATGTTATTAACAAAAAATTCAGTGCTAAATTATTATAAAGTCTAACCACTGGCACTATACCGTTCAAAGACCAAAACTCTCAATAATAAAATGCTTTTAATGCAACACCATTCGTTTAAACACATAATTTATTTTATGTCCCATTCAACCCAATATCCAGAAACCAAAAGCCTTAATGCGATGTCATAAAATTCAACACTTTCCAAGCTCGTTCCCGCAATATCAATCACAATTTGATAAATTGAGCGGCCGAAACAGTTCCTTTCCAGTAGTCTTCAATCGGGTTCATGAATATTCAAATCGGATTTATTAAAAGCCCGCTGTTTTATGGTAACTAAGTGCCAACGTAACTTACTCGTGTAAAAATGGACCTGTCTTTATTGGACGCGTCGTATGGAGTCATGATTATGATTTGCATACATTAAATAAAGTACTGAATGTTAAAAACGGTTTTGTTTTTCTGGAATGTGCTACAATAAGGTCTTTATGTTCTAAAATTTAAGCATTATTGTACAGAATCGAATAAATACATTTATAAATCTAAATTTATTCCTAGGCAATAAAGTTTGTAGACTAGATCAATACACAAAATTCCCCGCACTGACTTGCAAATCTAAGGAACCAGAAATTAATTTAGAATTTATTTACTTGACAAATCCGTTTTCAACAGCACTCCGTTTAGTTCTTATTTCGTCAGTTTAAATTTTAATTTATAGATCTGTCAAAGAAAGGATTACCTCAGACGTCGGGATTGGGTACAGGAATTTCATAAGAAATCAAAGGTTTGATTAAAATGCTTTTAGACAACATTGCGCAATAGTAGTCGTATTTATTTGAGTCGATAGTATTAGTTCTATAAAGACATAGTGCGCCAATCCGCATTAGGTCAGCGTGGTGGACTATATGGCCTAACCACTCTCGATTGTAGAGGAGGCCCGTACCCTGCAGTGGGACGTTCACGAGTTGATACAGAAGGACATACATATCTAAGAATTAATATTATTATTTGGGATCATTGAATATTGACTTATTATTATTGTATCTATATGTTACGGCTAACCATATAATTTTATACAACCTAAGAAGCTTTTGAGGAACCGTAGAATCCATGGCAGCCATTGTGAATGGAAAATTATAGATGTGTGAACAAAGAAAACGATGGGAGTTATCATTCTTATTACGGTAAAACTAGTCGAATTGCATACAATTATTCCTAGGTTTTCGCCTATTTTAACTAAGGATTATCAGTTATTAACAAGTCTCGAATTTGTAAAAAATGCACCGAATTATTTTTAGTAAGCTTAACTTGTTATATGTGTTTACTAGTTCACTTGGTTTACCCAATTTAGCTCAAGCTGTGTCTTTAATTGAGTTACTTAAAGTGGCGTAGGACGACGTTCATATCGCTAGATATACTAAACTTAATTTAAGTGAAAAATATGAACCTCTACCTGTGACGTAAACACATGGTACGTCCTTTTGTTGTATGATTAATACATTTTATTTGACAGCCTATTATAATGTTAAATTGGTACTTTGATTATCTTGATGTGCTGGAATAATATGCGTATCCTGTATCAGTAAAGGATTACGTAGGATGTAGAATTGGATGGTTAATCAAGAAATGAATGACTCAACAATAGATAAGTTATCAATAAAAAAAAATATGGTCTTGTATGGCTGGCCTATTTTAAGATATATTTAATAAATAAGATATTTCCAACAATCACACTGAATAGAAAAGTAATGCATCGTCAGTTTTTTATTAAGAATATGTCGATTAAAATGCGATGGTTGAGTCCATCCACCCAATCATCGTGTAGTTCAAACTGATTCATCATTTATTACTAATATTTAATAATACAAGCGGAGAACTTATAATTAACCCATAATGAATATTCACTCAATAAGAACACTATTACACATAAGTAAATCTCTAACTTCTGTCCTCTCATTACCATCATAGAATAAAATAAATAATATATAAAAAAAAATCTAGTACATGATACAGTCATAATACAACAGTCATATAGCCTTGACCCCACACTAGGATCGAGTCTTGTGTCGTGGGTATCAGAAATTACTGGAGACTTTCCGGTCCCAATTACATCCATACTCAAAAAAGATACCTGGGGATCATACAGATATTCGTCTCGCTGCACTGTGAGGATCGAATTCGCGACCTTTCGTTGCACAGCCGACGTCTAACCAACTGCCCCACGGAAGCTGTTGAAGGCATTCTAGTAGATGATGGCATGAAGTCCACCCTATGCTATGTCTTATGCTATGTATGCAAAATAATACATACATACATAAACTCACGCCTTTTTCCCAGAAGGGGTAGGCAGAGGTGCCAGGGCACCCACATTTCGCCTTGTATGTTCCGTCCCACGATGTGATAGGTGGCGAGCCTATCGCCATATCGGGCACAAATTCCTGACTCTGGGCTGATAATGAATTGAAAAATGCAATATCACTTTACCCAACCCGGGATTCGAACCCGAGACCTCAGCTTTGTAACCGTACCGTAGTACAACTACGCCACCGAGGCAGTATGCAAAATAAAAAATGACAAAAATACTTCATACTGAAGTTTCAACTCAGGTTTTGTTTTAATAAAATTCATTTGATTTTAATTCCAAATTTATCATGTTTCATAACAATCTTTTTAAAATAACATGTTCTGTATATTTGCTATATGTCAACATAATCTTTATCTTAAAAAGGTAAAACAGACATAGTAAATTATCAAGCCTCATTTATATTACATCCTCTTTAAATAACAGCAAACAATTCTAATAGCTAATAATTCAAATCGAGAAAGTAATTGAAGTGTATCTTCAATGCAAATCAAACACGACTTTATTTACAAAAACCATCGTAGTGAAAGCGAATGCATCGCTGTCCAATTCTATCCGGACAATGGTGAGCTATTATCAACGCTTAGCTTGCACTGGCACAATAGTCGACAATTGTCTAACGTAGATCTTGCTCTCGTCTTTATCTCATGTCGACTGACTGCTTGAATAGCCCTCCCAGTTCATTGTTTAGATTGTTAAAAGACGTATGGTTTGATGTGAGATTGGTTTGTTTGTTTTACTCACTCTTAGCAAAAGTGTTAAGATTAGTACTTCCACATTTATACAAATAGTCGTGACCTCTAATAATGAATTTCTCTTCTATTATATATTTTACGATTCACGTATATAAACCTTCATCTTTAATCACTCCATTTATTTAACAACCGCATCTAAATTCGTTGCGTAGTTTTATATTATCTAAGCATGTATTGTACGGACAGACAGCGACTTCGTTTTATACCATGTAGTAATCAGAATCATAAAGTTATTATGAAGACCATACCTATATTATGAAGTGGAAGATTGTTCCCTCCTAGCACTAGCATCGATTATAAATAAAAGGTCGCTTTAAAAACAAATTAATAAAAATAAATATGAAAACGTCATGCCGATCACATACGTTCACGTTCTGATAAAACTTTCTGCATCTGTGATAACATTGCGAACGACGATATAAGTTTATCTTAGACACTAATATTCTACAACCAGCATCGATACAAATATACAACGCAGTTGGTAGAAGAATATGCTATAAAAAATTCTCATTGTAACATAATGACATTGAGGTATTACTGTAGCGGACATTGGGAACAAAATCTCAGCGCATTGCACCGGTACCTGTACAAGTACAATGCAGAATCCTGATTCTCATGTGCGTGCACAGTGAAGTAAGAACGAAGATAATGTTGCTGCGTAGGTGTGACAGGGAAAGAAACAAAAGAAGTGATACGGTACCGTTAATTTTTGCCTCAAACGTTTTGTTTGCAGTGTCTCCTCTAGAATAATATTTCAATGCATAATGCTCATTAAATGTAGCATATCTACGTTGAAACACAGACAGCTAAGCCGGCAGCGTGTAACTTTGTAAAGAACTTCCAACACGTCACGACATGTTGTTAGTTTTACAAAGTCGTGCTCGACGCTACTTCACACATGCCGCTAACTAGTTCTCTGCCCAGTGTTCAGGATGCGACTTTGATTTTCAACGGGAGCTAATTTTTAGCTTTGCGGCATAACACATTTCATAAATCATTTTAGTAATGTGGCTCCTCCACCACATTACTAAAATTTTTGGATAATAAGATTAAATACTAAGATTTTAAAATTTTGCAACTTTAGAAATTATAATGATTTTTTATAATATCTGTATCTGTATCAGCCCATTTACGTCCCACTGCAGGGCACGGGCCTACTCTACAATCGAGAATACGATTGAGAGTGGTTAGGCCATATAGTCCACCACGCTGGCCTAGTGCGGGTTGGCGGACTTACATACCATAGAAATTCTTATGAATCGCCATGGCATGCAGGTTTCCTCACGATGTTTTCCTTCACCGTTTTAGTGCGTGGTGATTGACTATCAATACACACATGACTTCGAAAAGTCAGAGGTGTGCCCTGGGATTCGAACCCGCGACCACCATGAACATGTTGGCAGTCGCGTCTAGTCCGTTTACCAACAGGCCACCACGCACTTTTATAATATACCATAGAATTTTTTAAACTAGCAAATTATTCAGCCTTTATAACTACAATTCTGCTAGCAGCATTTGATAACAGGAAAAAAGTTAAAAAGCTGCGTGGGTTCGGCAACAAACATCAAGTAAACGTTGGTTTTCTGTAAAGTATAGGCATCTTACATTACTCTTATAGTTTTTCATTACTAGAAAATTTTAATAAACTACGATTGTAATGTTTAACTATATTTACCTACTAAACAAAACTCTGAATGAAACATTTGAGACTTTATATAACTTTAATTAGTTTTCATAACAACAACCCTATTTAATCGATTTCGTAGAACCCTAGGGCATAAAACTTAATATCAAATCCTTTAGAATTTGGGAAATCTAGCCGTATTTAATAATTCAACTTAAACTATGAACTTTATAGCTTATTTTGTAGTAGTAAGCACACAGAGTAAGCATCAATATTTTTTTTACTAACCGCTTATAATCATTAGCAAAACCAAAAATCACCTTGAATTACAAAGCAATACTTGGCATTCCACTGCGCTCGCCATCCTGACATAAGATTTAAAGTCTCAATATGTCCAGTAGTTAATCTGGCTACAATGACCTGCTGTTTGGCGGGATAAATAGATATTGCGGTGGTACCTACCCAGGCTGCCTCTTAACATATGAGAGACCTACCAATAGTAAGTTTTATGATTAGAAGGTGCCTAAGATTGCAGCGATTTTCTTGATAGTTTCATGTAATTTTAAGATTAAATAACACGGCATTATACCTCGTAGACGCAAACCAATACATTGGTCTAAACTCTAACCAGATCTACACTGCTCTTGACTTTAAAGTTCACATCGTTGTTCACACAGCTGGAGACAGAACCAAGTGGAGAAAGCTTGTTCGAGATAAAGGGATGCATAAGGAGGTTACAATACAACGCGACGCAAGGAAGAGGAATGTTTAGAGTTTACTATTTTATATTATGCATCCACATTTTTATTTTTTCTCGTTTCGATTAACTGTGAATTGGATTTTTTTGCTATGAATGACGAGATAAGCATGCTGTTTACCTGATTGTAAGCGATACGACCGCTCATGAACAGTGGCAAAACCAAACACCTTGAATTAAAAAGCAATGCTTGACATTCCACTCCGCTCGCCATCCTGAGACATAAAATATTAAGGTCTCAATATGACTAGTAGTTACTCTCGCTACAATGTCCTTCACACCGAAACACAACAGTGTATTTACACTGCTGTTAGGCGGGAGAAATAGACACTGCAGTGGTGGGTACCACTAACCTAACTTACATATTCACACACACACACGGCCTCTTACATATTCCACCAGTAAAATGGATTCTCTATTCAGATTTTCTAGAAAACATGTAAATATAGAGAACATTGTAAGATTCAAATATGTTTTTATTAAATAACTTAAAATAAGA
This sequence comes from Hyles euphorbiae, assembly GCA_023078785.2. Lineage (NCBI taxonomy): Eukaryota > Metazoa > Arthropoda > Insecta > Lepidoptera > Sphingidae > Hyles > Hyles euphorbiae. The sequence continues at coordinate 6,604,444 of CM041030.1, forward strand.
GTCGTATTAGTTTTATGAATGAGTTTACCTACATGTACAGAAAAATATGAATTTTAAAAGTATTTGTAGTCAAAAGAATAGGCCCCTATTATTTAGTGTCTAACTTTTTACAATTCATACAGATTGTTCATTATGCTAATTTGCTTGTTTTTTATTTTTTTATGTTAATTTTGTAACAATTCCAAAAGCGGTCGTATCACTTACCATCAGGCAAACGGCTTGCTAGTTTCGCCATTCATTGCAATAAAAAAATAAAAAACAGAGTAAAACAAAACCAAACTGATATACTGACAATTGAACCAAAGCGAACAATAAAACACACCAACAAACACGCACGCAGATCGATGCCACAAACATTTCCGCAAAGGCCAACGTTTGATCAAACAGTTGGGTGCACCAGCCCCTATATTTGTTTGCAAGCTCGTCTTTGTTACAGGGTTCGTTAGCATCTTGCGCCACAAAGCGGGCTGATTGGGACTACGTTATACATATGCAAATATTTGAAGGGCCGTATCTATTGGGATGTGGTTACAGGTGAGAATGGATATATTTGTTTAGATTTATGAAGGACGAATTGAGGAGTGATTTAATTATAGACTTGATCACTTTTTATAGTCTAGCTGCCTGATTCATTTCAATGAATCTATCTAGATTATAAAAAAAATTGGTATCGTATGTTTTGTTCCTTGTATTTTGAGCGAAGAAGACAAAATATTCGATCATCAAAATTGGTTTATAATTTATCTCTGAATAAGGACTCAAGTACAAGATTTCTCAATAAAACACTGTAGACTCCCGAACTCAACTGTTGGCGTATATCGACCAATTCATTATTTTAAAAAATAATTTCTTAATGACTATCTATATCAGCCTATATACATCCTACTACAGGGCTAGGATCTCCTCTACAACTGAGCTACACCACGCTGGCTCAGTACAGTTGGCGAATTTTTAAATACCATATAATAGTAATTTAGGCGGTATGCAGGTATGCCTTACGATGTTTACCTTCACAGTTGTAGTGTGTGGTGATTGACTATTAATACACACATGGATCTGAAAACTCAGTAGTGTGCCCTGGGTTTAAACCTACGATCGCCATAAATATGTTGGCAGCCGCGTCTGGCTGCTACCACGCACTATGTGAGAATTCAAGACTGAAATTTTATTTATATATTTATGACAGTAGATATGACTTCGATAAGGATGTGTGCATTTATTTCGAACCATAGTCCATATCATGTCCCAGGATGGCAAGCGCAGTCAAATGTTTTGTAATTCAAGGTGTTTTATGGTTTTGCTAATGTTCACGAGCGGTAGTATAACTTACCATCAGGCGAACGGCATGCTCGTCTCGCCATTCAATATACAATAAAAAAAAAATAAGTAAAGAAAGAAATTCACGAATTAGGTATCTAATACATTTTGAGGTAGTCTTGCGACGAACATGTACCGATAATTGAAACAATACCTGTGGGAACTCAACGACCATGCACCACAGTTAATAAGTCTAAGTGTACTCACTGTATGCGACTAGGAATTTGCATCGCTGAATTCTGAATACAAATAGCGCCTACATATTATTGAATTATATTGGCTTAGCACCAACAATAATACTGCAAACCATTCCGTGAAATTATGTTTATCTACAATAACTGGATAGACAGACAGTAATTTAACATTAGGGACGTCGCAGCCGTCTAATTAAGAATATAATGAACATTGAAATAGGGGCTATGTTTAATCTTAAGTACTTTAAAATGGGTGTGAAGCGATTATACAACTGATATAATTATGTCGAATGGCGAGAGATAATCCGGTGCCAATTGAAACTTTATTTCGACGGTATTGTACTTACGATCAGGTGTAGTATTCATAAATACATACACAAACTCACGGCTTTTTTCCTATAAGGTGAAGGCAGAGGTGCCAGGACACTCACATTTCGCCTTGTATGTTCCGACTAATTAATTTATTAAGTGAGAGGCCGCCTGGGTAGGTATCACCGCAATGTCTATTTCTCCCGCTACACAGCAGTTTTAATACACTGTTATGTTCCGGTTTGAAGGACATTGTAGTCAGAGTAAATACTGGACATATTGAGCATTAATATCTTATATCACAGAATGGCGAGCGCAGTGGAATGCGAGTAATTCCATGATGTTCTTTGGCGTTGCTACTATCCATGAGCGGCCATATCGCTTACCATCTGGCGAATAGCATACCGGTCTCGTCATTCTTTGATAGAAAAAAAAATGAATACAGAGAACATTAGAGGTTAGTGAGCCAAATATTACAGTTGTATTTTGTAATATTGTTCTTTTGTTTCCATTTAACAATGTTCTGAAGTAATGAAGGGCGGCCTATGTATATGCTAATGTTTACTGCTAAAATTACGTGAGGGTTTGGCGGCGTATCCTGAATTTTAAGCCAGGTCGTACGAAGTATTTAGATAGTTTTAGTTTTTGTTGACAACTGTGAATATATAAAAAATAGAATAGTTACTTAACAGTTGCGTAAAAATAGTTATAGTTATAATTAGCATTAGTATAGAGTTAGTTTTAATTTTACAGATATATTTTTATAAAAGCTTTTCTTCGCCAACTGTTTAATAGGTGGAGGAAAGAAATGTCGCTATTTGATATTTCCTTTCAAGTAGTTTATTAATAGAGATGTATTTCTATGTTAGATTTTTTTCTGGACATATATAGTTTTCTTTAACGTGCCTTTCTATTTATAAATTGATGAAACTGCAAGTTTATTTTTAAAGTTGAGGTAATGTGTTTATATTTTAATGGTAGTGTCATTTCTAGCAGGAAAGTTTTCAGAAAGAACATACTGTTATCATTGAATAAGGCGTGAATTATCTAATTATTCAATAGAAATGCAACAGAATAGCAGCATTCAATACAATAGCAACCCTATTAAACATTACCACTTTGTGCAATGAGCTTGAGAAAATTGTGTGGCATGTGGAAATGCGGTTGGCATGTTGTTGAATGATGTGTTTCATACAATGCACAGATTTCACAAAGGATTCCTCGCTTAAATACAGTTCTACTACAGCAAAAAGTAGTTTTAAACCACACCCACAATATGTCACTATTTCATCTTTTGTTATCTTAAATTTTACTCGTGAAATTTGTGAAAATGGTGGTAGGTCTCTCAATGTGAGATAATGCCTAGGTAAGTACCACCGCAATGTCTATTTTTCCCGCCAAATATCAGTGTAAATACACTGTTGTTTTCCCAGTTCTAGATCATTGTTGCCCAAGTATCTACTGGATATATTGAGAATTAACATCAAATACCTCAGGATAGCGAGCGCAGTGGAACGCCATACATTGTTTTGTTATTCACGGTGTTGTTTTATTTTGTTGCTGAGAGTTGCTGAGCCCTTGAGCGGAATTGCTTACAATCAGAAGAATGACATGCTTGCATCATCATAATTTATTTTAATAAAAAATGTCTTTATATGAAAATGCTTCCTCCAGTAATGAATTGTATAAGAATACGAAGTAATAGTAATGTTAAAGTTAGCCGCAGCTAAATCTTATCTCTTAAGGAAACCGAACGAGAAAGCCTCACGTAGTTCTGAGTCAAACTTTGGTATAGTGGTATCTCTTGGCGAGTTTTGGTGTTACTTGAGGCGTATAAGCTCAGTTTGAGAACTAATTCAGTCTCTCAATCACTCGATAAGTCATAAGACCCATTTAGAACTAGGTTTCTCTTTCCGTATTTTATTACTTAGAGCCCAATTAAAAGGAGAGTTTCTCGTCGAGAATCGTATACCATTATCGCATGATATAATCACCACAGATTATTATTTATTATTATTTTTATTTTTATTTTATTATTGTGAGCCTGTATCTTCCCGCTGCAGGACAAAGGCCTCTCTTTCCGCTATCCATGCATCCCTGTCAAGGGCTTCTCCAATCCTTCAAATAGACATCCAATTCTTCTTGCCACCTACGTCTAGGTCTCCCACGTTGTCGACGACCCTTCGGGATCCATTCTGTGGTGGTCCTCACCTATACAATATGGTTACGATATTTAATTGTATCTTAGAGGCAACAAGCTCTCACTGTAAAATAGGCTTTACGCAATCAAAACATGTCAACCATAAGTTTTCCAAACAATTAAGACGAAAAGTTGAAAAAATAAATAAATTGGTATTCCCAACTAAAACTCATTTATGTTCCCTTTATACGAAATAAATGATAAAGTTCATAAAATTGAGATAATAATACTAAAATCGCCAAGTGCGATCAGCACTGGGGTATTGAGAATTACTTGTAAAAACGATAACTTTCACTACGCTGCTTTGTATAATAAAAATTCGGCTAATAAAAACTGATTCTTTGGGGCATTACCGTATTTTTTTAAAATAAAATAATACCTGATTATCTAAATATTATGATTAATAGAGTTTGTTTTATTGCTGACAATGGTGAGAAGAGCATGCCATTCGACTGATGGTAAGCGATACGATCGCTCATTGACATTAGCAATGCTTGGCATTCCACTGCGCTCGCCATCACGACACACAAAAATGTTAATCTCAATATGTCCAGTAACAGGGAATATGCACGAGACTCCAAAATAAGTCAATATTTTTTTTTGTAATCTTTACTGGTCTAGAAATATACCTTAAAATTATTTTTTAAATTCATCAACTCTAAATTGGTATAATAAATACTTAAAAAATGACATTTCATATTTGCCGCGCAATTTTATCGAAATGCGGGGCTATTGCTTGAAAAGGAAAGTGACGACATTGGTCACAATCTGATGAAGTTTTAGCTTGTTGAGTGTATTGTTTTACATTTGTTTATGAGTTATTTTGTGTTTTCTTTATATTATTACAAAAATGGATTATTTTGTCACGAAATACAGTTCTGTAGCAATTCATGAAAGAAACTTAATTCAAATACTACGTTGTTCATATCGTGACCTCTGACGTCACAGCGAGTTCGCGCCAAAATAGCGTTTAAATGCTTCAAAACTGATAGCAGTTTTGATTATTTTTTTGTACTTTTTTAATTGATATTTTCAAAGACTTATATTTTTTACGGTAATGTAATAACATACAGAATCGATTAAAAATATAAAAAAATGACATGCATATTCCCTATTAAATAAACCGAGTCTACGATATTCTTCAAACCGGAACACAACAGTACGTTTAGATTGCTGTTTGATGGGAGATAAGACAATGCGGTGGTAACTATCCTCCCACATATGAGAGACTTACTATCAGTATCCAATTCTAAAATAAAATCTTAGTTGAATATTTCAATGTGGTATCCTAATACAATAACGAGGTTAAATAAATCAAACGTAATATAAATATTATAATATAAAAGAATTTAATTAATTATTATTTTACAATATAATTATATTCTTCATTCCTCTTCAAAAAAGATAGAATGAAAAATGTACTCCATTGTTAATGTGGCACGTAACTTCGAGCTAATTAGAACTAGACTTGTAGACATAAGTACATTTTGTTCTTCCATTTATATTATTGCACAGTTATGTCTTGTAATTTACATTTTAATATTAAAATACTGCAGTCGATTTATTACACCAATTATTTTTATTTTATTTTATTTGGGTGGCTCACAGCTATCAATAGCAAACATATATTTATTATACAAATTGTATACAAAAGATAGCCAATTACGAGCTACCGCAGATTATGGTTATAGATATCTCAACAATTATGTTTACAATGCTATCTGCAATTTTTAAGTTATTTAGACATTATATGTAAACAAACTTTTAATTCGAAACAAATATTTGTGCGAAGCACAGGTATTTGTTTCGGCTCCGGGGTTTATGAGACTGAAAAATATCTGGTAGTTTCTGACACCCATGACTCAAGATTTAATTGATCTTAATATAGAGCAGGACTATATATTATGTGACTGTTAGGTGTATTTATTTATTAATTCTTTATAATGCTAACTCATTATATTGGCGAAGGTAAACATCGTGAGAAAACATCCGAATTTCTGATCCAGTTCTATGGCACGGGAATTCAGCTAAAATCAAACGCGCTTTGAGCCAGAGTAATTGCTTAGTGCCTGAACTTGCAACTATAGAAAACCCTTACCAATTGGAGCGCATTATACATACATGCATAAAGTCGCGCCTATATCCTATTGGAGTAGGCAGAGAGCATAGGGCGATAAGCGCTACGGTTCATACGTACCTCTTTTGCTTAATCAACTGTAATTTAGGTTTTATTGACGCTCGTCAGTTTCGACAACTTAAAGCTTAATAGAAATAATTAATAATTTAAATTAGCCACAAACCGTCCAATGCGAACATGTAATATTTATTTTGTTCAGTTGATATCGTTATAAAAGTCAGCAAATACAAAATGTGCGATCGATTAGAGTTATAATTAGTCACCATTGAGGTCGGGTCACACTGCGTGCTAAACATAGCCGGCGTGGTCAGTCCACTGAGCATTCAGGTCGCGGGGGTTCGATACCCGATAGTTTTGCTACAGCCTCTTGGCTTGGCAGAATTTATACTGGGATGACTTTGAATGAGGTCTTTCGTATATAGTGAATTGAGATTTTGTAGACTTCAATGACATGAACCATTGTAATTTTATATCGCTATAAAAAAGAAAAAAAAAATAAGAAGTCAGTTCGTGTTGCTCAGGGAGTTTCTTGCGCCGTTTCTTCTTCACAATTACAACACGTTACTAAGCGGTGGTGGGAGAAATTAAACATTTTAAAGGTCTTGTGAAAGACTACTTGAATATAATATTTTGATTATTTTTTTAGGATAGGAAATGTGTGGGTGATGATTATGAAGATTAGGTAATCAGATAACATGTATATTTATTATCTAAATGTTATTTTATTTATTAGCATTTAGGTAATATTCTGTAAATAATTTTCTGGTATCGTTTGTTCTGAAGTAAGAGGGAAACAACGCCATGAAAATATTATTTTGCATTATATGCCGAATAAAGCAGCATATATAAGAAGTAACTCGACTGCCTCGGTGGCGTAGTTGTACTACGGTACGGTTACAAAGCTGAGGTCTCGGGTTCGAATCCCGGGTTGGGCAAAGTGATATTGGATTTTTCTATTCAGTATCAGCCCAGAGTCAGGAATTTGTGCCCGATATGGCGATAGGCTCGCCACCTATCACATTGTGGGACGGAACATACAAGGTGAAATGTGGGTGCCCTGGCACCTCTGCCTACCCCTTCTGGGAACAAGGCGTGAGTTTATGTATGTATGTATGTATATAAGAAGTAAACTAGCCTTGTAATATTAAATTCAAATTATTTTTTACCAATTTCGAATATTACAGCGAATATGAATACAATTGAAATGTTTTCATAAAATATCAAAGTAACAGCCCTGCAGGTAATGTTAATATTAAATTCTGCATAATTTTGTTTGCAATTTGTATAAGATCAGAATGAAATTGAAACTTTTTCACGACAATATTTTTACGTGAAAATGTCCAACAAATGAACTAGCGACCTGAGAAAGGTGACTGAGTGCCTATGAGCGTAGGTCACTAACCAACCTATGTTAAAAAAAGGTATTATAATTTAAAAATGAAATTAATTAATTTGTAATATGATTAAAATTTGGTATACACCGTAAAACAACCAGGTAACAGCAAGGCTTTATCACTTTAAAGGGTTTTCTAATCGTATTCTTATAAGCGCGTGAAAAACACAATGTTAAGACTTTTTTTTGCACCCGTATACATTTTTTTGTACAATGATAAGGTCAGACTGAGATTCCTGATTGCATTCACGTTCTTTTCCTTTCATTCATTTATTCTTATCAATTTATAGCGCTTTGTTTCTTATCTCTGTCTACGAAAGTATTCAGACTCGGCAAATAAATCAAATCCTTTTGACTGTAGTTCGTGTATCCTGTTCAAAGGAAACAAATAGGGTTCTTTACAAACAATTAATTCAGGAAAGCACTTGTTGTGTACCCAGTGAATACCAGCGCAGTGCTATCATTGGAAATAATCTAAAATATTGAAGTATTATGATTGTTGACATAACATTGTTTAGAAGTAAAATTTAGTGTATTCGTTATTTATATCCATTATACTAATTTTTATTTTTAGATTAACTGTTCTTTTTAACGTCGCTGAACTTAAAGAATATTGCAAGAATGATTTCTTATGTTTGAAATTTTTATTCTTGTATCAACATCGCAATTCTATATTGAAATATTTTGAGAAGCGATGTAATCAATCAATCTAAATTAAATTCAAGTACAGACAATTTTTTCAAAAAACTTTTACAAGTTTAACATGCAATTGGAATATTATATAAAACTGCAAGAAAAAAAAAGTAAACTCTAATGAAGAAAACTGCGATACTGCTCTTTCCACTACGCCGTGGTCTGTAATTACACTAATTCGTTCAACTTCCACAAGATAATCTCGGGTTCACTTGTTCATCCGAAGAGATAATTGAATTAGAATCCTGATTAGTTCTGTTCGCACTAATCACAGATGCCGATATGTCTGAATAGCGCTGTTAAGAAACTTTTGAAGCAGACGAAGGTGATTTGGTCAAAGAAGGACAATTGCTCATTATCGATGTTTACGAGTTTGAAGTTAATTTTATTGCTGATTAAATAGTTTTTGGACATAATATTGATTAACATGTCAAGCTAACAAGAATACAAAAAAAGGTTTTTTTTTTGAATAATTGTTCTTCCTCATTGATTATATCTAATTCTGATCTGATTAGTTCCGCTCGCACTACTCACAGATGCTATTATTGATTAGGATGGAGATATAACGAATATTAAAGAAAACAATAGACGGTGGTAAAGCACGGTTAAATAACCAGTTAAGAAAGACGAAAACGTAGCACCACTAAGTCTAGGAATAATAAGATGCTTATACATTTAGGGCGCGGAATTATTAATTTATACTATGTAACAATTTAATATCACCTCATTAAAATTGAGCATTGGATATAAATTTTGAACAAAATGAATTGAAGATTAAATTTACGATCAAAGAAATAACAACATTCATAAACGGTTTCAAAGTCACGAATAATAATAGCGAAGTCGAAATTTCAATTTCCATCTTAATACACAAAGGATAACTTTTCATAATCAAAGATGATACATCAAGAAAGGAAATTGATTCTGTTCGGCAGAACGTAGCTTCGACAATTTATCAGATAAGCACAAACTCTAAAGGCAAAGGTCTGTTGAAACTTGAAACGGAAATGATAAAAGTGCGAGCACCTGACGTGCAGGAAATTGTCCTGAAAGTAGGCCGATTTGTATTTAACCCTTGTTTCGTTATCATTTATTCTCATAATGAAGTTCGCAGTTTTTTTTTTTTTTTTTTTCTCTTTATTTAGGTAAACAAACAATGACACAATACAAAAGATACGAATAACAGTTATTTAAGTACTTACATATGCTAATCATGCCATCAACACCGTTTACCACACATTAAAATATAAAATATACAAAATAGAGAGAAATAGGTAGATACTAAATTAAATTAAAATAACTAGATGATTAGAAAAAATAATAATAACATTAAACAGAAAATAAAACTAATACAGTCATTACAATTCATCTCAAATTCAATAAGTTGATGGTTGAAGCCACTAGTCTGTGTTGTTGAGGTTTTTAACATAACATTATACTCGTACGAGATACCAGTTTACAATATTTGCCAGCTGATAAGTATTACTATATATTATTAAAACAAAATTAAACAAAATTAATATAGTTACTTATTCATTTAGGTGTTAGACAATATTTTCAATAGTTTTCTTTTAAATGAATAAGCAGAAGTGGCCATTATATCTAATTCATTAAAATTAAGATTGTAAGAGTGTATTATTCTATAAATAGGAGAACGTTTGCCGGAGTTAGTACGACAACGAGTTAGAGCGAATAGTTGACAAGGGGTACGGCAGTGCGTTCTAGTAGGGACTTTATAACATATTTTATTAATTATTGATGTACAATCATACTTATTGTGGCACAGATCGTGGAGTAACATTGCTTCAAGTTGAGTGCGTCTATGTTTTAAGTTTAACAGGTTGTATTTTTGCAGCAGTTGCTCATAGCTTGCGAAAGAGCTGAAACATCTATAGTTCATACTCTTTAAGAATTTTTTTTGTACTAATTCAATAGCATCTGTATATTTATTATAATATGGATTCCAAACAGGCACGGCATATTCAAGTTGAGAGCGGATCAGGGCTTTATATAAATAAAGATACGTAGATGGTTTTCTAAAGTTTGTGCTTGATCGCATAACAAAGCCATACATTTTAAATGCTTTATTTATTATGTTATCTATATGTATTGCCAATTGCAATTTACTATCTAAAGTTACGCCTAAGTCTCTTATAAAGTTAACGGAATCCAAAGTCACCCCTCCTAGGTTGTAGGGGAATTTACTTATATTTTTCTTTTTGGTAAAACTGATTGTTTTGCATTTATTTAGACTAAGATCAAGCTTGTTTTCAACGCAGTAGGCATAAAAACGATTGAGATCTTGTTGGAAATGATTATGGTCATTTATATTGTCAATGATACGGTAAATTTTAAGATCATCTGCATATAATAGGATATGACAGTGTTTGAAACATGTATGGATGTCATTTATGAATAAAATGAATAAAAGAGGGCCCAATATTGACCCTTGTGGTACACCCGAAGTAATACCTACTAGTTCTGACTCATAACCATTGATAACTACTTTTTGTGTACGATTGGTAACATAAGACTTAAACCATCTCCATAAATTACCCCTTATCCCGTTAAAAGCTAGTTTTTCAAGCAGTATTTTGTGATCCACTCTGTCAAAGGCCTTTCGAAAGTCAGTATACACAGCGTCCGTTTGTTTGTTGTTGTCTAAACCTTCAAATAGATAGGATGTGTATATTAATAGGTTAGTAGTGGTTGAGCGATATTTAACAAAACCATGTTGTTGTTCTAATATAATTTTATGTAAGGAAGGGTATATATAATTATGAACTAATCTTTCAAATAGTTTCGACAAAGTAGGTAAAATTGATATTGGTCGATAATTTTCCACATTGGACCTGTCTCCTTCCTTGAAAATAGGAATGACGCGTGCTGTTTTCCAAATATTAGGAAACACACCCTCTTCTAGGCATAAATTAAAAATTTTATATATTGGAATATATATATTATGGGCAGTTGAACGCAGAAACATGGGCGGAATATTATCTACTCCTGGGCCTTTGGTGCAGTCCAGGCTGCAGAGTTCTTTAAGAACGGAGTCAGCATGAACTTGCAAGTTGCTCAGAACAAAATCGGATCGAGGGTTACTATCCAGTATGTGATTAATGTCAAATACGTCACTAACATTGGATTTCTCAAAAACTGATTGAAAAAAGGATGAAAATAAGTGAACAATATCCTCAGGACCGTTTGATACAGTATTTTTATAAAATACATGCTCTGGGATACTTGCATTGCTCTTATTATTATTAATATATTTCCAAAAATATTTAACATTATTGCACACGGCCTCCTCAACTGAATTTATATATTTTTTGTAGCATTTTTGAGATTCATTATGAAAACGTTTCCTAAGCACAGCAAAGGTTTCGTAATCTGATATATTTCGATATTTTTTCCATTTAATCCACTATAATTTTATAAATATTTTCATAAAATATTGAAACCGCACATTCTGCGTCATTATTTTGTAAGATTTGTTCCCAATTAATATTGGACAAGTCGTTATTTATTATGGAATAATCTGCTCTGTTAAAATTGAATAATGTTCGAGATTTTAGTGTCATGGGATGATAAAAATTGTTCATTGTTAGTAGTACAAGTAGAGGTGGATGATGATCATCAGGTTTTACCATTGCATAGGGCGGGATGAGTGTATTATTGCATTGTATATTTGTGATGAATAAATCTAGTATCCTATTGTTTATATTTGAGAATCTATTAATTTGATAGCATTTATGTGTATGTAGAAAGTTAAATACAGAAATGTGGGGTGGGTACTGGTTGACACCTATTATTGGTTCCATGTGTGTAGAAACATTACGCCAATTCAATGTAGGTAAGTTGTAATCACCTACAATAATAAAATCATCCACATGTTGTGAATATATTACTTCGGACAGAGTATTAAAATGTGTTGTATGTGTGTCAGATCCTAAGTTAGGCGGAATATACACCGCGCTAATAATGAGTTTATGGGTCAGGTTTAGAATATTATAGCACGAAATGGGGGTTGGGGGGTAGGGGGGAGGAGGGGGAGGTTGTACCCTGTCCCCTGGTACCACTCCCATGAAAAGATAAGGCATAATTCTGAGAACCTAATTAAAGTAACCTAACCTCAAAATGTCAAAACAAAAGTTGCTTCTGCAACGTCTCCGGCGCTGCGGGAAGTACAGCCCCTTCGCCCTTGCGTAACAAAGGATAGGCACCCAAGCTCGCCTCCGCAGCTTCGGCTTACTGGTCGCCTCCGGCGACCAGCCTCAGCCGCTACGGTTCGCACGGTTACCTATCCTTCGTTACAGCGGGCGGGGGCTGCTCTCCCTCCGCGCCTCCGGCTTTTTATATACACTCTAGGGGTGGTAGCCAAAAGTCTACGTGAAGTCGGGGTGGCCCGTGTCGGTTTTGGGGTACAGTCGACCTAACTGGTCCATAAAGTGGGTACACTAACTTCCTTCGTTGTGTAACTCAATGCTTCCTTCTGAACATCTAGGACGTTATAAAACAACAAAACATAAGCAAAATCAATTCAATCTTCGTAATTTATGGGTCTATCGCATGCGACAACTCCACCAAAAAACAACAAAAACATCAACAAAACATTCCTAAAATTTTTTGTTGACACTGACACATGACTGAAACGCGTAGTTTTTACGTTCCATTTCACCGATTTCTCTCGACATTTTACACCATAGACTATTTATTTGAAATATTACTAACGATTTGTTTGTCAATCGCTCATACTAACGGTCCCTTTTTCCTAATATGTGATTTGAGGTTAGTAACTATTATAATTAATTTTTCGAAAACTATGCATTATCTTTTAATAAGAGTGATAAACATATAATCTGGGACACAATCCCTACCACCTCTAATAATTTTTACACCTCAAATCGTGCTATAATAAACTAGACCCCGACCAAAACATATGGTACAGCGTTCAGTGCGCGACTCACTGCAATAAGTACGCCACCACCGTCACACCGCCCACTTCTAACCAAATCCCTATCACATCGGTACACATTATATCTATTATCTACAAACTCGTTACTACTTATATCTCTGCGCAACCACGTTTCTGTTAGGATGATAATATCATAGTTATGCGACAATATATTCATATATATAGTATTTAGCTTTGTACGAAGCCCCCGACAGTTTTGATAAAATATGGATAGGATATTTTCAGCCATTATGTCTTAGTTACTAAAAAACAATAAGTATTCGTTTATAAAATATTTTCCCCAGGAAATGTATAAAATTGAATAAAAAATAAACAAAACATAATATTCCATGTTTACAAAGTTGATTGCTAAGTAATCTAAGTAATAGAATGTAATGTGATTATGCATTATATTCCTATTTGTTTTAAAAATAGTCGTGCATTGTTGGAAAATAAAATACAATAAGTGTATCATGTATAAGGTGTATTGAAGAACCATAAAGTGATAGCAAATGTAGTCAGTAGAAAGATAACATTATACAAATTAATGACCGTGAAAAATGTCAAGAGTATGAAAAAAATATATGTAGGTATGTGAGCCCCTTCATTTTCTATTATTACATAAAATACAGCAACTGTAAACCACGATTGGAACCAAATATGAGCATTGAATACAAGTATAGTTAAGAGAAATAATAAAGAAAAATTATAAACAAGATGTATAAGGCAGGTGAAAAAATTGATATAAACGTGTAAAAGGTAAATGTCAGCTGGCTTACAGCTGTTGAAATCGTAAACATATATTGGCCAAGATTTCCTTATATGAGGACCTAATTTATCATTACTTAATCTTACTGATATCCTGGGATGAGCGTATGGCGAAGGCTGGGGAGGTGTCAGCTTTTCGAACGAGGATGACTCCATGCTTGATCCACACGTATTTGTATTCATATTTCTTGGCAGCATCCCTGGCATTACGAAACAAAATTTTATTATTAAGCGTTAAATGTTCGTTGACATAGATATTGGTCTGTTTCCCGCTTATGGAAAGCATTGTTGTATTTAGTCCTTTGATTCGACGGGCTGCAGTGATTACATTGTCACGTAATGTTCTCGTAACGAATTTGACGACGACATTTTTGGGCCGCTGATTTTTAGGGTCTGCATGTGGAACCCGATGAACCGCCACAATGTCACTCGGCCGTATTTCCTGCTTTACGGCCTTGCTCAGACACTCCAAGATGTTGAGAAGATTTTCATCACGCCTCTCTGGCAAGTTGAAAATTTCCATGTTACACTGCCTGGTATGTTGTTCCATCGACGCAATTTTGGAAAGTTTAATATTAATTTTGTGTTATTTCCTTTATAATTTTGAGTTAAAATTATTTAGTTTACTTACTTTGTTGATAGTCTAGCAAAAATAATATCACATCTCATATCATAGCAGACAATCCATCATATTAGTTTGTTGTCGCCTTCAACAGCAGACAACTTTTAATTATGAATATCATAACCTAAATATCCAACTAAGAGCGAGACGGTTCCGTAACATAATCTATAAAAGAAACCCTAAATATCACGTTTATCGCTGTTTGTCAAGACGCAGGTAAAAATGGCATAAAAATGGCTTTTGTTGTGTGGAAGCTCTCCTTTAATATTTAGTTTCATTATTTATTTTCATTGAAAATGTTATCTTTCTAGCTATCACGGTTTATGAGACATAGCCTGGGGCCATGCTATATAAATCCGAAATTCGAATCTTCGTGACGTTTTTCGTTTCGAAACCTAGGGCCCTACTATATTCATCCGAAACGAAGTTCGAAACTTCGGATGATCGAAGTTTATATACGATACGAATGTAACTACATATACTTATGGTCGTTATTAACTTATAGTCGTAACCATAGACTTATGGTTACGATGTAAGTTACACAAATTTGTACTTTTACAGAGTAGATACATTGGTATCGTATAAAAAACTTCGATCGTCCGAAGTTTCGAACTTCGTTTCGGATGAATATAGTAGGGCCCCTACTCTGTAAGACGAAATTCGAATCTTCGTATCGAAGAATGAATGATTCGAATATATCGGCAATCCGAACATTAACATTTTTATTTACTATAATCATCCGAAACGAAGTTCGAAACTTCGGACGAACGAAGTTTGTGACGATACGAATGTACCTAATCTGTAAATGTTCGTATTGCCGATATATTGGAATCATTCATTCTTCGATCCGAAGATTCGAATTTCGTGTTACAGAGTAGGTTTCGAAACGAAAAACGTCACCAAGTTTCGAACTGCGTTTCGGTTTTATATAGTAGGGCCCCTGGTGACAGACAGACAGTGGAGGCTTAGCAGGTTGCCGTTTTTAAGTTGTAGGAACGGAACCCTAAAAAATAATAACTAATATTGAATAAGGCATTTACAAAAAAGCTTACTTACGTATATACACGTGTTTGGAAACGTATCTAAAGACAAATTCCTGGTATAATCTGATAGGGCCTTGAGTGTTAGTGACAGATTCACGTTGATCTTCTTATTGTTTCTTTGTGTTATAAATACTTGTCAAACTTACAAGAGCTATTCATCTAATGAAAACAGAATTGATAGAGTCTCTTTGTAACATCATAAAACAATTTTATATATCTAACTTTTGTTTGTTTTCTTATATTTATTATATTTGTGTCTGTTCTGTATCAGCCCATATACGTCCCACTTCAGGGCACGGGTCTCCTCTACAATCGAGAGCACGATTGAGAGTGGTTAGGCCATATAGCCATATTTATTATATTTAACATAATCAAATGCATTTTGACTGTCCTATAAACGAGCTTTAAATCTATTTTGTTTTTTCCTATTTTATTTTATATTAGATACATCGTGATGATTATTATATTCCAAACGCCTAGGAAAATAAACCCCAAATCATATCTCGGACCTTCGTTAATTGTTCCGAGATATGATTTTATTTATACATAAAGTTCCACCAACATTCCTATCAGTTGTTTTGTCTTTCCCATCTATTTGTACAAAATACAATGCACAATCAAACTGGGGAAATAAATCAAATCCATTTATACTCTCGTTTGTTTGTGAGCTCGGTTTAGAGCACGGCAATAGGGTTCTTCGCAAACAATTCATTCGAGTACCTACTCGTTTCTGATCTAGATGCGGGCGCAGTACAATTACTGTAATGGGGGAAAACTGACACGCAATAATGCGTTATGAGGCTATCTGCTATAAACAGATAGCAGGAATATTACTTTTATGACTACTTATTTAAGTAACAAAATAGAAAACCTACAGGCATTTAAAATCGATGTTTTGTTAAAAATTAGACTTCAATTAATTATTATTATGTAGTGTATTTTAAAGTACAATATGTTCATAACCATAATATTTAAGATTTTGTATTTGTAGAGAAAATAAGAAATTGCTTGTGTTACATCCTTATAATATTTATATTTGGTAGGTCTTACTTTTCATGTGCTATGAATGTATACTTTTTTTTTTTAATTGTCTGATAAAAAAACGGTTGACTGTTGTTTTGGTTTGGAGATTGTGTCTTCATGTAAATGATTTTAAAAGAATACTCCTTTATGAATAGATTAATATTCTTTGATCATCATCATCATCATCATCATCATCATCATCATCATCAGCCCGTTGCAGTCCACTGCTGGACATAGGCCTCTCCCAAGGTACACCACAGAGCCCGGTCTGTAGCTTTACGCATCCAGTTCTTGCCGGCCCTCTTCTGCAAGTCATCCCGCCATCTGGCCAGAGGACGTCCCACGCTACGTTTGCCAAGACGCGGTCTCCACTCCAGAACACGCAATATTCTTTGATAATAAAGGATAAACATTTTAAATGAAGTAATTCTGAGCGTTTCAATTGGCATGATTTGAAACGAATGAATTTCAACGTGTACTTATTTAATACGAAGATGCAATATCAATAGGTTTCAATTCAGATAACAATATACCTACTTAGTAAAAAAAAAAAACAACCAAGAAAATAAATTATCAACAGGCCATACCTCAAGCTTTTACATACCTAGATGGCAACACTTTACTAATAAATGTTATAAAAGAACAGTAAAATCAATTAAAACTGCAGCTCACATTAAATCATCGTCATTTAAACAGATCGGAAACATGTTTGTTTTTAATTCCACTGATGGTCAAAACAACAATAGCACAGACTCAGTCCAATGAATTAATTTATACGCATACAACAATATAGACTTGCTTGTACAAACTTCACCAATGTGAGATGTGTTTTATTTGAATATCTGTGTCCCGATTTTCATTAGTTTTTCTGTCTTTTTAAGAGTGGTTTGGTAATGAAGATTAGAATATTATGCTTTATAACTTAAATATAATAGTTGAGCGTAGATTGTATAGATTTTTAATCAGTCTCAGTAAATGGTTATGACGTCGAAAGCAAAACGATAACGTTGGTTATAAAATAGTTCAATTCACGGACTAAGACAATTTTTGTATTATTCGTTAGCATATGCTCCGAATCCGGATGTTTGTAACATAGACATGTCTTTTAGTTATGATTATCACAAAACTAGACTTGCATCTTAATGCGGGGTTAGGTAAATGATTGTGATTACCAAAGGTATTCTTATTTGAATGTTCATAGCATCTAAGAAAATAATCACGAAACATTGAATATATTTATAATTCAAAGAACAATAAATATAGGTATCTGTATCTGTATCAGCCCATTTACGTCCCACTGCAGGGCACGGGCCTACTCTACAATCGAGAATGCGATTGAGAGTGGTTAGGCCTTATAGTCCACCACGCTGGCCTAGTGCGGGTTGGCGGACTTACATACCATAGAAATTCTTATGAATCGCCATGGCATGCAGGTTTCCTCACGATGTTTTCCTTCACCGTTTTAGTGCGTGGTGATTGACTATCAATACACACATGACTTCGAAAAGTCAGAGGTGTGCCCTGGGATTCGAACCCGCGACCACCGTGAACATGTTGGCAGTCGCGTCTAGTCCGTTTACCACCACGCTTAGGCCACCACGCACTTAATATAATTAATATAGGTATATGTAATTATATAATTGTATATCATGGTGTACTTTTGAATCATGTTAAATTAATATTTTAAATCGTACATATATATGATATAAATCATAGTTTTAAAACAAACTGAAATAATAATATCTCCAAAGGTTAAGTAATTAAGCCGTTAGCAATTTTAGAATTACCGACTATTTTTTAAATACTCGCTACGTTTAAAATCAAACATTGCTGAAATGTTTGTAAAATTTTAAATCCTTGCTCGTACAAAATTAACAATTTTTAAAATTCCAGTAAACCAAAACCAATTCCAATAAACGAAACGTTCTCCTAATGACGAAACGACTAGCGGACAGAATTCAATCAACCGGGCCATGCTGTGTCAAACGTTTCTAAGCAAAGGCAATTTAAGACCTTATGTTTAACACATAGAGCTCCAAATTACTTGCACACAGTTGTCACTACAAAATTGTATCGAAAACATTCCGATGTTCCAACAGTTTTCGTCTAATGCTCAAATATAATTCCAACTTTAATGTTATGGTTTTAGAGTTGAATTTTGATTGTGCGGATAATGGATTTTCTTTTAAGTTGGTTCACGAATGGCTATGAAAAACAAATTAGTTGTTAAAATAAATAAAGGTCGATCAAACAGAACTCAGATTGTGTAGCAACAGATTTCGCACCGAAATAACGAATTTGCTGAGCAATAACTTTGTGGAAGGAATCAAATTTAATTATTACGGTAAATTGCACAAGAAAATTGATATTTATTTTTTAAATTATGATGTGTGAAATTTCATCAAAATTGGTAGAGCCGTTTGAGCGCGAAGAAGTAAAATACACAAATTTTCACCCATATAATATTTGTAGGATAAATACAACCAACTCATATACACAGTCCTGACTCCACACTATTAGGTATTATTGTGTCGTGGTTATTAGAAACTATGACATACTTTTTTATGTCCCAGGATGGCGAGCGTAGTGCAATGCCAAACATTGCTTTGTATTTCATGGTGTTATTTGATTTTGCTACAGTCTATGAGCGGTCGTATCGCATACCATCACGTGAATGATATGTTCGTCATCCCATACATAGCAAATAAAAAATAAATATAGAGATATACTATAAAGGAAGATTCAGAAAAATACAAACTTTTTATATTTCTTTAATAATCACTCTTTCCTCAGTATGAAAACAATGTGTAATCCAAGTCATATTTCTCCAAAAAGCGAAGGCGTAATGAGTGTTTCATTATACAAGTTTGTCCGTGCCTGGACGTAGCTGATACACATACAATAAGCATTGTTCGCTCTGCCTATTGTCACTGAAATCATCGCCCGCCTGATATTGCACTCTGCTTGTACGTGTGTCGCTGGCTATTAATTTTAGGGGCCCTACTATATTCAACGAAACGAAGTTCGAAACTTCGGATGATCAAAGTTTATATACGATACGAATGTACCTACATAAAACTTATGGTCGTTATTGATTTATGGTCGTAACTATAGACTTATAGTTATGGTGTACGTTATATACCTATACATTCGTATCGCATAAAAAACTTCGTTTGTCCGAAGTTTCGAACTTCGTTCGTTCGTTCGGATGAATATATTAGGGCCCTAGGTGTTTAATACGGCAAAAGAAATAAGAGCACAAATAAGCGTGTTGCCCTATTTGGTTTGGTCTTATTTGATTTTAGCATGGTCAAAAAACATAATAAATCATAATTTAAAGGAATAAGTTTTATCGTTTATACCTGAAGTTGAATTTATTTAAGACTTTGCTACATCTCGTAGTTCTAAATTTAAATGTATAAGTGTAAGCAACCTCGGCCACTTTTAGCGTGTGGTTTTGTTCCGGACCCTGTATCTAATACATATTTGATCGAAGTGTTAAATACTCATTTCGCAAGGGGCAGACGTGTTTACAGATTTTATTGTGGATTTGGATGGATTTGGATTATTATTATATATATTATTATTTCTCTTTATTTTAAATCTTTTTTTTTACATTTTTATATATATAGTATAAAAACAAAATACATATAAAAATATAAAAATTCATCCAACAATGGCGAGGCTCGAGTCGAGACCCCAAAGTGAGGAACCTCCTCACTATACGTGCCGTGTCAAGCAATACTGCCTTCTGTATCTGACTCCTGACCCAAACGCCGATTGAGAGCCTCTGTAGATGTTGGTCGAGGCTCTTTGGTATCAACCCATGAGCAGAAACGACAATCGGGACAATAATTGTTGAGTCGACATCCCACATGTCGGTAACCTCGTGTGCCAAATCTAAATATTTAGACATTTTGTCTTTTTCGGCTTTGACAAGGTTATCGTCATGCGGAATGGTGACGTCAACAAGTATTGCCCGGCGCGCCAATCGATCTATTATCACAATGTCAGGCTTATTGGCTAGAATAGTCCTGTCTGTGATAATAGATCGATCCCAATACTATTATTATTATTATTATTTTAATTCGATTTTCAAATGGTTTCATCTATTTACCTGAAATTAATACAATTGATATAAATCCCCAAAAAGTATTTCACGGATTTTTTCGAATTAGGATTTTTGCATCAATTAATTTACAGAAATAGATAATAAGTTAGAAGGCATAAAACATTTAAATAGTGCAGTTTAAATTTTGTAAGCCTACATGTATTTAAGGTATAATATAGGTAACATGCTAAAAGGCTGGAAATACATTCCAAGATGTATTACTTTAAATGTCCCATACTAAAATGATTATTATTTGATGGCTTCAATTTTTTAGGTTCAAACAGTGTGAGCGTCTTTTAAAGGTTCATTCCATCTGGGATGTAAATAGCTAACGCCCAAATACTGGAACGCAACTTAAATATAAATGGCGCTTAACTACGTTAATCCTGATTAAATGTACTGGCTAAGTGGGCCGTACGTTGTTAAGCGCAACTTGTTATTTGAATGGCGTTCCAGTATTCGGGCATAAGCCTGCCAATAGTGGAATGTCTACGAAGGTTACGTTTATATACATAAACGTTACGTATGTATCCATTAGGGAATGGCAGAGACTACGGATATCCACTTTGCTTGATCCTGACATACTAGTTTCGCTTCGTCCAGTTTCATTAATCGCTTCATGTGTTCACGTCGGTTCAGGGTACTTTTAACCTTACCCTTGCGTAAAGTGTCATTGATCTGGTTGAAATAGGCCCGATGGGGTCGACCCCTACCGACTGTTCCATTATGGTTACGAAGTTATATCTATGCTAATATATAAAGCCAAAGAGCTTGTTTGTTAGCTCTAATCTCAGAAACTACTAGTTCCAATTTAAAAAAAATCGATTGGTCGATATTATAAATTGATAAATTTGAAAGTGTATCTGCACCCGGGCGGATCCGGGCCGGACCGCTAGTTATTAATAAAAAATATTATTTCTTCGTAACAACACAATTAAATACAGATTGTAAGAAACGTTAATAAATTATGACAATAAACCTGTTTATGTTTCAACCGTTGTCGGAATTAATTAACTTTAATTACTGAATTACCTTTTGAAATTCAATATCATATGTGGCATATTGGATTTCATTTAATTACATTCGTCGTACTTTACAAGTAGCTTTTACAGTCGCAAGATCTTTATCCGTCTTTGCTTTATTAATTATCATTCTGTATCAGCCCATATACGTCCCACTGCAGGGCACGGGCCTACTCTACAATCGAGAGTACGATTGAGAGTGGTTAGGCCATATAGTCCACCATGCTGGCCTAGTGCGGGTTGGCGCATTAATTACACTGGTCAACACAAGTCTTGTTTCCTTTAATTTTTTTTCTGTTATTGGGTATTTCTATGGCCCTGAGTCTGAAAAAAATACTGGAAGATTGCTAACAGCTTCAGTTTTTGAAATATAGAGTTTTATTATTTTGATAAAAAAGTACAGAAAATTAATAAATGATGTTAACAAAATTTCTATTGAACACTATCAAATGATCTTTTATACGATTTTCTTGAATGAACGACTTTAGGTAGATCACGTTGCAAACTCCAGCAGTAGTCTGCCATCATATGTGGGTCCCACCGCCCCTGATACCGCTCTTCCATTGTTCGAAGATCTTAATGGAATCTTTCACCTTGCTCTTCACTAAAATCACCTAGAATTTGTGGAAATCGGTCCAAATGTGAGTGCAGGAAGTGGATTTTTATGCTCATGTTGCACCCTAACTCTTGCAAGTTCGATAGCATGGACTCAACAAGCTCGACGTGGTCGTCAGATTTCTTTTTGCCTAGGAAATTACTCATAACCAAAACGAATGACTTCCAAGCTTTGGATTCGACTTCAGTAATTGATTTGACAAAATTAGGATCTTTCACGAGTTGCCTAATCTGTGGCCTATCAAAAATACCAGCTTTTAATTTTTCTGTACCTAATCCTGAATCAGAGTCTTCACTTGATGTATTTCTTTCGGGTTCACAAGGATTTGGATTATCAGAAGATTTAGATGTGCTGGGCTGTACCTCTCGTGGTTTTAATTGAGGTCATTGAGCAGAAGGTAAGGTGAAGGTAAGTATGACCACTTATTTGGGTTTCCAGGGTTAATTCCGCTTATTTTCACTACGCAGAAGTAGCAATCGTCATGATGATTTCGATGTTCTCGCCAAATCATGGGTGTTACGAATATTACAGCATCTCTTTTTCCACTGGACCATAATCGTAGACATACCACACATTTCTGGCATACAATATGAGGAACCCATGGCTTGTCCTGATTACACAATTTTATTTTAAAGTATTGTATATAGTATTAAGATGATACGCAGTTTTTGCAAAGTCCGATATAGGTTTTATATATTTTGCAAATACATATTCACCACAAATGTAGCAAAAAGGATCAGGATTAAGTACACAACACCTTCTTGACGTATCCATATAGAAAACAACAACAAAATATATTTCAATGTCCAATAAAAAACGCAACTATAAGTAAAAATAGTAATGGAGGGTTGTTAGCTGTAACTCAAAAACAAAAGCTGTGAGAGAAAAACTGTTACCATATTTAAAAAATACGCGTTAGTTCGAGATAGAAACAAAAAAAAAATTAAAGGAAACAGACGATTTTATTTTTTTTGTTGA
Organism: Hyles euphorbiae; assembly: GCA_023078785.2. NCBI lineage: Eukaryota > Metazoa > Arthropoda > Insecta > Lepidoptera > Sphingidae > Hyles > Hyles euphorbiae. Next base: position 6,627,824 of record CM041030.1, read on the forward strand.
CCAGTGTTATCATTCCATGTACCCTATTACTATGGAGAGAAGATAATTATATTATTAAAATTTAGACTTGTATATTTTGATTTCTTTCCGGTTTATAGACATTTAATACATTTTAGAAAATTGTTTACGGCTATCTACCTATTCTAATTAAAATGCGAGCCAATGTTGATTCTGGCTTAAATAAGTTGTCCTGCCGTATATGTATTTAATAAACAATAATCTTACTTTCTTTACTAACTAAAAATTACGGAAGGTATCTATAGAAATAATGTGTTACCAAACTGTAGGAGCTGTTGAAATTGAAATAATACTATTGTTTACGGATTTTATAGCGGATCTTTAAAATGAAAAATTAAATCAAATAATAGTTTTATTTCAATGTGTAACATTTGCGTTAATCTAAGAAACAATTATGTAGGAGCAGTATCAACCTCTAGAATTTATTACAGTGTACATAGTATCTGTTTAAGACTTGCAATTGTACACAAACTCATGTATCAGATTAACGTGAGACATCAAACATCAACACAAACTCATGTATTAGAGTAACGTGTGAGTGAGCATGCGATTCGGTCGTGTTTAAAGTCATTTCAATTTTTATAAGATATTTAAAAAAGTTCGTCAAACAAAAAGCAATGATATGTCAGTGAAAATAAAGACAGTTATAGTTTGACTCTAACAGTGGAGTTACGACACTTCATTGCCGAGTTGTTTACTTCTTAACTCGTCGGAGAACAAAAGGACTGCACGCAGTGAATACGATAAGTTGACCGCCCGTCTATTGTGATTGCTGCAGGTAAAATTAAATAAAAAATATATTAAAATCAAAATATTTACATCGCTCAACATGAGTCTATTACGCTCACCTGATAAATCGTATGGTGGATCACAACCTGAATTATCAAAGTTGAAAGATGACGGAAATATATCCGAAAAGCAGCAACCACACATGAAAACAAGAAAACGTAAAGAACCAGAACCAGAATTCCGATTGAAGCACGAATTTGACAGCTTGCAAAATGAAATGAGATCGTTTTTAACTAGCTTCTCTGAAGTCCAAAACGAAAACTCAAATCAAATGAAACAAGATATGAAAGAAATTAAAACACAACTTACTGGTATTAGGGCGTCCATAGACCATGTAATAGAGGAACAGAAGGAAATGAAGGGAGAGTTAGAACGCTTAAAATCTCTTTGTTCTGTAAATGAAGATAATATTACACGCCTCCAAGCTCAGATAAATACATCAAAAAATCCCCAACTATCTCTGGAATCGTCATCAACCTCCTATACCTATGAAGAAGTAGTAGCTGAATGCCAAGAACGTATCGAAAAGCGAAAAAATATAATTATATTTGGAATATCGGAACCTAGTAGTGAAAATAAAAGCGAGAGAATAGCTTCTGACAGAACGGAAATTGTCAAAATAATTAACATGGCAGTAACAAACTGTCCTGAACCAGTAAATATATTTAGAATAGGCAAGTATACTCCTAATAAGAGCCGTCCGATTAAAGTATGTTTTAAAACAGAAGAAACAGCAATACAAATACTCCGAAACAAAATTACCTTAACAGATGGACTTAAAATAACCTCAGACCAAACTATCAAACAACGAGACTACTTGAAACGTCTTAGAGAGGAATTATTCGAACGTGAACAGAAGGGTGAAGAACACCTAACCATAAGGTACATAAAAGGAACACCAAGAATAGTCTCACAGAAGGCAAAAAACTAAAGTTAAATCCAACAAACAAAATTATACAAAGTTGCTCGAATGCTGAATGCCAAGATAATATAACATATACTATACTAGATAAATATGAAGATATACCAACAAGCGTACACTCATTGAATTTCTTCTACGCTAACGTAAGAAGTATAAATACCCCAGGCAAATTAGATGAACTCCAGTGTGTTCTTAAAGCTGTACCAATGGCTACACACATAATATTATTAACAGAAACTTGGATAAAGACGGAAAATGAAGCATTATTATTACAACTTCCTAACTATACTCATTACTACAACATCAGGCCGGACCGTGTGGGTGGCGGTGTGTCCATATTTGTTCTCAATTGTATTGAACATGCTTTAGGTGTAAAACATTACACAGGTGGCAACAATTTTCTTTGGATCACTCTGAATAAGATATCTCTAAACGTTGGTGTGGTATATAAACCTGGGCGGACAAATTTCCAAGAATTTATCGACCCCTTTGAATCACAACTTGAACAACATAAAAGATCAATAATCTTCGGTGATTTTAATATTGACTTGCTCTCAACCGAAAAAATGACACTAAGATACAGATCGATTATTGAAGAAGCAGGCTATTGCATAATAAATCCAATCATGGAAAAATACTGCACCAGAGAAACGGAAACATGCAAGACCATTTTGGATCATGTCTATACAAATTTGCTCGAAGATGAGTTCCACTTCTTCATTATAGATTCTGCGATGTCTGACCATAAACAAATATATTTAAAACTGTTAAAAAGAAAAATAGCCAACAAGAAAAGCATAAAATACGCTGCAATAGATTACAATAATCTCGTAAAATGCATGAAAGAATTAATAGATGGTAAAGATGAAGATAATATTTATACTAATATAGAACAAAAAATCCTAATAAGTATTAAAAAAAGTACGATTATTAAAACTAAAATCTTGAACCTACCAAAGGACGATTGGATCAATAGAGAGATTATTTATGGGATAAATACACGAAATGCAATGTGGAAAAAACTAAAGAAACAACCAAATAATGAGAAGATACGTCAGGATTTCATAGAAGAACGGAGGAAGGTCACAAGAAAAATTTACAAAACGAAAAAGAAATATTTTCATGACATTTTTAACAAATGTAACAAAAACCCAAAGAAAACTTGGAATCTAATTAACTCGCTATCGAAGAACAAATTCAAGTCCAACTACGTACCCACAAAAATACAGAATGAAAACATCTTAATAACAGATCCAAAGCAAATTTGTGAATGTTTTAACAAATACTTCACAACTATTGGAGTCCAGCTTTGTGCTAACATACCAGCTAAATACCATGCAATGACTAACTTAAGCGGAAACCAAAATATTAGTTATCCAAGTAGCTTATCTCAGTTCCAACCTACTTCAGCAGATGAAGTGTTAAAAATTATTTCTGAATTTGATTCTAATGTAAGTGCAGGCATTGACGGAATAACTTCAAAATGCATAAAATGCCTCAAATTTGTAATAGCTGAAAGACTCGCAGGCTGTATCAATAAATGTCTAGTAGATGGTATATTTCCAGATTCTTTAAAGGTGGCGAAAGTAACACCCATATTTAAAGCGGGATCTAAATTGGACCCTGGGAATTACCGTCCAATTTCTGTCTTGCCTGTAATTTCTAAAATATTCGAAAAAATAATTCACAACAGATTATCTGCGTATCTAGATTCTATAAATTTCTTATTTTCTAGACAGTATGGCTTTCGTCCAAGAAGTAACACTTTATCAGCTACAGTGGACCTCGTTACAAAAATTAAAAATAATATTGACTCCAAAAATCTGGCACTAGGTATATTTATAGACTTGAAAAAAGCTTTCGACACGGTCAGTCATTCTATTTTACTAAACAAATTAAAATCTATTGGAATAATAGGGAAAGCATATAATATTTTAGAATCTTACCTACTAAATAGATACCAGATAGTTAAAATAAATAATACTGTGAGCTCTGCCTTGCCTGTCACCTGTGGCGTGCCACAGGGATCCATCCTAGGGCCTTTATTGTTTTTGATATACATCAACAATTTGTATAAGGTGGAACTACAAGGACATTTAACATTATACGCAGATGACACTTGTCTATTTTACTTCGGACGCTCACTTACTGATATTATAACAACGGCCCAAAAAGACCTAGACTTGCTTTCAGAATGGTTTCAATATAACCTTCTGACTGTAAACATCTCAAAAACATGTTACGTAATCTTTGCAGCAAAAAATAAAAATATAGACGATAGTTTAAACATATACATAAATGGCAGAATCATAGACAGGAAAGATCATGAAAAATACCTTGGATTGATCCTTGATGGCAAGCTCACATGGAAAGCACATATTGACTACATAAAGCCAAAACTAACATCCTTAACAGGAGCTTTGCGGAACGTAGTTGGCTGTCTTCCTAAGAAAATTAGGCTTAATATTTACAACTCTTTAGTTAAACCACATCTGGAATATTTAGTGGAAGTATGGGGAACTGCAGCATCGTCACACCTTAAAGATCTCCAAGTTACACAAAACAAAATTATTAAAGTCTTATTCCATTATGATCTTCGTACGCCGACAAAAAAGCTATATACAGACACTAAACTAATGAATCTAGAAAACATATATAAACTTAAAACATGCATATTGATACGTAAAATCATAAATGGTGAAATGCACTCGGAAATAAATTTTATAAAAAATAGCCAACTACAAAATAAAATACTGAGAAACGCTGAACATATACACTTACCTTTTCCAAGAACCCGATATGGAACTAAAAACTTAATGTACGAAGGAGTTAAATTATACAATAAATTACCAAAGGCACTGAAAGACATAGAATCTAATAATATTTTTAGGAGATCACTTGAGTCTTATTTATTGGAGAACTAGATGTTTGCAGCTTCTTTGTCCGACTGTCGTTTTCTGTTGCTTTTTCTTTAACATATTTCTTTTTCTTTTCTTTTTTTAATTTTAATTTTTCAGAGGTCACTTCAATGTGTTATCAGTTAACATAAATTGTATAATATCATCTGGTTCCGAATTCCTAATATTCTACAAAGCCATAAGCGTTTTAGATGTGTAAGAAATTACCAGCATACTGCTATACTTGTTATTTATTTTTACCCATAAAGTATTAGTACCTTTTGTTTGGAATGGTCATGATTCCATAATATAACTTAATTTCGTTTCAGCTATGTATTGCATGCTCACTGTATGTTAAAATAAGTAAATTAGTCTTGTAAGTGAAATTGTAAAATTTCTTAAGACAATAAAGATTCTTTAAACCGAGATTTCCCAACGTCAGTACATGTTTGTGGTTAGATATGAAAGCTTTGACGCAAACAGGCGTACCTCAGCCAAATGGAGCGCCGACCTGTGAAAGGCAGTTTGGAGTTACAGTATGCAATGAACTGAATAAGGTTCGGTATCGAAATCAAAGTGCTCTGTCCAGTAAATGGATTGAAGCTTCAATATGTTTTGTGATATTTGTGGTTGTCTTTGTTGTTTTATTTTTTGAATTTGAAATGTGCTTTATTCTGAAAATTTGTTATTTTCTCGGTCTATAACGGTGAAGGAAAACATAGTGAGAAAACCTGCATATCATAGCGATTAGTAAAATTTCTATGGTGTGTAAAATCCGCCATCCCGCTCTGGGCAAGTTAGTGGACTATTTGGCCTAACCATGCTCAATCGATCTTTTGCGTGTAGAGTAGGCCCGTGCCCTACAGTGGGACGTATATGGGCTGATACAGATACAGATTTAATTATTTTTAAAGGAAGATAGTACTTGAGAGATTTGCTCTCGATTGTAAAGGAAGCCCGTGCCATGCAGTAGGACCTATTATATGGGCTGATACAGTACAGTACAGCACAGAACTTATGTTTGGTATAGTGGAGTAGGAAATGGATGTAAAACTAAAGGTAAGAGATATTACTTCTGATCTGAATGTTAAGACACTGAAATTCTCTTGTGGGCAAAATAGATAAGAAAAAAATACATTATTAAACTTTCTTCTTAACCCAAATACATATTATAATCGAAAAGCTTTTTATTCATACTCTTTAAAGTTTTACACTCGCTGATCGCCAATGCATTTTTCCATTTAACAACAATTTGTAAATTCGGATTTAAGCAATTTACTCAAAATTACCAAAATAAAAGTTGCTTAGCCCGCTCAAGTTAAATTGGAAAGTTGATGTGATTTCAAAGCGGGTCTTTGGGCTCAACTTTAGACCGCTCCGACCAATTTGGTTTCTTTGTGGCATCCCTGCCTATCATGCAATCAAACTTGGTAATACCCCGGAGTATTTGTTATTTAGGTTCGCATAATAGCCTTTACAATTATATGTATACTCGATATTTGAAGAAAAATCGTAAGGATTGAGCAGGGAATATAGATTTTTAGTAAAGGCTTGAATAAAGCTAGATAGAATTTACCTATCAATTCGTTGTAGCTATATTTTATTAAGAAATTCCCAAATACCTTAAACCATTTGTTTATTGACTAGTATTTTTTTACTCTAATCTATCTATCATCATACATCTAATCTATCATCATCATCATCATCATCATCATCAAACGCTCATGGTTAGTAGCAAAACCAAATAAAACATGAATTACAAATGCTTGGCATTCCAATGCGCGCCATCCTGAGACACAAGATGTTAAGTCTCAATGGGTTCAGTATGACTACAATATCCTTCAAAATCGGAACACAAGAGTACATTTACACCACTGTTTTTCGGGAGAAATAATCATTACGATGGTATCTACCCAGGTGGCCTCTCAAATATTTGCGACCTACCACCTGTAAATCTACCTAAACCATAAAAATAGTTAGTAGAGTAAATCAACTGCTGTATCCTTACTAATATTATAAAGGTGAAAGTTTGTATGTATGTATGGATGTTTGTTACTCTTTCATGAAAAAACGGCTCAACAGATTTTGATGAAATTTGGTATAGTGATAGCTGACACCCTGGATTAACACATAGGCTACTTTTTATCCCGAAAAATGTAGTGTTCCCGTGGGATGAGTCAGGAAACCAAATATACATATTTTCTACTCTTTCAAATTCAAATTGTTGGCACGGGATGTCCTCTCCTACGGAAGGGAAATATAGTCGACGGCACGCGGGAAATATAGTTAGTAGACACGCGAAATAATATGTTCTTGATGTGGATTGGACTCAAAAACTATCTGCACCCGGGCGAAGCCGGGCCCGACAGCTAGTTTTAATATAAAAATGGAAATTACAAGACAGAATGACTGCAATAATATAAATGGAAGAACAAAATGTACTTATGTTTACAAGTCTTGTTCTAATTACCTCGAAGTTACGTGCTACATTAACAATGGACTAGATTTTACATATTTTATCTTTTATGAAGCGGAATGAAAATAATTTTATGCATTGTTTATATTATAATATTTATATTACGTTTGAATTATTTAACTTCATTATTGTATTAGGGTATCATATTGAAATATTCAACCAAGATATTATACAGGTATTGGATACTCAGATACAGGTATAATTTTATTTAGCAGCCTGTTACCAGTAAAATAGTGTCATTTAAAAAGGAATAACAACAGTTTCAAATATGCATGTATAATTTAAAATTCACGATTGCATTCGATGTCTCGCGGGAGGTTTTTATTTAGTCTTGGAGCATGTATGGATGTGGCTGATGATGATGATGCATAATTGTAATTAAAATTGAATGTGAACTATTTGTTTGTTGCGATGAATAGCAAAATGAGCATGCAAAGAATGGGGAGACGAGAAGGCTATTCGCATGATGGTAAGCGATACGATAGTTCATGCAAAGTAGCAAAACCAAACAACACCTTAACTTACAAAGCAAGCCATGGCATGGCATTCCACTGCGCTCGCCATTTTGAGACATTAGATGTTAAGTCTCAAATGTCGAGTCGTACCTCGACTTAAACAACAACAACTCAACAACAAAGTATATGTAACAACACATGGGGCAAAAAGTGGGTATTTTTATGATTTTCTTTAGTTTAGTGTTCGAAGCACATTTCCGATCAAATTTTAAAATTAGTTTCTTTAATGACTAAAATTAGTAAATCAAACGATAAACTCGAAAAAATATACAGATAAGTAAAGAGAATAAAAAGTTATTTTCAAATGAGCTTCAGAGCAAAACGCCGTGATAACCAAATTAATTCACATGTTACGCGAAACTAAAATATTAAAACGTGTTTGTTTGGGAAAAAGTGTCTGCGTTGGCCTTAATCCTATTAAGTTGGTGATACGTTTGTATGAAAAATTGTTTTAATAAAAATTGTGTTTGAAAAGTAAATTGATGTTAATTTTAAATGGTTTTCGTTTTGCATAGGCTTTTTGGTAATACAGTGTTCTGTTATGCAATTTGCATTTTTATTGGTTCACTAAATACGCTCAGATATACATTGTTATTATAAACGCAATGGTTATGTCTCTCGTTGGACTAAAATATCTATTACATTTTGTTTCATTTATTGTGTTCTAAAACGTTATAGTATCATGCCTGACATTTTATTTGATTGTGGGTTATTAATGCTTTGGTACGGTTTATCGAATAAATGTAGTTTATTTTTGTTCAAAATTTAGGCAACGTCAATACACGTGAAAGTTTTTTTAATAAATAAAATGTTATAAAATTTCTTGGTGGCCTGTTGGTAAACGGACTAGGCGCAGCTGCCAAAATGTTCAAGGAGGTCGTGGGTTCGAATCCCATGGCACACCTCTGACTTATCGGAGTCATGTGTGTATTGATAGTCAATCACAACGCACTAAAACGGCGAAGGAAAACATGTTGAAGAAACCTGTAAACAATAGCGACTTATAAGAACTTCTATGGTATTTAAGCCCGCCAACCCGCACTTATCTACAGTCTCAATCGTACTCTCGTTTTTAAAGGAGGCCCGTGCCCTGCAGTAGGACGTATATGGGCTGACACAGAATTTGTCTTTCTTTTTTTGTATAAAAGAACAACACAAACGCATACATCATATAACATTTTTTATATAAACAATAAATATTTTAATAAGCAGAGTCATAGCCCAGAACACAATGTTAATCTTGTAAACTTTACACATAGATTTAAATAGAAAAAACTTTTAAAGTAATCTTGAGAAAATCCTTAGTAAAACATAATTTGCAAACATTGCGTGTTCTTTTTAATGGAATGTCATCGAGACCTCGAAAGTATCAAAACTTTAATTGAAACTAAACAAAACGTAGCGAAAAATAATGGAGTACATTGACCTTCTAACACATTCAAACTCTTTAAAACCTGTTAAGTACGGGTTGGGCACGTGGATTGAGGGTTCCGTCGTACGATAAAAAATAACACTTCATAACATAATATGGTGACCACTTTCTCCTCTTCTTGCACGGTTGTCTGGAAGAGATCGCTTTTAGCGATAAGACCGCCGTTTTAAAACACTTTGTTTTTTCTGTTTTAATAAAAAAAAAATTATTCTAGTAATATATATATATATATATTTTTGTGGTGTTTTAAATAAAGAGTTATTATTATTATGCTCACGCTGCTGTTTCATCCATGACCGACAGAGGTTTTCACTTATCTGGCATAACTTGTCCTATTTATTTCTTCGTATAATTTCATTTATTTATTATATTTAAGAAAATGTAAAAAAATACAATAAGTCCCATAAAACCATTTGCTTGGTTTGTCTGTGAGTACATAGAAGTGTATTTCTAAACTTTCTATTGTATTCTTCTGTTATATTCTATTCTAGCTCGAGATGTGATAGTGGTTGAGCATTATACCATTTCTAGCCCAGAGCAACTCATTTTTAAAATTGAAAAACTTGTGGAAAATCGCCAGACTCTCAACTTAGATTCTCACACTCCGCAAATGAAACTTGAAACCATATAGCTAGACCAATGAAAATATACATACACCATTTTATTTACGCCTGGAAGCGTTTAATAAAAAATAAATTATGCTGGACAGAAAGCTATACTGATTTAATAATTAATGTAACCCAAAGAGTACAGTACAAAATGTAACTTTGTATTAAAACGTTGAAGGAAAACTTCGTGAGGATACCTGCACATCATAGCGATTTCTTAGAATTTCTATGGAATGTAATGTAACATATGTATGAAATGTAAATCAATGAACTGAATAAGGTTCAGTATCGCATCAAAGTGCTCTGACCAGTAAACGGATTGAAGCTTCAATATTATGTTATGTATTATTAGTAGTTTTTGTAGTAACGGTAGGTATAAATGTGAAAATATGATATTTTTTCCGCCTTTCAATTATTTTTAAAGGTAGATATTACTTAAGAGATCTGCTCACTGTAGAGGAGGCCCGTGCCATGCAGTGGGATGTATGTAGGCTGATTAAAATTGACATATTAGAGGCATGGTTGATGGTATTCCGAAATCCAGCGTCACTCAGAAAATCATTGAGCTATCGGTTTTTATCTTCTATTGAGTAAATTGGTTGAGTTTCAAAAAGTTAAAAATTCAGCGAGCGACGGTTGATTAGTTCAGAAATCTTCAGAAATAAAAAGGTATGCGTAGGTAAGTATTAATTTTATTTGAGTTCGGCAAAAAGTTTGTACTTATTTAATTTGCTCCCAAATTGACTAGACTACGGATTGAAAAAGTTATTTCGCTAATAGACTTTTTTAGTATGAGTTTTATTATTTATGTATGATTTGTGAAAATTCGGTCTCGTACGTCTTTGTTTCGTATATAAATCATACTCCTGGGACTGACTAAATATTGTTTAACAACGGGGTAATAATTTATAATTCTGCTCGTAAATCTTTGGATATAAAGATGATATTTGTAGGAGACCTTGTGGTTTCGCTTTTGAAAGGTAGTTCATAATCTCAGAATTTCATGAGCTTAATTTCTTTTGTTGGCATTAGGCTTGAGAAACACAAAATAGACCGATTTCTGTTTAAAAATAATTAAGCAAAGTTTAGACAAAAATGTTGTGTGTTACCAGGGCCAGTCGTCGTCGGGGGTGGTAGCCGGGGCCAACCCGGGGTTTCTTAGCACCCCCTGCCCCACCGTAACCATGGCTGCTACCATCGCCAGGAATAGTGGGGCTGCCGGGGACTAGGGGCCTGGTCAATATTTGTGTCGCCATTGACGGGCGAATCCAACTCGGTTGGGCAGCGTTCGGGAAACTTCGCGACGTCTTTTCGTCCAAAATACCTCAGTGCCTAAAATCGAAAGTCTTCGATAGTTGTGTGTTACCAGTGATGACATACGGCACCGAGACGTGGCCTCTCACTGTGGGCCTCATTAAAAGGCTCAAAGTCACTCAACGAGCCATAGAGCGGGCTATGCTCGGTGTTTCCCTACGAGATCGAATCAGAAATGAGGAGATCCGTAGGAGAACCAAGGTTACCGACATAGCCCATAGGATTGGCAAGTTGAAGTGGCAGTGGGCCGGGCACATAGCTCGTAGAACCGATGGCCGTTGGGGCCGAAAGGTTCTTGAGTGGAAGCCACGTACAGGCAAACGAAAGGTCGGACGCCCGCCTACAAGGTGGACGGACGATCTGACTAAGGTTGCAGGAAGTCGCTGGATGCAGGCCGCTTCCAACAGGTCATTGTGGAGATCTTTGGGGGAGGCCTATGTTCAGCAGTGGACTTCCTGTGGCTGATATGATGATGATGATGATAGACAAAAATGAGCCATCTATACAACTTAATCATTCAAACATATCTTTTTCTCTTTAGCTTCAGGAGCCACGAAGTACACTACTCCAAGATTTTTTTTCCATTTTGAATTTAAATATCTTCACGTATAATAAAATTTACTACTCTCAAGGTTTTACTTAAATATACACTATTTCTATACGATGTAGTACAAACCACAGGACACAATGTTTGCTACATTCTACTGGTGAGGTAACGAGAGTTGATGTGTTGGGGACATTGGTGACAGAACAGCCGCTGGACTAAGTGGGTTTGGGAGTGACACCGCGTCTTAGCAAACGCGGCATGGGACGTCTTCTGGCCGAATGGCGGCATGACATACACAATAGGGCCGGCAGCAACTGAATGCATATAGCAGCAGACCTGGCTCTAAGGTGTACCTTGAGATAGTCCTATATCCAGCAGTGGACTGCCATGGGCTAATGATGATGATGAGGACCTTAATGAATTTTATATTCTAGAAAAAGTAATATATATGTATTAGAATTTTTACGGCATTGCCTGTGTGCAAAAAAATCTGGAATTAAAGTCCTACTATATATTTTCCGAGATAAATAGTAGCCTTTAGTCTTCCTCGATAAATGTGCTATCCAACATAAATATTTTTTTCAATATGAAGCATTAAATCTTGAGATTAGGACGTTCAAACAAACAAACTCTTTAGCTTTAAATATTAGTACAGAATTCAGTTTATTTTAAATTAAACAATTGTACAAAAAATATGAATCACATGGTATCACATAGCGGTTATATAAATAGCTTATTTCTATTAGAGTTTAATATATTATAAACGGAAACCTGCATACCATAGCGATTTATGGAAATTTCTATGGTATGTAAGTCCGCCAACCCGCACTAGGCAAGCGTGGTGGACTATATGGCCTAACCACTCTCAATCGTACTGTCGATTGTCGAGGAGGCCCGTGCCCTGCAGTGGGAATATATAATATAATATCTGTATCGGCTGATACAGATACAGATATTATAAACTAACAACAAAATTAGCGTAATAAAACGTGTATCGAAGTGATACCGGAAGTGTTTTGGACTTCGCTCGCTTCCTGCCAAACTTTAAGCTCCATCGAAAAGTTCGTATTGATGATCGTTAACGAGACGAAGGTGTGCACAGAGTTGGAGTAAGGGGCTTTTTATTTAAGGCTCAATAATACTTATGTAGGAGCAATGTTATGTAAGGTCGAAATGTTAAACAAATTTATTGAAATAAAACTATTGTTTACACATTGAAATGAAATATAATTTAAACTTAATTGAAATGCCATGAAGTCAAAAAATTACCCAATCCGCGATAAAATTCGCAAACAATCGTTTTATTTTAAATTGTAATATTCGTGTTAATCGAAACCATTCAAGAAATTGATTGGTGTAACAAATTGATTGATAAAAAATTGTAAATAAGCCCTGACCAATATACTGGTAGTTGTAGAAGTGATTATAATCAAGAAGACCCGGTAGTAGTTTTATTTCTAGCTATTGAGCTATTGTGCTGCCGGCTACCCACGGTTAGATAAAACGTCGAAAATAATGGCTGTAACACAGTTTGTAAATATAATATACATAGGTGCATGTCAAAACAGATGTCTGATATGTAACCGGAGTAAGCTCGCAAAATGTTTGTTATGAAATGTTATTTGTTATACAAAGTTTATCTAAGTTATATATTTTATTGCATATTATAAATAGTCATAGTATATAGTAATATGTAGTACAATTATTTAATGTTAAGTATGTATGGTTTTATCTTGTTTGGAGATTTGTGTCATCTCCTCTAGTTGGAATTGGTTAAATCCTGTAATATGTGTTTATGTTTGTGTTAAAAAAATAATCCGCATCCAATCAAGGACAGAACATTCAAAATTCAATAGTCGACAGTAAAGTATTGGCATACGCGTGCTTCCTTTAAAAGTAACAAATTGACGAAAATATTCGGATAATTCGTTTCTCCGTTAATTAAAACGTGTCGTGATAGCAAAAATTAATAAACGAATTCAGACCGGTGCCGATGTCACTGACTTGGTTCAAAATATTTAACACATGGTTTTATTTCGACATGTATATTTCGTGTAAAATTTAATATAATTTAAAATATTACTTAAATCTCACAAAAGTTGCAGAAAGCAAGTTGTCGAGGAAGCCATATGCTCTGCAGTAGACGTTTTATACTTGAAGATCATGATGAATATTAATATATTATATCTGTACTAATATTATATACAGGAATGATTTGATTGTTTGTTTGTATTGAGTAGGCTCTGAAACTACCGAACTGATTTGAAAAAATTTTTCACTATTACAATTCTAAATTATCCTTAATGAACATAGGTGATAGAATATATAATATAAAACAAGCGCCGGGCCACTAATAATAAATATACAGATCTCATGAAAAAAGGAATCGGTAAAATTGCATTTATTCAACAAAAACTGCCTTTTAAGTATAATAATTGTTAAAAACCAGTCAAGACATAAAACTATTATATTTTACGGACTTTATCGCGGATTTGATTTAATTTTTACAAGTTTTGATTTCCCGATGTTTCGATTACTTTACAACTTTCGTGGTCACGGGGCGGACTGTCACATTCAACAATAATTTTATTTCAATATGTAATGTTACGCGTATGTACGCGTAAATCTAAGAAACCAATCAAGACATATCCCACTCATATAAATTTAAACAATTGCAGTAGCTTTATCGTTTTGATGTCTTCATACTTGTATAATAGTAGATAAGGATTGATATCGGTCAAATTGAATCTACAACGAACCTGAGAATTGATATTCACAGTTAACAGAATTAATACGACGCTAGACTAAATGATATTCCATTTATAGAAGACTAATTTGATTTTGGTGATCGGGTTGAACGGCGGAGGCAGTGAATGATCTACATAAGCCAAATCGCTCTAGAATTATCAGTAAAGTTATACCGGGAGTGCAGGAAAATGGAGCACTTGGTAAGTTGGATAGAAGGGCATAATATAAATGTGATAATAAAGAAATCGTATTTAGAAAATAACAATCCGTTTTGAACCTATGACTATTAAAAGTTTTGAGTATTATCAGCTCTTTTTCGCATAAAACCATAAAAATTTTCACATAAAATTGGAATGGTACTTGCTTCGGCAGTACATATACTAAAATTAGAACGATACAGAGAAGATTAGCATGGCCCTGCGCAAGGATGACACGGAAAATCGTGAAGCGTTCCACATTTTTAAGAATTTCTATGGTATGTAAGTCCGCCAACCCGCACTAGGCCAGCGTGGTGGACTATATGGCCTAACCACTCTCAATCGTACTCTCGATTGTGGAGGAGGCCTGTGCCCTGCAGTGGGACGTATATGGGCTGATACAGATACAGAATTGGAATTGGTAAAGAACAACATTTTAACACATACGTATTTTTTCCTTACTTTGTTTATACATGGTTGTCAGAATATACCATGAAAACTATATTTAACAGCAGCAAACCTTTCATAAACTTCGACTTAACACAATTTTTCCAAATAGACGATGTCATGTGGTCTCAGAACTTCGGTGTAATTCGTTAAGGGGAAACACGCGTAATGTTAATTATTAAATTCTCGCCATATTTTTTATTATCAGAGTAAACTACGAAAATTCATCCCAATATAAACGCAATCACGATTTACTAAAATGTATATTAAAAGGTACGCCATTGGACACCCTGTATCAGACATCCTACATGTTCCCTT
Organism: Hyles euphorbiae; assembly: GCA_023078785.2. Lineage (NCBI taxonomy): Eukaryota > Metazoa > Arthropoda > Insecta > Lepidoptera > Sphingidae > Hyles > Hyles euphorbiae. Next base: position 6,643,052 of record CM041030.1, read on the forward strand.
ACATTATTCTTATAGTATAATATAAATATAAGAGAGCAACTAACATTTCAGCAAAAACCACTCACTTAGAATGTCATTGTTTGTAGAGGTTATGTACTAGCGGAGTGACGTAACCACATGGAACATGACTTCTATCGTTTTTTGTACGTTACGTGTGGAAGTTTAAAAAGCTAATTTAACATGAAATTATATGGGACTTACCGATCGAATAAAATTTTATTATTTTTTACTAGTTTGTATTGACCATAAAAAACATAAGGATACTTCTCAAAGAAGATAAAAATATCTCTAATTGTTGGATAATCTAATTAGATTGCTCTTCACTAACCATATGGTAGGTTGTAATCATTTTTCCAATATGCAATTATTTAGAAGTGGTAGAGCCATGCTGTTTTCAACAACAAATTCATAATTCAAGTGTTGTGGATGTTCACAGGTGACTGTGACGCGACCTGCTTACTCATTTGCCGTACATAATAGAGCCTCTATTATAGGCATATAGGCATGCACAGACAAATTTTCAGCTTTTATAAAATTACACATCTCTGGAGGCCACGGACACTTGGCCTATAAGTAATAAAAAAAAAAACTCTGCTGATAGACTTAGCTTGCGGCTCTGTACAGGTGTTAACTGCGTCGTTAATCAAAGTTTGATCACAACGAGAGAGGCACGTCTTGTGATTACTCGCGAATGTGTAATTTTACGATTCAAAGAACAAACAAAGGATTGATAGAAATTTAACACGCAGCGGCGTCCGTAATTGAGTTCCAACGGTTTAGTACTTTGAGATGGTATTGTATTCGATGAGTATTGTAATTATACATTTGTGTATCTTGGTATAGGTTTTGAATAATTAAGTGTCATATTTTTTATTATTGTTTATATCGAAAGATTACTTTATGCATAATCATAATAAGACAAAGGATACTTTTTATCACGTTCCCGGTTTCCCGAGTTTCTATTAGCTTATATAACATTTTCTCATACAAAATGTTCATTGGTTTGTAAAAACAACTGTCAAACATTTAATGTTTGTCCCGTCGAAACGGTAAACTCTTCCCTCAAATTAAATAACGTATTTAAATAAAGGTTTCGAATCGCCAACATATATCCTTTTCTATTACTCCTACCACCAGGAGTAATAGAAAAGGATGCAACATATACAGCGTGACGTCATCTTCCATAAGGTGCACGCGTGCGAAAGAGACAAGCGCCCGCACCGCACTATTAAAATGTTAATATCTTAGTCTTCTCACATCTAATTTTGATACTATGTTCCAAATCATGTTTTCTTGTAAGCAATTTATTTTAGGAACCATGACATACTGCTCAAAATCTAATCTCGGAAACAACCCTATTGGGTCTTTACAGTACGTGATCATAAGCCTATAACGGTATTGTTTCAGATTTTAAGCTTCGCATAACATTTCTAATAATACTTGATCACCGACTTCATTTGTTCTCTAAAGTGTACATAACTTTCTTTTTTCTTTTTAAATGAATAAAAGCTAATATATTTCTACAAGTTCTGTCTAATAAAGCAGAATTACGCATTTAAATGAGTAAAACGATACTAATAAAATAAAAGACCTTAGTGAAAACTAAAGTTATTCATGACGTGATTTAAAATCTCATTTGACAGAAGCCCAAGTTTCATTCATCGATTCGAATTTCGTAGCGATTCGTAGCACGCCTCCGCTCGTAGGCGTCTAAGCCCATAAGCCAAGCTCAGTCTATCAAAACAAATCTAAAACTGACTTATTTATTAAATGAAATTATCAAGATCCTGTTACATGGGCGTCTTACGGCTTTATTAATAAATTATTTTCCACCCTTTTTTAGCTATCGAATGTACGTCTTTGTCGCTCAAAATGAATTCCAAAGTCGTTTGAAAGAAACAAAACATTTGATGAATAATATTGGTTTTAAAATTGTATATGAATAATGCTGTTAGTGTTATTGATTCACGGTTTCTGAAAAATGTATTATGTATTTCTTAATACTATATTTTAGGCACAGAGGCAGGCCAAGGAAACGATGGGAAGATGTATTCAAAAAAAGATGTGGAGGAGATTGGAGAACACAAGCTAGAGATAGGGATAAATGGAGGCAATTGGGGGAGGCCTACGCCAAGGAGGCGACTTCCACAATAAAGAAAAATAAATTATAATAATTGGAATAAATATATTTTCTTTTTTTTATAACTAATGTCATAAATATAAAATCAAATTCTATTCATACTAAATGAAATATATCAATAAGAAGTGTATAGTATTAATAATTTTATGTAATCCTAATGATTGTAAATTGTGGTAGAATAAAGGCTATTTTTATTTATTTGATTTATTTTATAATACTATATTTTATTAACGACAGTTGACAGAACGAGATGAGTGTTATACACAATTATAAGAAGAGATGTAATATAATTCGTAATGGCATAACTTAATGTAAACTAATGCGCTTATTACCCGGGCTCGAGAAACTCTCGAGGCGAGAATTGTATGCCGTTATCGCATGACATAACTATGCATCTTTTTTATACCCTTACGATAATCGTATCGAAGAGATAGTGTATAATATGTGTGTTAATTTATACAAATAACTACTTATAGAGCCGATGTCCTTTGGTAATTATTTCAAAAAATACCTTCACTATCGCTAGCATACAACAGCTCAACAGGCTAGGCATAACGGAAAGGTAAAGCAACAATAATAAACCCTTTATCCTAAATTCCGAGTAGCTTCGCATTTCACAAAACATTTTAACTTCGTTTATACCAAAAACCTAAGAAATATAAATAAGTCTTATCTAGCACAAGGATTTATTTTATCCATTAAGGACCAATTCCTGTGACCATTGAAGTTGGTTTATTCAAGACTAAGTGGTCTACGATGTAAAAACAAATTTATATAAAATTGTTTTTTTTTTATTGGGTCTTTTATTTAATGTTTATTCATGCTAAAAGGACTTTTCTCACGCGATCTCTCTGTTGTACAGTACCATTGTACTCTCAATAATTAAATTTTGAAAAAGTATTTTGTGATGAAAACGTTTTTAAATTGCACGTGGACTACAATAGGTTTTCAACAAAGGTGTTCGAATGTTCTATTGTGCCGTTATTAAAATCGAAATATGTTATTATATTTGGTTCGTTTTTTTGTTATGACATATTAATTTTTTATAACAAACATTTAATTTTTTTATTTTTTGTTTAATCATTAAAGCTTTATCATCCTTGTACACTATTGACTGCCCTCTTTTTTTCCATTTCTTATGTCCAAAGCCAGTAGTAGGTAAAAGATTGCCTCGAGCGACACGACCGCCTTTTGTACTGCTGTGTAATATCATTATATTTATTAGGTTAGTTTATTGTTAAAGTTATTTACTGTACAATAAAGGATATAAGTAAAAAATAATAATGGGAAAATAATAAAAATTCTTCACATGATGGCATGTCTAATAATGACAAATCTGTAAAATGTCATTACGATGAGCTAGTAAACATTTATCTTATTGAAGCTACTAAACTTAAAACTACCTTGTAATTATTATTTTCTTCGATAAAGCTAAATTTAAAAAGGCTTACATGGAAGCTAGGTACTTTTATTTTAATTTGTACTATTCCTTTAATCTCCTCAGTTCCCACAGCTTAAGCTGTTAGTAAGATAACCCTTGTTTATTACGACAAATAAATAACATTTATTTATATAAATTCGGATCGAATAAATCTCTCAAACTGTTTTGACAGCCACCGTGGCGCAGTTGATTAGACGTTGGGTGTCAAAATAAGAAGTCACGGGTTCGGTTCCCTCACTATTATACTTGTTTTTACTATTACTATTATTTGTTTCGGGTCTGGGTGTTTATAAGACCGAAAATGTCTCTCGTAGTTTTTGATATCCTAGACTCACGAATCGACCTTAGAGTGGGGTCAGGATTACGTATGTGACTGATGGGTACATTTTTTATTTATTATTACCCGGTCTTAAAATAAAGCCCAAGAGCACAATTCAAAGCCAATTTAAGCTTCTATAAGCGTATAGTCGTCAAATCGTGATAATTAAGTATTACAGAATATTACTCTACCTCGGTGGCGTAGTTGTACTAAGGTACGGTTACAAAGCTGAGGTCTCGGGTTCGAATCCCGGGTTGGGCAAAGTGATATTGGATTTTTCTATTCATTATCAGCCCAGATTCAGGAATTTGTGTCCGAAATGGCGATAGGCTCGCCACCTATCACATTGTGGGACGGAACATACAAGGCGAAATGTGGGTGTCCTGGCACCTCTGCCTACCCCTTCTGGGATATAGGCGTGAGTTTATGTATGTACGTACAGAACATTACAGTACAAAGCACTCGGCTAAGTAATTAGGTGAGCGTGACTCATGCGGTTACTGTGTGGCCACATTTCAAGCCGCCACTGACAACTTGATGAATAACAAATCACTTCATATAAGGCGTGGGGCTACGGTCATACTGCTGGCAAGAAGCGATTATGTGGCTGATGAGCAATAATGCCAGGTATAGTTGGACAACTACCGAAAATGAAGCCAGACGCTAGGTTTATTTAATTATTTATTTACATTTTATTGCACAAATGAAAACAAATACAAAGAGAAAAATACAATTAGTAGTCTTTTCGCCGCAAGGTAATGTCTTACAGACAACCATGGAATTGATTTAAGATTAGGATAAACAGAGGGCTGTCTGAAGTGTACAGGATAGAACCTGCCTAGAAAACAAAGTATTGCAATTACAAATAATTCAATAAAATTACTCGTAATAAAAATCATAAATATACATATTGATTGATTGAGATGAAGGATTAGAAGCGTAAAGGAAAACGTCAATAGGAATCAGGAAAGCATTTCAGTAGCCGGAGCAAACGCGCTAATAAATTTTATCATATCGATATGCTGTGAAATAGTGAATATTCGCACACCTCAATGACAAACACCTAGTGCCATAAATGTTGAAAATTATGCTTTGATCGCAATATTGTTATTTTCATAGTCAGGCAAACACTGTTTGCAATGAGTAAATTATTTTAACGAGCCAAAACTGCCCGAATTTCGCCTTTTATATGACAACGCTTATTGCTGGGTCAACGGTAAAACCGAAATAATATGATTGAACAAAATGTAATTCAGTGCTTTGACCACTTTAATGATAATGCACAGAAAGATGATTATACTTTGAATTCGCAACTACGATAATACAGTTCAGAAAATATTCGTTCATATTTTAACAATTTGATACATCTATATATAAAATATATTAATTCTTTGATTGGTGTAACCTTTTTTTTTTAACAGTTTTCTATTTCATTATTTTTTATCCATCCATCAGCCAAAGGAAGTCCACTGCTGAACATAGGCCTCCCCCAATGATTTCCACAGAGACCTGTTGGAGGCAGCCTGCATCCAGCGAGGTCCTGCGACTATTTTTTATACTCGTAAGATAAAGTGGCTAATTCACGTTTGATGAAAAATGCGTTGCAAGTCAAACAGAGTATCGTTTTATTTCCTTTTTTTATTGAATAGGCCTGGCACGCGAGCAAACCGGTATCCTGATGGTAAGTGTACACTATCGCTCATTAACACCCACAATGCATGGATAATGGAAGTGTCGCCAGCCCGTCAAATCGTGAAGAGTACGGGAAGGTAAAAGGATGGGAAGATCAATAGGGAATCCAGTAATCTTACTCACCGAGAGAAACACCACACGTCGATTTTGTGTGAGACAGTAATACCGCCGTAGTGGCAAACTTGTACACGTACGTGTACGTATTCACGGTCTCGATACGCTTGTCTCGCCGGTCTAGTTATATAATTATCCAAATCGGCATGAAATTCACAGGTTGAATTTAATTTCAATTATGAAATTCATTTGCCTGAGTCTCTGTGACGGGTTAGCAACTTGGTAAACCATTATGTACGGTGATCATCTGGGCGGATCCGAATTTTCTCTAGTATCAATTTTCACACGTATGGTTATTTTATTTTTTATTATCCATTTTATTTATTCGGTGCTCGAACAAAAAAACGTTATAAAATTGCTTTTACTATTATTCATAACGAAGCTAATGTATGTATTTATGTTCTTATTACGATTATAGATTGTGACAAGAGCTTCTTAAAAGGATTAATTACACGCAATATGCATTATAATCATTGAGGTACAGCAGTATACTAGGGCGGACATCGGGAACAAAATCTATGCGTATGGTGCGTGCGCAAGGGTACAAAGTGAAGCGAGAGAGAAGATATTGTTACTTCGTAGGCGTGACAGAGACAGAAATAGAAAGTACCCTTCATTTTGTTACAAATATATTGTTTGCAATGTCCCCTCTAGTATATTATCTCAATGATTATGTTTAAATTGCCTATTTTCAAAACTTCTAACGCAATGACTACAATTGAAGCCACCGGTGGCTTGAAGAATAACAAATTACCTCAGAGCAGCGGTGGTCAGAATTTTGGCGATTAGCGGAATAAGAACTGACGTAAATGAAGATCATCTTCTGAAGATGTTTAAATCGATAATAACACTTGATTGATAGCCTCCTTAGCGTGGTTGGTTAGATGCCGACTGGGAATCGAGAGGCGTGGAGTTCGACCCCACACCGAGTTAAATGTTTGTGTGAACCACAAGTGTGTCGTTTCAGACATATATTATAAGGTATTATAAGGCTGAAAAGTTTCTCGTAATTTCTGATACCACACAAGACGTATGTAAGTGAGAATTAGGCATGTTTATTTGTTATTATTAGTATGTTTGAACTAAGTAAGCCATGTTCCACCATTAATTTTACTTTTTCAAAAAAATACGATTCAATTACAAAAGTTTCACAAGCGTTTAATGTAGCGGGTAAATGTTTGGTTCTTTACATATGAACTTGATGTGGATACGCATGGAATGGCATCGTCTATGTAATTATATTCATTCCGAGTGCATTATCACTGCAGTTTGGCGGGAAAAATAGACATCGCGGTGGTTCCTACATAGGCGGTCTCTCACATATGAGAGACCTACCACTAGTAAAAAATTCCGCCAGCAGTATAACCACATCAGTACGTCGATTAACAACACGTTTTCTGGCCGTTAATTTCAAGCATGGTGGATGTTTTAAACGATGTGCGTATAGCTGTTCACAGCGTGAAAATTTCGCAATGTGCCTACAATATTAATGAGATATTAATGCCGCTAATGCTGTGTTGAGATTCCAAGCACGTGCCAGTTTGCCAGTCACCCAAATTGATATAAATATGATGCGATATTTTTTGTGAAAATGTAGGCTGATAAATGAGTCCTTGTTATATGAGCGGTGAATAGAAAGGTCCTAGATTCAATGTAAGTACATCTCATACTATTAGTATGAGTTGAAGGATTTAAAAAAAAAACGTTTTCAAATTAATGTTTATGAAGAATATAAATGAGAGGTTTATATTTAACTGGTGGTAGGTCTCTCATATGTGAGAGGCTGTCTGGGTGGGTACCACCGCAATGTCTATTTCTCCCGTCAAACAGCAGTTTAAATGCACAGTTGTGTTTTTTTTCGGATTGAAGGACATTGTAGTCAGAGTAACTACTGAACATATTGAGACTTAACATTTTGTGTCTCAGGATGGCGAGCGCAGTGGAATGCCAATCATTGTTTTGTAATTCAAGGTGTTGTTTGGTTTTGCTACTGTTCATGAGCGGTCGCATCGCTTACCATCAGGCGAACGGCATGCTCGTCTCGCCATTCAATGCAATTTTTTTTTATTAAAATTTACTGAAGGATACGCCTCTCAAAGACGTTTATTCTAGTCGGTAATGTTTAAGACAAAATCACTAAGGCAGCAAAGTCCGCGTAATCATAATGTATTCTACTGAGTAAACTGAATCTATCACTTGAATCAGTCTTTATATACGTGGACGAGTCCATGATCGTAAGTGGCAAGTCTACGTATAGGCTGAAACAAATATCTAGGGGTTTACATTATTGGCGACAAGAACTTCGAATGATCGAACGTCCGACATAAAATTGTACGAATGTGTTTGGTTTCTCTACAAAATAAAGCCTATTTTAGCTATAGAATGGTTTGTTTTCTTCACATAAACTGAATTCAAAAGCCATTCAACAGGAACAAAAGATTGGGTTACTACAATAGGTTTTAAAACTGTGTAAATAAGGCTGAAAATATATATCCAAAACTACGCTTAAATTACCACTTATATAGGTCCTGTTGTCGCCACTGCAAAATATGCTTAAAATACACAAATGACTCTTTATAATATAAATAATTGTAATTTATAAAGGGTAGTTTAAATATAAAATTATATTTATGAGCCTTTTCGTGCCAATTGGTAGTGGGCGGTTATAATATAAGAGCGTGCATTGCGAAATATAATTGATTGTAACCACTGTATAAATAAGAAATAAATTGTAATAAAACAGTCACGAGCTGCTAGTACTTGAAATATTGTGTACCCCAAGTGATTACACAGAGACCAAGTGATTAACCTCAAAATATTAGGTGCGATTAAAAAAACCCCCAGCTTTATATTTTTGTTTCAAAATAAACTGAGTAAATTGAGATAAAGCAAGTCTCCAGAGGGCATTCTGTCGACCAAACAACGAAATTAGTTATTTTTGTTTAAAAATATTTCGTTGGCATTTGTTTTGTATCTTGAAATTTGCTTACAAGCATATTTATGTGTACAAAGTTTATGTCTCAAAATAGAAATTTATTGCGTTTAAGTAGAAAAGTTTGTTTTAAAAGGCTACTTACTGAAATAAACTTTTACATCAGCGTTTATCTGAAATCAAAATTACAAATTGCCATGTAAGTTTGACATACCACGAAATAAAATAAATAATATGGACTTATTTAACAAATGTAAATTATAGATAACCTGGCTATTACTGTCTTCCAGATATTTATATTTAGGGAACACAGACATTGCCAGCTGAGGTGGACCAGACTGCTAATGAGTGTCCACATTTCGGCTCCGTAGGCCTTTATGGGTTACTTAAATAGGTACTCTAGTCTTAAGTTAGCCCCAAACGCCGACCATCCCAACTGAATCTTCTGTCTTTCAATCTTTAAGTTAACATAAAATAGGATGATAATATTTAAATATTACGAATTTATTTGCATTTAAAATCAAGCAATCATTCTATTTTAGATTGATACGTCAATAACTGCACAAATAAGGAATATATTAAGCTCATAATATCCAAAACGTCAACATGTTTTAAATTACGAATTATCGAAATATGTCTCTTTCATAAATTTCTACGAAAACGAATCTAATTATTGTGAATATCAAACCAGGTGCGTCATTTACAAAATTTTCACGAATACAGTACGTATTCCTGCTTAAGCCGTAAGACTCATATTTCCAATAATCTACAATTTTAATCACATACACGAGTACGCGGTACATTCAATTCTTTTGAAAGTCACAAGATTATCTACAGAAGACACTTCGTAGGATTCCCTCATCTTGTTCCTTAGGGAACTCTAGCTTTGTGCATCGTTCTATGGATGTTATATCATCCTATATCGCTTATAGTAGGTATAGAAAGTAGGCAATTTATAACATGAGTATTTTCTAGTTTTCAAGGGTTAATTTTTATGAAATTTTACAAATTACGTCCTATACCACATCACAATTGAGATTTTTTTACTGTCACTTTGGTGGTGAAGGTAAATCTTGAGAAAACCTGCAGACAACAGCGAGAATATCTAGGACATATAGTCTGTCAATCCGAACTAACGCAGCGTGGTGGACTATATGGCCTAACCTCTCGCAATCGAACTCTTGATTGTAAAGAAGGCCCATGCCCTGTATATATGATAGATACCTATCTCAGCTCATATGTGTCCCACTACTCGAATGAAGAAAAAAAAATGCTGCAATACAAAGAAAAATTAAACGCAGTCTCTATCGCCGAAAGATGGTCAATGAATGAAGAAAATGCAACAAGTGTACTGGAAAGTGCAGCTATAATAATGTGCCAAAATATAAAGTTTAGTAACACAATTGAAATTCAAAATGAACAGCAGCAAAATATTTTTATTTTGAAGTCATTATCCCCAGAAGCCGATTTGAAATATTGACATGTTACCCACAGCCGAAATGCTCAGTTGGGAGAGCGTTAGACTGAAGATCTAAAGGTCCCTGGTTCGATCCCGGGTTTCGGCAAAAACGCTTTTTTCAAAACTTATTTTTAATATGTTTTTTCCCCTAATAACTGAGTTTATTAATACAGAAGTAAGCTCAACTAAAGAAGTGTATCAATCGACCTTTTCCTGAGAATCGATTCCTATTGTTGTGTATAGGATTCTAGGTATACAATGAAATGTAATGTATATTTACCCAACTTCTTCTATCACTTCAATAGAGACACAGCCTAAGAAATATGAAATACGTCGTGCGTATTAGAAATCAATAGGCTTCAATAACACGACAGCCAGATTTGAAACAAATATTTTCTGATCACTCCAACATTTATTTCGATATCACGTGCTCATAACTGTGACCCGCTACCACAATCAATATTTGGCAATATTATTCTTTTATTAAAAATAAACAGCAAACATTACGAACTATTGAGATGTCTCAATAAATTTTATAACTAATTTCCATTTTGATGGAAATTATGTACTTACATGCGTAGGTGTCTATTTCAAAATTACCAAGTAAATTCCTTTACGAAATATGAAATGAAGTTACTGTAATAGCTCGGTGCCAACTTTATACGCTTTGTTGAAGTTTTGAGTGCCAATATGAGTCGTGATTAAAATTCACATGTATAACTTCAGTATGTAATGGATATTCAAGTTAGGTAACGTTTAAATGCTGTTCTTTTGCTACAATTTTATGATACTTCTATAGAAAACAAAATAAAATAAATAGTTATTATTTAAACTCAATTGAACTGGTTTTTTTAATAATTTCATATCCAGCGGGAAATAGATCACACAAATTTAATTAATCCCGAAATACTGACTACGGACGTGAGTTTCGTTCGAAAATCAGCTTTACTTCCTATTTTGAGCAGCCTAGCAAAATGCTGACAAACACGGGATAATCATACCTCATTATACCATGCTTTATTTAAAAAACACTGCGTTTACCATTAACAGCCCCATTGATTGGTTGGTTAGATGCTGGCTGAAACAAGACGCCGCAGGTTCGATACTCGCTCCAAAACAAATATTTGTGTGTTCAACAGGTATTTGCTTCAGGTCTTGGTGGTCACGATACAATATGCGGTCTTAGTGTGGGGTCAGTAATATGTATGGGATTGTTGGGTGTATTTATTTATTTATATAATATAGTACAGTATAGTAGTACGACTGCCTCGGTGGCGTAGTTATACTAAGGTACGGTTACAAAGCTGAGATCTCGGGTTCGAATCCCAGGTTGCGCAAAGTGATGTTATATTTTTCCATTCATATTATTAGCGCAGAATTAGAAACTTGTGCCTGGCATGGCGATAGGCTCGCCACCTATCGTATCATGGGACGGAACATACAAGGCGAAATGTGTGTGTCCTGGCACCTCAGGCTACTCCTGGGAAAAAGACGTGAGTTTATGTATAATATAGTACATTCACATTACTAGGCTCAACAGAAAATGTGAAATTATTTTTGTTAGTACAGCTTTTGGTATCTCTCTGTCTTTTTTTTACCTACGCTCATGTTCCGATATAATCCACACGGTATGAATTTTGTTAAACCTAGTGAAAGCACGCGAGACGTGCTCCCCAAAGTTTATTGAAGGCTTTGAGGAATATGCGACGTGGCGGAACACTAAGCTCCTTTAAAATTTAGATCAGTGGAACATAGCTGGTGTCACGCATGTATAAAAAATGTGTTTTAATCATACCGGGTATCTCAAGACTGCTACCGAAAACGAAGCCGGTGGTAGTTTTAGTGACTACAAACATATTGCAATTAAAAATTTCGCATAGAAACGCGACATTTATTTTTAATGATTTTTTAAATATCCTCATTTTTGAGTGGTAAATCCATAGTTTATGCTAAAATAATAATTTAAACACTTATATACCTTAGATTATTTATAAATAAAAGGGTATACACTATTATTTTAGGAAAAACATTATTTACCACCCAAATATGGTCAAACGAAAAAAATAACAAAAAAAATTGTCGCTTTTTTTGCAACTTTTTCTGTTGCATTGTGTCTGAAGTCGCTTAAACTACCACCCGGCTTCGTTTTCGGTAGCAGTCTTGATATACCCTGTATAAACTATCTCGATTTTATTTCTTTATTTATGCTTTATTGTACAGCAAAATGAAAGAAGCATACAAAATACTTAAAAACTAAGACATGGTTACAATAGGCGGCCTTATCGCTAGCTGCGATCTTTTCCAGGCAACCTTTGGATGGACTGGATTATTGTGATATTAAAATATAGGGTAGTGCTAATAGTGAGAAAAAAAAGACGGGTTGCACTCCGGGAGTGCCGGCAGAAGTGAAAACTTGATTATTAACGTTGAGCATGTTTGATATTTTGGAATGGTTAGGGAATAATTTTGCACCAATTGCTTTATCAGTATAAAAGTACTATCATTTATGTGGTAGAATACAATATTCATTTATTGCGCTATCGTACACAAACATGACAATTTATATTACATTAAAAATTTAACACTTTAAAACTATTACAATTATTTTACATTAAAAAGTTTATCTCTCCGAAAAATCAACTTTCATCCATAATTTCAACGACTTTTTCACCATCATCATTACCAGAACTATCATCGCCAATCTCTAAAACTGATACGATAGGTTTATGGTAGCTGAAGTAAGAAACGAACAGTTTTGATTCGAACCTATTTAAATGTCTAATAAAGACCGCATCAATAGTAGTTTTGTATTTCGTTGTGCTAAGATTGCGATCATTCGACATAGTTAAACCAAATTCATTATTTAAAAATTCAATTAATAGTTGATTTTTATCGTCTGCGAAGTTTATGTTGAAATCTCCACTCAAAATCATTGGCAATTCATCAAAGCTTTATAAACTGACAGCTAACTGACAGCTGTCTACTCTCCATCCGTCTTACGCTTTTTCGATCAGGTCACGTGTCCTGACGCGAGTTTAAGATTTTATACCCATTACAGAAAAAGTGCTCAACGCCGCTAAAGAAGTTTTCACTTCAAAAATACCGGGGGAAGACCGTGGGTACAGATTGCAAATTACATATAATTTTAGACTGCTGCCCCAGCCTGATCCCATAGTAAAAATAAGAAAAATCGTATTTTGCCTGCTCTCGATTGTCGAGCTCGTCAAGACGATTCCTCTGACTCCAAACACGGGGGGTTTACTTTAAGAAATGACGGAGTTATGCCTGGACAAATATTTTAGGGGAGAGAGGGAGGAATTTGGGGATTTGGTTGGGGCCAATCTGTAGAGCTCACCGAGCCGGTTCCAACGATACCAAACTCGGTGGGTCTACGATCTATATTGGCCGAGATAGGATTGGGGGGGTGAGGTAAATTTTCGGGGTGGGGGGAAGGGAGGGGGGGGGGGAAGGTTTCGTGGGGAGGCTAACTTAAATTAATTTTTTGGAGGTAAATTTTTTTTTTTTGGGGGGGTAATTTTTTGCGTAATTTGGGATTTCTGGCGGGGTCAATTTGTAGCCCTCACCAAGACGGTTCCGAGGATACCTAACTCGGTGGGTCTACGATCTATATTGGCCGAGATAGGATTGGGGGGGGGGGAGGTAAATTTTCGGGGTGGGGTAAGGGAGGGGGGGGAGGAAGGTTTCGTGGGGAGGCTAACTTAAATTAATTTTTTGGAGGTAAAATATTTTTTTTTGGGGGGGTAATTTTTTGCGTAATTTGGGATTTCTGGCGGGGTCAATTTGTAGCCCTCACCAAGACGGTTCCGAGGATACCAAACTCGGTGGGTCTACGACCTATGTTGGCCGAGATAGGATTGGGGGGGGTGAGGTAAATTTTCGGGGTGGGGGTTAGGGGAGGGGGGGGGGGTAGGTTTCGTGGGGAGGCTAATAGGCACTATTTCGGAATAAGGGTGGGGGAAGGCAGGGGGGGGGGCTATGGGACAATTTTGGAAAAAGGGGGTGAAACTGAAAAAAAAACGAAACAGTAGGCCCAGGCATACATTTTCGCCGCGCTGTAGAGAGGGGATAGCTGTCTACTCTCCATCCGTCCTACTAAGATGTTTATAAAGCAAACGTCATTGCCGTCCTACGCTTTTTCGATCAGGTCACGTGTCCTGACGCGAGTTTAAGATTTTATACCCATTACAGAAAAGTGCTCAACGCCGCTAAAGAAGTTTTCACTTCAAAAAAACATAATAATTGACGTACACGCTATATTATATTAATGATATAAATAGATTTAAAGATAATGCGTATAATTTTTAAGCCGCCATATATGAATAATAGGTTGATCATATGAAAAATCCACTTCCTCTCTAATATACTTCAAAAACAAATTAAAGTCTAGAATACCGTATGTTTTGATGGTAGATTACTATCTATCTAAAACTTTATCAGTCACTGGCCCGTTGTGTAAGAATAGTATAGTTTCAAATATATTAACATAATAAATAATATACGAAGAATATACAACAAAAAGCAAAAAACTACCGAGTAGCTACTAATTCACCTACTATTTCATATCTTTAATGTTTTAACAAAAAAATAAGACTAATAAAAATCTATCTTTTGCAACAATGCTTCCATAATAATATTTGTAGAAGTTCGCCTTATAGTCAATCTAATGAAATTTCTCCTATAGGAATGAAGACGTGACAATATTGACTTGACGCCAATGGCCGTTTTATCGCGTAATATAAATTATTTTCTTAGAACGCCCGTCACGTCCCTGTCCGGTCTCCAATCGGCTGACGTCATAGTCCACGCTTATGCATTAATTAAATAGAATTAGGTTTAAAAAAGAATGAATTAAAAGGTTGACAACTATTTAAATCATTTTAGTTTTAAAAGCTTAAATATAACACGTCCTGAATTTGGAAATAATTTCTTGTAAATTATTGTTGAAATGTATGTATATGTTTTTCAGAAAATAGCACTAAATAGAAGTAGTAGAACAGCAATCTGCAACTTTGGTGTTTGGTGGTAATGATAATGATTATTATATGCAACTAGACTGGTCAAATAATAAAATTAACCTTATTGTAGAAAACCATGAGCTACTGCTTGGCGGGTCGAGTAAAATCTACTTTGAGTGAACATAATTCTCAAAAACGAAATAACTAAAAGTAAGTGGTGGCCTGTTGGGAATAGACCTAACATGTTCACGGTGATGGCTGGTTCAAATCCTTGGGAACACCTCTGACTTTTCATAATCATGTATTTATTGATAGTCAATCACCACGCACTATAACGGTAAAGAAAAAATAGTAAGGAAACTTGAATACCATAGCGATTTGTAAAAAAATCTATGGTATGTACAGTCCGCCAACCCGCACTAAGCCAGCTTGGTGGACCGTATGGCCTAACCCCTCTCAATCGTACTCTCGATAGTAGAGGAAGTCTGCGTCCTGCAGTGAAATTTATTTGTGCTGATACAGTGAATAAAGAATATATACCGTGAGCCGTGTGCGACAACAATTTGAGGCCGATATCGCGATTGGCTCGCTTATTACATCTTGGGGCGGAAGCTAGTCCGGCTTTACAGTACGCATGAGTAGCATCTCTGCCTATATCTTCAGGGGTATAGACGGGAGCACGTATATACATATGTGTATATAGATAAACTGGTAGTACATATTTATGTTTGGGCCTTCGGGGGAATAGACGAGAGCACGTAAATATGTTAACTGATACTTCATATTTATGTTTGGGCAGACTCGAATATTCTATGTCAACTTGGTCTTATTTATACTATACTCATAACTACAGTACTCTAAACTACGTTTCGCCATTGGCATTTTTTCATTTCTTTATCACAAACATTTAAAAAATAAAACCATTCTACGAATACATTGGCCACAAAACTGCTGCTGCAATTTGCTTATGGGATCTCCGTGAATCTTTAAACAAACAGTACAAAATAAGTGCAAAAATACAGTATCAAAGAATTTTGATTTATATTTGAAGGCTAAGTTAATAATTTTGAAACTCTTAAGACCAGTCCACTCAAACAACACCCGAGTATGACGGGTATTCACGGGTATGACGCATGTGCCAGCCATCGCTCTCCAACCATATCACTGGGAAGTGACTGAATCGGTACACGAAATACCGGTATTCACGGCCACCGCAAGCACAGACTTATAACGAGCATGACATATAGCTTAACTCTACGACAAACAAGAATTACACATAGAAAGTTTTCAAAAATAAATCGCATCAAATATTTTCATGAATTCCGTAATAATAATGAAGACCCGTAAATGGCAGCTGATACGCATTATGTCGCAAACTCATTTATCTCGAAGCATTTTAAGGGAAATTCCATTAATATTGATTTGACGCCTTCAGTGTCGCCGGTGCGACGTGACTAAGCAACGCGGAAAAAATATAGTCTCAATAATAAACCAGAATATTATGTATGGTTCATCACTAGCAATTTATCATGGGTAGTCTTTTGTCACTGATATATTTAGACGTTTTGGATACGGGCTCCAGTTTTGTTACTCAATTCTTTATCTATTACAATTTTTACTAGTAATAAACTAAAATATATAAATAAATTTAATTTTTGAATTCTCGAGAAAGTTTGCAAGGATTTTACTTAATAATCAGTTTTTGTCTGATATTGATTCTGAAAAATAATTTCATTATTTTAGATTAGGATCTTTTATGAAACCAAATTGAAATTAAAAAAAATGTTTCGACTTGCATCAGATGAACGTCTCTAGTCATTTTATTCTTCATCAGAAAAATAATAAATAATAATACGCCTAACAGTCACACAAATTCTCCTGCCCTGAATCTAAGGTCTAGCCTTGTGTCGTGGATATTAGGTACTACGAGAGACTTTGCGGTCTCTCAAACGCCCAGACCTGAGAAAAATATTTGTGGGTCTCACAAACAATTGTCTCGGTGCGCAGATCAAACCCACGACCTCTTTTTTACAGCCGGCCTCAAACCAACTACGCACAGAGGCTGTATGTTTACAATTAGGTACAGCGCATATAGTATTTTAATGTATTTTTATATAAACGTCTTTTAAGGCCACCGAAGCGCAGGAACATCAAGTTTAATATTTGCTTCTTTGACTTCTTTGACTTTTCGCTACGTTCATTACAAAACAAATGAAAAGCATGTCTTTGACGGTCTTTGAATAATTATGAAGGAATTTAATATAGCTTCAAATTTTCATACTTACCCTCGCAAAAGTTGTACAGATGTATTTCAGTTAAGAAGTAATACTTATAAAATATTTTGTGAGTGCAATAGAAGGTATATGAACAGAAAGAGACAGGTAACATGTAGATCAATAATAAGGGTTATTGTATATTGTAGATTAATAACTAAACTGGTTCTTAAGAGGTAAAAATATTTTGGTGTTAGAAAAAGTAATTCAATAGTGTTTCTCGAGATTTATGAATAGCTAATAACTATTCATAAGTAAAAAAATATATCCATATCCATGTTATGCGGACCTCTTGGATATCCACTCACCCACCAGACACCCACGTTTCACCCTCTGTGTTTCGTTCCATGATGTGATAGGGGGCGAGCCTATCGCCATATCGGGCACAAATTTCTGCCTCTTGGCTGATAATGAATATAAAATCCAATATAACTTTGCCCAAAGCGGGATTCGAACCAGAGACCTCAGCTTTACAATCATCTATGTTACAACTGCGCACACCGAGGCAGTCAATAAAATGTTTCGAACTTCTTTAATTGTGAATGGATTAACAAAACTCTTTGTTTGCTGGATTTAAGACATGGATACCTTTTGATAAATCATGATCATCATCATCATATCAGCCACAAGAAGTCCACTGCTGAACATAGGCCTCCCCCAAGGATCTCCACAATGACCTGTTGGAAGCGGCCTGCATCCAGCGACTTCCTGCAACCTTAGCCAGATCGTCCGTCCACCTTGTAGGCGGGCGTTCGACATTTCGCTTGCCTGTACGTGTCCTCCACTCAATAACTTTTCGGCCCCAACGGCCATCTGTTCTACGAGCTATGTGCCCGGCGCACTGCCACTTCAACTTGCCAATCCTATGGGCTATGTCGGTAACCTTGGTTCTCCTACGGATGTCCTCATTTCTGATTCGATCGCGTAGGGAAACACCGAGCATAGCCCGCTCCATGGCTCGTTGAGTGACTTTGAGCTTTTTAATGAGGCCCACAGTGAGAGGCCACGTCTCGGTAAATACTACACATATATAAAAAATACTCAAATACCCTGTCGGTAATCTACATCATAACTCTTTCAAAATTTTATTACTAGGCTTTTCCAACAAAATTATTTATGCTTTATCAGCCTAAAATAACTCACTAGGGTGACGGTGTTATCGAGCCCCACAGCATTGTAGGTAACATTAACTATGCAATTGATTTCAGAACCCTGTTCTTGAATAAAGGAAAGTTTACTACCCGCATTGCGCTGGTCGGTGTTACTGAAATCATTAAATTAGGCACCGTGCCAGCTAAGCACGCTTAGAAGTATCCAAATTACATCATAATGTTCATTATAGTGTTCGTGTAATAGGAAATTCCTGACCATATGTTCATTTAATTAATATCGGGCGGTTGAATAGAGATCATTTAATGAAGATAATAGACCAGCCCTCAATACAGGATATGGTTATATTCAGAAGTTGATAACTGATAAGAATGATACTGATTAATAAAGCTGTCCTGTCACTAAATGCAATAGTAACAGCAGGCGAACAATTTAAATATTTGTTTGGTAAAAGTTGCAGAGTCGCTGCATTCAGATCTGTTTTCACAGGTCAATGTTCTTCGAGGAGAATGTTAATGACATCACATGACATCATAATTCAATTGTTATTTACTTAACATAATAACTATTCATTTTCGTTTTAAAACTAGTATGTAATGGCGCGTTTACACAATCGTCGATGTTCGCCGATGATAGGCGATGACACGTTTGCGCATCATTGCCACAAATTTTGCGCACCTCGCCACGTATTCGAGCGAGTTGTCAATAGATAAGTCGTCAAAAATGGACGTCGATCGACGTCGATGCATTAGCAGTTGCCACGACATTTATTTAAAAAGCGCGTATAGATACGAGTTTTATGAATATATATAAAAACCAAATAATACCGAGTAAACAGATAAGTAGAAGATGTTGGATGTTAAGAATTTACCGCAACATAACTAGGTATTTGTAATCGTAAAAACAGCGTTTTTTATAGGGATATATTTTACACTACATAAGAAAACAATATGTTCTTATTATCGCCCTTGAGTTGTTGTTGTTTTGAATCATCATTAACATTTCTGATTCCTTCCCGTTACATCCCGTCTTATCAAGTTTCATTCGATGCCATACCTCAATCCTGTCCTATTTTATTCGCCTCATACTTTCTAGCATACCATCCACTTACATGCAAATAAAGCGTCGTAGATAGCCAGAACAACCCTTAAAGTAAATTATTATTTGTATTACGATTAATATCATGGTTATAAACACAAAATAGAAAATAATACATTATTTAAATAATTATTGAAACGATTATATTGAATAACAAGAAGATAGACTTATATAAATTACGACGGATATATTTTTTGAAATTTATTAGGATTAAAAATTTTGCCTTATAAACGTAATAGATAACGTAACTTTACCCGTTTACACAGCTCACACAAGGCAATTGGTTCAGTGGTGTAGGCGTAAAAGTTTAACAGGCACTAGACTGTCAAACAAACAGAAGTGTTAGAGCCACGCTGTTGTCAGTTATTGCTCAGCATGAATGATCAACGTGAAGTAACAGCTTTTCCATTGCATTCGGTAAGTGAGATTGCTGGATGCCCAATGATCCTTTCTTCTTCCCATCCTTTCTCCTTTCCACTCCTCTGCCATTTCATGGACACGCAATACATCTTTGATCCGAACGTTATGGATGTTCATGGGCGGTAGTGATTACTTACCATCAGGTGATTTGTTTTCTCATTTTCCATTAATAAAAACAGACAGACGACAGACAAAGAGTTTCGTTTGAATTTATAATATTAAGTAAACATAATAAGATGAACAGAATCAGAGCAGCACGAGCAGAGACATAGAATTAATTGGATTGATAGAATTGGCTGGTCGTAAAATTATAAACCAAATAACTCTGGTGGATGAACCCTTATTCATCACATAGCTCTGAATTATAACAAGTACCACTAATACCTGGTTCAAATCAATGGGCGAATTGGCTATGGTAGAATGCTGGTTTTGAGATGAGATGTCATAAATATAATGAAAATAATAAATAACACCCAACAGTCACGTACATAGTCCTGACCCCACACTAAGATCGAGTCTTGTGTCGTGGGTCTTTTCAGTCTCACAATACCCAGACCCGAAAGGAGTATTTGTGGGTAGAACAAACATTTCTAGCGGGGCGGGGATCGAACCCGCGACCTCTCAGTTCACAGCCGACGTCTAACCAACTTCGCCACGTAGGCTGGCATATGATTCAACGACATTTATTTTTCATTTTGGAAGTCAATCATTTAACTAATCGCAAAGCCCGCAATGCCTAGTGTTTTTTAAATCAGGTACTCATAAAACTCGTAGTAGAATTTCATAAAAAAAACGAAGTTATTAATAACAGACATATTAATTGGATTAAAAACTTGAATTGGTAATGGACGATGAAGGTTTTTGGTCGTTTAAATCCACAGACGTCCACAGATGTCAATTATGTCATCTTTGTCAAAAATATAAAAATATACGAAAATTATGATTATTTTATTTAGTATGGGGTGTAATTAAATAATAATGTACAAACAGTTTATTTAGAATTATTTCAATTAGTAATTGTGCTTTTTACGTACACTATATTGCATGTAGTGAGAATTGAACAATGGTGTGGAATTTTATAATAAGAAAATGAAACCGAAGAAGTTGCAGCAGGCAACTAGGTGCAGATACAGCTGAAACGCACGCGTGCCCTGTCCTATAATTCGACTTATTTATTTTATAGTATTTTTTTTATATTATTGTTTGAAATAAACATTTTCTATACATCTATAATTTTATTTATTTTCTTTTAGTATATATTGTAGAAATATCAACCCGCAATAGCAAGCTAAAGTGGAAGTAGGCGGACCTTATAACAATAAATGAACAAATATTTTGAGAAGACCGGGTTTCTGTAAACGCAATGCACGTCATCGGCATAAGCGGAGTGATATTCATACAGATATAAATCATAATATTCAAATATATAGTTTAAATCATGTACAAACACTTATAAACTATGATACTTATTTCTGAATAGATTTCGTATTGTGATCAAACTGAACCAATTATTATACGGAAGTAACTGATAGCTCCGGAAAATGCTGTTGTTACTGAAACTTGTATTTCGATATTTTTTTAATGAAAAATTAAATTTCTATAGCAATACACTGTCACAAACCCGCGGGGCATGTGGCTAGAAATCCATAACTAGCGGATCGTCGACGATGACAGGCAAACATGGGTATTCTCACTTTACTCTCACTCTGATTACCGACAGTTGGCGAAAAACCCCGAACACGAATGTTGTAAAATTTTACCAGGGTTATAAGTTTTGGAACAAATCCCTAAATTGTGGGTGTATATCTTAATAATTTAATTGGTTCATTTTATGATAACGAGTTAAATTATCAGAGTCATTACACTGTAATGTGAGTTATTTATTTAGTATTATAATAATATAAGATTAACAAAAAAAAAAAAAACACTACACGAGTCAACATTATAAATAATTTGTTACTTATTTTAACATAAGCATAATTTTATTTACTATACTTCGCGGAACCGCTACATTCTCCAGATTTGGGAATGAAAAATATTTCGTTAGCAACACTGCTTGATGTACACGAATATCGGCAATGAAAGGCAATAAGCCGTACACATTACCGTCATCGCCTATAGTTGCCGATGTTGGGCGATTATGTGAACGGGGCATAACACAATTATTTGATACTAAATAGGTTACTGTAAAAAGAACCAAGAAATTGTATCAGTATCAGTAAATATACGTCTCACTGCAGGGCACGGGCCTACTATATAATCGAGATTACGATTGATATGTTAAGTGAATATTTTTATCTGGTTTGCTATCTGCCAAGGCAAACAAGTCGTAAACCCGACTATAATAACCCATGTAAGAATGCAGGGTTCCTAAATCGGCCAGCT
This sequence comes from Hyles euphorbiae, assembly GCA_023078785.2. Taxonomy (NCBI): domain Eukaryota; kingdom Metazoa; phylum Arthropoda; class Insecta; order Lepidoptera; family Sphingidae; genus Hyles; species Hyles euphorbiae. The sequence continues at coordinate 6,665,411 of CM041030.1, forward strand.
TATAATAAAATATGTACCTAAACAAAGGTAAAACAATCCACTCGAAAGTTTTACTTTACAAATACTACGTAGGTGCCACCATCAATCATAATATCTCTGACATTACCATTATCTATTCAGATCTAACAACTATTTGGTTGACAACACCGACAGTATCCTGCGGGCATGGAAATGAATGGGTAAAAATCATGGTAAAAATGGATGTTTGTTTCTTCAACCTTATAATATTATGATTGATTGATCTGCTTTTATCCAGATTGGTTCTGTAGATGGCTGTGTATTGATTCTACAATGTAAAGACAATATGGTGCCAAATAGCAATATCGTTTTTTTTCAGCCTCATTATATAATAGATTCTGCCAATGTAACCCCTCTCGGTTGTAGAAGAGGCTCGAGCCCCGTAGTGGTATACATGTAGTAGTACAATACAGGTTTCTTGAATATACATCGTCGTCCTTTTCTGAATAAGGGCCTCCCTCATGAATTTTTTCAGTCCATGGTGGATGCGACCTACATCCAGTGAATTCCTGCAACCTTAAATTAACAAAAATAAAGAATACCAGAAAACCAACTCTTCATCGTTTACTAAAACAGCATAGGAGAGAAATATGTACAACAGAAAAAGCTACACTCTAGAATTCCTACGCTTGGTTCCCACTTTAATTAGATTCACTCAATTGTGATGCTTCTTAGAATTGAAACGTAATAAAGTGAATGTTATGACGCTCTCAAATATGCGTTTATGATATTTAGAGTGGAAATAATGTCGACGATTACTGCCCCATGGAATTCGGGCTTATTACAATTTGAGGGCCCGGCAAAGATTGCAAAAGTGACATTTTTATTTGACTCCCACCGGCCGAATTTTGTTCTACGTCGTTTTAATGCCGTCTTAAAGTACTTTGGCTTTATTTCTTAAGCCAAGATTTCCTTTGTTGTTAAATTTTGAGCGAATTATGATATTGTTGAAATGCTGATATTTAATACTGTTACAAAACCAAAGGTTTTAGCGTGTTTAACAGATTTTTTAGTTAAATATCGGAGAGTTGATCGTGCCAAAAACGGCGACTGGATTCATTTTTAGAACAAAATGGACAAACCATATTTCAGGTCGGAATCTACGTCAAATATAGACAAGAAGTAAACAGAGTCAGTGATGTATATCTGCGCATCGAGGAAGATTACTCTTTGTAAAGACGTGTCAGTCAAAATGTTTTAGTCTTTTAAATTTTGGAAGGCTTCAAAACCTTATTACTTAGGAATATAAAATATATCCATCATTTTGTCGTAACTTTGTACCAATTTATAAGAAAGCTTTTTAAATAAATTTACACATATTTATTTTAAATATTGTGTTTTCAATCTTGAGACAAGTTTTACTAACTTGTTTATGCTTTAAATAAATTCCTAAGATACTTTTCTCCTAACTTGTTAAGCTGCATATTTATTATTTATCTAATGCATAAAGTGTTTTTAATGGCAATTTTATATTAAAAACATTCCATTAAAATTCTAAGCAATTAGAATGACACGAATTAAACGTCTATTATTTTCTATTCATATATATTATTATCGTACATAAAAGCTGGATAGACTCACAAAATATCGGTTGTGATAATTTGGTTACGGCAAGAAATGTCTGGCTAAGGTATAGCAAGTCAATGCCCAACGATCGTCGAGAGCAGTGTAATTTTAATTTTATAGTACTTTGTTTTTAACTTCTTTAAATTTTATTTGTAGTTGTTCCATGATGCTATGTCATAATTGCCTATAGTTGTAACAGGATATTATTTATTTTTATTGAATTAAATGTAAATTCACAATTGTATGTTACGTTGGCGATCCTAAATAATAAAATGAAATAAAATTAACAAAGGCAAGGAAGATATGAGAGCCAATGGATGCTGAAGACGACACTAGGAAGATAAAGCAGAAAGGTGGACAGGCCAGGAAAGGAAGTTAATCCATACTTAGCACTGAGTTCTAACTCAGTGTTGTAATTATATTGAACAACTGCGTCACCGAGGCACTTAAATAAAAAATAGGTTCTATTCTAACCTATTGCTCTATAAAATCAATTTAATAGCGTTTCGTCAGTCATCAACATATACTGTCAAACTGTCTATCAAGTTTTATGGACGAGACTAAGTGTCAACATGTTTGTAGTCTGTGTTTGTCCGATAAAAGTTGGGACGAAAGTATGAAAAAAATTAGGACTAACATACAACGTCGTGAAATTAATAAATGTGCCTAATATAAATTCATCCGTCGTACACTCTTGCGACATTGAATTTCCTTCGCGGTCAGTGGGACGAGTAGGGAAAATTACGTAATGCCTGAGGCTATACTTGTATTTAGGAATATTTTTATCTTATTCATGTAATTATTATCATTCTGTATTCAGTAAGGTTAAACAAATAAATGCGACGATGATGACAAAAAGAAAAATAAATTAAAAAAAAAATGAGTTCAATGGTTGGTGAAGAGGTCCTTTATAAATTACTCTGTATCAGCCCATGTGTCCCAATACAGGGCATAGAGCTCCTCCACTATTGTGAGTATTGAGGCCGAATAGTACACCAAGATGGCCTAGTGCGGGTCGGTGGACTTGGCACACCAAAGAAATTCAAATAAATCGCTATGGTATTTATGTTTCCTCGCGATGTTTTCCTTTGCAGTTATAGTGCGGTGATTGACTATTAATACACACATGACTACAAAAAGTCAGCGGTGTGCCCTGGGATTCAAATCCGCGACCACCGTGAACATTTTGGCAGCCACGTGCTTCTACCTGCTTGGTTAACGAACCAACAGGCCTGCACGCACTTGATAAATGACTCAAAATCTCTAAAATAAATACGTGGTCCCTCTAGGTTTCTAAGATATGTAAAGTACTGTATCCTGTAATGGAAAACTGTGATCGACTCAGATTTAACCTTAAACATAAAGAAAGCTTATGCTAATAGTAGGATATACATAGATTAATTTAATGCTACAAATATCATAGCCTTTAAATTAAAGATCATAGTCTACATTAGAGGTTCTAATTTATTTTACTTATTGAATAAAGTGTAAATTATAAAGTGGTTCGATTATCTTTGTAAACGTTTTGTTGCACAGTATATTCTTAAAAGAATAAATTAAGTTTCTGTTTCCTGTCTATAGAGGTGTATATTGTTTTCTGTTCTGTCTTGTCTTGGTCATGTACTCGTAATTGTTACGTCATTTTGCGATAATATATTATTAACACAAATTCTAACGAGTTTAATTGAAATAGTACCCAAACCCAATATTATTTAACCGTTTTATTTTAAAAGGGTACAATTATCGATAATTGCACCGACAAAAGATTCGAAACTAATATCAAGAGTTACAGAAACTATTCGATTTATTCTGCCTTTGTGATTCTCCTTTACACGGCAGCTATAAATTAATTTAATTCGCTTCCATGGAAACAAAGTATTGAACGTACATAAATGTGAACAGATATAACTACTTTTATTGGTATTTCTTTATTGGATTTCTTGTCATTGCTGTTTGTAATTAAAGCTACAATATTATTATCAAACAACTTAATAAAAACTAATAATCTCAAATAACCTCCAGCATATGTAGAACTAAAATAAAAATAGTAATATAAATTATAATATTATTATTAACTACCTTAGTTGCGTAGTTGTACTACAGTATGGTTACAAAGCTGGTGTCTCGGGTTTGAATACCAGGTAGGGCAAGAGATATTGGATTTTTCTATTCATTAACAGCCCTAAGACAGGAATTTGTGCCTGATATGGCGATAGGGTCGCCTCTTATCACATCATAAGACGGTATATGTATAATGCGAAATGTGGATGCCCTCAGTCTTATACGCAACTCTACCTACCCCTTCTGGGAAAAGGCGTGAATTTATGTAGGTAATATAAGTAAGTACATATAAATAAAATCAGTTCATCGAATTTTGCCACGTCCGCTATAAATATAATTACATGCTTTCGAAAGCTGACATAATTTGCCTCATTTTACACGCGTTTGATTCGGTCACTGCGGTCAAAGTAAATTATTACGATAAAATATATCATTATTTAAAACTGGGTCAACATTAAATTATTTGTTTTCTTTTAGCTAGCTCAAAAGTTATTATTGGAGCAATAAAGTGAATATCACATATGAGAGAGGGCTTAAAGTAGAGATAATTTTAGATATATTATTGTTATATATAAAATAATTTATTCACATTAAAAATTATGTTAGCTTTATTGGCAAAGAAGGCATATACGTACTATTAATCAATTCATTATGTTCGATGAGACATAAGTTGTTAAGTCTCATTATTTCCAGTCGTTACTCTGGCTACAATCGGTAGATTAAAGGTAGATAGGTATATCTATCTTTAATTCACAGAGCATTTACTCTGATGATTGACGGGAGATACAGACAGTACCGCAGGACCAATACAAGCGGACTGTCTCATTTTATGAGAGACCTACCTCAAGAAAAATATAGTTTAGTATAATGATTGTTACTATACTATGAAATATAAATAGAAATTTTGGAAAGTTCCCAAACCCTATTCTTTTCCGCAACAGAAGCTAGTGAATGAGCGGGCTGAGCAACACAGTTTACGACGGGAATAAAACACCCGTAAAAGAAGGATTTACCCTTCGCTTTTCGCTTTTTTTCTAATATTAGCAGGGTTGAGGTGCTTGAAATAGCATTGTAGCCAGATCCATTGACATAATGAGACTTAACAATTAACATCTTATGTATCAGGATGGCGAGCGTAGTGGAATACCAAGCATGGCTTTGTAATTATTGGTTATGATGGATTTGGTGCGGTCCATGAGCGGTCGTATCGTTTACCATTAGGCGAATGGGATACTCGTCTCACCATTTATTTTTTCAAAAAGTTATTACATTTGGAAAGAATATAAAACATGTGAACCGTCTGGCAGTAATTTTACCAATGACATGTGACATTTGCCCCGACGCGGCAGTCTGTATTTTACACATTTTATCCTCAAATGTAAAATGCACTATCCCTAGGCGACGCGTGGTGACAAATTCTAAAGCCACGAAAGTTTTGCAGTGCACTCATAAATAATGAAAAATATTCTACTGTAACAGAAGTTCCATTAAAATAACATTGCTGAAAAAATCGAATATTTATGTATATATTTATGTTACTTCTCTAGTCACGTGTACATTTCCTATGGGACCGAAGCTTGTACGAGCGCAGACATCCATCAGAAAGAACATTGTAATCCTTTGGGTACTTTTTGTTTTGTTAATAGAAATACAGTTTTTTATTCTCTCAATAAAATATGATGTAGACATTTAGATTTGTGTTTTGGAATGCATATTTGTGACAAAGGTATGATTTATTATTCAATAACATGATTTCTGGGCAGTATGGTTATAGATTCAACTTGGTAACAACAACAATTGTAAAAAGTATATGTTGTCGTGTTGATAACAAACTAGACGGGAATAAAGGCAGGTATAAATCCTACGGTATTCTACTGTATTCTTATTTAGAAATTGTTACTTTTAATGATAAAGAAAAACTACTTATTTTCTACCCATAAACATCTTGATCAAAAAATTTATACGTGAAGTTAGTGAAACACTGTGCTCGGCGTGGTTTACTACGGCTTAAGAGTCTTAAGCTTGTCTTAAGACCTTTTAATCATAGAAGAACCTCGTTTCCTGTAGTGGGACTTACATAACCGATTGACAGCCTCAGTGGCGCAGTTGATTAGATGCTGAGGTCGGGTATTATTGAGTCCGAAAAGTTTCGCGTAGTTTTCGACACCAGGACGCAAGACTTCATTGTTCTTAATATGGGGTCTGAACTATATACCGGGTATCTCAAGACTGCTACCGAAAACGAAGCCGGGTGGTAGTTTTAGTGGCTACAAACACATTGCAATTAAAAATTTCGCAAAGAAACGCGACAATTATTTTTTAAGATTTTTTAAATATCGTCATTTTTGGGTGATAAATCCATAGTTTATGCTAAAATAATAATTTAAACTCTTTTATACCTTAGAGTATTAATAAATAAAAGGGTATACACTATTATTTTAGGAAAAAAATGTATTTACCACCCAAATATGGCAAAAGGAAAAAAATAACAAAAAAAATGTCACTTTTTTTTCAACTTTTTCTGTTGCATTGTGTCTGAAGTCGTTTAAACTGCCACCCGGCTTCGTTTTCGGTAGCAGTCTTGATATACCCTGTATATGTGACTATTGGGTGTATTTAGTTTTTGAATGAAGATAAGAAGTGCCGTCAATCCTTATTAGGGCAACTGAGTATACTAATCAAGAATCAAGAAGGGAACCTATGTACAGTATATTAGATTATCCAAATAAATATTTATACCAGTTTATATAAATACAATATAAAGAAGAGTACATTAAAATAAATACACAGCTTGTAAATTCAGCAGTGAATTTCGCAGGAAACACGGAAAAACTATTTGAGCAACAAACCGACGCTAAAACATAGAACAAAGTGCTAACCGCGTCTGAAAAACACAATTTACCGGCAAAAAACCCGGGTATTAAAGTGCTTTGGACTTCTTCCACAACTCGTCTTGTTTTTGATAAAGCTTTAGAAATATTTTCAGGTTAATAAATTGAGAAATCTGTCTTGCTGCGATTTACTTAGGGATAAATGAAAGCTATTTATCATAAGAAATTCAATTTGAATAAAAAAGCTCGGTGCAATTTACATGCAGATTGAATTATTTGAATTTATTAATATTAAAATATCAATAACAATATTTTTATAAACATTTTATGCTTCAGCTCTTACAAAATCCTTTGTTGACGAAACACCTTTGTTCTTAAGATTAAACATACATATTATAATATTAAAGATGACATACATCTTTAATATTACAAAATTCGTTCTGCGATAAGAGCTAAATTTATAAAGGATAATAATTTTAAAACTTTTGAATCTTTTCAATATTAACTAAGCCCAAAAAGCGTTTTGCACTAGTTGTTAGAGATCTTCTTCGCCTTCTACCAAAGGGCGTAAATTACTAAATGAAGACTGTAAACTCTTAACTTTGGCTTCTAGTTAGACCTTCGTACGTGTGTATGTGTGTATTGATAGTCAATCACCACACACTACAACGGTGAAGGAAAACATCGTGAGGTAACCTGCATACCATAAATAATTTGTAAGAATTTCTACAGCATGTAAAGTCCGCCAAACCGCACTAGGCTAGCTTGGTGGACTATGGCCTAGCCTTTTCTCAATCATACGCTCAATTTGTAGAGGAGGCCCGTGCCCTGCAGTGGGACGTATATGGGCTGATATAGTACAGTATAGTTATATAGGTACTGTACCAGCCCATTATTACCCATGGCTCAGAACAACACTCCTCCACAATCGATAGCTCGATTTACAGCTACCAATTGAGAATAAAGTTAAAACTCAGCGCAATTTCCATCTCATTTATATTACCTCAATTTTTATTTTATCCCTAGTAATACTCGTAGTATAATTGTGAAAGTATGTTAGGATGTATGGATGTTTGTTACTCTTTCACGCAAAAATGGCTGGCTGCTTTTGCTTAAATTTGGTATAAATAAGCGTAGCTGACAATCTGGATTAACACATAGGCTACTTTTTTGCCCAAAAATTAAGTGATTCCAATTGACGAATGAGGTATTCAATAAAAATATTAGCTACTCTTTCACACTTGAATGGATGGCACGAGGCAGAATGTAATTGAACAGAACGGGATGAAATGGGACGGAACAGGAAAAGCAATGTAGTCGACGGCGGTCAAATTAAAATATATTTTAAGTTTAAATATAAAACAGGAAATACATATGTTTTTGAAGTGGTCTGGATTGAATAATTATTTGCACCCGGGCGAAGACGGGCCCTTCCGTTAGTAGAAATAAATTTCACCAAGAAAAATATTTGCGGTGAATAAAATTTACAAGTTCCACCGTACCAGGAAGTGGAGATCCACTACCTTGTTTATAGTGTGGAGTGTAAGCAATAAACTTGTTATTAAGTACCTTTTATGCTGTTTTTAAATGTTATATTCTCGTGCAAAAATATTACGGAGGAAAATTTAGGTTTGATATTGTTAGCGGTTTTAAAAGTTGTGCTTAAAATTTGCTAAGCCCGTGTTGGAGTATGTTTTTGTAATAGTTATGACAAGGGCCAGAAAATTAATGTACAAGTATGATTATGAAATGTAAAACATCTTCTTGTCTTTGTTATGTCACTTTTATTTAGGTTCGTACATGGGTTCGAGGACATTCATTTTATCAATTTGATTTTTATTAAAATAATTTTGTAATGATTTAGCATCAATTTTTTTTTTCAGAAACATCGTCACGCCTATACAGTATTATGAAGCTTGTGAGTAAACTTTTATATGTACCGATATTGATACCTATATTGGCGACATTATTTTGGGAAAATCTCGGGCCTTCAGGTTTTCCTCAATTTTTTCCTGTCTTTTACCGTTAGATCGAAAAATGCCAAGTTACCTCTGATATTATCAGTCTCAAAAACGTCAAAAACACTGTACTCACAAAAATGTCAAATAATTAAATTTCAAATAAAACCAGATCACCGCCTAAAAGAAACATCGTGTGCATATTGAATCGTATTTGGGACAAAGCTAATGAATGCACGGAAATAAACAGACCGGCTACCCATTAACTAAATACCAAACGAAATGAGCGTTTGAAAGTGTGGATCTAAATTAAATACAGCTTGCCCTGTCCAAAAATACACGGACTAAAAATATTTTTGTTAAAAATAGCTCAAAGCATAATGCAGAGAAATCGCGGTAAAAGCTGTGCAGCGTAATGCGTTGGGATAGTGTGAAAGTTTTCACTTGTTTACAGTTTTGCTTGTATTTTTATATAAATATAAAGATAACGAGGGAAATTGTTATGCGCTTATGTATTAAGAACTGGATGGAAGTTATTTGTTTTAGTTCTTAAATGTTTGTTTTTCATAATTCAGCAACAGTAAATACACTACTGGAGATTGGCGTCTCTGAATGATGAATATGAATTAATTGATTGAAAAATATGAATTAGAATGTTTAGTTTGAATTAACAAGCAAAATGTATCCGTAGTAACATGCGAAAACATGTAAATGTTAATTAGTCAATTATTAATGTCAGTATTATAAGTTAAGATGCTGTTTGTTTTCCGAATAAAATAAAATAAAACTAAAAATTCTTACATCCGCCTGTCAGGAGTGGTATGCATTTATCGTCTTCTGCCAATTTTATCACGTCGTCTACTCATTTGAGGAGATTTCTCTAACAAAAGTGAGTGGTGGCTTGTTGGTAATGGACTTGGCGGTTAGTCTACGATTCGAAACGAAATTACAATATACGAACGTTCGACGTCTGAAGAGAGTTATAAGTTTCCCACTTGTTTTATCAATATATCTTATATATTTGGTTGAGAGTACGTCTCAAACATTTTGAGGAGTAAATAAGCACATTCGTTTCGGATAGAGTAAGCCCTAGATGCTAACATTTAAGCGGTGTTCGCGTGTTGAAATCCCATGACGCGCCTGTCACTCTTCGGAGTCATGTATTGATAATTTATCACCACGCACTATAATGGCGAAGGAAAATATCTAAAGGAAACCTGCATACCATAGCAATTTGAAAATCTGTGCGTGTGTGCGTAAAGTCCGCCAACCCGCACTAGGCGTGATGGACTATGGATATAGATATGGCCAAGCCCCTCTCAATCGTACTCTCGACTGCAGAGGAGACCGTCTCCGTGCAGTGGGATGTAATATGGGCTGATACAGTAATAAAATATATCATGAAATTGCGATGAAATATGTTATTATTTTATTTATATCATTTAACGACTACGTTGACAAATGTCTTTTACCATGAAATTAAGAACATTTCAATCTATGTAAACAGGACTATATAAACGATATAAACATACTCCTAGATATCAACTAGCAGTTGCACGAAATAGAAAATACATGTTTAAATAGCCCAACAAATTTCATACCGTTTTGTGAATATTGGGTATTACAAATATTTGCTCCAAACGGTTTCAGTGTTCAAATATTGGAAACGTTTACTATAAAATATTTTTTTTTTTTTATACTCGGTTGTATCTCTATAACTTGTGTATGTTTTGTCATCATGCAGCCATCTAGTTGGAAAATAATAATCGAAATGATACTGCAATATGCACGAACGACATTTTGGTAATTCTCAGCCCGGGGTCAGGAATATGTGCCCGATATGGCGATACTCTCGCCCCCTACCACATTATTGGACGGAACATATAAGGCGAAATGTTGCTGTCCTTGTAGCACCTCTGTTTACCCCTACTGAGAAAAAAGCATGAGTTTTTGTATGTATGTATAATTGTATATATGTAAAATTTTGGTCCAAAATTCAGTAATTATGCAATAAATTCACATAAAGAAGAAAATAAGAAAGCCTCCATGAATTTTAATAAAGTTTTGAAATGAAGTCTAATAGAATTCACTTAAAATGTCCAAATAAATAAACAATTGCTTAACATTTAATATTCAATACAGTGCATAACCCTATCATGCAATTTTAATACAAATAATAGAGCGGTGCACAAGACTAGGGGTCGAAAGTGGCGAGACGACGTAAAATGTATTCCCACGGGTAATCCCGACGGGTTTTATCGGCTATGTCGGTAGCGTTTCTCAGAGTGCGGTCTAGTTGACCCTCTTGAAGTAGGATTTAGTCTTGTATTACTTTACAACGCTGCCCTTCTATTTCGTTGTTTTGTGGCTTAGAAGGGTTAATATTTTTATACAGGTAATGGAATATAGAATAACTTGTCACAAGAAAGGAAAGTCCTATAGTGATTTTAATAAATATGTGGCGTTCTTGATTTAGACTGTTTATTTATTTTTAGAAAAAATATCAACAATGTGTTGATTGGCGGGGGAAAATCATAAAGCTAACGATTGATCTGAACGAAAGACATATATCATGGATACCTAGAACTAGGTAAGAATGTGCAAAATAATAACGTAATCATCAAACCAATTTCTTTTTCTTTCATGCCAATTTCAACTACTTAATATACAAATCATTATTTCAATTTAGAATGTTCAAAAACTCACCGACAGTAGTACATGAAGCAATACACAACTCGGAACAGCCCGCGAGACAGCACTCGAACTAACAAACACAAGTTTAAATGAGGAGCCGCCGGGTAAGCCGCGTCCGCGCTAAGCTAGCGGAGGGTACTCGTCGATTATTTCTTTACGACTTTTTATTTTAATTTTACTCATAATTTATAAATACCGGCTGTATCACATGATAATGCGTGTTAAATCTGCGCATTGATTAAAAAGTTTGTATTGTACAAGTTTTTATTCTAGTCTGGTTCTCGTAGGTTATGTCGAAATTTTTTATATCCAGGACACATTATTCCTTATATTTTTTTTTATTAGAATAAATGGCGAGATGAGTATGCCGTTCGCCTGATGGTAAACGATACGATTGCTCATGAACAGTAGCAAAACCAAACAACACCTTGAATTACAAAGCAATTCTTGGCATTCCACTGCGCTCGCCATCTTGAGACAAGATGTTAAGTCTCAATATGTCCAGTAGTTACTCTAGCTACCGTGTCCATCAATGACTGCGGTGGTTCCTACCCATGCGGCTTCTCATATATGAGAGACCTACCACCAGTAAAGAAGAATTTTAATAATTGATCTTAATGACATTTCAGGACTGTTATCAGTGTTATAATGGTGAAGGCGGCTCGAAAACATAACATATTTAATTAACATATTTTCTACATCTACCTACAAGTTTATTAGTCTGTTCACTAAAGGAGTTTGCGTATAATTATTTTGGTTGTATGTTCCTAATTTTCCAATATACAAGCCAGTTTATTTGAGATTATAAATAACCTATTCTGTAGTTAATTAAAACCGCTCATTGTGATGGTTTTCCTCCTTCTTGCCTTTGACAGCAATTTTATCGAATTTCGGCAGAGCTGCTTCGGTTTTCGTGTATGTTTTTGCGTAAACGTAATTAACCAGGTTTTGATGGTAAATTTTATATAATATAATATTTCTGTGTTACGCTAACTCATTAAATAAAATAATCGTTAACTTTAAAGGCATTCTTTGTCAAAATTCTTCATATACGAGCGCAATGCCATGCCAACCATTATAATTCATGGTGTTTTTTGGTTTTGCTACATGAGCGATCATATCGGTTACCATCAAGTAAGCGGCTTGGTCGTCTCGCCAGACATAGCTATAAAAATGCCATGAGGTTTAAAACAAATAAACCCTTAGTGTTCCAGTATAACTTAATTCTATCAATTTACTCGAAGAGATAAATATACAACTGGTGAAATTATAAATAAGGACTTTGTGCAACAAGCATAAAAATTAAAAAGCACTGCAACTATATACTTAAGGGTTTGAATAGTATTAAGTTTTTAAAACAAGTACAGTTAATTTATAAAACTGACATATGTACTCTGATGGTCAATCTGAAAACTAATTACGAAGCATTCACTGAATACGCATTTCAAATCGAAGTCAATATCAAAAATTGTATTTTTCACACAATAACTTCAAAACACTACGATGCTCGCAGAATGTGAGCGGAATTCGAATAATATTGGTATTCGACAGCGATCCGATATCGAATAGCTCAATGGGTACACCATTATCATTTGGAAAATTCGGCTAAGTCCTGTTTATATTGTGAGAATTCCAGGGACGTTGAATGTTTGTGTCACGGAAATATGTCGTGGTGGATTTTAGAGTCATTGAATTGTATTAGGATGCTTATAGCACGCATCAGTATAAAAAGGTTTGAGTGGGACAGAGTTATTACGAACCTATTCCAAGAAGCTATTTTATCAATACAAAATGTTATGCTGGCTAATACAATTTTTATCAAGGAAATAATAATGGTTTTCAGTTTGCGGATCTTTCTCTATCTATAAGCGTATCTTTTAATACATATAAACACACGATAGCACGTACTGACATAAAAAAACATAATCCGCATAATATCCGCAAGCACTAAAAAGTAAAAACCCAACATCTAGATTTCTGTGGGCCTTCAAATATGAGTATTGTACGTGTACTGAACATTAATGGTATACCGAAACTGTAATAGCACTTGAATAAAAATATGTTTTTTCCTTTTATCAAAGCCATAATCTTTTTATTCAGGAATTATCCTACTAGTAGGTAGGTGTATGAGAAAGTTAGTGTGTTTGTTCTCTTCACGATCAAACCACTGGACCAATGTTGATGAAGTCTCGCATGAAGGTGGCTGGCATCTTGGATTGACTCATAGCCTACTTTTTATCCTGACAAAAGAATGCCCATTTTACTGTGAAACTTCAATGAAACCTACTTTTTTTGTAGGGCAAAACGCGACCCAGGTCCGGTTTTCTTGGAGAAATAAACTTGAACTCCAATAAAAAATATTTTCTTGTCTTCGGCTCTGTGAACAAACTGTAAAAAGTGATGTTAATTACTTTATTTCATAAAAGTCTATTGCCCGGTATAGAACATGAAAATGTTTAGACACAAATCGTAAGAAATGCTTTAATTAATTTTAAGCTGTATTGGTATCGGGATCAACGATATTTTCTACCGATACTATAAATTAGCATTCTCCTTTTTACAGTTCCAGTTTCCCGTGGGATTTGCAAGAAATTAAAATATATCCAATACCTTTTCAAACTCAAAGGAATGAAATCGGAAGTATAAAGTACGGCAGTGACGTGGATTTTGAATGTTTAAAACAGTTATGCGAAATAGTTCGATATATATATATATATATATATATTTATTTCCTTTGTAGGCAGACGAGCTAGCGGCCCGCCTGATGGTAAGCGGCTACCGCTGCGCATGGACCTCTGCAGTGCCAGGGGGCCAACACAACAAAGTCGCTGTCCACCTTAAGGACAGTACTCTCTCTAATATCTAAAGTGTAGTAAGTATTTCTCTAAACTCTCTTTAATTTCTAAATTGGACTGGACTCAGTACTCGGGCAAAGCCGAGCCGGACAGCCAGTTATATAGATACATGATAAGCTCAGTTGGTTTTTGTTTTAAACATCGGCACGTGACCGGAATTCGATATTAGCTGTGTATTTTATGAGTTGAAATTATACAACATAAATTGGATCAAATAAATATTTTGTTAGTGAGTTATTTATTTATCAAAAATGGTCAAGATGTATTGGAAAACTTTACTACTTCAGAATAATTAAACCTTAAATTGTTAACAGTTTCGGTGGCGTAGTTGTGCTACGGTGCGGTTACAAAGCTGAGGTCTCGGGTTCTAATACCGGGTCGGGCAAAGTGATATTGGGTTTTTCTTTTAATTACCATTCTATAGTTAGGTATTCGTACCTGATATGGCGATATACTCGCCTCCTATCACTTTATGGGACAAAATACGAGGCAAAATGTGGGTGGGCACTTCATCCTACCCCTGCTAGGAAAACAAGGCGTGCGTTTATGTATGTAATATATGTAGTTAATGTAAATATTTAATGATGAATAATATTCAATGGAAACATACTATTATATTTTACTGTTATTAATACATGTTACATCCATTTTTAAATATGTATATTTGTAAATGGAAGTACAAATATATTTGGAAATAAAATATATCTTAACATAGAATGAAAGAGACTCAAAATATATATTTTTATATTTGCTAGTAGTCGGAGCCAACTAAATAAATAATAATAAACCAAGAAATAGGAAAGTAAGTAAACCAAGAAATAGAAAGTCCAAGCCAATACTATGGAGCCCACTCGGAGCGTCCACAACAGGGAATTATTGCAGTTGTAGAAACCACTCGAATGTACTAGACTCAAAGATGAAGCCGGTAGGAGCGGTGCATATTCTGGCGCAAACTTTCAAGTTGATACATACATACATATGTACATACATACATAAACTCACGCCTTTTTCCCAGAAGGAATAGGCATGGAAGGAATAGTGCCTGCATCCATATCTCGCCTTTAATGTTCCGTCCCATGATGTAATAGAGAGCACGATAGCCTATCGCCATATCGGGCACAAGTTCTTGAATCTGAGCAAGTTACAAGTTCAAGTTCAAGTTGATGCGATGTCTTTACTCGACAGTTATGAATGGTGGTGTTGTTCATTAATAGCAAGATTACGTACTATTGTCTGAGCTCACAGTCAATTGATAGTAACAAAATCACTGCTCTGTGGCTGCTTCAGTGTAGTTTAACTACGGTATGATGACAAAGCTGAAGGTTTGGATTCGAATCCCAGGTCAGGCGAAGTGCTATTGGATTTTTCTATTCAATATCAGCCCGTAGGCAGGAATTTGTGCTCGATGTGACGATAGCCCCCTATGCTATGGGACGGAACACACAATTCGAAACATACGAGGGTTTAAATTATTATTTTATCAAAAACTTAGGGTCTACCCCCCAAACAATAATTTAAACAATTGTTTCTTGAACAATTATTTTGGAAAAATCTATATATTGACCACCCCAATACGATGACATTTAAAGCATCACCAAAAAATCGTCATGTCTTTTATCGAATTTTGTTGTTGTATTGTGTCTGTAGTTACTAAAACGACCACAGTTTTGATACATCCTGTATAAAAAAGTCGATATTAATTTTAATACTACAGTGACTTTTAAAAGAAACAAACTTAAGAATCGGCAACGTCTCAACAAGTGCAGAAGAAAAATATTCGTATAACAAGTCAAAACAAAAGTAATAATCCTACGAGTAAGTTCAAGTGAGATGTGTATTTTTCAATGGAAAAGGTATTTTATAGTTTCAATATCAACGAAATATTGTCTTTGATGAAGAAATAATATAAAATAAAACGTGTTAATCTATGTGTTTTTTTTATTCATAGATGTAGTTTATATATGAGATTTAAACTTTTATGTTGATGATCCGTTTATACATATTTAATTATCTTTTACTGGAGATCACTGTGTCAGTATAATTACATTAATTTTATAAAATAGTGAAATATGGATAACTGTCACAAATACCTGGAAATTGTAATTGTAGTTAAAATTAATAAATAAATTACAATAACCACTGTAAGAACCATATTCTCAATAAATATGTTTCATTTTCAAATAAAATCTTCGGTTTCTTAAAACCGAAGTGAATAAATAATAAATAAAATCAGTAAATAATAGTTCTATTTCAATAAAATCTTTAATTTTGTTTTAAATTTACAATTTCACCAACATGTAAAAGTTTGTTTATCCTGGTTTATTCGATACCACACTACAACTACACAATGAAATATCATGAATTTCGTTACGGAGAACGTTTGTGTGCATCTTTTTTAATAATCTCTCATTAAAACAATTTCACGTAAGTTTCTACTAGAGAATACATGACATTTTATATATTTTTCAAGTTTAATGTTCAACCTTGAATATGAATTTGTAACTTTTGGTTATTCAAAGGGCAATAAAAACTGCGAAGCTGACCGGGCTTTGTGAAGATTTAATTTTTCATACGTGATATGGACTTTTTGTGGAAACATTCGCAAAAAGAATAATTCAGGCTAAATGAAGTGCGAGCGATTTTCAGCTAGACTTCGCTCATGGTTTTACTCGGGTCTGATTTTTATTTTACAGCGAATTTTTATGTCTATGAAATGAAATATTTCTTAGCTATTATAAGAAAAAATTGTATATTATACCATGACAAATTAGCAGTCGAAGTAAGAAGAACAGAATATTGTGCATTGGGGTAAATTCTTTAATTCTCTCTCTCTCTCTGGTATAATTTTTTATTCTTTGCAGCAAGATTATATCATAATTTAAAGCTTTTCTCCCAAGTTCCTTTTAAGGAAACTGAGATTGAGCAAAATTAATATTTCCGAAATTAAGAAGGATCTATGTTGTGAATCACCCGATAACAGGTTTGAACCAAGTCGTCACTTACAGTCACTGTAACTATGAAGACAATGCGCTCAATATTAAATTGTTTATAGCCTTGAAATTAGTATTACGTGCTTGATAACTCTCCTTTGTAGTACAATTTTATGAACTGACATGCAGACGATATTTTTTTGTGAGTATTTAATACATAATCAAACCTTTTTTTCATATTTCACATAGGGACTAAAAGATTTCTGATTTATTTCTCGGTATGTTTTTATTCAAAAAGTTTTCACAAGTAGCGTTAAAATACAATAGTTTATGTTTCTACTCAGAATTTTTTTACAAATTGCGTATAACGCAGTTTTAACAGAAGAGGTCAAGTAACCATAAACTAAATAAACTGGTTTGATGATGCAGTCATACTATGGTATACGGTTGCACAGGTGAGATCTGAGATTCGAATTCCGTGACGGTCAAAGTAATATAGGATTTTTCTATTCATTATCAGCCTATAGCCAGGAATTTGTGCCCAATATGGCAATATTCTCGCCCCCTATCACATCATGTGACGGAACACAAGGCGAAAGGTAGGTGTTTTGATAGCTCCTCTGCCTACCCCTTCTAAGATAAAGGTTATCTTATATTAATAAATATACCCAACAGTCATACAAATGGTTTTGACTCTTGAGGCTAAATAATTAAATAAACCCATTAGTTACATACATAGTCCTGACCCCCTGAAATTCTAAGGCATTGGACTAAAGTTAATCCCTCGCTAATCCGAGTCTATTTGTAAGCCCTAGAAATATTAAATATACAAGTATTTGCATCCACTCTGATTTTAAATAAATATACAAATACTTTCTTTCCTTCTTTTTCCTTCCCGTTCCTTTCCAGATTTTATTTGCTGGCAACACATCAATGATCCAAGCGTTGTGAATATTCATGGGCGGCAGTGATCACTTACCTGTGAACTATTTACTCGTTCGCCGGACCTATGCACTAAAAAACTTGAAAAATTCTGACTTTATTCCCAATCTCGCTTCAAAAACATAATCTTGTTATTAACAGTAACACAATTTGGAAATGAAACGAAACGCAACTAATGGAATCACTAGGCACCGAGTTACAGACTGAATTAAAACGGCGAATCAACTCAGTATTAGGAAATAAAATTCTATTATAATTTTATTTAGATGTGTTTTTTTATATATTTCAAAGATCCGGCAAACGAACAAACAGCTCATTTGATGGTAATTGATCACTGCCGCCCATGAACTTCCACAACGTTTAAATTATAGGACATAGATGTGTATCTATATTTATGATTTTATTTTAAAATAAAGCTGATATTTTTAAGGCTAATTGTCTCATGATATTAAGGCTATAAAAATAATACACAAACATAATAATTACAGTTTATTTTCGACTAGAAACTCTTAGTTAAACACAGTTGCGGCCTTCCCTTTAGGGGCTAACGAAGCGGCCATAAGAAACGCTGAGATCATAGAAAATATTATTTACAGTACATAAATGCAAAATAACATTTCTTAACATTAAATCAAAATGGAACGTAATATGTGACTAGAATTACAGTGAGCCAATGTATTACTATACATAAGTAATTAAAAAATACCCCCAATACATTAAGATCAACTAACGCCCGAATACTGGAACGCCATTCAAATAATAAGTTGCTCTTAACAGCGTACGGCCCACTTAGCCAGTACATTTAATCGGGATTAACGTAGTTAAGCGCAACTTATTTTAAAGTTGCGTTCCAGTATTCGGGCGTAAGTCTTGTGTCATGCGTATCAGAAACTACGAGATACTTTTCGCTCTTACAAAAACCCAGACACGGAGTATCACAAAATCCCAGATCCGAGACAAATACTTCTGTACAAATATTTGTCTTGGTGCGGGAATCGAGCTTGAGGTCTCTCGTATCACAACCCAACACACAAAACAACAATAATTGATAACGTTATAAATAATAAGTATATCCAACAACCATACACAGCCTGATTACATTCAGACACGACTCTCGAGTCATGGGTATTGAAACATCGAGACACTTTGGTCTCACAACACCTAGGACCTAAACAAATACTTGTAGTTTACACAAATATTTGTCTCATCGTAGGGATTGAACCCGCAGCTTCTCTTTTCAAGCAAACTACACCCAGTAACCGTACACAGAAACATACTATTTTAACACATTTGGATAATCTTTTCATTATTTGGATAATCGTCCCAACGATATTGGCAAACCCCAACAGCTCAAGACATCATTACCATACAAACTTTTGAGACACTATTTTACTATCTTTGGTATAATAATCTCGTTCCATACTTAACGATGAAAATGACGGAATAAGGGCCAGCAAACTGAGACGGTATAGCAAAGGGTTAAATTTTTTGACAACAGATTTTTAAACTTAACTAGTAGGATTACGACATAAATTCCAATTGCAATTTGTGGCATCGAAAGACATTTCTCGATGCCGCAACATCAATTTTACATTGAAATTTATGTCGTATTCCCACCTAATAAGTTTGTATATCCTTTGGTAAAAATTAAATTCTTTCCCATTCCGTCACTCTGCGGTGGCATTAAAACGACAACCAAGTAATAATAAGTAAGACTTTATAACACGTCCTACTCAAATAATGACACCAAGTGCACATGATATGGGAAGAAGAGAAATTTATATTTTTTATTATATTTATATACATTCAAACTAATTACTAATACTACTAGGTTTGATAAGATTAAGTTAAAGTTGAATGAGTCACTTCTGTACATAATTATTAATACATTTTTTCTTATTCTAAACAATGATATAAGCTGTATTATAAAGAATTAGAATTACGTCAAAGCAAATAATATAAGTTTTATAATTCCAAGCATACAGATATAGACATAGATTTAACCTAAGGCGAAAATGGCAATAATTTGTTTTTATAGTCCGTTAATTTAATTATAATTATATTTTATCGATAAATAAAAATGTACTGAACTATTCAGTTTGAGAGACATGATATAAAAAGAGCAAGCGGCGCCACCAAACCAATAAGACATTAATTATAAGAACATAAAATATGCATTAGCTAATAACCATTTGCTTTGACGTAATACCACGATTTATATTTCATATAATATCTCTGGCAATAATTATGGCATATACACAAGAAAATATCATAAACCATGAAATATATACACCTAATTGTATAAATTCATTTGGAATGACGCAGTGATATGTGCTAAGATATAATAATTTGATTAATTCTATCAATTTACAAGATTTAATCTAATAAAGTTCATTAGCGCTTTTCCCCATTAAAATTATTTTATCCTAAATATATTATTATGATATTAATGAAAGGGAAAGTACTAAGATACTACGCATAGTGTAATGGCGGGTTTGGAAATAAAATGGACATTAAGAATAAAAATATTACTTACTCGACTACGTTGGAGTGTTTTTAGTTAGAAGGTTGCAGTATAGTCAGAATTTTAAAGACATGTGGGTAATTTTATTTGAAATACACTTTGATTGTCAAGTTAAGATTAAATCGAGAGAAAATCTATACAGAATTTCAGAATTTAAGTTTTTATTTTTCATGTAGGTGCCTATTTAAGCTAAAATATAAGTCGGTAATAATAGTTGGATGGGATAAAAGAACAAATACAAATGAATATTCCATAAATCAAGCAGTAATTTCCGTCAGTTTACCGCATACACATCGGTAAATGAATATATGTAATTGAATTTGAAAAACTAAACTGATAAAAAATGATATTTTGCGGAACACTTTTTCCCTGTTATTTCGACTGAATTTTTAAAATGGATATCCAATATACTAAAAATTTAAAAATTGACCCAGGTATATTTGAAAAATATTCACTTCTAAATTCATTAAATGTTGCAAGCGGAAAGTTAGTTCGTACAGGTTGAATTTTTGTTCTTTAACTTTTCACTGAAATGTATGAAGTATACATGTAGTTTTAAAACTAGTTTAGGAGCAACATCGATGTGTAGAAATTGTTGATGCGAATGGAGACCAATTTGAATGTGCTTGGCAGTATTTTACAATACATTTATGACATAATAGGCAACATTCTTTATTTGTTGCAGTACATTTGGAATTGGTATACACATGAAAAAACATGATAGTACGTAATTGAATATCCACAAACAGATCTACGGTCACTACACATCAGGTAAACTGCAAGAAAAACTTTCTTTGACAAAAAAAGATGCCATTAAAAAACTTTCCTTTAAATCCAGTTATTGAGGGTGTCACATTTCGCAGCGTCTTTAAAATTCTTATAATAGATTTAAGAAAAATCCCTTACCTCTCCAGACGATAATTAAAACCAGTTTACTCTTTCAACATTACATTTCTGTATACCTTACAGATGAATGGGTATTTAATTTATTCGTTGACATTTTTACGAAAGCAGTTTTCATTTACAAAGCCGATTATTTGCTATATGAAGGTAGATGAAAAATTCATTCTTTAAAATATAATTCTTTCTCGTGTGTTAATATTCTTGTATATATAATAAAAGAGATGTTGGAAAATTGGCAATCATAATAAATTCTTATAATTTATGCGTATATCGTCGAAGGTAATACGTTTTGCAAAAACAACACTTTCTAGAAAGCTAGAGAGAATATTATATCATACTTTCTAACATTAAGAAAACCTATTTTTGGATAATTATAATAGAAATTCGTATTAGCATACTCTTTAGTTAAAACTCTTTGGCATAAACACAAGAACACAGACTAAAAATACTGATGCTAAACTTATATACATGATGATTTTATTAATTTTGATTTTATATTTACACGATTTACTTTTCAAATAGACTTAAATATTTACAAAAGTATCACAGGAGTTTTATGTGGTTGTAGATTGGAGATGTGCTATCGAGTTTATAGACAAATTGACAGACGAATTTTATACATCGAACGTGATTGAGTATATGTATCTTTTGTAACATTGACTATCAAGTTATTATTGCTCTAAAATAGTGACTATTCAAATCGTTTATTTTATACATGATCGTATGACTAGATTGTGATTTATACAACTTAATAAATCAATATAATTAAATTATACATCACAATTAGATTCACAAAAAATATATGAACACTATTACTATATTAACACGATGATTATTACTTATTGAAAATGTTTGTTACTAAATCCCACAATATAAACGAATGCGTCGATTTTTTTTCAATATGTGAATATACTTAATTACTTATACTGGTAGCGCAAATATTATTTTTTATTTGCAACAGTCTAATCTTCAATATCTGTTGCTGACTTTCCAACATATTGCTTTTTAATGGATATATTTAACTTTGCCAATTTTTTTTTGTTGCAATGAAAATCTCATATGTGCATTGACTTGTTAACTTTTTAAAGAAAAAATAACAGCCGGGTTGTGTCATTATTAAAATTTGTTAGGACGCTCTACAGCGATAACGGAATCCTGTATACCATAGCGATTTGTAAGAATTTCTGTGATATATAAAGCCCTTCAAACGGCACTGAGTCACTGTAGTATACTATTTGGCCTAACCCCTTTTAAACTTATTCTCAATTATATAAGAAGCCTGTGCCCTACAGTGGGACATGTATGGACTGATCTAATTTGGTAAAACAAAAATTATTGTTGCATTTTGAATAGAACTCCAAAAATATCAACATATGCACTGAATATAAGGTCAATGAAAAGAAAATAATTAAGAATATATTGCGGCAGATATTCAACTTCGGTTCCGCGTGTATCATTAAATTAATCGTTTTTGTCTTAAGAAAACCAAAGGAAACAAAGTCGCGAATTTTTTAACACCATTCATACCGACGAACTCATAAACTCGGGTCTGTAATAAGATCTACACCGGGACCTATAACAGGAGTTTTATAACACCATTTAATATGAAAACATTTTATATAAAATATTATTCATTATTTTATCAATATTGCAATCAATGGTCAGTAGTTACCACAAGTACGAAACTGACAATTAATTGAGTTAGACAACTGTATGCGTCAAATTAATGAGTGGTTTGTGTTCCATTGGCCAGCTGATAGTTACAGCAATTATTATTAATTGGATGTAACGGACACGCAAAATGAATCAACCTATATTTTATAATACACATATTTTAGCGTATAATAAAATCAATGCACATATAACATTTCGCTTTACCTACGACTTCTAAAAATATTTCCATGCATCTAGTATATTTAACAACATTTCTTACGATTAGAATGACATGGATTTACTCTTTCTAATAATTATGAATCTCAAGTTACGTTATAATGTAATTATAATACCAACCCTCTATAGGCCCGATAATTCCTGGAATTAAATCAAGACCAAAGACCTATGAATTAGTTAAAAAAACACTCTTGACAATAAAATCTAACAAACCATTATAATTATGAATTCTTGTTTTATACACACTTGATACATTAATAATAATAAATAAATCATTTGATTATCTTAATAGTTTTTCTTAAGAAGTCCTTGTTTAATCGCGAGCCCATACAGGTGATGTCAAGTCTACGAACCGACGCGACGGATAGAACAGTCTTTGGGCACTAAACGACATCACTTTTGTCAAGTAACCCGTTGTTACTGTTGCCGTCTTCTTGTCAGATGTGGTATTCTCTGAGCGGTCTTACCGATTCTGCTGAAGACCGCGGAGTCGGGTCTACCCCTGAAAGACCGAGAGAGCCGCTTCTACGTACCTGAAAATAAGGTTCAATTCAATACCAAATTTGGAGTTGTGAAACTTAAATCGAGAGAGAGAATTTTCCACCAATTATGTTGTTAATTGTTAATGGTGTTCAGTTTAAAATTACGTAAATAAATTAAAGTTAATTTTAAAGAGACTCGGGTAGAGAAGTTGATTAACGAGAATAATGTGTGATATATAATTACCATGCAAAGTGGAAAACTTTCATCGCTACCTACCTCTGTAAAACGTATGTATTTGTTACACTACATAATATTTTAATATCACATACTTTCTTATACAAATGTGCAGTGGTTATAACTCTATATACCTTCTTCAAAATATCCATAATAATTGAGTATGTCAGACGGTACTCCTAATTGAATAAGCATCAACTTCATGTTTATTTGATTTATCCCAGCCACATCCGAGAACCCGATATGGCTATCGAATCGTAATGAAGTTAAGGGTCTTTGTCATTCTATATCATATTTATAAGGATCTAAGAAGAAATCGGTTTTTGTTAAAAAAATTGCGGAACTTTTTACTTCTATGCCGGTCAAGTCCTAATAGAACCAGTTCTTCTTTAATTACGTCGTCTAATACTATGCATTTTTTTTAAACCATTATCGTATTAGATTAGAGATACTGCGAATTTAATTAATAAGATGGGCATGAATAGACTTAAATGAGTGAATAATTTTATATATCTAATTTCATCCCCAGACCTCAAGCCAGTTTACTGAGTTTATAGTTTTTTAAAGCATTGCATTCAGTTCAAAGGAAAATATTTCTAGATGTAAGATGTGGAAAATCTTGTTCATAAATAATGAACATAAAAATTCCGGAACAGTTGGAAAAGGTAGAATATTTATCAAACCAACCTCTCAAGAAAAAGCTAGGGTATTAAAATTATTTTTCAACTACTGCCTCTTATTTATACCAAGATAATATATAATATAAAAATCACGTTAGGTAAATTTGAAATAAATTCAGATAGTCCAATGTTCATACGGAATTGATTTATTAATCCAAATATTGTAATTAAATATTACAACTAACTTTCTAAATGTATATAGTTTCTTGATCCCAACCATCATCAAAGAACTCACCACTAAAGTCTTAGTTCCATAGTCGGTGACGAAGTTGTCGTTTCTGGTTGGCGTGTTGGCTCTTACGCTCTGGTATCCACAGCAGGGGGGGTACCTCGACGTCAGGATCTTCTTGAAAGCCTCCCGAAACTCCGTGTTGAAGATCGAGTAGATGATTGGGTTGAACGCCGAATTGGAATACCCCAGCCATGTTAGGATTTTGAAGGCGAGATCTGCGAGAAATTTTGATAGTAAGTTAATTTGTACATAATATAACAACACATAAAATTGCCTAACCCCTCTCAATATATTTCTTAATTGTAAATTGATTATGCTCAATATTCACTCTACATGACTTGAAATAAATACGTATAAAGTTCACATCAAATATTCTCTGGTTTCACTCACATAAAACAAAATATTCTTGTAACACAAATTATTTTTTAACAAATAAGCTCCTCTCACGATCAAAAGGGGTCTTCGTCTGAAGTCTCGAATCTTATATCTAATAGGATTTCAAATACTTGTTTCGTGTCAGAAACATGAAACAAAATCAATATTGGAATATTTACAGGCACTTTAAACTGAATTTTAGAGATACTATTACGATAGATTACAATTACTTTTAAATAGCAAAAAAATTTATTTTCTAGGCTAAGTTATTTTTTTTTTATTACTATGAATGGCAAGACCAGCATGCCATTCCTCTGATGGTAAGCGATACGATAGACATTAGAAAGACCAAACAACACTATAAATAACATAGCAATGCCTGGCATTCCAATGCGGTCGCCGTCCTGAGACATAAGATGTTAAGTCTATGTCCATTAATTACTCAGGCTATAATGTCCGCCAAACCGGAACACAACAGTGCATTTACACTGCTGTTTCGTGGGAGAAATAGATATTGTGGTGGTACCTTACCAGGCGGACTCTCACATTTGAGAGACCTGACACCAGTCAAATCAAATCAAATTAACGGACCCTAGTTCACGTTACAAGTTTAAACACTGTATTTACACACGAATTAGAGTAATGTTTATCAATATAAAACTCCTTATATTTATAGCTTCGTCAAGATAATTTGAAAAGAAAGCCTTCAATAAAGTCTCCAATAAAAGTATCCAATTCACTAACTGTTTCTAACTTCGTCACCAAAGTTTACTCTGACAATAAGTTACGTCACGAAAGGGCGAAGAAAAAGTCACTTAGAATACTTTATCGTACAGTAAGATAGACGAACTACATAATGGTTTAATAAATAAGTATGTTTCAATATGAATTGGATAAGTAAAACCTGCATAAGTTTGTATTAAGTTCTCTTAAATTACACAAACTTGTAATGGGTTTGGTATTGATGTCTTTTATTGGTTTTATTGATATAAGCTCACTGATGCTTAAGTGATGTGTGTTTAAGAAGTTTTACATTGGAATTTTTACATATACGTTAAAACATAGAAGAAAATTTAAAATTTGTATTTGGTTGAAATAGCTTTTATATTATAATAGGAGTGAATATGTCTTAATAGTAATCTAAAATCTGTATAATTACATGTGACCTATATATGTCCAAGGACGTAGGCATTGGTACCATTAGAGGTATCTAAACTTTGTCGTGCATATTTACGTGCTAAATGTAATTGGGGGCATGTCTCTCGACATGCTCCATAAAAATGCTAATTGCGGAAAACTTCTATGAGATATTCTTAACAAAAACATACATAAAGTGGATACTTGATCTAGAATTGGAGCCCAGAATCTCATGTAACAAAAGGTTATTAATCTTTCACTAGTAGAATCAGGTAATGTGTCAACACGTTTTCATGTTCGTAGTTATTCAACAGCCTATGTTATTGACAGCCTCCGTAGCGCAGTTGGTTAGACGCCGCCTGTGAAACGAGAGGCCGCGGGTTCGATCCCCGCACCGAGAGAAATGTTTGTGCGGCCCACAAATATTTCTTCCGGGTCTGGGTGTTTGTGAGACCGAAAAGTCTCTCGTAGTTCCTGATACCCACGACACAAGACTCGATCTTAGTGTGGGGTCAGGACTATGTGTGTGACTGTTGGGTGTATTTATTATTATTATTTATTATTATTCATAACAAAATTCTAGGAATATTGAGGATAAACTTTTCGCTTCTTTTGTTTTGTTTAATCAAATGATTTCAATTAGATAGTACTCATATTATTATCTGATCGATATTTTTTGCTTTATATATCAAGTAGCAGTTTTTTTAATTAAGATATAAATATTTTTGTAATCTTACTTCTGATTTATGCGAAAAATTTAGATGGAAACTGTCATAAAGACAAAATCTTTTGTGTACATTGTTGAGACGAGAGCTCGAAGATGAACAAAAAATATTAATGTGATTTTTTATTTGATATGAAAACATTATTTTCATGATTTAATAATCGTCTGTGGAGACTTTACTTGAGAAAGCCAACGGCTTTTACTTTTTTTTATATTTTGTTTATTATTATAAATGATAGCCATATTATTCTTGAGAGAATTATGTAATAGGAAATCTAGAAGAATGAAATAACGTTCTATTTTTTATATTTCAGTTATTTCTATTGGTTTTCCACATATTGGCGACCTATTTGTGAAGCCGTGAAAACGGTTGTGTGTCAGCAATTGCTTGTTGGATCTTTAATGGGATATATTGGATATGGTTATTATACAGGGTATATCAAGACTGCTACCGAAAACGTAGCTGGGTGGTAGTTTTGGTGACTTCAGACACAATGCAACTAAATTTTGTGCATAAAATCGCGACAGTTTTTTTTGTATTTTTTTTTTCTATCGTCGTATTAGGGTGGTCGTAATACATAGTTTTTTCTTAAATAATCGTGTACACCCTTTTATTTTAAACACGCTATAGTACGCAATGCTTTAAATTATTATTTTAGCAAAAACTATGGATTTACCACCCAAACATGACGATATTTATAAAATAATAAAAAAAAAAGTAGCGAATTCTTTGCGAATTTTTTTTTAGATTGTGTTTGTAGTTACTTAAAATACCACTCGGCTTCGTTTTCGGTAGCACTCTTGATATACCCGGTATATGCAAAGCAAAAATAATAATACTTAGCATCAATATTTCAATGCCCGTAATGACTCCATAATTATTATCATTGTACATAACTAAACATTTGACAAATATAATAAATGCCAAAGTGTTTGTTTGTTACACTTTTATGCCCTAACCACATAAAAGCTCATACTGAAATTTCGAAAATAGTATATCTGTCATTTGGAAAAATTACTGACCCCGACGAAAACATATCTAAATTTTAAATTTAACGACAAAGTGTTTACACGAACGAAGCTAAATCTATCACACTCTTCAGCTAAAGGTAGTCCACGGCTGATAAAACCTCAACAAAACATATTTTTTTTGAAGCAACCTAGAATTCTTAATCAAACATCCAGTGTAAAATAATAAAGTCAACTCACCCGGTATACAAGTCTTACAAAACGCCGCAACAATGTTGACGCAGAAGAACGGAACCCAGCACAGCAGGAAAACTCCCATAATAATTCCCACGGTGATCGCAGCCTTATGGTCTGACACGTGGTATGGAGACGAGTGCACGTGTGTATGCACCCGAGTGCGGACTGACTTGGTGCGGTTGTCTGGCATCTGGACTGTCCTGGTCACAGCTCGGATGGACTTGACGTGCTTCTGCGCGTAGCAGTATAGTCTGAAAGGAATGGCTTGGTTAGGATTTGTTTTAATGGTACCTATATAACCTTGAAGGTACGAATCTCGGCCAGCATTCTCCATTGTATCGAATGAGCTCTGCTTGCAACCATATTCGTGGAGATATTGACATTTTTCGTCATGGTTCTTTAGCCTCTTAAAAAAACAATGCGTGTGATTTACGGGCAGTAACTTTTTTTGTATAATATAATAACATGGTTTTAATGATTATCTTTCTTTATCTATAGTTTCTTAAACAATTTATATAAACCTACTTAACGAAATCATTTCGGTTTAGCAACTTTATGTAACACGAGATAAAATACTTTGTGACTTCTTAAAACATGCCGTGTTCACATCAAGTAGGATATAGTCTAGAAATAGTAATTAGATAGGTATCGTATTTTAAAAGATTATCTTAAGACTGTATCCAGTTTTGTGAACCAAAAGGTGGGGTTGTAACCAATGCTACTATATTACGCATAGCTTGGAGACTGTCCCGCCCTCACATCCACTACTATAAGCCAGGATCAACAGTGGCACGCATTGTAATGATACCGAGCATTGAAGCTTGGCTAGTCTCCGAAAATGTCTAACTTGAATTTGGACTTAATGCAACCTTCATTAAGTGGTTCCTATTGCCACTGTA
The DNA here is from genome assembly GCA_023078785.2 of Hyles euphorbiae. Taxonomy (NCBI): domain Eukaryota; kingdom Metazoa; phylum Arthropoda; class Insecta; order Lepidoptera; family Sphingidae; genus Hyles; species Hyles euphorbiae. Next base: position 6,694,553 of record CM041030.1, read on the forward strand.
TCAGCCCATATACGTCCCACTGCAGGGCACGGGCCTCCTCTACAATCGACAGTACGATTGAGAGTGGATTGATTCCTATTGCCACGCAAGGCACTAATTCTAGTCCAGTCTGGACAAAACATATTTCCACAAAGTGGAACCTTCTAATGAGCTCTTCCATCAACCAGGCATAAATAAATAAATCATACAAAATAATTCATCAAAACACGTAAAGTATGCATAACCTTCAAAAGGTCATTTACCGTTACCAACAATAAAAGTCATTAAAATATATTTTACCAACTCATAATTTGTTCATAAAAATTAATCATCCAATTGTAAGCCTTAATTTAATTTTCCATATCATATCACAATAAAGTTTAATAATGGCTTCTGTTTCGTAATTAATAGTATATAATTTTACGAATTAATCTCTGCTATTTGAATACGATAAAAATTAGCTACATTTAATTTGAATTGTTGAATAATTTCGATGCCATTATTTCTTATGAAATCAATTAAATTAAAATATTATTTATTAAAATAGTTTCAAATCGTTTCGAAACGTCTTGTAGCTGTGAAGAAGCGGCGCAAGAAACTCGCTCAGCAATACGAACTGTCTTCTTTTTTCGCTTTTTCATAAGCCATATTACGAGTAAATTACAATGGTTTATTTCATAATTTGGGAGTGATCTGTGTTCACAACTATGCCAATGTATAACATTATAATAACAATTAATATAATTTGAAAATATATGCTTATGATCACATAATAGCATAAATTACAATGTATGTATTTGTGTCGATAAGAGAATCTGCGAAACACATTGCTGTAACACCCGAACTATAGATTTTAGTTTATCCCGCCTTCACACCCACACTGCACTCTAGGACCTACAGTAGCTTGTATTTTAATCACATCGAGCACTTAAGCTCAGCTAGTGTCTGCGAATTACTGTGTGGTCTTTATCCCGAAATAAAATTATTGAAACTGGTAAATAAACGACATATGACGTGTATGGGCTGATACGGTACGGTACGGAGTACTATTTAAATTGCATTGCTTTTACTGACAGGGGCATGTTATTCATTTTGGTTATAAAAACGTTACTTTTAGTGCGGAGATAATGTCTGCTCCATTTCTTTAATGGTAGTCATCAAAGTATTATTTAAATAGTCTTCCATGAGATTTTTTCAAAGGTTAAGTAGTGCTCCATAATTCTACTTAATGAGGATCTGTCATGCTCAGTAGCTGAAGTTTGAGTGTCTTAAAGAATTGGACACGGTCCTGACTTTTGTTATATGGTAATACAGGAAAAAAACTGGTATATAAATTACGCATACTTTGGCTTATATTCTATAATATTTAAATATATTCAGATATACACTTCTATGTCAAATATTTGGAACTTATAGTTTTTTCAAACCATGTTATCTACGTTCATTGCACTTTTTGTGAAAATTCCGATCTCTATCTTGATTTTATGTTACCAAGACATTTATATGCTTTAAAGATTTCTAAAGTAAGTCTATAAATACGTGAACGAACTCCAATACATTTAAGAGCACTACAAAAACCCACTCATCGCTTTCAACGTCGTGGGTTACCTTTAACCAAAAGTGTATTACTACATCTACCCTTTGATCACTCCTGTCTCACAAATTATACCTAGCATCATTCGTATCTAATCCCCTACAAATATTAAGTTACCATCCAATTTTCTATGAAATTGCAACAATTTTCCAATTCAAACAAAAACCCCTTGAAGTGCGGAATGATAGATTGTTGGAGCTTGACTCTTGCCGCTTATTCCGCTGTGTTTCGTACCCGTGGGAATAAGCTGACGTTGATGGATCACATTTTAGATTTTACACAACTTTATTTACAATATTGAACCCGCGAGTATTATCGAAGTGTGTTTGTAACTCTATACAATAGAGCAGCCAGTGAAATTACTACCGTTAATTACTGGATCGAAACTGGTTCCTTTGGATTAAGGTCTTTTTTGTCATCTTATCGGTCTAATAGGGTTCGGCAACCTTTTGAATTAGGAAGGTTAGAAATTACTATTTACAAAATTTCTAAGTTATGAGCTACTTTTTTTTCTAACGACAGTGAAGATGCGTTTCAGAGGGAAGGGGAGCAGTAGAGATGGCTTAAAGATAAAAATATTGCCTAATACTCGTTAATTGATTCAGCATGGTTTTTAAATGTTTATTTTTCAATAAATAATATTGGCGTAAAGAACTAGAGAGCTGCTGCTTCACATCCAAAGAGCCGCATGTGGCTCGCAAGCCGCAGGGTGCGGACCCCTGGTCTAGTGGTTGTTGTGACTTGTTGTCTAGTTGTTGTTGTAACTTGTTTGCATTTGAAGTGGAAGTCGTGGATTCGAAACTCAAGTACTCCACATTTTGCGAGTTTTTCAGTTAAACTTCACATGAGTTATCCGGGACGGGAATTTGTTCTTGGTATGATACGAGTAGATACGAAATAAACATGACGAAATGCGGGCGCCATTAATAGTACGTCTGCCCATCCCCGAAGAGATATATAATATGTAGGTGTTCGAAGTTTTGTAGTTGTTATTTCTTATACATCTTTCTGCTTAATTTTATTCATTTAGCCCGGCTTGTAGCATAGATGCAGAACGAAACTATTTCCTGCGTCCCAAATTACAGGGCGATATTATGTTTTCAGCAATATGAATTCAGGCGTCACAAGTTAACGCTTAGGACTTAATGAGATATTTACCCTGCTAAAATTTGAATATGGAAAGAAATTAGCCTCATTTATGATAAATGGGTGACACAAATCCCGCGTCATGTAAGTTACCGCATAAATTCACGTTAACTTGTTCAGAGATGTGCAAAGGAACAGTTAAACTTTCACCAGAAATTACGAAGTTAAATTGATAGGGGAAAGTATTCTGTCCTTTTCTAACGCATGCAATATTACGTTTGCATTTCAAGACGTAGGAAAGTTTTGATGAATTCGCACGTGCGAGGCAACATCGTATTAGAGAAAATGTATTTACTCAGATGCGGTGATTTGTATTGCTTAGCTTAACGTAGTAAACATGTTCTGTTCTATATTGATTTCATTTTTTTATTGAAATCAAACTATTATTTGCGGATTTTTTTTTACCTATTCTATCCCACTGCTGGGCAAAGTACTCCCTCAACTCCTTCTACTTATCCCTATCAATTGCTGATACCATCCAAATAAGGTCTGTCTTGGAAAAAGATGGTGTCAATATCTCTCTTGATGTCTTTTAGAAATTAAATATAATTAAAAATATATTTGATGTTAATGGTTATCTTCTCCATCTGCCAACATCGTACCTCTTTACGGAGTTACGTTTAAAGCGTGTCAGAGAAAAAATGCTGTATGAATCTACAATCGCGTGAGGGTCTGACATCATTGTAGTCGGAATATTCCGTGGTAACAATGGATTTTGCATTGAAAAACTCACACGAAGTGAATTACTGGAAAGATGAATGCACCACCCTTTTAAATTGAAAGAGCTGTGCTAAAGTCAACACGGTGTGTTGTGGTACATACCATACCACTCTAAAAGATGATGAAAATAATAATTGACATAATATAGACTTTACTATCGATTTAAGTTCGTACATAGTGCCTAAATTTAACAAAGTATCCACCAAATTCGAAATGATTTTCTCAGTACAATTGGATTATCTTTTTTTAACGTAAAATACATGGATAAGTCGGTAATGACATTTGTCGATGTTAACGGAAATGTATTCAAACTAGAAGGAAATGTATAGATTTCCCAGGAATTGTATGCAATGACGGATTACATATGTTTCCTTTAACTTCGATATACAATCCTTAAGGAAGTGTTATGATTTCTAAGAACCACAATAACGATCAAACACACAACAAACGATACTAAATCACAATCTCAAGATAAATATCAAACAACAAATTAAATTCACATTTTCCTCAGTTAGATTTGACAGGTAAAATTATTTTCATTTAATAATGCCTTGAGGCGCCTTCTCTATACCCTGGGTCTGACTGATAGATACTCGCCTAGGCTGGATCTATTTCACTTAGTTCGGTCTAATAACTTCAGTTCAATATCTTGCGAGTGTATTCTATATAAAGTATATGAAGACTTATATCGAAAACGAAACCTGGTAGTTTTAGTGACTTCAGACACAATGCAACTAATAATTTTGCAAAAATGTTTTTTTTTTTTGTGTCGTATGTTTGTTATTTTGCTGTCGTCGTATTTGGGTGGTAAATACATAGGTATTTTCTTATTAAATAAGGTTAATACACCCTTTTATTTTTAAGACGTTGTTGTACGTAAGTTTTAGATTATTATTTTAGCAAAAAATATGGATTTACCACCTAAACACAATATTTAAAAAAATATAACCCGGCATCGTTTTCGGTAGCACTTGATACACGCTAATTAGATATTTATGTGATATATTTATTAAAGGTTTTGGTAGCTTCCAATGAGTTTAAAAGATGAGTGCTATTGTTGTAATGCATTTAGAATATTTTACAGGCATGTAAGTAAAGCAGTAACTATAAGCTGTGTCTCTTAAGAGTTTCACAATTTCAATTGCATTCTGGTTCATAGTATAAAATTTAAAGATTCTGGAAATAAAAATATAGGTACATCCTTTTGTACATTTAATTTATGTTATTTCTTTATATTCTTATGTTCCTTTTGTTTGTGTACAAGAAAGATTAAATAAGTACATCGAAAAGAGAGCAAAACTGTTTTCTCTCTTACTTATACTTGCAACTATGCTTTGAAATTTATATATGCAGCTTTTTTGTATATTCTTTTTAATGTGATGAGTGGTGCAACGATCATGCCATTCGCCAGATGATAAGCGATATTGTCACTCATAAACAGTAGCAAAACCAAACCATACAATGAATAATAAAACAATGCTTGTCATTCCACTGCGCTCGCCAACAGAGACATAAATATAAATATAAATAATTAAGTTATTCTATCTACAATATCCTGCAAACCAAAACACAACAGTGCACTCAAACTGCTCTTTAGGTTCCGTTTAGATACCATCAAAATACGAGAGTAAGCGACTTATAGAATGCACTGGAATATCGAGTAGGAAATTGTAATCTAAAACAATTTCGAGCAGAGAGAGCGGTTTCGAAGTCACAAATTGAAAAATAGTTTTGTCGTCCGACAGCCGAAAAAGTAAATTGAAATAGTAAACTATGTATATTTGTTCGGTACCTGTCATTTTATTTCAATTTTGTAGATTCCTTGCGTTCATAACACACAAAAAACTAACCAGTGGTTACCAAATGTTATTAATTTTTGTGTGGCAGACATCAAATAAAATTTGCAAATATGTACCTTCACTTTCTTACATTTGAATCATCATTTTCTATAAATTAATCATTAATTGTCGCAAAACTAACTAACTTTTAACTAACGTTTTAATTTAATAAATTGTAAAATAAGTTAAATTTTAACAGTTACTGAGCGGATGACAAGTCATAGTTTATAGATGGTGTCTAACCAACTCCGCCACGGAGGCTGTCGTTAAGCCTCAGTAAGGTTGAGACAAAGTTTAACCTTATCAAATATTAGCAACACATAACAAATACAGACTTCACTTTAGCCATTAATTGTCTACAAGTTTTTAACTCTTGGTTCAAGAAAGGTACTAAGAATTACAATCAGTCGAAAATCTCTGTTACATGGAATAATACAGGCGACACAGGTGCCTTTGCAAATACTAAGAAAATACAGAATAAGATAGGCTGTGCGAAACGAACGGATTACAAGCAACCATCTGCTCGCCTGACAGTTATTGTGAAAGATAGTCGACGGGAACAACGAAGTTGTGCAGAAAATATGATAGTTCTGATCGACTGAACGTTAAAAATAGATGTTCCATTTATATTATGATTGATGATTTTGTTTCAATAAATAGTTTGTAAGTTGTAACTTGTTTTTGAGATTGATTTGCTTCGGTTACCATTGTTGTTAGAATTAACTTTCTGAATATAGCAGAAGAATTGCTGGTACTTTTTTAAAATCCACGTGGATGTTTTTTTAAGGACATTTTTTTATTTTGTGGGTTACATTTGGATAAAAGTATTATAAATAAGATCAGAGTGCTGGCATAATAACTGTGTCATTGTTATTATGCCATCGTCTTAGAAATAGGATATAATAAGTAAGTTTAAACAGGAACACGAAATCCCTGCATGGGCCACAATTTCAGGTATGTCCAGCATTGTTTTTGTGGACGATATCTTGATCATATCATCAGCTCCCAATACAACAGCTCATCAATATTTTAAAACTGGGAATTGGACATTAAATTTGGATCCTTAATATGGAAACCAGTGTTAAAATGTCCACAACATACCTGCAATATATACTGATCATGACTATGCAGGGTAGAATGAAGGATATGCAGCTGGACACAACAGCATACGTCGGAGTGAGCACCAGAGCGCACGTCGGGTACTTGGGCGGCTTTTGTGTGGCCAGGGCCTCTTCATCAGGCCGGTGAAGGCCCAGGGAGATCGGCAGGAAACTGACGAGGGCAGCCAGTAGCCATATCATGGCGATTGTGATGATCGCCACTCTGCGGGTCACCCAGCGCCCGTATCTGCCAACAATAATGAAGGTTATAAGAAATCTGGTGTAATCCATTATTTAGAGGAACTTTGCCGGTTTATCAGTATACAATTTAAAAAGTAAGGATAAAACTTCCGTGTATTATCAGTTTACCTCTATGGCCTCAAGCGTCTTGGCATATTATTAGAATAAATAGTATGCCTCGGTGGCGTGTTTTCACTACGGGATGATTGCAAATCAGAGGTCTAGAGTTCGAACCCAGGGTCAGGCAAAGTGAAATTGGATTTTTATTCTCATTGTAGGCTCTGAGTTAGAAATTTGTGTCCCATATGGCGACAGGCTCGGCTCCTATGACATCGTGGGATAGCAACCTCTCCCTGTCCGTTTTGGGATTTCACGTATAAAAGTGTATATTTCAGCTTTATTTTCTATTTACAAGATATTGAGACAATTTAGCCACATAAATTACAAATAATTATCTCCTGATTGAAGTACAATCAACTGCCATTACCAGAAGGCCCATAATCGATACCCAATTCATATCTCATTAGTCGTTACCTATTCTCAAAGGCCGATAATGCATCTATGATTCAACAGGTATAGTGAGTGTTTGTGATAATCTCTTTGGATGAAGTCCACTTAGTTATTTGCGTACATATAGCTAATAATTTATTATTTAATGCACCTAAAGAATCAAAATCAACATCATCATCATCATCATTGCTAGCCTGTAAGGTTCCAAGGTAAAGCTTGTAAGGTCTGCTAGATTTATGCCTCTCTCATATAATGACACACTTCTCTATCTTATGTCAATCGAGTCCAGGATTGCCTGCGACTTTAACAGTGTCGTCGACACATATATACCGCTGGTCTGCCGACGCTGCGTTTATCCAGTTTTGGCCATCAGTCAGTTAGAGCCGTGCCCCACAATAATACTTGCCATAATACCTACAGTGAACAACATAATAAAATTATAAAATTAGTAATAATAATTTATTGATACAAGGTGGACGGACGCCCTGGCCAAGTTTGCATGCTTCCAACAGGTCGATGTGGAAATCCCTGGGGGATGCCTATTTTCAACAGTGGACTTCCTGTGGCTGAAATGATGATGATGAATTTGTTGATATACCTAAAGAAGCAGTAAATATTGTTGGCTAAAAATAACACAAGTGAACAGCATATTGTTGAAGTAAACCAACCGCATCCATCACACGTAAATCTTCAACTGAAAAACACTGTAAATGATTGTTTGAACAAGCCATGTTTCCATTTTGGGAATCTGTTTTACATGTATTTTTTCAAGCGAAAAGAATATTTGATGTCGACATGTTGCCTCGTTGTACAAATATTAGCTGAAAATAAAAAGCATTTCTACGTTTGGATTGCGGCTTGACTCATCTCGGGATGATCAGTTTGCTATTTTTGACTTTATTTCTATCGGATTATAGTTTCGTTTTCAGTGCGTCAGAATGCTGGCAATTGTTTAATGCCAGGGACGTATTTGTTTAAAGTTGAATTTAATAGGGCTCTTAACTAATACTAGAGAGACTTTAAAGTATAGTGGCTCTGTCAAACCCCACTAACAAGCAAAATGCGTTTCAGTTTTATTTATTTTCTAAATTGATTTATGAGTTTTATGAAAACGGCTTTTTTTAAATTACATGTTAGAAACATAAATTGTTTTTTTCCAGAAGCATAGGCACAAGTGCTGGTAGCAACCAGGACACCCACGTTTTGCCTGGTGTATTCCGTCCCACGATGTGATAGGGAGCAAGCCTATCGACATATCTGATAATGAATTTAAAATATTACTATCACTTCGCTCGACACGGAATTCGAACCCGAGACCTCAGCTTTGCAATCATTCCGTAGTATTACTATGTCACCGAACTGTTTTTTTTTTATTAAAATGGGACAAATCAGATACAATTAAACGCGTGAAAATATTATGCTATTATAGGTTCATTTTGTTTGACCCAGATATTATAAATAGTGAATTAATGTGATGGGCCGTAGCGCTGAAGTTGAGGGACTTATTTTGGCTTAACTTATTAGTGGAGTAGTAAGTTCACTTCGTTGGCAAGATATTTTCAGCTATACATAATATTATATATCATGGCTTTTCGGTAATAGGTTAACAGAAATTAACCTCTAATAATATGTTGCTACTATAGACCTAAAAAAAAGAAATGATAGATATCGTTGAGTAACATTTTTTATAGTATTATATATTTTTAATTGCCTTCTTGTTTGATGTTTTCCAATCCGCCTTTACATTTTAATTCCCTCTCTGTGCCAAGGATTGGATATCAAAAGTAACGTGAATGACAGGTCAAAATATAAAAGGAAAATTCTACAAGAGTTTCATGTTATTATCATGACAGCAGGCTCCAAATGCGACGTCCCGAAGTATTTTGAGCGGTTCATTTGACGCAGAAATTGAATACGTCCGCTGTATTTTTATTGGCCCGGTAGAAATGTTTTATCCCTAAAGTATTTTTATAGTCGGGATGAAGTATTGGTTACTTTATTTTGTGGCTTGAAATTTGTTTAGGGAAATGAGATATTTGTGAGCACTTTAAAAAATGTGATAAATATTTCATTACATTTGGCTTGCTATAAAATGAAAAAATAATAATATTCTTTAGAAACGTCATGTCATATTAAACATCATCTACGATCTTTTGGCGTGCAAATTGTGTTGACATGCGGTCATCAAAATATTGTATTGGGAACAATTTTTCTCTCTTCACATTAATTATATCAGACATTTTAATACTAAGTACTACTCAGTTGCCGACTGTGTAACAAAGTTTTTACGCGGGAAAATTCATCTTAACTGATCGCCAATTTTTTGTACTTAGAAGGTCCATCAGTTTTTTACTGTTGTGTAGGCAAAGGCTGAAATAAAACAAATTCTTTGAATAATTAAGTATGAAAGACGCGAGGTCAACGTATCGTTTATTTATTTTATATTGTATTAGTTGGAAATACGTACAAAGTCACCTGATAATAATTTGTTTGGGTCCACCCAAGAACAGCGCAACATTTTTTTTATTACTATGAATGTCAAGACGAGCATGCTGTTCGCCTGAAGGTAAGCGATACGACAGCTCATGAACAGTACCAAGACCTAACAACACCTTGAATTACAAAGCAATGCTTGGCATGGTTATGTGGTGGACGTTGGCGGACTTTGCATATCATAGAAATTCTTTCAAATCGCTACAGTGGTTTCCTCACGATGTTTTCCTTCATCGTTATAGTTCATGGTGATTGAATATCAATACACACATGACTCCGAAAAGTCAGAGGTATACCCTGGGATTTGAACCCGCATCGTGATATGAAAGCAACCGCGTCTGGACAGTACCAACAGGCACGTAACACAGTTAAATAATATAATTATTATAACGCCCTGAGACCACGAGAGAGAATTGAAAATAAAGATAAGCCTTAAGTTGCACGTTTAACAAACTATAAGTAAGTACAATATTATTACCAAACTACGATTTTATCATTTTTACTTTATATCCAAGAGGTCTTTTACAACTCTTTGAGTCATTAAGTATTACTTTCACAGCTCCGAAGCGGATTACAGCCGTGAAAAACAAACGACGCAAGAAACTGCTTGAGCAATATGGACTGTCTACTTTTTTCTTTTCTTTATCTTGTTTTTGTTCCGTTTCCTTTGTTAGTAATCGTTTTTTTTTATTGCAATGAATGGCGAGACGAGCATGCCGTTCGCCTGATGGTAAGCGATGCGACCGCTCATGAACAGTAGCAAAACCAAACAACACCTTGAATTACGAAGCAATGCTTGGCATTCCACTACGCTCGCCATCCTGAGACATAAGATGTTAAGTCTCAATATGTCCAGTAGTTACTCTGGCTACAATGTCCTTCAATCCGAAACACAACAGTGCATCTATTTTCTAGATATTCCTTACTAACCGACTTCAAAAAAAGGGGGTTCTCAATTCGTCGAAATCTTTTTTTTTTGTTCATCGATTACTCGAAGACACATGACGCAACTACTTTTAAAAAATATTTTTGTGTTAAAGAGTATAATTTTGTCAGATAATTTTCGCTTACAGCTAACTCATACCTTTTATCCATTATTTTAATACGTAAGATATTCAAGCACTACGGGTTTTTATAAGCCGCAGTAACAGCTTACTATCAAGCGAACTAAACGTTCATTTGTCGAACGAATTAAAAAACAAAATATTTTCCGTAAATCAAATCACACTTCCCAAACATTGTTACCATAAGCCATGAAAAGCCGTCCGGTTTCGTACCTGCAGCCAACTCAGCCAAAAGTTACAGACAGTAAATCGGCGACATTAAGCCGCTCGTATAATTTTACTGGCACATCTCGGTATATCAGCGTCTTTGGTTTACGACTACCTTCTGACCTCTGGTCACACGCCGTCGAGACATTATCTTGAGGCCAGATTTTGCATTATGTATAAAACTTATGGAGGCAATTGTGAATTAAGGAGAACCAGACGTTGTGATTCGTTAGTTTCGTCTTAATCTATTGCAGTCTACTGTCTACTGTTCAGTATAGGTTGTTAATTATTGTTAGTTATCTTACTCTTGATTGTAGTGGAGGCCCATGCCCTGCAGTGGGACGTATATGGGCTCTTACACTAATTATAGAGACTATTTTAATTAGTGATCATTTGAAGAGTACCAGTAAAGAAGTTTGTCCATATTTACATGGAGATTGATTGTTGTGACTTTTAATTGTATGCCTATTCAATGCCGATATTTCTTATGGAAATTATTGCAAGATTCACTGACTGCTTAAAGAGCTCACAGCCTACAGGTCAAGTATGTGTATGCTATATTAAGCAAACAACACGTCGTGTGCCAGGTCGGTCACTTCCCTGCAACATGGTTGAGGAGGCCGATGGCTGGCACATGCGTCATACTCGTGAACGGGTGCTGCTTGCGTAGACTGGTCTATCCGATTTGCTTACATTGTAATGGATTGATTGATGGATTACATAAGACTCGCAATTATTCACTGCTTTGGCGAAAAAGAGTATACTGATTCTTCGTTCTGGGCGACTTCACTTCACTCAACCATAGTAATGGAAATATAATAATATTCATATCAAAAATATTTACTGTAAATTTTCAACATATTATTATTAAACTGCTCTGATTTAAACCAACTTGTAAATTTTTGTAATAATTCACTACATTGTAAACTGGTTTTGAAAAGAGCAACACTAGAGTTTCTTGCCCGTTCTTCTCTAGTGAAAACAGCTTTCCGAACCGGGTGGTAGATAAAAAAATGACTGAATCTAAATGATGTTGAACATTTTAATGGATTCAATAAATTATTTTCATTTCATTTTCATTTCATTTCATTTCATTTCAACAATGTCCCAGTCTGCCTCTATACTAACAACTTTCTTGAACTCAAAACCACAGACAAAATATCGCAGTTTTATATAACGAATCCCGTGAGCCTCGTTGACAAATGAATGATAATGCGCAAAAACTCTATCGCACCTTGAGGAATTTTATGGTAGGTTTTGATTGTCCAACAACAATAAACGTTTGGTTTAAATTATGCAAGTTTTCAACTTCAAGAAATCTTTCCAAAACAACACTTTTCGAAATAAAAAAAACACAAAATCGACACATCACACCACATATCTACCGCTCCTACTTTAGCTTCATAAGTCTAACCATTTACTAACCACCAATAAATTATTAAAATTGCTTCTCATTTGTATACTCTGTATACTCTTTGCTAATGAATTATATTACCTTTATTGTTATTCGCTGAGTAATTCGTAATTGGCGTATTGCTTTGTGTCAAATAATTTACCACTTAGAGAGAAGCTATCAAATACAAAAGTCTTCTTCCATTTTGGCCAAAGTTGAAATAAATAATTATTTGTCTAACGAAACAGTTTAGCCATGCAGCGCTAGACCGCTTTCAAGGTGTATTTTTCTAGCTACCACAAAAGCCGTGAGTTTCATGATGATGACGCGTTTTGTTTTGTCGGAATGATTCGTGTGCGGTGTATGAATCGCACCTAGGGACACAGGTGGGACACGTTTATCACAAAAGACGTCATATCTAGTGTAACATTGATATCGATGAATTTATATGAATTGTAAACTGCGAAGGACCTAAGAAATAATATAAAAAAAACAATACGCAAATGTGAATTTAAATAAACGTTGAAAAACTCTTAGTCCAAATTTTACATATTTACCTCTTCACTTGGCTGCAAAGTACACCATATTAAGAAAGTTGTGGCCTTAATGTGCAGTAATGAGGGAACTCCTTGGCGCTAATGCGCAGAACCGTCTTGACAAACATAGTTAAATTTAAACGAGCGAACTATAATGAACGCGGAAGTCTTGCAAAACTTACATATTTAAATGTAACTAAATATATTAAATAGTACCTGAAGTGACGGTTAGTTAGTTGGGTAAAACTACAAGAGAGTTTTGGAAATAACATGATAATTGTCCGTTTTATTTTACGGTATAGAGAAAAGGTAACTTCGTTTTTAAGTTTTACATTCATAAACTCGCGCCTTTTTCAATGGAGGGGTAGGCAGATGTACCAGTACACCCGCATTTCGCCGTGTTGTTCGGTGCCATTATGTGATAGGAGGCGACCATATCGCCAATCCAATCCAATCCAATCCATTATCACTGCCCGACCCGGGATTCGAACCTGAGATCTCAGTTTTGTAACCGTGTCGTATGCAACAACGTCATTTAGGCAGTCAGTACACCTACGCTATCGAGGCAGACAGTACTTTTTAAGTTTTGGTTGCAAAAAAAAGGAAATTATGGTGATCATAATTTCGTAGTGCCCTTCAATTTGTAACAATAATGTCGAAAGTTTGGGAGTTCTCCTTAACTGCCAAACAGTGATAGTTTAACAAGAAGACTTACATAGGCTCACATAGACGTATATTTTTCAATAGTGTTATTTATGATAGCATCCGTGGCACAGTTAGTTAGACCCCGGCTTTGAAATGATAGGCCGCTAGTTAGATCCCCGCATTGAAACAAATATTTGTGTGAATCACACGTATTTGTTTCGGATCTGGGTATTTGTGAGACCGAAAAGTCTCTTGTGGTACCCACGACACATGACTCGATCTTAGTGTGGGGTCAGGTCTATGCACGTGCCTGTTGGATGTATTTACATTTTTTATGACATTCTTATACTAAAAGTCTTACTCATCGACAGCTTTAAATCTATATATTAGCTATCACTTTTTTGTCCCTTTCGAACGTCTTTTGAATTTAGTTTGAGCGAAGTAGACAAAGTATTCTATAGCTAAAATAAGCTAAAACTGTCTATAAATAAGGCTGTGAGAAAGTAAATTGATTAACTGCTTACCTCAAAGGATCCTTAATATGTATATATCTGTCCAGAGATATAGCGCATAGGTTGAGTATGGAGGCAGTGGAACACATGACGTCACACGCCACCCACGTGTCGCAGAACTGTTCGCCGAACACCCAATATCTGCAACAAATAGTAATTAAATATTTATATTATTATGGATAGATTATCCCACTACCACTTCGTGGGACGGAAAATACTGCCCACCTTTCTGGTAAAAAAGCGTGTATTTATGTATACATACATTATGCACACATTGGCCAAAAAAAAAAACCATTTAATTCACCTTTATTATTGTATCACATACATTTTATATAAATAAAAATAGGTGGTACAACCCTTGTCGATATCCATCGGTCGACATAATCAATCTGTGATATCGATATACGTCCGTTTTCTATATCCAATCTATTCTTAATAAGAGATTAAAATAGCTCACATTACTATGTCGATAAAATTCTATGCATTAATAAAGAAAGACTTATATATTTCTCTATTTATCTAAGATCGAATCTTGTGTCACGGGTATCAACTACGAGAGACTTCGGTCTCACAAACACCCAAACCCGAAAGAAATATTTGCGGGGCCGCACAAACATTTCTCTCAGTGCGGGGATCGAACCCGCGGCCTCCCGTTTCGCAGGCGGCGTCTAACCGCCTGTTTCACAGAGTCTTTCATATATGTATATGCAACAAATCTATAAATATCTTTATTTGTTTACCAATTCGTCAAATGCATGGAAATATCAAACAAAAACGCTTGTTAAAGATAAAGGGCCGAAACTGCGTTAAGCGGGCGCCCGCGACGGGCAACAGTCGCGCGTCTCCTCGCGTGGACCCGCGGGCGGGCTCCGTGAGAACGCGACGGTCCCCGTCGCGGGTACCCGTCGCGGAGACCGGATTTACGCAGTGTCGCTGGTTCAATTTTAAAGGTGTGCATGTACAGTCGTGTCGATGGAGAGCTTAATATATTATTACATAGCAAAACGACGACTAGCAAAAAAAACGACAGCCAGGAAGGCTGTTTATTGAATTTAGGTTGCTAGGCGGAGAATTTGTTGTAAAGTTCAGTAAATTAAGAGAAAATGAAAACTCATTGTACAAATATTTTAAAGTTTCGATACCGGTCTATGGCGAATTATCTTCGAAACTGGAACCATATTTGATGGTCAACAACTTAAGGGTAAAATCTGTATCAGTCATATCACCAACGGAAAGGCTGGCAATAACATTGCGCTAAGTAAAATATATTTATTTTTGCTCAAGTATATTCATCATCATCATCATCTCAGCCACAGGAAGTCCACTGCTGAACATCGGCCTCCCCCAACGGTCTCCGCATCGACCTGTTGGAAGCAGCCTGCATCCAGCGACTTCCTGCAAATGTAGCCAGGTCATCCGTCCACCTTGTAAGCGGGCGTCCGACATTTTGCTTGCCTGTACGTGGCCTCCACTCTAGAACCTTTCGCTATGAATCATCTATAGAATCCTTTGCGCTATGTCGGTGACCTTTATTCTCCTACGGATCTCCTCATTTCTGAGTCGATCTCGTAGGGAAATACCGAGCATAGCCCTCTCGATTGCTCGTTGAGTGACTTTGAGCCTTCTAATGAAGTCCAAAGTGAGAGGCCACGTCTCGGTGCCCTATGCCATCACCGTCATGTTACCGCTTGCGGACACCGCGCGCTTTACCGCGCGTGCCCCCGCGACGGGTTCCGACGCACGAAGGCGGGTCCCGCGGCGCGGGTGCGGGACGCACCTCCCCGTGCTGGACGCCCGCGCGGATCCCCGCGACGGAGCACTTTTGTATGAAACCGCGCGAGGGCCCGCTTAACGCAGTTTCGGCCCAAATAGATTATAGAGACGGGACGCCACTAGTTTTCTAAATTGACAATGCGTGATGGGCTCACTTTTAGATCATTCTTTGAGAAGCGAACATCTGTGAAAGTATGAAATGAGAAATCGCGTTAGTAATAATTGTGAACTATGATTGTAAGTGAAATACTTTTGTTAGCAGTGATTATTAATTTAATTTTACCGCATTCCCTTCTGAGGTGTAAAATTTTAACGTCAATTTAAAATAAAATGTTATTACGGCTATTCTTTTATGACATTTTATGAATATTGCTTATCAATAAGGGACTGACAGTATCTGCCGAGCCAGTTAGTTTTAATAGGCACCTTTATAATTCCTGTGACAAAAGAAGTGGGTCACAATACAATGGTGGCCTTTCAGCTTTATAAATATGCACTGTCATCTACTGTGACTCGAGTCAAAGTTAGCTTTCAAGACAATCTTTTGTGTATGCGTGATTTGGCAAATGCGACATACCCATTATTTTGGCTATTGTCAACCGCCTTCGAAAAATCAGGTTAGTTAGGCAAGAAGACTTTAAAGGCAATCTATGTACAATTATAATTGAAAGAAAATTGAGTAATTGTTACTGGTTTCGAAAATATCTAAAACTTTGAGACGCTTTTATTAATTAATTATATGGATCTTACTAACTAATTTATTCACATACGAAGTCAAAAACACATACCCTTTCACTGATAAAAGTTATTAGATGTGATTTCTCACATTCTCAAGGTTCTAAAAGGCACAAATTTTACAAAGCCTTGGCCAAAAATATAAAATATATATCGTAGAAATATGTTCTCCAATAGTTAAGTCCTTCAAAAGTTACACGATCGATTGCAGACAAAACATAAGATTTTTATTTATATTGTAGAAGAAATGGCGAAAGAAAGTTTAATTATTATTATCTTAATGATCTCTCCGTGATAGACATTTCAAAAGAAATAAATGGACTTTTATTTGTTGAGAAACTGTACCATAATGATCAAATGCATTAGAATTTAAAAAAAAACTAAGAGAATTTAGCTGAGTTCATCTGTGTTAGGGGTGTTTGTTTAAAGTTGCATTTATGTCCAAAACTAGTAGTCCGATGTTGATACGGTTACGTTTACTGGGTCTACAAAGTTATCACAATGTTTGTCCAGGGGGTGATAGCAATGCAAAAAGTAAAAACTAGATATAATAGAGTATTTGAGCATAATGACTATTTTTTTTTATTTTGCGTACAAACACAAATACCATTAAAATGAAACATTTTCTTCAAAACAGTATTAAAGTAGTTAAATGTAGCAAATATTAGTATTTTAATTTGAGTGAGAATTTTGTGGAGACATCTTACCGTTTCCTTATGAATAAAATAAATAGTCCTCTATATTAAATGTCAAGGAAACTGTATAACGTTATATGAATAAGGCTTGCGACACGTACACAATACATCGGTGCAAGTACAAGCAGTGTAATAAACAATGTTTTCTGTAGTGGATATTCGTATTCTCAATAAGGTAATAACTTACATATAAATAATAAATTAGTTAAAACCCATTATGATTGAGTCTTCATTGTTATCATCATCTGCCTATCGCAGTTCACTGCTGACATGGGCCTTAATCAATGTGCACCATTTCACCTTGCTTTCAGATTTTATTGTTTTCGTTTTTTTAATGGTA
This sequence comes from Hyles euphorbiae, assembly GCA_023078785.2. NCBI lineage: Eukaryota > Metazoa > Arthropoda > Insecta > Lepidoptera > Sphingidae > Hyles > Hyles euphorbiae. The sequence continues at coordinate 6,712,073 of CM041030.1, forward strand.
TGGTTTTAATTCGTCTTAATAATATATAGAGAAAATAAAATTACCCAAGCAAGTCGTTAACGCCAGCAAAGGTCATGACAGCAGCTGCCACCAGCATGTCAGCGATCGCGAGGGACGCCAGGAAGAGGTTCCCGATCCTTCGCAATCCCCGGTCTGTGTAGATCGCGATGCACACCAGGATGTTGCCAGCCACGCTCAGGAATATCAGCAGCGACAGGAATATACCTGTGGAGAAGTGTTGCGTATCATTGTTGATCTAATATATCCAGCATTTTTGGGGAAGGTACTTAGAAGCTGAACGAAGCTAAATATTTTAAATATAGAACATTCTAGAAGAGCTAGCATGTATCATTATTTTATAGCACACAACTGGTAGAGGAGTTAGTGACTAGTCTGATGGTAGATATGTTAAAAGTGGTCATCGTGAATACGTTATCACAGTTTTAGAACGAATTTGTAAGGAGAGAAGGAAATAAAGAAAAATACGAGAATAACTAGTGTAACCATCTGGTGATACTGTCATGAAATGAAAATGATCAGGCTCAGCACAATCTAGCCATTGAATTTTTACAAATTTACTCGAAAACGAAATCATTTGTTTAACTTCTTGAATAATTTAATATATTTAAACTATTTACCCTGAATATCAGATCAACCCAATAATATTCTCGCAAGGTTGGAAACCGTGTTGACAAGCGTGCATTGTTAACGTAATCCGACGCCGTGTTTGTGTATGCATCGAGTCGATTGCATTATCTGCATTGTCACAATTGTATGTACATAAACGATAAGATTCGAGATTCTGATATGGGGTAGATTTGTTTGACTAATGACGTGTTTCATGAGGTATCTTAAATAGTTAGACTAAGAGCTTGCTACTCGTTTGAGCAACTTTGATGCGCGATTCAAATTAATCAATTTGAGTTGCTTTCGTTATAAGGAAGGTTACTATATGATCCGAAACGAAGTTCGAATGTCTAAATTAAATTTTTAGCTTTCCACTTCTGACAATCAAAACTATTCTCTATGACACTTATCATTCACTCCAAACTTAGTCTATGGTTACGACGTATAATAGAGGATTCGAAGATTCGAACATTTTGTGCAGTACTTTGCATTTTTGTAGAATTTTACGTACGACGTTCGAACATTTCAAATGCGTTTCAGATCATAGAATAACCCCCAAGATTTTGCATTTTGCTATTTAAAGGTCGTTTTTTAGCATGGAAGATATGTTTCCACTAACCGGTGCTAGTACAGGTATTCCAAAATCTTGTAGAGAATTCGTAGCGAACTAAGTATTAATTGTTATCGTTAATACCAAGACCACTAATATGAATTGCCTATGTTATCTTCTTAATAGTTATATCTCGTAGGCAACCTAACAACGTAAGAGACATGTGCATCGGCTTCGAAACTTTAACTTTTGTGTTAGGAGGTCAGCTCTCAATACCATTATCAGTTGCTATCTGTTTTTTTTTTAATTATTCTGCTACATTTAAAAGCAAAGCTGCTCTCAAGAAAATGTTATTCAGCTCCGTGATTGCATTGTAACTCGCCTGAATACGAATTTAATTTATGTTAATTCGTGTTTGCTTAATTAACATGTGCACGAAGTTCTTACATAGGTGACAGTAATTAGCTAATGTTGGAACTTCGTAAGGCCTTCTCTCTGTATAAGATTCAGAAGGTTCTCGGTTTGCTTTGAATTCTAAATTTGCCTTCATCTCCTAATTACTTTAGCTTATTTTATTCAGTGTTTTGCTTACCTAAATATATGAATCCAAGATTTCAAAGTACCGAAATTCAAGTAATCTAATAAGTATTATGTCGGACATATAAATACAATATAATTTATTAGTATTATTATTATGAATAGTATCTTGTGTCTTTTACTTATTTTGATGCATGCTGTAACCTGTACTTGGCTTGGATATTTGCATAATCCTATTTTTTCTGTTATTTTTTTCTATGTTTAGTGTGTAAGTTGGTGTACCATAGATAAATAAAAATAAAAAAATCAATACCATGTCAGGTTCCACTGCTGGTCATGCGTTTTTAATTTGAATTTTGCAAAGAATACTATAGTTTCTATACCACAAATCATTTGAACTACGTCAGAATTTAGCTATAAACCAAGCCACGCACTCATCTTACAAATATTGTTTTGATTTTTATATTTTTCTTTTTGTTAATTTATTTCATAATACTTCCGTGTTTTAAATTCTCAAAATAATAATTCTAGTCTAGTTTTTCATAACTATAATATTTATAACTCATATGTTTATAAATTATAATTTATGTATATAGGAGTCTGGTTAATTATAAATATAAAAGAAATCTATTCTTTTTTTTCTTCTGACCCCTTATTTTTTTTATCGCAAATACCGTTGGACTGTGCAATAGGATTCGCTAGTTTTGAACAGTCGTATTGTTCGACAAATATTCCCGTTATTTCAACAGAACACTGCCTGAAAGGTTTGTTTTCGAAAACACAAATCTGGCGGATTTTTTGGGTGAAGTAAAAAATGTTATATGCGAATATAAAAGCGCAATATGAAGATTCATAGAAATGTATTTCTACGTTTCAATTACTTTTTGGTTAAATTTGTTTCGTTTCAAAATTATGTGAACAGGCTTATTATTTGGATATCCAACTATAAAACTGGATGGTTGTGCGACCACTGAGCCTAAGCCTAATGATGGGTAAGTTACATATACTGGGTTTTTGGTTTCATAAGAACGTTTTTTTAAGCAAGGAACTTCCTACAAAAATAAATTCGATTGAGATTGCTTAGACCATAGTCCACCACTCTAGCCTGTTGAAGGCTAATGGATTTAATAATTTATTTTTCTTAGTCCCAGCAAGAGGACTAACGTTTCATCTGGTGGTAAGTGATCACTGCCGCCTATGAACATCCATAACGGTTGGATTATGTATGGGTCGCCAGCCCATCGAATTGCGAGGGAAACGGGAAGAAAAGTGGATTGAAGAGGCAAGAAGTAATTTATCCTTTTGTTCTGCTGCAACACTTAAGCTGCTACTTTTTTTCTTGTATTGATTATTATTGCTATTTTTTTTTATTTTTCCTTTTAATTATATTGTGCGTTGTAAATTGTATATGTTTGTAATTAAGTTCTTTTATTTTTGTCAGTGTTTGTATACTTTCACGAAAAAATAAAGGTTTTTCTATTCTATTCTATTTCTTACCAACAAGCAATACGGAGAGCAGTGTCACCGCGTCAGGATCATCATCTTCGTAGTCTGCTGTCGTGTCGTTGAACAGAAACGCCACCTGTCGTAGAATAGCAAACTTTAGTGACTACTTTTCTGTATGAGTCTATAACCGCCAACGGTTGTTTTTTTTTTTGCCATTTAGGCAGACGACCTAGCGGCCCGCCTGATAGCGGCTACCACTGCTCATGGAACTCCGCAGTGCCAGGGGACTAGCACAACAAAGTCGCTGCCTACCCTAAGGAGAGTAAGGTTGTGTCAGTGGACTCCACTACAACCAAGGATTCGATAAAGAAAATGTTAGACTATAGCCCACAATGAGATCTAGTGCGAGTTTACATGTTTGATAAACATTTAAACAAAATTTATAAAGAGGAAAAATTTGATTGTCTGTGAATCCTAAATTATCCCTGATGAACATAGGTGATAGAAAAATTTACAAAAGATTGTATCTACAAACAGAATAGAGTCAGTTAAGGCCACTACTCTTTTTATAAATGTGAAAATTATTCGCTCCACTTTTGCTCAAATCTACTATCAAAACATTTGGATTGTCCTAGTAAACTTTATTTAGTAATGTTTTCACTCAAATAAATAGTCCGTTGTTTGGCCAAACTTTGGGGCAAATATTAGCTCAATTAACAGTGTAGAATTAATTAATGAATAAAGTACAACCATCGTGCGCAAACATATTTTTGCAATTTGTACATTTCGATTAATTAAGAACGAGAGAAATTGATTTAATAAAAATGCCATGAAAACCGGTAATGTTTCAGTGGACAAAATTGAATAAACTACCTTTTTCGTTCCAATTAATTAAAACGATTTCAAGAGTTAAATATTTCGTTCTATCATTTTTCATTTTCAATATTTAATTAATTTTGGGACATTGAGATTGACTATTTAGTTTTTCCTTTTATTATATTTCATCTCGTTTTCAGAACTCACGACGATAATTTTTCAATTACCATTGAATCATTTCGCACCTACCAAAGACTAATACAAACACAGACTTATGTCGCGCAATATCGTCATTGGTCATGTCAGTTATTAAGTTTTAAAAATTAAAACGTGATAAATGCCCTTTTGAGTAGAAGAAAGCGGTATTTAGCTAGTTCATATATATATCGGCCTTCATAAATATCAAAAGACGTAGCACAATAAATCAGACTTGACAAAGTAGCCGTAGAGAACACGACTGTTCAATATTGGCGTTCATCCAGGTAAGCCGACTAAATCTGATGTTTGCAAGTTTGAGTTTTAATCATGGCATTCAATATTATGAAACACTGGATGCTAAGTATGCAGGATAATAGTTATATCAAGATTGCGACCGAAAACAAAGCAGCGAGGTCGTTTTTTTTAGTTTCAACATTTTTAGCGTCATTGTGATATCATTAAAACTACCACCTGGCTGCATTTTCAGTCAGTCTGGTTAAACCTGTATCATATAAATAATACAAATGGTATGTAGTGTTTATACATATTATTGTATTGCACATCATAACTGATGAATATGGAGTTATGAATATTTTTGGTGATAAAATTCAGCAGTAGTCACCAAAACTTTTTCTTTATTACATGAGTTCACTATCTCACTGACTTATTTTCTCATTTTGAAAGAATTATATTATGCACCTACAGCATCCGGAACATCCCAATATGTTATATGCTAACCATATGTTCATTTTCAGGACAATGGTATAAAAAAGAAACAAAATAAAATACAATTAAACACTTTTTTGAAGTAGGTTAAAAAATTAAAATGGAACGTGAAAGGATTGCTTTAATTCATTCAGCGTTACAAGCCTCGGTGACATAATACGAGAATACAATATGATTTGTCCATGTCATCGCCCAATTCACGATTCCTGTTTAATATACATCTACAATTCATGCAAAGCCTCTCAGATTTCAAGGATTTATTGAAGCAAATTCACGTGTATAAACACAATGCTTTTGGCTGTAAAATAAATAGCGGTTAGGCTCCTTTGTCTATATAATTACGCTTCAAGCAATTATGCCGAAACATTGTTATGTTTCTGCGTTGAAGAATAGCAAATATACTTAATCTCCTAAAAAAAAAAAAAAAAAAACTATATTTCATGATTTCTAGTGCAATTCTTTATGATCTTTATTGTATTGTAAGTGTACATGTAAGTGTACTTATCTCCCATGGGCCTCTCCTTATTTAATCTGTTTGATGTGTAGAAATTGTATTCACATGGATATGGTATGGCATCACTACATAGTATAAAACAAAGTCGCTTCCTCTGTCCCTATGTCCCTTTGTATGCTTAAATCTTTAAAACTACGCAACGGATTTTGATGCGGTTTTTTTAATAGATAGAATGATTCAAAAGGAAGGTTTATATGTATAATACGTACGTATTATTGTACAGAAATCTATTTGTACCCGGGCGAAGCTGGGCCGGGCCGCTAGTAGTGAAATAAAATATATCTAAAATACATCATAATGTCGACAGTATGTAATGTTCTAGCATCAATTGCGTTAAATGTCGAAGGATACACTCACTCCGGTTTAAATCTTTATGTGAACTATTCAGGGGGGTAAGTCAATGATACGAAAGGAAGTTTGAATGTTCGGCTCATCGACGTTCGAGGAAAGATTAAAGTTTTCTACTTCTGAAAATCAATATTTATTACTTATAATTATTATGATGATAGGAAAATTAAAAAATTATATTCATAATTTTCTCGGAACTTCTATGGTTATGACGTACGATAGAGGATTCCGAAATGATCTAGGCACATTCGTATAGTTTTACGTATGAAATCCGAACATTCGTATATCATTTCGAATCATACATTAACCGCCCTAAGCCATCAGGTGTTGTATTAAACTTCATTTTTTTATTTTCACAAGCAGCATAATGCGATTTGCTAATGCCAAAAATTATTAAAATTACAAAATACGTACATCAGTAGGTAAAACAGAGGTGTACTCCATTTTACTCCGTTTGGTTCCGTCGGTGCATCACTCAGGTCTTGGTGTCGACCTTCAGCAAGAAGCTGTCCACCTGGCCGCCAACCTGCCAAGCCGTGTGTGTTGACGCCATTGTAGCTACGTCACATATCTGAAACAACCAATTGGTTTTAATAGTCATTGAATATTTTTTTGATTTTTCAGCCTTTTTTTTTTATTGACGCGGGGTAACCGTGCTACCGCTAACGCCCCACCTCGGGGAAGGGTGGTGATTATGTTGGGTTCACCGATAGGCATATCAACCAAAACCCCGCGTTGCCCTCTTCAGCGCAATTGGAACGGCCCCGGAACCCGAAGCAAGAGCGCTCCAGCTTCTACCGGGACCATTGATTTTTTTTTACTGTGTGAGAGTGCGTGGTGGCCTGTTGGTAAACAGAATGGACGTGGCTGCCAACATGTTCACGGTGGTCGCGGGTTCGAATCCTAGGGCACACCTCTGACTTTTCGGAGCCATGTGTGTATTGATAGTTAATAACCACGCACTATAACGGTGAAGGAAAATATTATGAAGAAATTTGCATACCAAAGGGATTTATATTTTTCAATATAACGGTGAAGGAAAACATCGTGAGGAAAGCATACCAAAGCGATTTATAAGAATTTACGTAGTATGTAAAGTCTGCTAACCCGCACTAAACCAGGGTGGTGGTGCAGTAAAACGTATGTATATGGGCTAATAGTGTATCAGATACTCTATAATACATATTACATAGTTGTTATATAGATGGATATATTTTGCTTAAATACCAGCACGTTTATACCACAAGCTTAGCAAAATGTAAAACATCTCCTTGCTCTATAATTTAAATTATAAGCATCTTAAACATGTAAATCACGTAGGAACATAATCCTTGGCTGTGTTCGCTGTTGTGGATCAGACAATAGAAGGTAAGTTTAGGGCATTGACCTTGCAATACTCCAGTACCTTACAGCACTCGTGTAAATAATTGTGTCGATCTCATTGAGATAATATACTAGAGGGGACACTGCAAACAAAATGTTTGTCACAAAATGAAGGGTACATTCTATTTCTGTCTCTGTCACGCCTACGAAGTAACATATCTACCATCTCGCTTCAATGTGTACCCTTGTGCACGCACCATACGCAGAGATTTTGTTCCCGATGTCCGCTCTAGTATAATACCTCAATGGTCGATCTATAGTTTTTTTTTTATTGCTATGATATGCATGCCATTCGTCTAATGGTAAATAATACAACCATTAACACAAACGTGTTGGCGATATAAGATGTCAAGTCTCAATATGTCCAGTAGTTACTATGGATACAATGTCCTACAAACTGGAAGACAACAGTTTGGAGTAACTGTTATTGCGGTGGTACCTACCCAGGCGGCCTCTTACACATTATGAGAGACCTACCACTCAAATTATTCAATTTTTTATTTTCATATAACTTAAACGTTTCATATAAGTATACGGAAAAAACAAACATTAGTTAGAATTATACCGATACATCGTTGTCAACTAGTAAAATGCAACATGAATTTTAAAAGGATTAACATTTATTTCGATATAATTAATACGCTATCAGCAGAAACCAATATTACAACACATTTTATTTATAATAACAGTACAACGAATAATCCTCTTTTATGTGAAACCTCACGGTGTTCCGAATAATAGAGTTACGGCGTTACTCTGTAAATTATTATATTTTATGATAATATAGGAGACTGTCCCGCCCTCACACTCACCACTGTAACTCCTGTGAGCCAGGATCAACAGTGGCACGCAAAGTAATGACACCGAGCATTGAAGCTCGGCGAGTCTCCGGGAATGTCTAACTTGTCTTTAACCCGCAACGAAATTAATCAGTAAGTTAAATTGATAGGAGTTGGAAATAAATCATTGTCCACTAATATTTTATGATAATGAATTACATCAATATTTTTTCGCAGTAAGTCGGATGCAGTCTTTTGGGGTAAACATACTTTAGATCTCAAAGCTAAGCATCTACCCATAACTAGATAATATACCTAATAAATAAATACACCTAACAGTCACATACATAGTCCTGACCCCACACTAAGATCGAGTCTTGTGTCGTGGGTATCAGGAACTACGAGAGACTTTTCGGCCTCACAAACACCCGCGCTCGAAACAAATACAATAATCACACAAATATTTTTCTCGGTGCGCGAATCGAACTCGCGGCCTCACGTTGTACAGCTAGCGTCTAACCAGCTGCGCCACAGAGGCTGTCTAAATAAAGCAAAGAAAAGGCAGTTACACAAATCTTCTACGCGTAAGTAGGTTATATATGATATATTCACAAATCTCAAAACTCTGACTGCGAAGGGAAATTATTAAAAATGAGGAAAAAAACGTCATGCTTGACATGGGTCTACTTACACGCTAACCCTACACTTGCCTTAATAAACTCCCACGGGTTTGTTATCCCTGTACACTTGTATAGCTATAAAAATTTACTGAAGTCATACAATCGTGAAATAATACAGCATAGTGTTGATAGGAACAACATAAAAAGGATTTTTTGAAACAAAAATGCTGAAACAATTTCAATAAATATGTAGTGATTTCAATCTATTGTAACTATTTGATTAAATAACTCCAAAAACTATGCGTATAAATTGTTGAATTAATAATAAATACACGCAACAGTCACATGCATAGTCAAGACCCCAAGTTAAGAGTCTTGTGTCGTGGATATCAGAAGCTACAAGAGACTTTCCACTTCCACACCCAGGCTCAAAACAAATACTAGTGGATCACACAAATATTTATCTCGGTGCGGAGATCGAACCCACGGCCTCACGTTTCATAGCTGTCGCTTAACCAACCATACCAGGGAGGCTGTCAATCAATGTCTGCATGTTAAAATCGATTATTTTTTTAAACAATTAATAATTATGTTCATATTATGTCTGTGCGATTTTATGTAAAGTCAAAATGTTAAACAAAAAGATTGTTAAAACAATTGTAACTAAGCTTTAAGCAATCTACGGGTAGTTGTAGAAGTAACTTTATTAAAGAAAACCATCTATCAGTCGGCAATGGAACATTGACAAACGCGTGGTTACTATAAAAGTAACAAGTTAAGGTAGATATTCGGAAAAATCGTTAATCCTTTAATTATAATATATGAATAATTAATTAATAAACGAATATAGACCTGTGAAGTTATCACCGGTCTGGTTCAAAATAATTAACACATCGTTATATTTCCGACATATATATCATAGCGCTGAGACGTTGTTCGTATTATCAACATAATATACGTATTTAGTTTGAGTCTGAAGGGCCGAAATTGTCTTCTTAGTTTTTGAATCAATGTAATACGCATCATATGAGGATTAGGAAATAGTTCCATTTTTACGCAAGCCTATTGTATGAATATATGCTTCGGAAACTCGAAATAAATAGTAATTACTACAAGTTACTCTCACGGTTTTAATTATTATTAGTAATCTTATGTTTAAGCCGATAGATACTTAACTACGTTTGTGTTAAAAGTTTCATAAATATAAAAATCATTTATTTTTCCAAAAAAGAGGACGAACAATCTGAACCATGACTACATTCACGCCAATAATTTTACCAGACCCTAAGACCATCGCAGTTTCTTTAACTTTTACTACCCTTCCTAAGATAATTTCATAACCCACTTAAATATTAAGGAAAATTGCTATAGCCTACTTAAGGTTATTATCATTATCAATGTTACACCTGCTGCTGTAACCCGACCGAGACTTACAAAACATAATTAGAATATGTACGAATTCGGTATATTAAATTTAGAATTACAAATAGCGAGAATTTATCTATTGGCTCATATTTCCCATCCATCTATTGCATTGCATTTTGCCGACAGGATAAAATAATTGAAAAGAAAAATATTCGCGAAAAAATTTTATATTAGATTTATTTTTAAAAAAATGCAATTTCTTGAAAAACCCAACATAGTAAGTATCTAAAAGAGATGGGCCGCGTTTCTGATTTAGCCGATTTTATAATTTTGATGGATATCACTTGTGATATCACTCCACTTGCTATCACGTATACAGTCAGCGTCAAAAGGAGATAACCATGTAGTGCGATAAATCACTACGCGTTCAAAGTAGCCACAAAATTCCATAGAACAAAGTTTTCAGATTGTTGTGAGCTGGTTTCAAATTCTGAGCACTCACCTTAACATATGGATCATAGGGCACCTGCAAGCCATTATTATGAATACAATTCATCGTACGTTGACCCTTTGCCAATTCAGGAGAATAAAGTATTTTTGCAATACCCATGTTCATAAAAAATATCGACCCTATAACGTGTACCCACATACAGATAAAATGAGCGCATTATTGAGCTGAGAACATTGAGGTATTATCTCAATTGCTGAGAATTCTAATTTTATTCAAGGTACATAACATAGCACTAGTATAATTATGAAACGGTCGAAAAAACATCACAATCTTTCATCAAAGTTTATGTTTTCACCTTCTAAATATTCCTTAGACTCTAAAATGAACCTCAAGCATGCACATTTTTTTATCAACGTTCAGGCTATTCAGTGGTTACACCAAGCGCTAAGCGAGCCCTTAGACTTTATGATACTATAAAATAGTCTTTACTAGAGTTATAGAAGCAATTACAGTATAAGTAGTAGTAGTAGTAGTTCTTTAACCGAAGGTGCTTTGTTATTTCAGCTATAGATTTTTTAATAGTTTTCTTATGGACTATTTACCTTCTTTTGTATTTTCTATCATTCTGCTTCTCCTGCTATTATGCTTTTAATGAGATAACTATTAACATTGCATATTATATTTAAAAAATGATAAAAATGAACTTGTGACTTGCCCATCTTCATTCCAGCAACTAAATATTTACAAAAAGCGTCAGCTTAATTGAATCATAAAATATTCCGCGCCGATTGAGCAAATCACTCAGGTAATGGATTGGGGCAAAGTCTTCAATACAATCTGTGTAAGTGGTTTGCCAATTAGTTTTATGTACCTTTACAATAATGGTACTTATTCATATTTATGTGTATTGATTTATTCGTATTTTGATAAAGAATGGCGACTAATAAACGAGTTTAAAATAATACTTTGGTTGTCCGGAAGAAATCGCTCATGGCTATAAGACCTCTGGTTCACTTATTTGTAAGTTTTATATTTTCATTTTTTTCTATACTTTGTGGCGTTCAATAAAGTGTTGTGTATATGTATCTCTACATTAATTTGGACTTATATATCAGCATTTTAATCTAAAAAACTATAGTCACATAAAAATATCGTATTACCATGTCATACAGTTTCCAAGACACAGAATAATAATTTTGATATCATAAAATCATTGTATACAAAAACTTCCGCACCAAAAACTAAATCGAGCTTTGTGAAACTAAATTAAATCACGATAGTAAGATCAGACTGCCACTTTTGTTAATGTACAGCTATTATATTACTCTTATTATTTTAAAAATACCAGTGCTTCTTATTTTCAGTTAAACAGTACACTTATAATTTATATTGCCACCTAAAAGAAAATATCAAGATGCCATTCTTCGTCATTCCAAACAATCATGTCAGGTAGCTCAACTCCTTATTATAATAATCTTGGTAATTTCAAAATTGCAAATACCAAGAGAATTACCTGCACAAATTTTATTAACTAGTACTCTAATATAATGACAAGTTTAAATACGACGTAAACTCAGTGTAACTGGAAAGTAATTTGAGTCCACTGATTCAGAATCAATAAATACACCTTCAGATTTGGCTTGTTTACTCATTCTTGTTACACTTCCTCGGGCGATAAGCGTCTCCATAATTTCCGAAATGTTAAACTTTATCACCGATAAATTCTGTTGTGGCCAATAAAATTGCGCCTTATCGTCTCATTCAAATTCATTTCCGATGTAGCAGAGTGCTTTTAATGAATTGTTTTATGAATTATCACATTTTTACGTTTGCCATTGACGAGATATTCCTGCATTTAATTGGACTAGATGATAGATTAAATTGAAAGTATGTATCTCATACATTGATATAAATATTTGGATATGGAAGCGCGCGTAAAATGTTCCTATGTTAGTGATGCGGCACTCCAGTGCATCCCCAGTGGAGTGTGAAAATGCCTGCTGTTATTAGTATAGAAAACTATAAAAATTCTTATCACCGTTAAGAAAACTATAATAAATTATTTTAATATTAGTAGTTGCGAAAAGTTACCGGCCATCTTATTGATACTTCCAAGGTACTGAAGACGCTATCCTGAGTTTTTAAATTTATGATCTCATCGATCAAAAGTTGCCTTTCTTCTCTAAACAGACCGTTTCCGATGAATATTAATCAACTTAAACACCGAACTAAGTTAGAAAGTGAAACTAAAGATTACACAAACGGTTTCACATTTCCACTTGATCCCTCTTTTTTGGTACAACTTTGTGCAATAAAATATTAATTATCAATCAATACCAAAACTTTTCAACACAATGTATTAAGCGAAAATTTACTGAGTTACAAAAAATAAAAAGTTATACAGAGACTCATCCATCACATAAACATATTTTTTTAATTACAATGAAAAGCGAGATATGCATACCTTTCGCCTGGTACTAAGCGATACAACCGCTCATTAACAGTAGCAAAATTAAACAACACCTTTAATTACAAAGCAATGCTTAAAATTCCACTGCGCTTGCCATCCTGAGACATAGGATGTTAAGTCTTAATATGTCCAGTAGTTATTCTGTCTACATAGTACTTCAAACCATAATACAACAGTGCATTTACAGTTTACACTGTTGTTTGGCGTGAGATATAGACATTGCACTATTACATACCCTGACGGCCTCTCGCAAAGAGTGACCTACCACCATTATTACCACAATATTCAAACCAAATGCGGAATATTATAGTTAGAAATAAAAATATGAATCCACTCATCGATGTGAACACGCAATAACGCGTCAAAGTCCGTATTAACTGAGAGTGTTTGCACGTGCTCGAAGCAAATTGCTTCGGTTCCTCAAGTGTGGGGAAATGCAAAGAATTGAACAAATTCCCAAGTAAATGTGGGCTTTTTGTATATAAGCAGTGGCTTTGTGTGTATTTAACGGTTATGAGACGAATTTGGGAGTTGTTACTTTTGATGAGTCGTCAAATATGTCGATTTAGATGCTAATGAATATGTACAGATTGGTAATACAGAAGTTGGACATGAGATATAACAAAAATATTAATGCTATCAGCCGGATTATTGACAATACTAGTCTTTTTTATTCAACTATACCATCATTGATAAAAAAAATCTATGGCATGTAAACCATAGCCAACCCGCACTATGACAGCGTGGTGGATTATATGGCCTAACCACTCTCAATCGTACCGTCGATTGTAAAGGAGGCCCGTGCCCTGCAGTGGGACGTATATGGGTTGATACAGGGGCCCTACTATATAAATCCGAAGTTCGAATCTTCGTGACGTTTTTCGTTTCGAAACCTACTCTGTAACACGAAATTCGAAACTTCGAATCGAAGAATGAATGATTCGAATTTATCGGAAATCCGAACATTTACATTTTATTTTATCAAACTTCGTTCCGAAACGAAGTTTGAAACTTCGGACGAACGAAGTTTGTGTCGATACGAATGTACCTACTCTGTAAATGTTCGTATTGCCGATATATTGGAATCATTTATTCTTCGATCCGAAGATTCGAATTTCGTGTTACAGAGTAGGTTCGAAACGAAAAACGTCACGAAGTTTCGAACTTCGTTTCGGATTTATATATTAGGGCCCCAGATACAAATATACATGACTTCAAGCTAGTTTCATTTTCCACGAAATTAATAGTTCATCTGACGAAGTTGATACAAAGATAATAGCGGTATAATCGAGATTCCTCTGAAAGGCTGCTTTTGGAATTATGATAATCAACAGAGAAACATAATAGCCGTACATCAGAACTCGACGGCACGTCATGGAGTGAACAATGCAAATCGACAGATGTGAGAATAAGGGGAGATAACTATGGACGTCAATGGTATTCAAGCAGAAATAACTGCGTACAGGTATATCAAGATTGCGCTTGCAAATGAAGCAAGGTGACAGTTTTAGTGGCCATCCCAAAAAGGTTGGTATTTAAACGGTCACAAAAAAAAGTTTATTTTCAAAAATGTCTGTCCTTCAGACACAATCTATAGTCTAGCAGTAGGTAGCAGTCTTGAGATACCCAGTATATATATAGAAACCCTATATAACTGTAGACTGCATTAAGCAGATAACATTAATAAAAAAATAATCAAAAACAAAACAGACAGTAAGATAAATTACAAATTGATTAATCCGATACTGATATTCTTGTTTCGCGTTTATTAGGTTAAATTGTAATGAACTTCAAATACCGTACAAAGACTCCAGTAGACATAATTAAAAAGTTAATCAAAGTTGCGAAACAGTTAGGCGGAATGTTGCAGCTGTGTGCCAGCTAATGAGCGCAAAGAACGCCTCGCGAAGAAAACAGAGAAAAAACTTCAATTGTTTGTTTGATACAAAAAGTTTTCTCGTTTTCTATTATGTACCCTTTTTACGACGAATCCTTCGCTTAATTGCCACTTGGAAGGCAAATAAAACTAAGATTTTAGAACAATAGTCTAGACTTAAACATTTATTATGCCGATGTTAGATAAAAAAATGGCCCCAGAAAACAAAAAGCTTAGGATGCACTGTCTTATATACCATTACTTAGGGAATAAATTAAAAATGTGGAATTACAATGTCAGTAATTAAATCATGATAATAAAATATTGACACTAAAGGGGTATTTTGTTGGTCTCATTATATTACTCGGCCGGACTCGGCTTCAACTGTATATTCTTTTGACAGGTAAACCGTTTTGCATTTTTCTTTAATGCTCGGCTTTTATTGGTTATAGCTACTATATCATATAAACTTCCTCTATACATGGACTGACTAAAACAAAAAAAAAGTACAATTCCAACCAGTTGTTCTTGATATTACTGCGCTCAAACAAACAATCAAACTCTTCTTCTTTAAATAATATTAGTAAAGATTTCAAGTAAATACGATCCTCCGAAACATAGCAGGTATAGTTATTAATTTTATTACTTCTCTTCGTAGTAAGGCACCAATATGGCTGACAAAAGTTTAAAACAAAACATACTAAAGAGAATGTCGATGGAGCATTTCGAATTCATTCAAAGATTCTGGCAACTTCAAAAGAAATTTATATATTTTTCTGACGAATATTCATTCTCTTTAGTATATGCAAAGTTGGGATTACGGAGCAAGGGCATAAAAAGACCAGTGTGTTAATAAAAAGGTATGAACACTATAAACCCAACATCGGCTCTATCCAAATATACGTTTAAGCTTATCTCTATGTTATTGGAAATCTGCATTGAAGAGTCGGGCCTCAATATTTGAAATCGGTAAAACGATCGGGGATAATGTAAGCCGTCAGAGTGAGTCGGTTTTTGGGAAAAAAATTGAACCCTCATAATTTCGACTTTTTCCCCTCTGTATTATAGAGGTACTTGTAGTTCGAGGGATCGAGGTATTATAAACGTGGCTCAAAATTCGGAAGGGGCCAAAGCACACTTCGTTGACTTAAGTCTTTGTGTCTCGTACAGCCCTCGTTGCTTAACTTCAATAGTTTTTAAACATCAGCAGTTCTAAATCGATTTATGAACACATATCAGGGGGCAGATCTTGACAGCCACCATGGCGCAGTTGGTTAGACCCTGGCTGTGCAACGAGCAGCCGCGGGTTCGATTCCCGCACCAAGATAAATGTTTGTGTGAACCACAAGCATTTGCTTCGGGTCTGGGTGTTTGTGAGACCGAAAAGTCTCTCGTGCTTCCTGACACATGACTTGATCTTAGCGTTGGGTCACTACGTATGTGACTTGGGTGTATTAATTTATTATTTAATTATTAGATCTACATATGTCGGAGTTATATCAAGTTCTGTCTTTGGAGACATAACATATATTATATTTTTCGTCGTATGATTTGATGCGAAATTACTTACACCTTTCATCACACAAACGATTTATGTGCAGTTAAACAAATTCCCCAATCACATCACACTGATAAACACGCGAATCACTCAAAGCCATTGAATTTTCGAAGCGTCTAATTATATCTTCGGATCAGTGTTAGTTTACCAAAGCGTGAAGTCTTTGCAAGTTCGTTATCTGTAAACAGTAATTTTGCTTCGAATTACACACCGAAACATCGTGGAACACTTCTTAAGAGATAAACGTAATACGTGACACCAATTTTAAAACGAGTTGCAGTGTTTACTAGTTTCATTATAAAGCTTGCAACATATTAATTTCATAATTTATAAGCAAATTAAAAGACTGTTTCGGCGGCGCAGTTGTAGGTACTACAGTTGTAACCAAAACCCGAATCCCGGGTCGAGCAATGAGATATTGAATTTTTCTTTTAATTATCAGCCCGGAGTCAGGTATTTGTGCCCAATATGGCGATAGGCTCGCATATCACATCGTGGGACGGAACATACAAGGCGAAATGTGTCCTAAAAACTCTTCCTACCCCTTTTGGGAAAAAGGCGTAAGTTTATGTATATATGTATGCCAAATTATGTGAACATATAAATAAAAAGGAATATAGAATGTTATTAAATCTTTCTTTGTAATTTGTAATTGCAAATATTTAGCTTTTTTTTGTATCTACCATTACGTTTGCTTTATTTTCATAGCTTAGCAATGTTTATTATACTTTTAGTCGTGTTCGAATATTAGGATTTCCTGGAAATATATTTACTATCATGCTAGTAATATCGCAAATAATGTAATCATTACCATACATTACGGTGATAACAATGAACACAATATCTGCTTCAACTCATTTTAAACAATACATCACTGAAGGCAAAATAATTATCAATACAAATCGATAACGAAACAAACATTTCCGAAGATGACTGGTTGGATTACGATGTTCAAAATCGCATTTATAAGTTTTACGCATTGGTTTTACGCTCAAATAAAATTACTTTCCGAAAACGACGGATGAGTAAATGCGAATATAATAATGCCCAGAGGAGTTGCTGAGATCGCTTGATGTAAGGATCGGTCCAAAGAAACTTGTTAAAACGTATCACGTACCTACGCAGGTTTCGTTCAGTCGTTTTGTGTTCTGGATGATATGTTCTTTATTGATTATTACCCATAGATACTGGTTTTAGAATCCTGAAGTACTTTTTTGAAATTAATTTAATTATGGACGGCCTAACCACTCTCAATTGTACTCTCGATTGTGGCGGAGGCTCGTACCCTGCAGTGGGACGTGAATGGGCTGGTACAGTTTTGAATTTAAAAGATATTTAGTTTAATCTGAACACTCCGATGTTTCGAATAATTTACAGCGTTCGTGGTGACTTTCAGACTAAGTTGAATCCGCACAGTGAATGTTACAAATCCGCGATAAAATTCGCAAAGAAATAGTTTTATCCGCGTAAATAAAAGAAACCATTATTTAAATTATTCTTAGGAATTTGAAAATTAGTTTCAAACAGTGAGGTCCTAAACCGATCCGTAGAACAGGTAATCCCCTTTATGAGAATTTTCGGTTTGAGAAATCTAATAAGTAGTACCTGAAGCTGGAATTTGTGCCCGGTATGGCAATAAGCTTAACCCCTCTCAGATATTGAGACCAAAATAATTTGGCGTTGGAATAAAATGTGTATAATAGGATAATACTTAGCCGTAGGGTTTGAATGTGTATAAGTATGTATTCATATATATGTATATCAGGTTTACAATCTTGAAGTAATTTTTAACGACTTTATGGTATAAAATGATCTTATCAGTGCAATTTAGAATTAATTCTCCAAAAATCTATTATTTATATTCCTCTAACCGCTTTGCAAACCAAGAAACGACTCCGAAATTTATTATATTTAATGATGTGTACCGGTTTCAAGGCTCATCTTTCTCTCTATCTTCATCCACAGGAAGTCCACTACTGAACATAGGCATCCCCCAAGGATCTCCACATCAATCTGTTGAAAGCGACCTGAATCCAGCGAAACAAATGTTTGATTGACAAATGTTTGAATATTTGATCGATTCCACGTCCAACCTTTCAATGCCGACGAATTTACCAAATGTGCCAACATTTATGCGTCGAATTTTGCCTTTATTTGACGAAGTTTCTAGAGATAGATTGATTTTATCGATTACTTGGTTGATAGACATAAACCATTAGTGGTCTAATAAAGGTTTTCAGTACAATACAAATTTATTAGTGGTGTGAAGTAATTTGCGTCAACAATTTGTGGTGGACTCTGCCTAAGCTAATGATAAAACGTCCAACGTTTTATCATTTGTCAAGGTATTGTAAGTTTTCATTAGTAAAACAATAAGGTTTTGTGATAAATGAATATTCATTGCAAACTATTTGTTAATATAATTTACATTTGATTCATATTAATGACTTGTCACGCCTTCATCAGCTTTTATTGGACTATGACCTTCTATAGTATTACACCAATAAATAGTTATTCCGTAAAAAGTACCCTGAATCGACGAAAATGCATGAAGAAGTTGATGAAGAGAAATTGATGTTAATGTTATTTATACAACGTGTAACAGGATTAATTCACAACCTCAGACACCCCAACTTTAAAATATTATTGCAATCATAGTTTATGCTTTGAAATCGTACTACCATAATTACAAAATATTTTATTTATGAAATTAGTTATACCAAATGTAGGCACTTAACATGGTCACCTCACGAGTTACAAATAAGAGAGTACTACTACACACGCTCGCGGACACGCACACATTTACACAAGACCTATTCACACGAGTACCTAACGCCGAACGCTGCGACGCGCCGCGCTGGCAGAAACAGCTGACAATAAACGAAATACAAATTACGTACGTAACTGATTACTGGGTGGTTTGGTAAACAAATTATTATTAATTTAATCTGTAAGCATAACATTTGTGTTTTAGCTGTGTGATATAATGCGTACGAACCCAACGTAAGACAATATTTTGCATGAATCGGCTAGAAAATATTATTGATTTCACTTCCGCTAAACTTCGTTCCTACAGGCGGGCAGGATACGGGCGTCATTTATTTTGCATTACTAATGAATAAGATAATTAGATAACGCAATATCTAACAATGAAGACTAGATTGGGAATCACAACACAAAAAAATACAACAAAATTAACTTACGTGTTACATGGCACTCATGCGGCGATTTCTTTTTAAAATATGTTCGAAATGTCCACCACCTTGATACACTTTGATGCACATTTGCGTAATTGTTCACGTAATTTATGTAAAACTTCAGTGTCACTTTTCACTTTTAGGAAGGCTGCCACTATTCTACTTTTTAGTAGTCTAGTTATACCAGAGATTTATTACGTCCCCACAAAAAAAGTCAAGAGGCGTCAAGTCGGGTGACCTAGGAGGCCATTGCACAGGTTCGCCGCGACCTATCCAGCGCTCTCCGAACTCAGCATCGAGATACTGTCGGACACTACACTGGTGCCGCGGCCGTGCCTGTTGTTAAATGTCCTGCATGCCAATGATACATTATCACCACACAGTGCTAAAGTTCTCACCATTTCAGTGTATTCAATATTCGAATACCGAAAAGACATCGCGCGCGAAAGTTATCGAAATATCTACTAAACACTTAAACACAAGTAGACACAGATAACTGTGGTGCACGACTGGATTTTTTTCACATAGTCGGTGCCCATTTAGGGATTGCAATAACGGGATATTAGACACACCGGAATTCCGCATACATTGTAGCAAAATTACAAACTGAAATTAATCACCATTTTAACGTTCCGTGAAATTATTTTTCATAGAAATACCTACCTACTTGTTGTTTCATTTCATAGTGATTTTGTTACAATTTAATTTGTTTCATTTAAGTGCATGTATTGCGCGGGATTTAGATCGCCCGGTCTTGCAAATACCGGGAGTAATTTTTATCGCGGCGCGGCGCATCCCTATACCGGTTGCCTTTTGATGTACCGCCGCGCCGCGCGCGCCATCGTTTGTCGGATGGATCAAATTGCATTAAACAATAGCTGCATCCTGCTCTATCTAGTTGTAGTTAAATGTGCGGAAAAGAGAATATGATAGTTATTTATTTTGGTAGCTTATTACGTTTATTGAGGCCTATCGTTGTGTGCATTTGATTAATGATAGATTGCTTAAATAAACTTTATGACTATCGAAATAAAGTTCATTTTTGTTCACTATTTAGTTTATTAGAGTTTTCGTTTAATGATTCATTTAAAAATGATCTTATGTCCTGGAGTTACGTTTCAATTTCGTTTGTTCGGAGTAGTAAATGAAAGAGTGTCTGTAATTTACTTGGTCTTAACTAATTATTATGAAAAAAATACCTACCAAAAAAAAATGTTGATATCGGTTCAGTAGCTGATTCTGAACGTACTACTTTCCGCTTTTACATTTAAATCTGTTACATGTTGTAGTTTAATCTTTGATGAGTTTTTGTTTATAACTTTATTTATAGTTCTCATTATATTTTATTTTAGTATTTTTATTTCTACAGCGCCCTTAATAAAAATTTTGGTATTCCACATTCTATTTAGAATAGATGTAATATGTATATTAAGTATAGGTTAATAGGCCAACCCGCACTAGGCCAGCGTGGTGGACTATATGACCTAACCACTCTCAATCGTACTCTCGATTGTAGAGTAGGCCCGTGCCCTGCAGTGGGACGTATATGGGCTGATCCAGACAGATAGGTTAAAATTCCCACAAATGATATTATATCCCAGATACAATACACCGTTAAAGGGGAAGATTCAGGATTATGTAAAGCGTAATTACCTGAAATGTTTTAGTAATGTACTCTGGAGACTAAACGAGCAATTCGGTTGGTGGAAATCGGCTCTTAAATACTTAATTGTTTATCTGACAAGAATAATTTATCCTTGAATGTTTCGGGTTATTTTTAAATGTCTACACAATGTCTTCTATATTACTCGAAAGAATAATATTTGTTAACACATAGAAAATACACGCATAATACCTCATTTGTTTCTATTAAACAATATCTTCTTCAATGTTAAAAACACACTCAACATCTAGGTACTACTCGTATAATCTCGGTCACAGGTAATTTTTACACATAGACGGGCGCGCGCGCTTGTGCGTGCGTAAGGAGAGATTTAATTAAGGCAATATTTCAACTAATGCTGATTCATGATTACAAAGTTATTCTATCAATAAATAATAGAATTATGAAACAAAAAACTATTCCAATTCGTATCTACTTCATATCTTTCAATTGCCTTTACATCTGTATCTGTGAAGAGATTGAGTCAAGCGGAATATGAAGAAGCAATTAAGCAAGTCAACATCATTATGATGAACGTTCAAAAGTGTTGAAGCATCTCGTTAGTCAGCTGTTTCGACTTACATTCAGTTGTTATTTCTTTGAGTATTTTTACATTAGCTTCTTTTCCTCTAGAATGATTTAATATAATACGTTTAGTGATAACAACATTTTAATTTAAAAATATGTATAATACATAAAATAGTTTTTAAAATTTCCGATAAAACACTCCAACCTGTCTTGATAAGTAGTTACTCTGGCTACAATGTCCTTCAATCCGAAACACAAGAGTGTATTTAAACTACTGTTTGATGGGAGAAATAGACATTGCGGTTGACCTACCCAGATAGCCTCTCATATATGAGAGACCTACCAGTAATGTCCTTGAAACCGAAACACAAACATTTAATTTATCTCAATATCGACTAATACGCGTGTGATTGATGTATATTTTATTCCCAGCACACAAACGAGTAAAATTAGCGTGTGAATGACAGCCGGCCGTACTGTCTCCCCGCTGGCCAGTCTAGTGGAAACACTTTCCGTTCCACTGGTCTTTCTCGCGCACCCACACGGGCCACGCTTTGAACTTATTTTCCACTCTGGGAATTTGCTTTCTTTCTGTACTGGGACCTCCGTTCGGGCGTGACGCGTATGCGATTTGGCATTCATTGATGGGAATATTTGGAGGAGTTCTAGGTCGGACGCATGTTTAGATACTTAATTTATTTATTTAATAGTCACCGTGGTGCAGTTGGTTAGACGCCGGCTGTGCGACGAGAAGCCGCGTGTTCGATCCCCGCACCGAAACAAATGTTTGTGTGAAACAAAGGTATTTGTTCTACGCCTGGGTGTTTGTTAGACCGAAAAGTCTCTCGTTGTCCTTGATACCCACGACTCGATGTTAGTGTAGTCAGGAAAATATAATATGTGTTGGGTTTGTTTATTCATTTATATATAGTGTATGTACTTCCGAAGTAAATACATTTATTTATGTACAGGAATTATAAGGATTTCAAAGTGAAGGTAAACAAACATGTGACGTGTGGTCAGGCAGAACCATGCCTAAAAGAAAGTCATTGAGCCGCCCTGGCTACGCAATAATAAGTAACATTTTAAATTAAATTTACTGCCGTTCTCATAACACTTGATTTACTTATGTAGATAATTTCAGACTATAATTATATTTTCGAGATATTCATGCAAATGAAAAACAATTAAAAATTCACATTGCACTTAAAGGTTTTATTTTATCCGGCTATAATACTTACGAAATCAATAAATATTTAAAAATATAAATTCCTTAAATACCGCTATTCTTCTAAACCCATCAAATCACATAATAAACCACACAATACAGCCATACATCCTTATCTTAATTAAAATTCCAAATCGAAAGGACGTTTTGAATATGACGCAGAGGCTAATGAGGATAAAGATAATTTAAATTAAGGGTTGCACGCAAACGGATGACCAAGTATGAAAAGATTATTTAATTATGAAGGACCGAACCCGGCCCAAAACGGCGGAATCTTGCCCGAAATTTTATTAAGAACACAAGTAAGCCTGACCTCCATTAAAATTAATTTTATCTAGGTATACAGTACACAAATTGTTTATGAAAAAAAATAGAGACGACATGTGGAGCTTTTTGACATTATTTAATTAAATAAAAGTAAATAAGATTAAAAATATTCAGTGACATCGTCCATATCAGATGATTAATAGAAAAATAAAAGAAAACAAATTGCAAGACTGTCACCCGAATACTCAATCGCTGTTCAAATATTAATTTGTATATATGTACATATAAATACGCACG
The DNA here is from genome assembly GCA_023078785.2 of Hyles euphorbiae. Lineage (NCBI taxonomy): Eukaryota > Metazoa > Arthropoda > Insecta > Lepidoptera > Sphingidae > Hyles > Hyles euphorbiae. The sequence goes on from CM041030.1 coordinate 6,735,517, forward strand.
TAGCCAGTTCATTTAGGCGGGACTTGCGTAGTTGAGTGCAAAATAATATTTAACTGGCGTTTGAGTATTTGCGCGTTAATCTCAAAAGTAGTACTAGTCGCAGATTTCTATAAAGTTAGACTTTCTATAGAAATTCACAACACTACCGCAAAACTAAACGATACACGTTAAGTTTTCTTGACTGAAATGGGAAATTTTCTCGTTTGCTTTGGAAAGGCAAACTACCGAGCTTTACAATACAAGTCAAATAACAGACAGCATATTGCAAGTAATACAAACAGAAATACACAAAAGCGCCGAAGAAGTGCAAAGCTAACTTGCGGGTGAATTTTACAATTTATTCGCAATTGTATGCCAATTCTTATATTGGAAGGCGATTTTAATTTATATTATAAATACTGACTGCCTCGGTGGCGTACTTGTACTAAGGTACAGTTACAAAGCTGAGGTCTCGGGTTCGAATCCAGGGTTGCGCAAAGTGATATTGGATTTTTCTATTCTTTATCAGCCTAGAGTCAGGAATTTGTGCCCGATATTGCGATAGGCTCGCCACCTATCACATTGTGGGACGGAACATACTAGGCGAAATGTTGGGTATCCTGGCACCTCTGCCTACCCCTTCTGGAAAAAAGACGTGAGTATGTATGTATGTATGTAAATACTGATGCAAAACTATATTATTGAAAGCTTCATTGAATAGAAGAAAAATATTTTTAGATGTCTTATGTCGATGAATTTAATAACACTTCTCTGCTTAGCTCTTAACGTGCTTTTCAAATGATGATTTATTGTGGAATAGCGTTCCAATTCTGCCTCGCTCGTATGTAAGTTATAAGAATTAGAGCAATACACTCAACCTATTTATAGATTATATTGATGACAAATTACTTTGGTACATAAACTGATAAAGTACTGACAAGTTTCACTTAAACCCATTAAGTTTTTGCTCTCGGAAGAGTAACAAACTTTCTCTCCAAATAAAACATTTGAAATCTATTGGGATATTATAATGCATATACTTTTTTTTATCAGAATCTGTGAAGGCAGGAATTTTTGTGAGACGGAACACAAAAGACGAAATTTGGATTTTCTGGTTGCTATCTTTTATGGGAAAAAGGTATGAGTTTATGTATGGTCTATGGAGCGTGTTCCAAAACGAAAGCACAATTCTAGTAAATTAAAGTCTCACCCTTTGCTTGTTTCATCAGCATGACGCGTCTAATCTATTTAAAATTTAATTCATTGACTAGAAATTTTTGGACTTTAAAGTTCGGCCTAATCAAAATGCCTCAGACATGTCATTAACTAAAAACTTCGAGATTAAACCTCGCCACAGCAATATTTAAGATGAAATTTTCCACTGCGCTACACGTCATTAATTAGTGTTTTAATTAGACCTCGGAGCGACACTGGCGATATCCCAGGCCTTAGAGAGGTGACGTTTTATAAATTTATTACACATTGAATTAATGCATTTTTTTACGGATTTCATCGCAGATTAACTTTACATGTTTTAACCTTCCGTAGTTTTAATTACTTTCCAGCTTTCGACGTCAGGCACGATTTTTGCGGGATAGTAAAACAAACCGTTAACAATGGGATAAACAAAAACTGTCATGAGAAGATTAATTATAAATTAAATATACATGTGAGTTACGTTTCGTTTTGTCTTTACCAAGTTTAAGACACGGCCGTAGGTTTATGTATGAATTATCAAACAGTTAAACAATACCAAGCACCCGATTTTACAGAAATAAAACATGATAAGAATGTAGCTTACACTTGTGCAATAGGGAATATGCACCAGACTTCAAAATAAGTCAAAATATTTTTTTTGTAATCTTTATTAATATAGAAATATACCTTAAAGATATTTTTAAAATTTATCAACTCTAAACCGGTAAAATAAATTCTTAAAAAATGACATTTCAAATTTGCCGCGCATTTTTTCCGAAACGCGATCTATTGCTTGAAAAGGAAAGTGACGTCAGAGAGCACGTTCTTATGAAGTTTTGGCTTTTTGAGTGTATTGTTTTACGTTTGTTTATGAGTTATTTTGTACTTTCTTTAAGCTATTAAATAAAATGGATTATTTTGTCACGAAATACAGTTCTGTAGCAATTCATGAAAGAAACTTAATCCAAATACTAGGTTGTTCATATCGTGCCCTATGACGTCACAGCGAGTTCGCGCCAATATGGCGTTTAAATGCTTCGAAACTGATAGCAGTTTTGATTATTTTTTTGTACTTTTTTGATTGATATTTTCAAAGACTTATATTTTTTTCCGATAATGTAATAATATACAGAATTGATTAAAAATATAAAAAAATGGCATGCATATTCCCTATTGATCCAAAACATTTAATTTTTTTCCTCAAATAAATAACCCAAATAACCCAACTTTAACTACCTGGTCTTATGGATTATAAACTAGATTAGAGACAAATTCTGGAAAATGAAAAGTTCCACAGGGATAAATAACATCGCTCAGAATTTTCCCGGAGCGATCGTCACGAAGTTTGGAAGGTAGATTAGAAAATGAATTTAGTAACGAACAAATATTGGATACTAATAAATTAAATTTGGAATAATATGCAGTTGAAGAAATTATAATTAACCAAAATTACAGATTTTATTTTATTTCTTCATAAATTGAGCAAATTAAAACACAGTTGACTGCGTGAGTGCTCAAATGGCGGCAATTGATCTAAAACCGATGCACTACTGAATATATATTTTTTAATAAATAAATACACCCAACAGCACATACATAGTCCTGACCACACACTAGAATCTAGTCTTATGTCGCGAGTATCAGTAAATACGAAAAATTTTCTCACAAAGACACAGATTCAAAACAAATGCTTATGGTTCACTAAAACAAGTCTCGATGCGGGCATAGAATCCGCGACTTCTTATGTCACAGCCGGGATCAAACCAACGGAGCCACGGAGCCTGTCAAACATACGAAGTTGACTGTGTTGACTTTCTTAATATTTGTATGCTTTTACTGTGAAACATCGTGACGACACCTGCGGATCTGAGAATTCTTGCCAAGGATTTCTAATGTATGTAGATTACCGCATTAGGCCTGTATGGGTTCACAAAGTTTTGTATTCCTTAAAAAGCTTATGTGAGACTGGCATGTAATGGTAATATTATACGACAAATTCAGAAAATTATTGTGAGAAGGAAAGGGAGAAAACAATAATTTGTTATACATTCAATACAGTTTTACTATGTGTAATAAAAGTTATACAGGCACATGATTTTTTTTTTATATTTGCATTTTTTTTACTAACTTAGGTTATCATCAAAATTGACTTATGTAGTATGTAATGTATTATATTTATAGATTTATTACTACAGATGGACTGAATTTAACATATTAGGGACACATGAAAGCCATACTTGGTAATCCTACGCATTCCGCTTGATGCTTGAAACTGAGCCTTATGGAACTCGGAGACATATAAACTATCGGACTCATTTTTACAAGAGATCACTTCAGCCAAAGATCTTAAGAAAATATCTCAAAGACCACTTAAAGCGCGCCTGTAATATTGACTTAGGAACTTACAAGGACCTATCTAGGCACAGGATCTACTATAAAACTAGTATTTATGTTGGAGAAAGTACCCATTAGGACGTACACGATGAGCTATAAAATGGCGCGTGGTGTTAGCGATAAAAATTGTTATAGCTCCATACCACGAGTTGCTATGAACTCGACGTTTTGTTTAACATTTTATTTAAATGGTTGAAAACACGAATTAAAGTGGAATGTTTGAGTGCTTTTTTATAATGGTACTCGCAGGTACAGCAAATTGGCTACATAGTAACTGCCTGATAGAACGAACAGTCCAGTCCAAATTACATACAAGGTTAGTCATAAAGGGTATATAAAACAGAAAGGGGGATGCTACACTCTTCACAATGAACAAATTAAACTATGAATGCTGAAATACCGAACAAAAATCAGCTGTTTCATACATTTTGCAGATTGAAACGATGCATATATAATGGCTTTTTGCCTCAATTTCGATTCTTGTTTATATAGAAAGTTTGCTTTATGCATTATTGTAATGAAGTGCGTGGTGGCCTGTTGGTAAACGGACTAGACGCGACTGCCAACATGTTCACGGTGGTCGCGGGTTCAAATCCCAGGGCACACCTCTGACTTTTCGGAGTCATGTGTGTATTGATAGTCAATCACCACGCACTAAAACGGTGAAGGAAAACATCGTGAGGAAACCTGCATACCATAGGGATTCATAAGAATATCTATGGTATGTAAGTCCGCCAACCCGCACTAGGCCAGCGTGGTGGACTATATGGCCTAACCACTCTCAATCGTATTCTCGATTGTAGAGTAGGCCCGTGCCCTGCAGTGGGACGTATATGGGCTGATACAGATTATTGTAATAAGGATTTTTTTTATTCCCTCTAGTAGTAAGCAAGTTAAAAAAAATTTGGTGGTAAGAGTAAAGAATATAACATGCACGATTTAACGTCATCCGCCATAAGATGCATGGGTGCGAAAGAGAAAACGAGTGTCCCCGCTGCACAAAAATATTAATATCTCAGACATTTTGCAAAAAAATTATGCTGTTTCCGAATTTATGTTTTTTATTAACGATATTTTTCACGAACTATTAAGTTCTGCTCAAATTCTCACCTTCGACACATCCCTTTTCAGTTGGCTTAGATAGATACCTGATTTACACTAGCTAGACTCTAAATCAAGTCGAATTTCTAAATAGAGACCCGAGGGTCACCGTGACTGGGACCCTACTATATTCAACGAAACGAAGTTCGAAACTTCGGATGATCAAAGTTTATATACGATACGAATGTACCTACATAAAACTTATGGTCGTTATTGATTTATGGTCGTAACCATAGACTTATAGTTACGGTGTACGTTATATATATACATTCGTATCGTATAAAAAACTTCGTTTGTTCGAAGTTTCGAACTTCGTTTCTTTGAATATAGTAGGGTCCTTCGTTCGTTCGTTCGATGAATATAGTAGGGCCCCTCATCTCGCGTCATTGTGAAAGTATGGTTAAGAGTTTGGTACTATCAAGTCAGAAAAAAATTGCTATTAATTTATGTTAAATTTATTTTTATTTATTTATTTATTAAGCTTCATATACAAATGTACACAAGGCGGACTTAATGCCAGTGGCATTTTCTCCCAGTCGACCTTTAGGTGATGCAGTATGTAGTAGGTGTACGAATACTTAATTAAAAGATAAAGAGAAAAAAATACAAGTAATTAAAAATTATATTACATTAAATTCGTCTATAACTTAACATGAGACCAAAATACGAATTTAATAGTTGCGCTTAAACATGACGGTTCAGTGAGGATGTCGAAGTGGTTTTTGGGATTTTTTATGAGACGTATTGAGTGCGTTATCGTTAGGAAATTGTTTTATTTGGCTTAAAAATTGTTTTCACATGGCTTTATGATATATCTAGTGTTGTACAAAACATTGACTAGTAGACGATTCCCTCTTGCCATTCAACACAATAATACTGTTTTACATTAAAACAAATTTAAGGCAATATTCCTAAAAGATTTTACTCTGGACAGATGAAATCATAATCTGTACAATTTTTTCTCATAGAACCGGGCATCCTATGGTTAAATATGATGACGTGAGTATAAAATTTCCATCCAATGTTGAAATTCTACGTCATTCCAACAACATTGTCTATAGCATGATATTTCCCTTCAATAATTAAGGTATACATCCAACTTGACATGGTACATGACGTTCCAATTAGCAGTAGCCTACGGTGATGCTATTGATTCAAGGCGCTCAATCAGACTATCTGCATGTTGCATTGCAAAATTATCAGTTATATGCAGGATTATCATAATGGCTATTGAAAAGATTTTTAAAGGCTATTATATTATTCTCACCACGAACTACAACAAGTACACGAACTATAAAAAGTGCGTGGTGGCCTGTTGGTAAAGGACTAGACGCGGTCTTCCACCATGTTCACGGTGGTCGCGGGTTCGAATCCCAGGACACACCTTTGACTTTTCGGAGTCCTGTGTGTATTGATAGTTAATCACCACGCACTAAAACGGTGAAGGAAACATCGTAAGGAAACCTGCAACACCATAGCGATTTATAAAAAAATATATGGCATGTAAGTCCACCAACCCGCACTAGGAGAGCGTGGACTATATGGACTAAGCACTCTCAATCGTATTCTCGATTGTAGAGGAGGCCTGTGTCCTGCAGTGGGACGTATAGATACTATAACAGGTGACAACATCGTGAGAATACTGTATACACTGGTGACTCGTAGGAATTTGGCCGAACCCCTCTTAATAGTACTCTCAATTGTCGAGGAGGCCCGTGCCATGCAGTGGGACGTAAATGGGTTGACACAGATTGAAAGGAAAGGGTATTGATAATTGACTAATGATATTCAGTTTGGGTGTGACATGTGAGGCCGCAGTTTTTAACGTGGACTAAGAATCAAATTCGTGTGTTGCACTTGTATTTGTTGTACGTCTGGGCGTTTATGAGACTGAATTTTTTCTCTATGTTTCTGACATCCTCTGCATAAGACTTATATTTCTATCTATCATATATGTTAGTTTGTGGTTAGAATTATATTTATATTTAATGAGCATCCAAAGAAATGTGGGAATTGTCGGGTAAGGAATTTATGAAATATTAAGGGAAAATAAATGCTGTCTACAACGATCTCAGCATATTTTAAAACCATTACAATAGAAAGTTGATTAATTTGAGGAGAATAATGATTTTGAATACATCTTCACTAAAGTTTGACAGAGAGCTCTTCAAGTAGACGCGCGAAAGGTGCCAAAGTTTGAAAATAGATCATTGTTTTCGAGTTGTCTAGTTTCTAATGTTTTATTCTCTTATCCTTGTTCAGCAAGACGATTTATCTTGTGATATGAACGTAGGACACGAAAATTTTACAAAAAAGATTCTTAAATGGATAGTGATATTTATAAAAGTGATAGAAACCTTCCAACCCGCTTTAGGCTAGTGTGGTGGACTATATGGCTTAACCACTCTCAATTGTACTCTCGAACCTCAATTGTAGAGAAGGCCCGTGCCCTACAATGGGACATATACATATGGGCTGTTACAGATAAGGCTTCCAGCACTCTCACTCATAGAAGGAATAGCAACAGCAAAAAGATAGCTGCACGGTACTCTATTCTAGAAGACTGTGATACCCTTTTCATGTATGCCCATTGCTGCAATTGTCCAAAGCGACTGCAATCTCCTTCAATTATTTAAAACGTATACCTACATTGTTAAGCAATTGTTATAACAAATAGAATTCTATTCACTAACAATACCTACCCCAAGCGCGCCGCTTGAAATCCTATCAGACTCAATAAACAATTCGAAACGTAACACGTGCACCGTCACTCTTAACCCCACTAAATCTAAACAGACTGCAATTACACGCACTAAATTCCACTCTTCGGCTACTACGTGTTCGGTGAGCCTTTCTGCCCACATCGATTTATGGTACATGGTGTAGTGGCTCCCTTTTAATGTTCGTTTTACGAGGTCGGCACAGTCCACTGGGCGGATATATAAACTTTTAATCTATTTATTAAATCGCTAGGCACTGTTGAACACGTGGGAAAAATGCATTGGATATTTTCTAGTTCAATTGGCTTGGTTGTAATTTTTTTTGTGCCGATTATTAATACGTGTGGCACGTCTGGGTATTGACGTAGACTATAATGATGGTGAAAGATATCGACCATAGAAATCTGTGAGTTGATGTCAGTAGACAATTCAAGGCAAGACATTTATGAGACTTTAATATATGTAAGTTTTTTCGTATAGTTTTAAGACTGTACTTGTGTAGATTTTACGAAAAGAAACTTATTTATTGCAGTGAAGGACGAGATACCGTTCGCCTGATGGTAAGCGATTCGACTACTCATTTGTGTTTGTTCAAAACCAAACAACACCTTGAATTACAAAGCAATACGTGGCTTTCCACTGCGTTCACTATCCTGAGACATCAGATGTTAAGTCTCAATAATTGTCCAGCAGTTACTTTGGCTACAATGTCCTTCAATCCGAATCAGAACAGAGCATTTAAACTGCTGCTTGGCGGGAGAAATCGACATTGCGGTGGTACCCACACAGGCGGTTTCACATATGAGAGAACTACCACTCACTCAGCAACAATTTCTCTCTTTCAAAGTCACTGGGTGCGACCTTATAATTAGGTGCGATCTTATAAATAGGTGAAGTAAAAAAGTTGGGATTGTAGCTGTAATTAATAGCTGATAATAGAGAATACCTAATAGATTGTTTCTACGAGTAGTGCAATTACATTTACGCAAGTACAGTGAAATTTTATTGAATTCCTACCATGATTTGAGTTGATGTGTATTCATTGAGGTATGACATAGCCTCCTGGAATGTTCCTAATGAATAAAACGCAGCTCGGAGAGTTTCGGCGGAGAACTTAAATTCTTGACATAGCTCATTGAATTAGTAGATATTGCAGTACGCTTGATAAATCCATCAAAATTACATTTATTTCCAAGTGTTCATCAATTTCATCGTCGTCATAATTATACTCAGATACGAAAGACCTATTGCGTTTGTAACCGTGTTGTCTATCCATTTTTTAAGATATTAGACCTATTAGGCTATTGTGTAAGAAAAAATATCGTTTGGGCACAAGCCTACCTACCTAATGAATTTGGATCAATAAAAGATTGAGAATAGCTGTTGAATTAAAAATATTAGTAAACTATATGAAAATACCGATAATGCTATTTTGTTGGAACTTAACGGAATTTAAGAAATACGACAATTATTGTAAGTACACATAACACATTGATTGTGTTCGTAATGGCTTTAAACATTCTCAGTTTTTAATGATGTTGTCAAATACTACAACGTAAATAGTTCATCCTTCCTTTGAGTGTTAACTAAGGCGTCTCCATTAAACTTTTAATTATATTGGAGCTAGTGTTTAACTGGAGACGATTATGAACTGACAGAGTAAATTAATAAGCAGCTGGGAAGTCTGGAGAATTAATAAAAACAAATATGTATATAGACATAATAAAATATTACTTTTAAAGCGCTTGCATCTAAAGATCGTCTAGACTTATACAAGACATTAAAATGAAAGTCTTTAATCGCGTGCCATGCGATACTTTGTAAATGAGAAAAGTTGTCATGAATGAGTTGCTGTGCAAATAGTGCTCAAAAAATTAATTATTTACAGAATTTTATAGATATTGATGATTTTGCCAATCTATGTTAAATAAAATTTAACAAAATGGGAATCTAAGGGCTTTAGGTTTTAGATCTATGTTAGTTTAGGTAGTACCAAGATTTTATTGTTTATCAAATTAAAAATATTTTGAATAGAATAATAAATGAATAAATATTTTCTTGCAAGGTAACTGCCTACAAGGTGGACGGACGACCTGGCTAAGGTTACAAGAAGTCGCTGGATGCAAGCCGCTACAACAAATCGATGTGGAGATCCTTGGGGAGGCCTATGTTCAGCAGTGGACTTCTTGTGGCTGAGATGATGATGATGAAATATTTTCTTAATACGATTATGGTTAGTCGTTGTGAAAATCCTTCAAGAAGGCCTGAGTTCAAACATTGGTGGGTCACTGATTTCCTTTCTCTAAGCAAGAAGAATAACAATAATGATTTTGTTACCTCATTGTTCTACGTCTTTGAAAATTTTCATAATAAATAAAATATGACGTACAAAACTCGCAACACTTGCCTCGTCTAAAAATACTTCTACAAGTCACTATCATAAACATAGCTCGCATAACTCAGCATTAAATTGTGCAAAATTGAATTATCATCGTAGACTTTGGAAATAATTCTTTATAAAAACTACAAAGCAGCGTGAAATTAAATCTACGATGAAACTCCTAACAAGATGTCGTGGGCTCAAATATTTAATATTCTGATTCCTTAACGAGCTCGCCGGTAATCGAATGAATTTGTTTGTTCCTCCGACATTGTTTAATGGGCAGAGAGGCCATCTAATCAATTGACTAAAAGGCGCTAGCAATTTTTTGAGAATAATCTTAAAAGCTTGAAAAAATACATATGACGTGCATTTATATTCCACCTCCGTAGCGCAGTTGGTTAGACGCCGCCTGTAAAACGAGAGGCCGCGGGTTCGATCCCCGCACCGAGAGAAATGTTTGTGCAGCCCACAAATATTTCTTCCGGGTCTGGGTGTTTGTGAGACCGAAAAGTCTCTCGTAGTTCCTGATACCCACGACACAAGACTAGATCTTACTGTGGGGTCAGGACTATGTATGTGACTGTTGGGTGTTATTTATTTATTTATTTATATTATTTTAAGCAGGATATATCATTTTAAAATGTGTGTTTTCGTACCCAGTTTGCCTCTGTAAATTTTATAAATTAATTTCTGAATAGAAAGAGTTTGATATTAGAATGATTAAGAACAGATTTCAGTAGTATAATGCTTAAACGGGTGTTAAAACATTCAAACTACTCACAGAAAAACTATTACAACCGCCATCGAAACAACAAAATCCGCGTATTACAAGGCAAAAAACACTGACACTTCCAGAATTCAGGCCTTTAAAATCGTTCAACATGTCTCACCTGCAAATAAAAGATAAACAAAATTATTTGAGTAAACAAAGCCGTTGAAACAATGGCGAGGCGTCGACACCGCGAACCTCCAACCGCCGTTACGTGACTCGCGACCGCCTTTCAGTTAATTAAAACTGGTTAATCTCCCACTGAGACGGCGAACATCGTCGCTCCATTATATGACGCCTCTGTACGCGGTTTGATTTAGATATGTTTGTTATAAAATATTAGGTCGAAATATGAGATATTTATTAAATGAGGAAGACCGAGCCAGATATTAAAGCCCAGGTCTTCTGTTGTTGACAAATCCCTTCCTTATAAAATTCGATGTTTTTTAGCGGCAACACATAAAATTACCAGGTTTCGTACTTGTTATTCGGCATTTATTTGTCACACTTGTTATAAAGGCTTAGATAATACTTTTCTGATGCTAAATAATTTGATAAAGATTACATCGAACTAAAAAAAATCGTCTAAAAACAAGCAAATAGCCTTCTTGCTAAAAAGTCCTTATATCACGTACAAAACCTGCGGATTTGATGTTTTGCTGGTCTTATATAGACCAGGTTATAATATCATTGTATTTGGGTGGTAAATGCATATTTGCATGCGTGTTTGCTAAAATAATAATTTAAACCCTGGCGTATCTCTTCGTCTTTGAAAAAAAAAGGGTGTACACAATTATTTTAGAAAGAGTGAGGAAAAAGTTCAAAGAGCGGCAAGTATAGTCGGACCAACAGCAATCTCATTACACGTTTTTTTACATCTTTGTTTCAGAATGGAATATTGCCACAAAGATACTCCAATTATAAGAAAGATTCTAAAAAGACCTTGACAACATTCATTTCAGTAATAGCCAACATACGAGTCTAAATTACTAAGAAAGTAAAGAGTATAAACGTAAAACTACATTAGCCAATTGGCAGTTAGTGGATTGCTTTAAGTGCTTGGGGTCACGACTTCAGGAAATACCGGGAATTACATAGAACTTCCGCAAACTGAACTCAGATAGTTGGTCTATGCAGGATTTTTTTTAAATTTATTTTATTCTCAAAACAGTCACATACATAGTCCTGTCCCCCCCACTAAGATCGAGTCTTGTGTCGTGCCAATCTAAGATACTACGAAGGACTTTTCGGTCTCACAAACACCCAGACCCGAAACGAATATCTACGAATCTCACAAATATTTTTCTCATTGCGGAGATCTGCAGCCTCACGTTTCACAAACGGTGTTCAACCAATTACGCCACACAGGCTGTCAGAATAAAGAAAGCTAAAGATCTTACGAGCAACAAAGAAATAGTAAATAAGAACGACAAATTGACTATCTGCTAATCAGACTGACAAAACAGAGATTAAAGGTTAGACTCAAATTCACAGATCTTCACTTTAAGAAGTCATGTGAGATCTGGGTTCAGTTTCTGTATCGAATAGACAATAGCGAGTCCTTTGATTCTTTCACGAAACATGAGTCGCTCGGATTGAATTAATTACAATTTATACGGCGCGGCGTATCAAGAATATCATGCGATTAAAAATATTGATGTTTATCTATAAACCCGTGCGAGGAAATGGTTTAAAAAGAATAATGTCCTTATATCCTAAAATAGGTCAAAGAAGTCATAGATAAAACAACTGAAGAACGTTTGCAAGTAACCCTTCCTGACTAAAGTTTGTTATCTCGAAACTTCGTTCAAGTCGGGTGCGATGTGATCCACAAGCTATTTGTGTTTGTGGGTTAAGAAATGTTTGTTTTCAGTTTGGGTCTTATAGATTCCCCGGATTGAGATATATATTCATCTAAGGAAAGTGAAGTTTTCACCACAATGGCACCTCCGTGTTTTAAAGTATTTTAGACGTCTTGAAGAAAAGCTCAGCTTAGCTTTTTGAAAGTTTCTTGATAATATTTTATGTTGATAAAAATAATTTAATAAATTATTTCTAGTTCCGCGTATTTGCGATAGATATTCTTTAAAATAATTATTTATTTTTAATATATAGTACTTATTAAGTTAATATTAGTCTTATGGCCTTTACGTATAAATGACTTGATATGATATCAAATATGCATCATAATTTGTATGCGGTTGTGGATATGTAACTCGAAATATCTTAATCGCGTATAAATGCAATTACTCGGAATACCCGTCAATTGGTGCTATCTTGGAATGATTCATATAAAAGCAATTGAAAATTCCAATACCGCACAACAGCCGCCAGTTACCCCGCCTTGCCACGCGCTGTTTAGCAATTGTCAAACAATCGAATCACTACGATTGTTATTCGATTGCAATCGAATAAACGGAACAATCAAATGATTCGATTGCTTTTCTGGCGCTGTCTGAATGAATCATTCAGTAAGAATTTATCACCTTTGCTGAGGTACGATAAAACGAGTATGACGAGGGCGATTATGACGCTTATTCATAAATTTCTGTGGCGACAAGCAGGACGGAAATGAGTTGTGGTATTTTTTCTATGTATGTATGTATGTATCAGCCCATATACGTCCCACTGCAGGGCACGGGCCTACTCTACAATCGAGAATACGATTGAGAGTGGTTAGGCCATATAGTCCACCACGCTGGCCTAGTGCGGGTTGGCGGACTTACATACCATAGAAATTCTTATAAATCGCTATGGTATGCAGGTTTCCTCACGATGTTTTCCTTCACCGTTTTAGTGCGTGGTGATTGATTATCAATACACACATGACTCCGAAAAGTCAGAGGTGTGCCCTGGGATTCGAACCCGCGACCACTGTGAACATGTGGGCAGCCGCGTCTAGTCCGTTTACCAACAGGCCACCACGCACTTATTTTTTCTATATGCCCCAGCAATAATTTCATAACCAATACGTCCAGCAAATCGATACAATTATGTCGAATGGCAAGAGAAAATAGTCTGTTAGTATTATAGGTTATGTCGACAAAGTTATATTTTACCATCTTGTGTACAGACATTGGTAACTTTATAAAAGTAAAACATCATGAATTTTATCTCATTCAATTTTGTCACTAGATAACATTAAAGAATTTATTTGTAAATCAAACCGAAAACAAAGTAAGCTCGTGTAATTTACACGCTTTTTATTAGCTTCACCTGTATGTTTGTATGTTTGTATGTTTGTATGTTTGTTTGTAACCGACTTCTTTGGGCGCGATTTTGACCCACTTTAAACGGACAGATTTCATTCAAATTTTGCACACCTGTCAAAGACCGATGACAATACAATAATTCGATTAAAATATATAATTATCCTGATTAGATTCGCCAGGATTAATTATTCTTATAATTGATGACCATTGCTACTGACCACTAGGTGGCGTATAGATGAACATAATTTGCTACTGACTAATAGATGGCGTGATCACGTCAATAATGCATGTTTGCACTATTCATCGCTAGATGGCGTTAACATTGTATTCTTCAAGTGTCAAATGTTACTACTGACCAACAGATGGCGTTATTGATTGGAAATACAGCCGTAGATGGATGTTTTTAGTGAAAACAATTAAATAATAGTTAAAAAAAAACTCCGCGCTATGTGCCCTGCCCATTGCCACTTCAACTTGCTAATCCGGTGGGCTATGTCGGTTATTTTAGTTCTCCTACGGATCTCCTCATTTCTGATTCGATCTCGATGGAGATCTGATGACCGATGGGGTCGGAAAGTGCTCGAATGGAGGCCGCGTATCGGAAAGCGCAGCGTAGGACGTCCACCCACAAGATGGTCCGACGACCTGATAAAGGTCGCGGGACGTCGCTGGATGCAGGCTGCCTCCAACAGGTCTCTGTGGAAATCATTGGGGGAGGCCTATGTTCAGCAGTGGACTTCCTTTGGCTGATGGATGGATGGATGGATGGATAAAAAAAACTAAAATACACGCTTTAATAAGATATACAACTAAAAAAGTAAAAATAATTGATACTAAATTTAAGATAAGAAAATGGAGTAAAATACATATATTTTATTGTTACAAAGCGTGGGGTGCAGGAGGATAAGTAATTGTTGTAAACACCCCACGCTTTGTAACAATAAAATATATATGTATTTTACTCCATTTTCTTATCTTAAATTTAGTATCAATTATTTTTACTTTTTTAGTTGTATATCTTATTAAAGCGGGTATTTTAGTTTTTTTAACTATTATTTATTAAAACATCACTTGTTGAGTCTTATAGTCACGTTGGCACTGAAAGGCGCATGTACCCTCACATTTGATTTTTTATTACGTCGCGGAGAAGTCTAACGTGACGTATTTCTAGAGAAATAGTGCATTTGCTTCGGAAAATATATTCTATACGACTTCTAACAGATTGTAAAGCGGAGTGGTTTTGCCTGTCGTGGAGAAAGGAATATTCAAAGATTGCTTATAAAACTAAGGCTTTAGATTTCCGATTTCTCTCACTGTATTTCGTACACTTGCGGAAGCAAGCTGTTTGCAAATATTTGTTTACATTTCGACTCACGTTGTTTACTTCTCTATATAGTGCCAATAACGTGCAGTGCAGCACAAAGCCGGTTGTGAAACAAAAGATCAAAGTTACTTCTCTACACTGAGCCAAATGTTACGATGATCAAGAAATATTTGTTACATGCTGAAGGTTTTCTAACCAAAATTCTTTGTTGTTTCTAGTACCCACAACGTAGCCACGTATAGATCGCACGAAAGCCGTTTCTGTGACGTAATATATAGTGCAGAAAATTGCATTTAAGCTCCCATGTCTTTACATCGTCGGATCGGGTTTTCAGACTTTTTACAATTCGGTGTGACTTTACTTTCGGTGTATTTTAACCGCCAGATACCAGTTCAATCTAGTTGTATTGGCCTGAAGATCTCACTGGTCTGATGTTCATCATCAGTTATCAAATTATTGAACATTTACTATCATTATGAATACATACATACATAATCTGACGTCTTTTTTCCTGAAGGGGTAGCCAGAGGTGCTACAACGTTTTGACTTGTATTTTCTGTCGCACGATGTGATAGGAAGTGAGCCTTTCGCCATATCGGGCACACATTCCAAACTCTGGGCTAATAATGAATAGGAAAATCCAATATTACCTTACCTGACCCGGGATTCAAACCCGAGATCCCAGATTTGCAGTCATACCTAATGAAATACCCTCCAAGGTTTAATCTGGAGTTAAAACTCTGTAACTCTTTAGTCTCACTCTAAATTAATCACCAAACAGTTACTGAAAGTGTGTTAAAAAGCTTTTAGATTTATGCAAATTATAGGAGGTTGCTGGTAAAACTATAGTGAGAGTACAAGTAGTCACCATTAACATTGATGACCGAAGTGCTCCAAGTGTTTTACGATGCTTTCTTAAACAGCCAAAAATAGCTTTGGTGGAATAATGTCACCTTGTGTCACTCCCGTATTGATTGAATTGGTTAAATACTGCAGTTTGACTTACATTGCAGCCGAGCTGTAAAGTTTTCAGAGAAGGTGTACTTTGTAGCTGTCGATGGAACAACGATGTAAAGAGTTCGTCGAGAGCTAGGATTGAAATGAAATTAAATGAAATGTATTTGAAATGAAATGAAATGTATTTATTCGAGTACCTTCTTGGGTCTACTAGTTGTTTAATTGTATGGTGTTGTCTTTAGTAGATAAGCCTCTTTGAAAGATAGCTGGTCAAATGCGACTGCATTTTATGACTGAGCCAATTGCACACATTCCTCAGAAATTTATATTCCATAGTTCATAAACATGACATTAGAAAATATCAACTCCCTCAAGCTATAACCGATATTCAAATCAATAAAAAAGCAGCACGTCATGTACCCTCCACACTCAGATAACCCTGCAAAATGCAGATAGTCTCATTTAGGCACAAAAGCGCTGTATCTCGCGTGGTAATGAAGCTATTCATCTCAGCAGGGTTATCAGGTTCGATGCATCGATCTGTTTGGCTTTTATAAATAGAGCCGAGCGTGGTTCACCCTTTATGATCGTGTCGATCAGTTTAAAGTCGCGTTGGATGTTTCTGTCAACATATTCGTCATAAAGGGATTATGTTCTTTTTTTTTTTCAAGGTTTTTGCAATTTTTTTTATATCTTTATGAAGCAAAAAGAAGAAAATGCATTGCCAGCGAATAATGGACTGAACAGGAAAAGATTCAATTGCTAAACTTGAAGACGTGAGTTTGATGCTAAGCAACACAATATTTTTCTATGTGTGCATTAGTATTTGTTGTCTGATTTAAAAATGAAGGGCAACATTATAAATAATTCTTTAATTCTGAGAATAAATTATGAAATTGCTAAAAGTATGTCTCCCTGGCAGTTCGCATTAAGTCATCGTGGTAAATTACAAAGCCCAATCTTCACAATTATTGTCCGTCCGCAGTTTATTTAAAAATATTCAACTGACTACCTTGATGGCGTAGTTGTACTTCGGTACGGTGACAAAACTGAGGTCTTGAGTTCGAATCCCAGGTTAGGCAAGGTGAAATTGGATTTCTCTATTCGTTATGTTTCTGGAGTCAGGAATTGAGCCCTGATATGCCGACAGGCTCGCCACCATCACATCGTGAGACAGAACAAGGCGAAATGTTGGTGTCCTGGTAGCACCTCTGCCTAACTTTTCTGGGAAAAAAGCCACGAGTTTATGCAAGAATGAATGTACCTTACCCAACTTGAATATCATAGGATTTCATACAAATAAACGAAATAAGTAAAAAACAACAAAAGGCATTTATTACTAGGATTATTCCACGGTATAACATAAGCTGAACAGACGTGAGTTAGGTATGTTACTAGACAGGCCATTTCGTATTGGCTGTGTTGGCGTATTTCAAGGCAAGATTTACAGGTGTACGGATTTAGTCTGTATTTACGACCTGGAGCTAATATAGGAACATTACCAAGAGTGTTTGTTACTGTTAATCTTAGGTTGTGTCTTTTTTACTTTTTTTTGTTTGACAGTTGTATTAGCCCGAATATGATCTTGTGCCTTAAATATTTTGTGAAATATTAAAAGCTATTGAATTTGCCCGAGGAATATTGCTTTCAAGCAAGCCAGCTCACTATGTTTAATTGTTAAGTTTCCAATTTGAAAATAATGCTTTATGTTAAAGGTTTAGGATCGAGAAATAAAATGGGCGTAAGATTTCTATACTTCGTTTCTTTACTTCAGTGACACACAAGACATAACACATAGCAAAACAACAATGACATGTTTCTTATTTTAAATTAAAGTTACTTCGATGGCCAAAGACAATATTACTTTCGATTGATACCTTTACATTTATTTTCTCCAATACTTTATAATCGAGTTTTGCAGTATTGCAAATCATCAGGTTTTTTGGTCATTTATGATGGTGAGAGGCAACAGTTATACATCAAACAAGTACGACGCTTTCCGCCTTAAAGTTTTATGATAAAAGTACCATAATCACCGATTTTAATCACAAAAATCTACGACATAGCTTCCTCCAAGGTTTACCGTAGCGTTTTGTTGCCAAAGGCCTTTTTCAGCAATTTTTCAAAGCTTGTTAAGTAAAAAATAAATTGAAACTTGTATTTTCATAGCAAATAAGATTTGAACCGATAATACACATAGTTGCATGAGGACCAAAAAAGAGCCAAAAGGATTTTTTATACAGTGACATCAATTTAAAACTATTGGATTTATGTCGTATTCCCACCGAATAAGTATGAATATCTTTTATGCCGTCCCAGTCTGCGCTGGCTTTAAACTAACTTTGACGGGAACTCCAATTTTGACAATGTTATCGTCATAGTACATGTGCAACGTACTTCTGATCGCAAATGTACGTATATAGGATTGATATTTTCAAAGGCCAAAGATACCTATGGGCAAAGTTAGTTTGTGCAATTTGACCTAAGTGTGCTTACACATTATACAATAAAAATTAATTAGTAATACTGATTGAACTATGTTCCACTTATATTTATTTGCGTACGATTGCAAACTTGAATGTTCAAGTTCGTACAAAAGCTATTAAGACAGATTTTAATGAAATATGCGAATAATTCAACGAGCTGAAATCCTATGTGCGGCGGGAATTAGAAAAGTAATGGCCATAAAATTACTTCTGTGTGCGTGCGTGAATTTAAATTTAATCGGGTATATTTCACAAATTCGATATCTATTATTTTTAATGACACTTCAACGTTTTATAGAGGCACAAAGTTATCTGACCCGGTGAGAGAGTCGCTGTAATCGAATTTGGTGTTGCCATTAAAAATAGATATAGCAATAAAGTGGGTAAAGTAAGATTTTTCCATCCGATCAATAGTGTCGGGAAAATGAGTGGACCAGTTTCATATGCATGTTTTTTCCTTCACAAGATTTCTAACCAATCGCTCCCCCTTAAAGAAGTCAAAACCCTTAAAAAGTTATCTGTATCAGCCCATACACGTCCCACTGGAGGGTACGGGCCTCCTCTGTAATCGAGAGTACGATTGAGGGTAGTTAGGCCATATCACAGGCTATATAGTCCGCCGCGCCGGCCTAATGCGGGTTGGTGGACTTACACAGGTACCATAGAAATTCTTATAAATCGCTTTGGTATGCAGGTTTCCTCACGATGTTTTCCTTCACCGTTTTTGTGTGTGTGTTATTGACTATCAATACACGCATGACTCCGAAAAGTCAGAGGGGTACTCTGAGATTCGAACCCGCAGCCACCGTGAAATGTGGTTGTGGTCATTGGTGGTCCATTTACCAACAGGCCACCACGCACGTAACGATGAATTTTAGTTTAGGATATGAACGAACATCTATTGTACTAGTACGTACAAAGTTCTGTTTTCGTGGAATTTATTTTGAAAAGCTGACAACACAAACTTGTGGCAACAGCTACACGATGATACAATTTTTCGAAGGGTATTATTGGTATCTGAAGCCGATTTTCTTCCTACGTAAAATTTAATACCTGAAGTTTAACATTCCTAGCATCACTTTTTAAAGTTTTCGGCAATTTTCACTAGTTTGAAATAATGCAGGAAAAATAAATACATTGAGTAAACAACTAATGGCCGATATGACAGCGACTGGCAGATAGACTGACATTCTAAATGACGTATTTGTTTCCACTTTTGGCCACCGGGCCAGGTATCTTTGTGGCTCTATATGTCCATATTTCAGTTTGAGTTTTAAGGTTTATTTATAAGCTCCTTGAATGCGTATATTAGTGTGGCGCTGTTTTAAAAATTTTGCTCGGTATCGCTGATTATTTGTAGCGTAAAATTATTTTTATAAAATTCAGAACCTGTGTTTTATTAATGCTTACAGAAAACTACAGCTCGTTCATATACTTATGTATATAAAAAATATTTAAACTAGAGATCTATTGTTAGCTACGTCAACCTAAATTTTAGTAGATTAGATAAAAGATAAAAATGTTGGCAGCCGTGTCTGGTCCGTTTACCAACAGACCACAACGCACTTTAACTTTTTTAAAGAATATGGCTTTGACTAAATATAAAAAATGCAATTCTAAATATTAATTGATAAAGTGTAATTGTTGTGTGTCTTTTAATGTATTTTAAATTAAGGTCGGGGTCTAGTTTATGCGTAAGCAAGGGCGAAGGGGCTGTACTTCCCGCAGCGCCGGAGACGTTGCAGAAGCAACTTTTGTTTTGACATTTTGAGGTTAGGTTACTTTAATTAGGTTCTCAGAATTATGCCTTATCTTTTCATGGGAGTGGTACCAGAGAACAGGATACACCCTCCCCCTCCTCCCCCCCTACCCCCCAACCCCCATTTCATGCTATAATATTCTAAACCTGACCCTAAATTAATAACAATGTAAATATTGTTAATGTAATTCTAAGCTGTAAAATTTTAAATATAAATATTTGTATGCTTTTATGGCATAACATAGAGATATTACACAAATAAATTGTTCTTATTCGTTTCGTAAAATTTATATTACATCGAAACAGCATACAGAAAATACCAAACCACATTTCCCGAGTCACGAATGCTTTATGTAGAGCTGAAATCTACATAACTATTCCACGTCAGTGCCATTCGATAGCCATATATCAACAGCCTGCCGTTTGGATTTTATTGTCTACTAGAAAAACAAGGTTTCGTCCTTCTACGGGTTGTTGGCGTTTACAACTGGTTTTTATACTAACGGGATTTCATTGATTAAAAACTAATAAACTCACGCCTTTTTCCTAAAAGGATTGACAGAAGTGTTACAACGATAAATACATTTCGCCGATAGCGTATCTACCGCAAGATATGATAAACCAATTCTCATTACTTTTTATCATTGTAAATTCTGACTAACTAAAACACGGTAGTTTTACAAAATTTCAGTGGATATAATAATTACCATGCTATGATCTCGCTATTTATTTAACGAACTTCTGTTGGAGAAATTAACATTTGAATAGTATTTAAATGAATTATTTCTTTCTCGATATCCATTGGGTTGCATAGTCAAATTTTTCTGACAGGTAACAGATTACAAACCAGATACACGTAAAATAATTAAATCAACCAATCCAACAATACAACAAAATGTTCTATTTATATAACGAGGCAAAGTTCAAAATAATATCACATTTCTGAACACATCGAGGAGGAGTTACGAAATGCGATACTCTTCAGCGTCGTCACGAAAATTCACTCACGTCAATTTGTCATAACAATTTGCGTCGAAAATACCTTGTACTATACTTGAAATCTATTCGCGAATGTTGTGATATTAGGAACTTCTAATATTCTTTATAAAATTTATTTAACACATTTTGAGATATGTATTCACAATATAACTGGTGGCCGCTGAGGCAGAAAGATTCTGGAGAGGAGGCCACGTACAGTTAAACGATGTGCCGGACCACCACAAGGTGGACGGACGACCTAGCTATAAGGCTGCAGGAAGACGCTGGATGCTGGCTGCTTCCAAAGGGTGAATGTGGTGATCCATGGCAGAGGCTTTTGTTCCCTCTTCAGCCCAAGGAAGTCTACTACTAAACATAGGCCTCTCCCATACAAACTGAGTTCTAGGTTAATAAAATATTAGTGTACATAAATTCTACTAATTTATGAATACTAATTATTTATATTTCTTGCTAATTGTGTCAATAGGAAATTTAACTCCAATGTTTTTATCGTATTTATCAAAAGGTATAATAGTATCCATAGTCATCCAAATATAGAATTTTGTAATTCCATTCAGAATAAAACAATTTCAAAACATAAATCTTGTAGTGAGAGTAAAAGAAAACAAATTCAAAACCAAACTAGTGACGTCACTATGCTTAACATGGATTACAGTGTGCGCGTCTCAAAGAGACGGTAAGACGGTCCACACTATATACACACTTACTCTTTAAATTTTAAAATATTTACCTCATATAACTACTTTAATACTATTTTGACATAAATGTTTTATTGTAATGATTTTTGTGTTTTTACGCAAAATTATTTAAAATATCGATTATAGTCAAATACCTTATTCAATGAAAACTTTGCTTAGGATAAGTATTAACTACTGATTGATACTGATACTTTTTTATTCCGTCCCAAGGAGTTAAAAACAGAATGAACAGTCGTATTTAAGTTCGTAATTTTTCATATTTATAAATATCCTTTGATTATACTCGTAAATAACTGTATGCGCATGTTGGTTAAAAATGCGAATTTTAAATAGCCTTTTAGATGCATAGATCATGTTTATAATTTACGTATGATCATAACAATCTGGGAGGCAGATAGAAAAATTAATAATGGAATGGCGGTGGCTTGTGTCGCTGAGATTTATCGCGGCCATTCATTCGCAGGTTTAAATATATCATGCGCTTAACACCGGTGTTCGCATCTCCGTTTATGCCACGTCAACGGTGTGCTTGTTTAAATGGAAATTATGTGAACATTATTTTATGAATATATTTTATAATCATTACATTTAACCATGTTGTTTTCTCATTTTTGGAAATGCGGAGTCAATGTTGAATATTATATTGATGTTGAATGATGATTTGGCTCTTAAAGATCAGTTGCTTTTTAAAACAATTGAGAATATGCTTCCAATATACAGTGGTGTTGTTTGTTTTTGCTATTGTCCATGACAAATCATATCGCTTACCATCAAAAGGAATGCTCGTCTCGTCATTCACAATTAAAATCCGAGGAAACGAGAAGGGTATTCGTATTCTTTACATTGAGATTACTGGAGTATTGTAGAGGCTTTGAATTCACAATCAAATCAAATAGATCAAGAACAAATAGCCACAGGCTAAACAAATATTTACTCTATCGGAAATCGTATGTTCAGTCGAGAACCACGAGTTTCTCGCTCCTGCAATCACTTAGAAAATAACAGACTATATTGAAAGTTATTCATGTACTCAAATATTCATCAGATCTTATTACACCAAAATATAAATCACAACAACGGAGAGGTAATAAGCTAATTTATATTTAAAAATCAATCCAAAATATACGAAAACAAATTGTGTTATGAAATATCTATCGGGCGTGGATGTCGCGCCATTAAGCTGTCATTTCTCGAGGCTTACTACGGAGGCTCAACGTCGTTTCTATTTTAATCTAGCCTTATTTCTGTTCGACGAGACGACAACGTCGAATATTCCTATTAACAGGCTTGTTTGAAAATAGGGATAGGCGAAAATCTGGATTTTATAGAATGATAAATTCTAGGACAAGGTTTTCGTGCAGAACGACAGATGTTTACGGACAAGATAGTACAGACGGTGGAATAAATTATATTTTGTAAGTGATAGAGCTACACTGTTGTCTATTGCCACTCTGATTGAGCAAGTATAATTTAGCTTAACTGTGGTCATACAACTGTCTCACAGATAAATAAATACACCCAACAGTCACATAGTCCTGACTCCCACACTAAGATCGAGTCTTGTGTCGTGGGTATCAGGAATTACGTGAGACTTTTTGGTCTCAAAAACACAAAGAAACAGATACTTGTGGTTCACAAAAAAAAATTGTTTTAGTGCGGGGATCAAACTCGCGGCATGTCTTTTTGTAACCGGCATCCAACCGATTGTGCCATGGAGGATGTCATGATAAAAAAAAATCTTATCCATCGACTTTCCTTCCTATTCAGAGAGACTGATCACCACCAATGAACGCAGTTTAACGGACATTTATGGTCGATGGTAGCATCTTACCATTCTATTTGTATTTCATTTCATCAATTTCTCCGTCCAAAAAGCAATGTAAATGCACTGTTGTATTCCAATTTGAAGGACATTGTAACCAGAGTAACTACTGTATCTATTGAGACATACTATCTCACGTCTCAGGATGGCAAGCGCAGTTGAATGCTAAGTATTGCCTTGTAATTCTTATTATTGTTTAGTTTTGCTATATTCCATGAGCGGTCGTTTCGCTTACAATCAGGCGAATGGCATGTTATTCTCGCCATACAATGCAATAAAAAAAGATAAATCAATCACAAACCAGGCCGAATATTTTTTTTTTAAATCGCGAGCTCGAATGAATTATTGCCTCCCCATCCTCCCCCAAAGTCCTTTCATAGGAGGGTCTGGCATCAACTTGTCAATTAATATAATTCCTCTTTCAAAACAGGGATCAGTGAAAATCAAAATTTTAGACAATCGCAGATTAGTTTGACACATTTCGAATATTGTTGCGACGTTTGCTTAACTGATTGTAAATTATAATTGGCTATCGACAATCATTGTTTCATCCGGTTTCATCGAATTAGTTTGACGCGTCCGGATTGTGGAACATCATGCTTTAATTTCTAAATTTAAATTAATATAATTGTTATTTAAATTGAACTCTTATTTAATTTAAATAAAATGACCTATTTTTAAATGTGTTTCTTTCTTCTTTTTTCTCTTTATATACACGGTAGTATTATATCTTCAAATTAGACAGTGATCCACAACTTAAAGATATTTTTCGCAAAAATATATTTTTGCCCCACGGTATTAATTTAACGATAGAGTACTCATTCAATGTCGGGCAAATTATATGCCTAACATTTCCTAAACCATAACTCACTCACACGAAGTTGAGTTCACGAGGTAGAAATGTAACTCAGAATCTAACTTTTCATTGCAAATACGCGCTTTTTTGACTAAAAAAAAGTTGTTACAATTCTTTTTCAGTGCCCTGGGTAACCCAAAAGGTCTTGCCAGTGAAGGACTTGGGTTTTTGTAGGTTTCCGGCCTTCCAGCCTGGTTGCAAGGTTCAGCCCGTAAAACTTCCCAACATACCAACCAAAAATCTCTTTGACCGTCGCGCGTATTATGGTCGACGCCGGAAGTTCCTAGGCGCAAAGCCCCAGTTTTTTTTCATGCGACTGCCGATGCAAAAATATTGCACATTTGCGTATACCGATATAACGAGTTTTTCACTGTGGTTGGGTTGCTATGCTGTCAGATACAAATATTGTATTTCTAGTTTTGTCTGCCTACAAGAAGGACGGACGGCCTAACTAGGCTGGCTAGGTTGCATGAAGTCGCTAGATACAGGCCGATTCCTACAGGTCGATATAAAGTTCAATGTCCAGCAGTGGACATCCTGTGGCTGAAGAGACAGAGAATTTTGGAGATGACTGTGCTAGCGTCAAGATGTGTTAGAAATATTTAGTATTTAAAATGTAAGACATATTCCACGAGTTTGCATTAATATTATGAAACCAGGTTGATGGAAGTTTACTTAGTATATCTACATATGTTCCTTGAAACAAAAGCTCTTATACTCTCGTATACGATTACGCGTAATTGAATGAAAACATCGGCGTTTAATTAGGTAATTGTTGTTTCGTAATACCGTCATTTTTTGTTGCTATTATGCCTTTAAATAGTATGTGGGTGGATGCCATGAACTATTACTATAAGAGAGTCTTCCAGAGCTTCGAATTTTATAGAACTGTGATACGCATCACGGAGATCAGATTTATACACAATTACTTCAAAGCTTATTAAAATTTAATGATTCTTGTTTCCTTATAAGAAATTGACCAAGAAATCAAAAGCGGTACGATCGAACCTATTTGTTTTTTTTTTTCATTGGGATTTTGCATTTTCTCTTAAACAAAGACCTAATTCGATAAAGAAAAAAGGCCAAGCCCAGCAATAAGGTAAAAGCTGAAATAAATACAATTTTATAAAATTTAAAATGCAGCATAAAATATAACTATGTTACAAATCAAATATCGCAATGTTTTATGTCTATTCCACAAGACTGGGGCGACTACAAATAAGCCAAATAGAATTTCTGAACACTAGAGAAATTAAATTATTCCGACCTCGATACGACGGCTGTGTCATGGAAATCAGGACAACTTTGTACAAGTAGATAAACTCGTTCGGGCTGTCTGGTTTATTAGGTGTTTAGCTTAACATAGTATATATATATATATATAGAAATTATATAGCTAATCGTACTAATTAGACTAATCATCGTCGTTGTCAACACAATATCAGCTATGTGCTTAAAGCTAAACATTAAGATGGTATCGTATCGTATCAGCCCATATACGTCCCACTGCAGGGCACGGGCCTACTCTACAATCGAAAGTACCATTGAGAGTGGTTAGGCCATATAGTCCACCACGCTGGCCTAGTGCGGGTTGGCGGACTTACATACCATATAAATTCTTATAAATCGCTATGGTATGCAGGTTTCCTCACGATGTTTTCCTTCACCGTTTTAGTACGTGGTGATTGACTATCAATACACACATGACTCCGAAAAGTCAGAGGTGTGCCCTGGGATTAGAACCCGCGACCACCGTGAACATGTTGGCAGTCGCGTCTGGTCCGTTTACCAACAGGCCACCACGCACTTATATAACATTAAGATACGTATAAAAAATTGTAATGTAAAAATCATCTTCATCATCTACTTCTCAAACGCTTATAGTATGCCGCATAATGTTTAGAATTACATAGCTATTTTAATACAGGAATGAGAGTTTTAGTCAATTCAGAAACAATGCATCTAAAAAATTTACTATAGGCTATAATATGATGACGCTATGATAATAGAGATAAGCAGTAGTTGAAAATCTAGCAAAAATGGAGAAAAGTTATTCGTTTTGCAGAGCGTGCGTTGTGTGCGCATATTCAAATTGGTCTCAAAATCGATATCTGAGGCACCCTTCGCTCCGATATTCTAAATTTATAAGACAGAATTGAACATTTTGGCCGACACTTTGAAATTTTTAGTTATTGGTCCGATTGTTCTCAAAATCAACATCTGACACTCGCAGTTTCTTTGCTCCGATATTCCAATAAGATAGTCGGAATAGAAAATTATTTAAATTTATCTGCAGGCATATAGTAATCACATATCGTGTGCGCATTTTTATGATGAATTAGATAAGACAGAACACGGTGGGGTGGGGATAATAGTATAGAAGAAGGCAGTAATGTTGGGTTTAAATAGAAAACAGTTGGTACGTGAAAAAAAATAATGTTTCTGATTTGAACTGGAGTCAACAAAAGTATCTGCAGCTCGGCGGAGCCGGGATGGGCGGCTAGTCGAATATTATAAATATGTATATGTGTGTGTGTATATATATATATATATATGAAAGTAGGAGTAAATGAGTGTAAGTTAAACAGTTCACAGAATATCCTTTCATTCCGGGCAAATCAGAAATTGTACAAGGCTAGCGCGGTAGACTATACGCAAAATTCAGGAGCTGTGATTTGTACAAGAAAATTAAAATATCGATTTGATGATGACCAACATTACCAATAACCAACATTATAGTAGGTATTGTAACAGTAACCAACGCCAACAGAATTTGGATAAATTACAATATCATGACGCAGAAAAAGAAAAAAACAGCTGACGGAACTCTGAGGCCTACCTATATCTTGGGAGCGTCCTATGCGCAACAGTGGACTGCAATGGGCTGATGATGATGATTATGATGATAATATCGAAACCTCTACCGGGGTGACTAGCGCAGTACGTAATATTATATTACTTTATACGAGTATTAATAAGATCGAACTAAGTGATGCTAAAGTTTATGGGCGAACATGCTTAACATAAGCGATTTGCTAATCTGATAGTCATTTATAACATCGATTTGTGATCATAATTTAAATAAAAGTATTCTGTAAAAATACCACTAGATTCTTAAAAGTATAAATTAGCTATCGTCATTTAGTTCATACTCGATTTATGATATATTATTAAAATTAGAATTAAAGTACGCTGTAAACATACCATGACATTATTAAAAGCATAAAATCGCCTGTTAATAAGAAAAAAGAGACTTTAATAATTACACAACCGCACAACGAAACTGCAAAACAATCACGGCAAATCTTTTGTGTCTCATATCAATGAAAAAACATGAAGTGAAATGAAAATAAAAGATTTTTTATTCTGGACTTTGTGTTTGCATATTAAAGTTTTAATTCCCTCGTTAACATACTGTATTTTACAATAATAATATAGAGAAACAACTACTACTTGCCTAACCTTAAGCTTCCCGCTGGGGATTTTGAGTTAGTTTTGTGTTTTGCTAAAATAATAATTATTGAAACTGTTTTATACCTTAGAATATTTATAAATAAAAGGGTATACACTATTATTTTAGGAAAAAAAATGTATTTACCACCCTAATATGGCCATAGGAAAAAAATAACAAAAAAAAATCGCTTTTTTTTTGCAACATTTTCTATTGCATTGTGTCTGAAGTCGCTAAACAACCACCCGGCTTAGTTTTCGGTAGCAGTCTTGATATACCCTGTATTTGTGGTAGAAGAAAACCATTAAAGTTAATTTTTACTTCACCCTGTGTGGATATATTTGGTCTCGACCGCCCGGCATAATTGTATTGATCTGTGCGAGATAATATAGAATGAAATAAATGGTCTATTTGTATGTAATCGCACTTGACATGATGTGCATTACAGTTAATTTATTGTGTTCGTATAAGAAATAAATACTTAAACATCACGCCTTTTTCCCATAAGGGATAGGCAGAGGTGCAACCCGGACATCCACGTATCGCTTTATGTGTTCCGTCCCACCATATGATGGAAAGCGAGCCTATCGCCATATCGGGCACAAATTGGTGACTGCAGACTGATAATCAATAAAAAAAAATCCAAAATATTTTTGCCCGACACGGCATTCGAACCTGAGAACACAGCATTGTAATGGTACTACTATACAAGAACACCACCAAGACAGTCGCATAAAAAATACATACATACATAAACTCACGCCTTGTTCCCAGAAGGGGTAGGCAGAGGTGCCAGGGCACCCACATTTCGCCTTGTATGTTCCGTCCCACAATGTGATAGGTGGCGAGCCTATCGCCATATCGGGCACAAATTCCTGACTCTGGGCTGATACTGAATAGAAAAATCCAATATCACTTTGCCCAACCCGGGATTCGAACCCGAGACCTCAGCTTTGTAACCGTACCGTAGTACAACTACGCCACCGAGGCAGTCTGTCATAAAAAATAGGATTTAATTTAACGGTGTCTTAGTAAGCGCATCGTTTATTATGGCTTAGAATTACGAGTATGCTCATGTGGCTGGCTAAGATCCAACTCACGAATTTGAATACCATTTAGCTCTCGTAACCCACGGTCAAGTTGTTACTAGTAAGTACATACAGAGTATATCTAGACTGCGGCCGAAAACGAAGCGAGGTGGTAGTTTAAGTGACGTCAGACATAATGCAACTAAAACTAAAGCGGAGATTTTTTTTGTTATTTTTACTGTCGTCTTATTTGGTCAAAAACACATACTCTTACCTAAAATAATAATGCACACTTTTTCATTTTTAAATATGCTATGGGGCGCATTAAGTTAAAATTATTTTAGAAGAAACCATTACCAGCTAAACTCGATTTTTAATAAATCCTGTAACCCAAAATAGTAATCTATTAAAACATATTTACAACCTACTGTTTCATGTTATTATAAGTCAATGTACACTACCAAATCATTCCAAACACAAGTTATTAACTAACTAAAGACTTTAATCATATACTTTGTGAATATTGATAACGTGTGTGTGACTATTAACTGTATTGAATAACCACTAGTGGAACTTCTTTCTATCCCAACAAAGTTGCAAGTTTGAGCGTGACATGTATGAGTAGGTAAAATATTTGTTAGGCGCTTGAAGGAAATATAACAAGGAATATCAATCCAGTTCGATAATTGATCATTATGGCATTAAATAGATATAATAATTTAAAAATAAGAAACTTACCGTCTTAATAGAATATTTTGTACAAATACTTACTTTTGTCAACATTAAAGAATATTAAACATTAAATTTTATTTATAATTATATCTCTATATACAATGTACTCTGTGAAAAAGTCCCAAAAAATTAATTGCCTTTCTTTGCAATATTTTTAGTTGCATTGTGTTTGTAGTCACTGAAACTACCACTCAGTTTCGTTTTCAGTCGTAGTCTTGATATACTACCCAGAAATGATATTAACTTGTACATTTATTAAATGATTCAATCAAACTATAAAATGCAAAAACGGAGCGTTTTTCACGAAACATCCTGATCCCAACTATGATCGAGTTATGTGTCATATTTATCAGAAACTAGGAGAGGCTTTTCGGTCTCACGAACATCCAGACCCGAAATAAATACCCGTGGATAACGAATACTTATTTAATTGAGAGAATCGAACCCGCGGCCTCTAGGAAGATATCTTGATAAAACAGCTTAAAAGAAATATTCACTACATCACAAGAAACTTAAAGCTTACCTTAACTACGCAAACTAATACATCCACTAACCCCCAATATATTCCAATAACACCACCCAACTAAAGAATTACGTTTCGCTTTTACCTCACGTTTGTGGCCAATTTCGACGACTAATAGCTGGGAATAAAGTGCAATATACAACAAACGGTAAGCATAGCTAAAACAGGGTTGGCAAGCCACAGGTGGCGCCTACGTGATAACATCTACAAGTTTGTTCCAGTATTGGCGGGTTAGCTCTAAGAATATTGGATTTGTATAAAGATTTTACGGTATATACACAGGTCATGAAAGGTTAACCCGGCGATTTGAGTAGTTTTACACGATTCGATGGAAATAACTTTTTTTTGTTTATTCTACAGTTTGATTCGCGGCCAGTTCTTCATAGTACCTTTTAGTGGTTTTTTATTAAAGAATGTATGCTTTGTTTTAAAACGGCTAATAATATTATAAAATTGCATAAAACTAAGTATTAATAGGTATTAAGATTACATTTTAGAGTATCAATATGTTTTCCTATTAATATGGCATGTAATATATTGAAATTTAACTTAGGTAATACTAATCTTCACGTTATTATATTACTCTTATTTATGGCATAAAAGGTATTTTACGCTGTAAAATTACACTAAGGAATCCATTTATAATGTTATTTTATAGTGTATTTCAAATCTTTTAAATTTTAGTGAATAATATTTCGCCAACCACAACACAGAACGATGCAATTTGGTTGCAAAAGCATTTGTTAGCTTGTAGCAATTTACTTGGTTCGTGTGTTTGTTCAACGCTCGTGTCGTCATAAAGCGTTCATATTTAAGTCGTAAGCGACCTTCGCTTCATTCATATCTGCATAGAAATATATCTTTTATTTTAGTCATTGTGATTCATACTTAATAGAGTTGCTACATCTTTTTAGTGTAAGTACAACGCTACCCACTATGAAAAGTCCACTATGAAACAAGACATTTGATTTGATTCAAGTTCAAGACAATGCATTAATTATTCTATCACATAACACTAACAAAGCTAAGAGCATTAGTCTTCTTTAATAACCGACATTAACTTATCTCACATTGAAACAACATCAACCCTAACATAAATTCGTCGTAATCCATTTCGCGTCGTCACTTCACAATATAAAATACTATCAACCCTATTCAGAAACAAGTCCATAAACCCACACGATGCACGACCAGGATTAAATATACCCCCAATAAGGGAGACGAATCGCGACCATTTATACCGGACGGGCATAAGGGATGGTCAGTAAAACAATTCGCCCATTTGCGTTACTTATTCTCGTTAGGTCTAACTGGCCACGTCAATTACATTTTGTCTGTGGGTTTTGGGACTTGAAATGTTCCACGGGTATTTTAGACCATTTCCTACGTTATTTCATTATTAAACAGCTTTTTTGTTGCTTCATAAATCTGTTTTTATATAATTTGCAACAAAACCCGTTGTGTTTGATATTGATAGCTCAATTAATCTCGCCGTTTCGGATTATAACAACACATTGCTTTTAAAAATGTTGTGAAATTGTTTTAGCCATATAGCGAGGATAGCTTTTATGCATTATTAAATAATTCTATTTTAATATAATAAATAAATGAAACAAATAATTCGATATGCAATGGCAATTAATTATTTATACTTCACTTCATATTAAATTATCGCTAAGTTTAAAAGTCTTTGCTGCCAAACATTGTTTGGAAACTTGCATAAGTACTTGAAAATTCTCTGCAAGAATTTTAAAAGAATGTGGAGTCTGAGCCTTCTCGTACAGATGGGACTCATCAGTGGAACGTTCTCGATCTGGTATAATTTTATAATTTATATGAAAGAGGAAAACTTGCGCGAAAACCTCAGATAACTTAGCTTATGCTTCAAAAGTATATGCAGCTGACAAATACATATTAGCGAGTAGTGGAATAATTCGCGACCTCTTCTTATATGCTGATGTTAAAAGATAATTAGGAATAAAATTGGGAATGAAAATAATTACCAGTAGGATGTCGTGGTGACAATAATTCCGAGATTTATTTAGATGTTTTACGTATCTAATAAAAAAAAACTTAAAAAT
Organism: Hyles euphorbiae; assembly: GCA_023078785.2. Lineage (NCBI taxonomy): Eukaryota > Metazoa > Arthropoda > Insecta > Lepidoptera > Sphingidae > Hyles > Hyles euphorbiae. The sequence goes on from CM041030.1 coordinate 6,767,988, forward strand.
ACGTAATCATGGGACGCTTACATGCATTTCACTGTTTCCAAATTTGAAAGAGGTCAAAAAGTGTGCCGGTATCATTTCATAGCGTTTAATAGTCCCTGCCTGCATTGAAATGTGCGAATGAAAAAGTAGCCTAATAGGTGTGCCAGAATCGTTTCTTATGGTGTTTCATGCTTCTATGTGTTTGATATAGAACCGTACACATGTATTTATACAGGGTATATAAGACTGCTACCTAAATCGAAGCCGGGTAGTAGTAGTTTTGTGACTATAAACACAATGCAACTAAAAATTTGGGAAACAAACGCGACAATTAAGTTATGTGATTTTTTAAAATAACAGTTAAATATTTTTAAATATAAAAAATAAAAAATGTCCCTTGCCTTAGCCTCTTTAAAAATAAAAGGCTGTGTACTATAATAATTCAGAAAGAATTATGAATTAACCATGCAAATAAGACGATAAAAAATTAAAAAAAGACCCTTATTTTTGTTAAAATTTTTGTTGCATTATAATATCTGAAGTCACTAAACCTACCACCCGGATTTGTTTTCGGTAGCAGTCTTTATATATCCTGTATAAAAAATGGATGGATGGATACGGGTAAAAAATGGAATAGCAGTTTAAAAAGTTAATTGGACGTTGTGCACAAGACGCGAGGCGCAAACATTGCGGTCGGCCACCGCAACGTAATATGTTACCAACACTACCACATGTCGCCGCAGCAAAACCGCAGCCATCTGTTGTGCTATTATGTCCGTTTGAGCGTTAGGCCGCCTGCAAACACTCGTATCGATCGATAAATACACCCAAAAGTCATACTCATAGACGTAATAGCCACACTCAGACATATTTAATTCAATTAAATTGGTGCTTAGTAGGGATTCTCCTCGTAAAATTTACATTAAGTAATAATTAAATTACCGTTGAGCCAGGCTGGATACAAGCCGGATTCCCGCGGATGGCTGGAAAAACCACGGGAGAACGAAGATGCCGTGGAAAGACGAGTTAGATGCATTCGAGTCAAAAGAGCAAGAGCTCGCCGAGGATACAGTCAAGTGGATTAACGAAGGGGTGGGAAACCCAGCAGTAGGACACAGTATAGGCTATTAGACTCAGTCTTGTGTCGTGGATATCAGAAATTAAGAGAGCCAATACCAATAATATTTTTGGGCCAGACAAACACACAGAAGACTATTTGTTTTTAATTGTGCTGTTCGATATAAAATGAGAAGGTTCTGAATTGAATTGAATTCCTGAAAACAGTTTTCAGGTCTGACTATTGAATACTTAAACAGTTTGCTTATTCTAAGTCACTACTAAATTTTAAGTTCTTTTCGTATTTTGTTCAGATGCAAAATCAATTAAACTTTTCTATCGACTCATGATGTAAATATTTATGATTAAGATCAAAAAGTTAAACCTTTACTATGAGAAAACAGGAATTTGTATAATGAGCTCACGCAGACATATGAGTTAGTTCTTCGACTCAGACTTACAGCCATTCCTGTAATTCAATGAAATTTTCAATGGAACGACCGTACAACTTTGATCAATAAAACCAAGTATTCTGTTTCCGATAAGCGCCATATTGAAGACTAGCGGTCGGGCCCGGCTTTGCGCCGGTGCAGATGGTTTTTGAGTCCAGTCCACACCAACAACATATTATTTCGCGCACTAACTATATTTCCCGCGCGCCGTCATCTATATTGCCTGTCCTATATATCTCATTCTGTCCGTCTCATTAAATGTAATGACGAAAAGCATTTAATCTGTCCTCTTGAATCCTGTGCCAATAATTCGAGTGTGAAAGAGCAGCAAATATTTATATTTGAATGGGTAACTCACCCCACGGGACCACCACATTTTTTCGGCATAAAAAGTAGCCTACGTGTTAATCCAGGGTGCTAGCTATATCTATATCAAATTTCATCCAAATCGGTCGGGTTGTTTTTGCGTGAAAGAGTAACAAACATCCATACTCACAAACTTTCACCTTTATAATATTAGTAACCATACAAAACGAAAATTATATAACAGATGCAATAATGGAAGTAAAACTAATGCGTCTTCAGTAAGGCTGACAAGAGCAAGAGTAGAACAGGCACACAATCAGTCAAAAACTCGACATTGTGTCATTCAGAATTTACCGAGTATGAACTCGGTAAATTCTGAAACACGATGTAATCCGTCATTACGCCGGGAAATGGATTTGTTGTAGTCACCGAAACACGACATGTTTATACAATATATGTATTATTGGTAGTTAATTTGAACGACATTGTATTATGCAATTAATGTAGTGTAAGTAAATTACATTGCGACTTTGAAAAATAAATGAAACTATTTGGATAGTACTGATCCGATATATAATGCTCACTATAATTATGACTGGTAAAAAAAATTAAGAATCATCTTCAGCCACAAGAAGTCCAATGCTGACATCAGGGTTCCTTCCTCGACTCCCACGCCGCAGGATAGAAACAGAAATATGTCCACATTTTTGGTGGATGCCTTATACCTACTCTATAACGATTGTGGCTGCAAAAACGCATCAGCAAGTTTGGAGTCAGCCTTAGCGATGTAGGTTATATCCTGTACACACTTTGTCAATAATGTTATTGAATGCGAAACGACTTTTCGTTGAGAAAGTGCCGTCGACACCTGCGCCGATGTTGTTTTTACAGAACAACATTTTTCTCACCTCTTTTTAAGTTGAAAATATACTTTGATGTCACGTCGTAGTCCTTTTAAGTTGGTTTTTTATGGTATTCGAAAATTCTTTGTGGCTGGCTGGATTGGTTATGTTGTAAAAGTTTTTTCCATTTATTTACCAGGTTTCCGATGAATATTATAACCTCTTTCTGTGGCATGATTGAGTCCATTTCAAAAGACAACCCTGCTTTATTTTTTATCGTGCAAGTCTGACGTTTTTTTATCCACTGCAAGTTATGATAGTTGGAAACTGGTGGTAGGTCTCTCATATGTGCGAGGCCATCTGGGTAGGTACCACCGCAATGTCTATTTCTCCCGTGAAACAACACTGCTTAAATGCACTGTTGTGTTTCGGATTGAAGGACATTGTAGCCAGAGCAACTACTGGACATATTGAGACTTAACATCTTATGTCTCAGGATGGCGAGCGCAGTGGAATGTTGCTACTGTTTATGAGCGGTCGTATCGCTTACCATCAGGCGAACGGCATGCTCGTCTCGCCAATAACTGCAATAAAAAAAAAAAAAACCGACCAATGTTTGGCCAATTTAATCAATATACCAATTATTATTTATCTATAAGCTGTAATACTGCAGTCTTATCAAAAACTTTTTAGTAGTTTATTTGTGAAAGTGCTACAAATATTTGAATATCCATTTTAATTTCCAGAATTATAATTCTAGTAGTAAATTCATAATCAATTCTGTTTATATCATAGCTAGATATTAAACTACGCTATACACTAACCCAAACTGAATACAATTGTAATTAGCGTTATGTAGTGAGGTAATAATGTCTCATCTCGTAAACACTAATTATAAGGGAACATTAATACAGAAACATTAACATTGCATACAATATAGTTTGTAGTAACGAGCGCTGATAGGATAATATTGAATGCTTAATCAAAATCGACAAAAGCGATGACAGAAGACTTTGATAAACAACGTCTACGATGTTTTGGGGTCCGAATGCTTCGATCAAATATACACTAGATACACAGTTCCCTGTAAAAGTTCTGTTATACGTCTTCCATTCGTTTATTTTATTTTTGACAGTTCACGCCTATAAAGTACGACATTACAGTAGAACAATATTTTGAAATAAAAGTAGATACTTTCTTGACGGGTAACGCCCACTTAGAGTTGTGCCATTCGTAACGAATGACCACAGATAACAAAAACGATTTTGAATAGAATCAATCAATCGGAATCATTTGAAATAAAATTACATTAAAATGCTAATGAAAACAGTTAAACGTAATATAGTACCCAATATTAGGATCGAATGTATTTGCTGCAAATTAATTAATATGAATAAAGGTATACGTATTGAAGTGACTTTTAATAAGAGTTTAATTTAAAATAATTACAATGATTACAACGAAAATAAATGTTTAGTACCTACTTGTAATAAACAGTTAAACCATGTTGGAATTCATAGTACTTTAAGGATTAAATAATTAAAACAACTAAAAGGTAATTTGTTAATATTTTTATTTATAAACAATCGTCTGTTTCGTCGGAATCGGCGTCGTCGTCACTCGTATCCCCAGTAACACTAATTATTAATGAGTGCATGGGTAAGTTGTCAAATGCGACATCGCGATCCCAATCAGACATTATTTCTTTCTTCGTCTTATCTACGACACTCGCCCAGTTATGAGGCGTCACATTTTCACACGCATTTTTAAGCAACTCCAGCATTTTGTTTGCGGTGAAAGGAGGAGTTGTATTTATTCTCGCAGCATATCCTTTCACTTGCGCCCATATTAGCTCTATGGCATTATACTGGCAATGATATGGAGGAATTCTAAGGACGGTGTGCCCATGTTCTGCAGCCATTTCATCTATAACGTATCGTTTAGGCTGCTTCCTCATTTTTAATATTTTAAGTAACTCTACTTTTAATAGGGACTCGTCCACCTCCTCGCCATTGTTACGGAGCCAGTTTATTATTTCATTTTTTTTACTGGCTTGCGTTGGCATTTTGTTAATTTGCCGAGAGTGATAGGACGCATTATCTATAAATATTGTTGATGGCTGTTCGAGTGACAATAACATTTCCCGAAACCATTTTTCATATAAGGTAGGTGCGGCCAATAAGGCCTGTCGGGTAATAAGGCCTAAGTAACAGAAACACAACTTAAAATAATCACCGCTGCCCGAAGTCGCTGTCATAGGTAGCTAACAATCCAAGGTGGTGCCCCAAACATGTCAAGACGCGCTGGCTCGCACGCTCTTACCAGTGCGCCGTAATTCATCGTGGCCGGCGGATGCTCAGCTCGAATTATAATATAACGGTCAAATCAAACGTAAGTAATTTTTGTAATAATACACTTTTCTACAATATTTTGCTGTATAATTGTCTATTAGTTTATGCTTAAGAGGCCTGTGGTGTTGAAATGATGTAACTTATACTGAATAATTTTATTTTTAATTTTTCTTAAAAAAGCGGTCGGCTGTTATTAAGGCCTATAAAATTCGGCCATAGGCCTTATTACCCTCCTTTTTTGGCATCATCAATTGACGCTTTTACTGTTTATTTTATACATTTAGAAATGTGATTATAATTGTTTTCCAGAGACTGAACGAAGTTAATCATAGTTTGGATCTTAAAACCCATCCTGAGAAGATCTACAACATGGATGAGAAGGGTTTCCGTCTAACAATTCACCACCAGCGGACTGTTTTACAGTAACATTACAAGCGGTTTTAGAGCGACTAGATTATATCCATTTAATTCGCAAGCTATTCCGAAAACGGCATTTGCTCCATCTGTAGTGACAGAAACTCCAGCTCCTATACTTACGCTGTTAATGTAGAATATTCACCACCTCGCGTCTCATCCAGGCCAATAACCTCCCAACCATCGAGATCGAGGCCAGAACAAAAAAAAAATATCGTACCCCAAAGAGATGATCTCAAAGGTTTTACACAATGGTTTACGGCAGTTCCAGTTCTGATGGCGAGGATAATGTACCCCATGCTCAAATTAAAAGAACAGCGTTTAAGAAGCTCATGCCTACACCAGCTAAAAATAATGAAAAGACACCAACAGTAAGAAGAAAGGCCATCAATTATAGAGGAACTCCAATCACTAAACACCTATTTGACAAAAATAACGTAGAAAACCCCTCCTCAAAAATAAAACTTAGCTCGAAAAGAAAAAAGGCCAGAGATAATATTAGTACTAAAGAAAATAGAGACAGCTGGTACTGTCACAGATGCAAGCAAGACCAACAAGTTGCTATGAGGAAATGTTGTAAATGCAGCCAGTGTTACCATGAGGAGTGCGTTGGTTTCACAGAGACTGATGATGATAATTTTGAGTGTTCAGATTGCTCCTAATTAAAAACAAAACGTTATTTTAAGTCTTTACTGTGATCATTACATTATTATAATTACTATGGATCTCAAAGACCAAATAAAATAAGTTTATTTTGTTCAATTTTGTAAATTAACGTCGTAGGCTTTATTAACCTACCATAGTATAATAAGGCCTAAAGACAGTGTTTTTAAAAATGTTTTATTTTGACTATATTTATGGCAGGACGTGCCATTTTTTATTTATAATTGATAGTAATTGATATAATTGTATGATTAACATTAAAATTTGTTAATTTGTGTCAATAGTTTTTGATTTAATTGATTTCCCGCTTAGCTAGGCCTTATTGGCCGCACCTACCTTACTTCGGAATTCATTTCTTCGTGGTAATCCCCTGTTTTCTTTGATTTAAAAGCTAACATAGCATCTTGCACAAATCCTTTTGCGTTTCCTGCATGACAAATTATAATTCTTTCACCTTTTCCCATTGGCACTGCGGTCGAGGAGCTAGCAGTGTTGTCAGTCCAAGTTTTTGATACCGTGTGATTCGCATTGAGCCAAGTTTCATCGGTGAAAACAACATTCGACCAGTCTTCTATTTTTTTAGCTTGTCTTAAAAATTCGCATCGATACAAAGCAACATCATTGCGTTCCATCAATATTTTTCTTTTGTCACATTTTTTGTATTGGAATCCAATCCTATTCAATACCTTCGCCAAAGAAGACTTTTGACCACGGAACAAGCCACTAGTTTTCAGAGATTGTACTAGGTTATGTAAAGTAGGAATCTCTTTTCTTTGGTAATAATCGTATATATGACGACGAATAGCATCACCATCAAAACTGTCAATTGCTGTCACTTTAAAGGGCTGACGTTTTTTCTTAGGTGTAGATGGCTTGTTTTGTTCCATGCCACTACTGCCGTAGCCTTCTTTAATTATTTTTGAAACTGTTGGAGCAGTAATACCTAATGCTGCTGAAACACGGTCTCTGATTTGAGTCACTGGTATAAGAGGTCCACCATTACGGCTTTCCCTTTCAAAGTACTCATGAAGTCGCAACACAAACTCCCTTGTTTGTCCTTTAAGCACCTTTCCTTTAGGCATTTTGAAAGTGATGAAGGCAGGTACGATGTTCTCAATTCAACCAAATGTAGGAATTCACGGGTAAAACAATACGGAGGAATATAAATACTCAACTCGACGTATGAAAAATGTGAATTAAAATTCAGCGAACGGAAAACACTAGCACGGGCGCGGGCGTCTCGTTGTGAGTGACCACAAAATGGCGGCGCGCGTCACCTGTCTGCCCAGTGTTGCCGTTTCACAATTTGTTTTTAACAACATTACTATTGCCGACGGAAGTGATAAGAATATTAACTTAACATGAGTAAATGGTTTATTTTAATATAATTATTAAATCAAGTAACTTAAATATCCCTGAAGTTTTATAAAACAATGCATGGAGCAAAAAATAAAATATGTATTAAATCGATTAAAACTTGTTCAAAAATAAAATCGTTTGTTATAAAAAATTGATTCGATAACGCATCAGGCCATCACTATTTGATTCAGTACTCGATGTGTCAAAAATAAAATAAACGAATGGAAGACGTATAAAAAGTGGCACCGATGCATGACATGAAAAAAGTAAACAAAAAGATCACATATTCCAAATATATTAACACAAATTCCACCTTATTCCTGGAGCTTAAAGTAGCTTTTCACATAATATTGTCTAAAGTTCTGCGACGTTTTAGAAGCAACGGTCGATGCGTGACTGAAGGCGAAAGAGTGCTTAAAGCACTCTTTTTTGGTGCCATTTTCTAAGCGCTCATGTGTATCTAGTGTATATTTGATCGAAGTCCGAATGCATTATTATCATGATTTGGTCAAAACATTAAATAATAAATAAATACACCCAACAGTCATATACACAATCCTGATCCCACATTAAGATCAATTAAGTCTCATGTCGTGGGTATCAGAAACTACGAGAGACTTTTCGGTCTAACAACACTTTTAGAAACAGATCTTCTCTCTTTACAATTTATTTTATTTTATTACCATTAGATTACGATTATAAATACTTAATACATATATTTAGTACTTATTAGATATTATTTAAATGTAATTTGCAGTTCCGAATTCCGCCACACCAACAGAAACCTGTTTTAATTGTATTGGCATATTATATGGCGAAATTCGGAAATGCAAATGAAATTAAAAAAAATATCATTAAACGCATTGTTTGTTGATATGTTTACATGACATAAACAGCAAACATTTAAACTGTTAATCGATATTATTATGTTCAATATATAAAATATGAAGAGCAAAAAAATATACTTGAAAGCAGCATGATAGAAACATATTTGGACCCCAAATATCGTAGATGATTTTTAATACTAATATTGAATGTATTTCTTTATTCTTGGGTAGAAACAAAGAATACAGATATTCTCAAATTATTTGCCATCAACACAAGTAACTTTTGAAAGAACGTAGTACCTAGTATCTACCACCGTCCTATACATATATGGGTGATTGTGAGTATAGTATATTTTATCATAAATGTAGTTATAAAAAATTCTTTTTCTCTTCAATTGAAATGGTAAAAGCGATAATTCAGTACGCGGCATGCAAGCGATTTATCATAATTTATAATATTTATGACAACCTAAGGTAAAATTAAAAAGAAATAACCACTCTCTCAACAATAATATAATTAAAAATAAAAAACAATACAAGTTCCACGAGTCACGACACATCAACAGAACTTTGTTCAACAAAGATTGTTGCAGTTCTTGCTTTACAATATCCAACGACCCATTACTTACTTTACTGCTCTATTACACAATATCCATTGAAGTTGTATTCCTAATAGGGTGATACGAAGTTCTTTTCTTGTATCCCAGTCTTTAAGTTTATTTATTTATGTATCTTTTTTGCACCATACATAGAAATAGTTAAGAAATAACATCACAAAAGTACAATAGATGGCCTTATCGCACCGAAAAATCCAGGTGACCTTGGGATGGATATATTATATGGAAGAATAAGAGTCTAAGGAAAAAATAATAACTGGAATGAAATTTAAAAAAGTTGAAATTCATTCCAGTAGCTTAAATTTTGATGCGGCTGTCATGTCTAATCAGGCCAGAAGTCCCTAAAAGTAAACAGAGAAAAAAAGAAGTTATTTTAATTACAAGCCTTTACTTATTTTCACTTGACCCGCTTTCGGTGTTCTGTGGAGCTAAAAATATTTATAATGAACGGTAAGACACCGGACTGGGAAGCCGATCCTGAGCTAACCCGAACCAAACATAATATCAAAATCTGTTTAGTTTCTCTGGTCTATCAGATGTATGTGAGGACTAGGAGCAGTTACGACTGAAGTCCTGTGTTCGATACCCAGAACGGGTAATCTACGTTGACAGAGGAAATCAATTAGATGTTCGAGAATATAATTTACGCGCAGTGTGATGATAGGCCAATAGCCTTTCTTAAGGTGGAAATAAAACCGCCAAGATGTAGGTGGAATGAGTTGCACCTCTATCAATCTCCTTGGAATTACAGGCGTGAGTCTATGAATACAAACTTTGTTAAACTGCATAAAGAAGTTTCCACTCTCATTAAAAACACTTAGGTATTGTATTGAAATACCGGGCTTTGTTTTATCAAAGGTTGTAAGATTCCCCGACATTCAAAGGCTTTGTCACCTAATCCTCCACATTGCATCGTTTAGGACTTGTGGAAACAACTAATGGCTTAAGGCTGGAAATTTAAGCCCCTCACGTGCCTTATGACGTGGTGTTTAAGCCGGCAAAAGCTCGCATAATTTAATTTATTGTTTATTAAATTTTGTAAACACGGCATTATTATTTAGGTCTATTATTTAGACGCACAGACATGAATACAAATAAATGCTGCATCTAAATTAATAATATAAAGATTATATTGATTGTTTGCATTGAATAGGCTCTAAAACTACTGGACCGATATGAAAATATAATTCATCATTAGAATTGTACATTATTCTGGAGTAACATAGCGCTATTCTTTTGTGTATAAGAGTTGAAATAACATAATATGTACTTCAAGTGTTTATTTAGTACACTTAGCTTATTTGACACACTTTAACGATGCTTCATTTAGTCACGTTAATTATTTTTCTTTTTTTTCTTTTTCAAATACTAAGCAATGCTTAGGTTCTTCAAAACATACTTGATCTTGCTATAGAATCTCATTACTAAACTACTCGTGTAATGCCCTAGAAGATAGTACAAAACTTTTGTGGTTATGTATGACCATTGGGTGTATTTGTTTATTACGAAGAGTGGCCGAGCTATGCTGTTATCGTCACTCCGCATGAATGGGTAGGCTTGTCCAGAGCGGTATGGCTGTCTCGCAGGAAATGGACGTGAAACGACAGCTTTTTTCTGTCGCGTTTCGTTCGTTAAGTGATGTTGCCGGATGCCCGATACCCTTTTCCTCTTCCCCTTTTTTCCTTCCCGCTCTCCTACCAATTTGATCGCCAACCGGCAGCACATCCATGATACAGCGTTGTGAATGTTCAAGGGTAGCAGTGATCTCTTACTATCAGGGGCCCTACTATATTCATCCGAAATGAAGTTCGAAACTTCGGACGATCGAAGTTTTTTATACGATACGAATGTATCTACTCTGTAAAAGTTCGAATTTGTATAACGTACATCGTAACTATAAGTCTATGGTTACGACCATAAGTCAATAACGACCATAAGTATATGTAGGTACATTCGTATCGTATATAAAGTTCAATCATCCGAAGTTTCGAACTTCGTTTCGGATGAATATAGTAGGGCCCCTGGTCTGTTTGCTCATTTGCCGGACCTATCCATACATTACAAACATAAATAAAAATCCGTAAACAACCAGATTTGGAATTTATAGGTCATATAAATATTTAAACGATCGTGGATCGAATCAACCTTTAATCGAGAATTCTAATACTATTTATCGCCTATCGGATTAATTAATATTAATATATTCACACGCAAACATCTAAAAGCAGCAGGGCCGCATACCATTAGGTAGGTCTGTAGACGCCTGCCTGCAAAGACAATATAAGAATCCATAATTACAATTTGATTCTCTGTCTGGACGGCATTTGCACTTACCATCATTTAACAACCTCCGTGGCGTAGGCAGGCTATTAAACGAGAGGCCGCGTGTTCGATTCCCGGAACGAAACAAATATTTGTGTGAAACACAGGTATTTGTTTTGGGTCTGGGCGTCTTGATACCGAAAAGTCTCCCATAGTTTCTGCGTACGCAAATGGGACACATAGGCTTGAGTTTATATATATATATATGATGTATGTGGGGCGAATTCCCATTTTACTATGAAACTTAGTACAAGGGCGAAGTTTTTGTGCCTCGATGAAACCTACTTTTATGTGTAGGAAATATATATATATATATATATATATATATATATATATATATATATATATATATATAAAATATGAATATATTTTCTTTCCAGGCCCGGAGTTCTGTCCCCTTGGATAAAACTGATATGTTTTACCAATACTATGAATGGGCATTCTCCTTATAAAAATGCTAGTGTCAGTAGGAAAAGCTAAATATACCAATTGCAAAGAAAAATATACCTATTGCAGTAATTGGTTAAACTTAATATTACTTGAACTTTTATCTATCTTATATTTATCTACAAAATAAGGGCCAACACGAAAAACCTGACACAATATCTATAAATCACCGCGAACTGCCCACAGGTTGTATTTCATTATCCTTACAAGGGTTTCTATTGATATCGTCTTGCAGTGATGGAATTTTTTGTTGCCGAATTCCTCCTATCCGTCCCCCACTCAAACACAATGACAAGGATAAAATCCTTGTAAGGACCTTCGTTTTGGTCTGTGGTTGTGAAGTTAATGTTTCGCTTGTTTGTTATTGTTGGGTGTTCTGATTCCAATTTCGTCGCTAATTGTGATTTCTTTGTGTTGTTCAAGTTATTTGTATTTATTTATTCTTTGTTTTTCTAATTGACTAAGAATTTAAATGTAATGAACATTATTCTATGAATATTGATTTTTATTACGTTGTTCTCTCGTAAAAGTATTAAAGTATGAGGTCTTATGTTTCTGTTAGAAGAACACCGTTTGTATATTTTTATAATCTTACTATTGAGCTCTTTTACATCAATATGCCTTTTTTATTACTCTTTGTGTATATTTTATTGCGATGAATGGCGATACAAGTTTGCCATAATGGTAAGCTGATCGCTCGTGGACATTAGCGATACATTCATACATGAACTCACGCCTTTTTCCCAGAAGCGTAGGCAGAAGTCCTACCAGGACACTCACTTTTCACCTTCTGTATTTCATTCCAAGAAAACCAAAATACACTAAAAATTACAAAGCATGAATGCGCTCGCACTGCACTAGCCATTCTGAGACATAATATTATGTTAACTCTCATTATGTCCACTAATTACTCTGGCTATAATGTCCTTCAAATCAGAGCGCAACAGTGCATTTACACTGCTGGTAAGCGAGAGAAATAGATATTGCATTGGTGCCTACCCCGGTCTTTCATATAAGAGACTTATCAGAATAAAATCGTATCACAGATTATCAAATTTATTACACTCGTATGTATTATCAATACCTACTTCCTTAATCCTTACCCCAATTAAATTATAAATGCTACTTTCTCAATATGTTTCCATTAACTGTTGTTCACTTAAATTATTAATAAGCGATATTTCGGTTACAATACGATGTACACAAAATTAATTCCGTATTAATTTTAATTTTCACGTGTCGATTTATTTAATGCCGAAATTATCCTATTTGCATTCAATGCTATCGTGATATGAGTTTTCTCTGTAACAATACAATACGGCATGTCTCTCGCGGTTTTTAATGAAAAATCTTAATTATAAAAATATATGATTTTCTTATTGCCCAGAAAAAATGTCTATTATGATTTTGATATTTAAGGCGGCGTAATTCAGAATATACAGGAAGAATTATCACATCACCATCCATTCCATGTTGATAAAATTGTGCATGCCTTGTAAAAACCATTTGTAGGACCATTAGTTGAATCCAAAACGCTAGCTAGATGCATCACTCTAACGAGTTTCCTATCCTCGAAAAGTCAGAAGTGTGCCCTGGGATTCGAAGCCGCGACCACTGTGAATTCATGACTTTTAATAAGTTAATGTATGTAAACTTTTCTGCCAATAAAGATATTTACGCACTCATCATCTGTATTTTTTCAATTGCAGTGAATGGTAAGACAACCGTGCCTGATGAAAAGCAATACGACCGCTCATAAACTATAGCAAAGCCAAACAACACCTAGAATCACAAAGCGATGCTTGACATTCTACTGCGCCATCCTGAGACATAAGATGTTAAGTTAAAATATCCATTAGTTACAACGTCCTTCAATCTAAAACACAACAGTGCATTTATACTGCCGTTTACTGGGAGAAATACATTTTGCCGTGATACCTACCCGTGCGGCATCTCACATATGAGAGACCTACCACTAGTGCAGGGATGCTCATAGAGAGGATCAGCCATCACCAATGTCTCAGTGCCAACTGAAGACTTTTGTACTGGCGCGACAGCTGTCCGATTAAGTAGGTACGCGTTGAGATGATACCCATAGCTTGGATTGATAGTAAAATACGGACGTGAAAATAAATAAAATGAGTACGCGTTATCAATTGCTATGTACTGTGTTTGCGTACTGTCAACTGATATAAAATTATGCATAGCGTACTCTGCTGACAAAATAAAATTCTACATGCAGGTCCGTACAGAATGGATACGAATATTTTGTGCTGTCCTATATCAACCCGTATACCTCCTACTGCAGGGCACGCGCCTCTTCTGAATTCGAGAGTACGATTGAGAGTGGTTAGGCTATTAGACTAGATGGGGGATGGTAGACTATATATACGAAATAAATTGTTATAAATAAATACACCCAACAGTCCCATACCCCTGACCCCGCATTAAGATCAATTAAGTGTATAATATTGTCGTGACTCCTGGCTATCAGAAATTACGAGAAACATTTCGGTCTCTTAACACTCAGACCCGAGACAACCAAGACAAATATGTATTTATAGGTTTCCTCACGAAGCAGATCTCCTTCACCGTTTTATTCTACCTCTATGATTACTCTTCTACTTATATTTGTTTATTTAACCCACATGTTTCTCATGATCCCAGGTGACATAGCATGCAATATTTAAAAAAAAATATCCGCAAAGATTTTTGTTGTTAATTGTGATTTTACTTTTTACGGATACGAGTATTTTAACGCTTAGCTCTATTTCAATTCGGTTTGGAAACTTATCTTAACCATAAAATGACTCGTATCTATACGCGTTAAAAAGCCTTGTAAACTAAAATTGCGATTTATGACAACATTATTTTTTTCAAACTGAGTACAATGCTAACTGGAGTGGTAAGAATCGTTTGGTTTAAAATAAATACCAAATTTCAATATCATTTTTTACGCGCTAATTATATTTATTTAAGAATGTCTACAATGCAAAAATCTTTACGCATACTTTTTATTCAAATAACAAGACTACCTTAAATATATTTCGTAAGCTATATTTAATTGTAGCCAATAAAACGTTGCTTACTCGACAGAATGATTAAGCAGTGAAGGTTTGAGTGTGGTTAACCAACTCAACCTAATTTCCTTCACTAGGTAATGGTTACATATACGGCTTGGTTTAATTTATTGAAATAAATTTACTTATATGCAGGCCCGGATCTAGGGGGGGGCAAGTCGGGGTGCGTGCCCCGGGCGGCACGATCAGGGGGCGGCATATTGAATCTTCGGAGACAACTACAAAACTCATCAATAACGTAACACCACTGACACTTTTTTTTTCGCCGTGCGCGAATTATTGATTATGCGATAGAGGCGCGTGAAAAAGAGATGAAAACTTAATACTTGGAATGTATAATAATTTATCCATCTCAACAATTACGTTTAGTTTTTAATATCCAATTTATGTTTAGTAGTTAGTTTTAGTTGATTAACCATCGAACGTCTTTTATGTGGTACAGGCAGTGGCGAATTTACTAGTAAGCTGAGTAGGCTGGAGCCTAGGGCGGCTAATTTAAAGGGGCGGCAAATCTGGGCCAATTTTTTTTTTTGATTTACTGAAATAATAAAAGGCAATATTTTACACACTGAAAAAATGGGGTATGAAAATTAAGAATAGTTAAAATATTTCAGTAATATGTTCCCACGTTTCCACGTTGACAATTTAATAATGAACACTTTATTAAATATCTATACTTGGATCTTCTTCTTCTTCTTTTACCTGACGTTATCCCGGCCGGTGCCAGGGTCCGCCTTCCGGCAAATTCTCCTCCATTTCGCCCGATCTTCGGCATCCTCAATAGTCAGGCCATTGACCCTCATATCTTCCTTGATGACATCGAGCCAGCGCTTCTTTGGTCTACCCCGCTGTTGAGGTCCGGGAATTGAGGCTAAGGCACACATTACCGACGCACTCCTGCGGTTTCCTTAGGACGTGACCGTACCATCTCAAGCGGGATTCCTGGAGTTTATCAGCCACATCGCGGACACCAAGACTGCCACGGATGTGCTCGTTACGAATTTTGTCCAAACGCGTAACGTTGCACATCCACCACAGCATCTTCATCTCCGCGACGTGGACCTCCTGGACGTGCCGCTTGAGGGCAGGCCACGTCTCAGACCCATACAGGAGCACCGGCCGCACGATGCTTTTATAGGTGAGACCCTTGAGCCTCATCGGCATCCTGCGGTCGCAGAGTATGCCCGAGATCTCCCTCCACTTAGCTCAAGCAGCGCTTATACGGGCTTTGACGTCAAGGGCGATGTCACCGGACTCATGCAGTACGGACCCAAGGTACTTGAACTTGTCCGTCTTCACGGCCAGTTCGTTCCCTATCACGATGCTTTGGGGGTCCGTACTCCCGCAAGCCATGTACTCGGTCTTCGCCACATTTAACTTCAGACCACCGCTCTCAAGCGTTCCTTCCACTGGTTGACCTTGCGCTCCAAAAGTCGTCGGTCCTCCTCCACCAGTGCAATGTCATCGGCATACATCCAACAACCAGGGCGCAGGGTCCTGGATGTGAGACGTAATGGCATCGAGCACAACACTGAAGAGGAATGGACTCAGCGCCGAGCCTTGGTGCACACCGACATCAATCGGGAAAGGATTCGTATCGCCAACGGCGGTCCGAACGAAGGACTCGGATCGGAGGTACATGTCTCTGATAATGTCCACATAGGCTTCCGGTATCCCATTCATCCTCATCGCCCACCAGATTGCCTGTCGCGGCACACAGTTGAAGGCCTTCAGCAGGTCCAAGAAAGCCATGTGCAGTGGCGTCTTCTTCGCTCTGTATGCCTCGCCAAGCATCCTGAGTGCAAATATCGGGTCGGTAGTACCACTGCCAGGACGGAAGCCGTATTGACACTCAGAGATAGTACACTCTTGGCGGAGCCTGGACTCGATGACGCGTTCGAAAAGCTTCATGGTATGACTCATGACCTTAATGCCACGATAATTACCGGATTCCTGAACACAGCTTTTACCCTTGTACACGGGAGTTATCACACTCAACCGCCATGAGTCAGGCATGTTTTTGATATTTAAGATGCTGTTAAATAACGCAGCAAGAAGCTCCACACCGTGAAGCCCCAACGACTTCCACGCCTCTATCGGAATATAGTCAGGCCCTACCGCTTTCCGGTTCTTCATGCGACGAAGACTATAGAGAACTTCTTCAGGTGCAACAGGTGCAACAAGACCTTGTTTCGGGGGCAATTCGGGGTAGGACACTCCCAAGTAAATATCTATACTGGGATATTATGAAATATTCCAATAGTGATACTTTATAAAAAAATCTTGCTTAAATGTGAAAAAACAGCTATTAACATTGATTTATAGTCTTTAGACTTCCTTGCTAAAAATATAGTTTTTTTTCAAATTGGTTATTTATTGTTTACACGCACCCCGTGTTCAAGGGGTGGCAAAATTCCTTCACGGTTTCCTTTGCCTGGCGTAAGAGGCGATTAATAGGGGTCATTGGGATCGCTGGCACACTCTAAGATGTGCGGCAGAACTCGTGGCTTCATAGCGGACGCCCACGGTTAGGGCGTCCGTTGCAGAGAAAATCTACGCCTACCTAAGTTGTGAGGAGCCATATTAGGAAGTGCGTCGGGTGGCACGGCGAGTCAACTAGGTGTTACTCGCTCATCCGCATCGCCTATTGTCCGTAATACATCCAACCTGGCTGCAAAATCTATGCGGTACGGACAATAATTGTCCCCGTGCGTCAGATTGGAAGGCTGGAGACCCCGACATGCACCTTACGATCTCCCCGTAGATATCGATTAAAAAAAAGGTATTGTATTCACTCCGTTTTTAGGAAATTGAGTTTGAATCAGACCTGGAAGTTTTGAGGCCTGACAAGGCTATCCTTATAATATCCGCCATAATATCTGTGCCGCTGTACGTATGTATAATGTATATAAATGTATGTGTATGGTGTCCTACCACGAGGTCTATTTCAGTCTACTCTGCCCTATTAACCATAAGACGTTCTATGGAGTCGTTAATTCGTCGTGAGAAATTACCGAACATTCGAAGTATACGGGGCCGTACTATCTCGGAAAGACGCTACTTGATGCCGAGTTCTTGAAACGTTTGTGTGGAATTCGGACCTGATATTCCAAGCATTCCAACACCTCATCTCTAGGGAAGCTACATTTTTCTTCTCCCGTAACGTCCATGTTTCAGCGGCATACAGAAATACGAGAAAGTGCTCGGACAAGCCTGATCTTTAGTAGCTTTTGTAGTAGTACGATTCCTCCATATTTTCCTGAGTTTCTCCATTGCCCCTCTAGCCATCGCCATACATCGTTTTATCTCAATGATACAACCACCATTGTTATTTTTAAACAGCCCAGGATAAATGTACAACTGAACCAGTCTTGGAGGAGCCCAGCGACAGTTTGTGATGTGCATTGAAATCCCCCAAGACCATTTCAGCCGACGGGAACTGCGTCCGCCCGTCATCAGCCACATGGCTGAGATACCTGAACAGCCGCGTTGTCTCATCTTCCCCGTTGTGAGACCTGTAAAGGCACACGTCGATGCGGCTCAGGCAACCAAGATTCACGTGCAAGCACAAAGCGGAGAAGGAGGGGCCCTCCATGCAGCTTAAACGGTAACAGTAGATGTCCAACCGAATATACATACAAGCATACCCCGACTTTAGGCTTGAAGCTTTCTTCAAGCGAATAACCGGGGTACAGCAGGTAGGAATATTCGGCCGGACAACGAATCCGCGTCTCCATCAAGAAGAGCAAAGCAGACTAGGCCGTCTCGAGATGGTGGTGGACGGCATTAAGGTCGTTTGGAGTTCGCGGATGTTGGTGAACTCCATAGTGAACGCGATGGTGGGGTTATGCACCACTGAAAGACCTGCTTTGTTTAATTGCGCTGTCATGAAGTTGAAGGGATGGGTTTGATGAAGAGGCATCGAGAAGCCAAAGTCCGGGCATTAAGTAGGCCGAATGGGCACCGGCATGAAAGGGTCGGCATGTCGCTAAATGTCGGCCACATCCGGTCACCAACCGGCACGACGTACCCGCCCAAGATTAAGTGCGACATGGTGAGGCAGCCCCTCGTGGTGGTTAGCCACGATTGGGCTCTTGTACTGTACTGTCTCTTTGGCCGGCGGGTGAACACTCCTCCCTTCGAGAGCGATCAAAAATACGTACAAAATCACTATCAGATCACTATTACGGTCTTTACGCCCCGTGGACGGTGATCGCTACCCAGACGGACACTTAAGTCCTACCACCACGAACTGTGTCACTCATTTGGCACTACCCAGGGGTTACGTGTAGGAAAAGTGGAGTCAAAGCTTACAGACGTGTGTGACGTTAACCCTCAAAAGTGACGCTAATATAAAGCGTGTAAAAATGCTTAACAAGTTGGTAAAAAAAAAAAAAAGACGTTCTTTCCCGATGTCCTGTGTTGAGTGGGCGTCTGGTTGCTAAAAATGATGATGATGATTAAGATAAAAATATAGGCAAGGGGGGGCGGCATTTTTCAGTTTTTGCCCCGCCTCGAAAAAAACCTAGATCCGGCGCTGCTTATATGAGGAAATGAAATGAACTATTTTTGCAATTTGCTACATGGTATATTATTTTTTAGTTTAATATAATAATTATAAAGCTTCACAGTTTCACAGTTTAATATAATAATTAAAACACGGATTAGCGAGGGATTAACTTTAGACCAAGGTTTTAGAATTGACTCAATTATTTTGATCATTATTTTTATTTTAAAATCAGTAGAATGCCATAACACAATTGTCATGTTAGGCCGAGTTCCGTGTTTGTTAATATAGTTGTGAATACCTCGCTATTCAAAACAATCGAGTCAATTTTAAAGCCCTGGGAAAAAGTTAAGCCCACGTTCAACCGAGTTTATTAATAAGGCGAATAGCTACACGCATGTCCACCGACCTCCACGCCGCATTTTTTTTAACATACCCTATTTCTAATAACATTACGGCTCTCATTAAATTGACATTGACAGTTAAAATATACCTTCATAAAACTGTCATTCAGTTTAAATTACATTAACAAACCTCAATAAAGTCAGAGTGCCTAATCTATAAAGACATCCGCTTTCGAGAAGGTGGACAACACTATGTGAACTGATTATACTTATACATACATCAGGAATACAATGCACGTACCTTCAAAAGGACTTGGCTTTGCCGCGTCAATATAAAAATATCTGTTCAAACCTCTCAGTTTCAGAATTGAGATATGATCATATTTAAATACTATTTGCTTAAATGATGACATAGATTTCGAAGCTATGACTGTAAAATGAACCAACTAGAGTAAGACCAGTGAGAATGTAGACGAAACTCGTGAAGAAAAGAATATAAACTCTATAATTATAGGGGTAAAAACAATACAATTTCATTGTTGTATATAAATTTATAAATTGTAAACTGAAACGACGTGAATGCATGGAGAGATTGATGAAAGTGGACGAAGCGAAACTAGTATGTCAGGATCGAGCAAAGTGGAGATCCATAGTCTCTGCCTACCCCTATGGGAAACAGGCATGACGTTTATGTAGGAATGATGTATATACTGGATATAACAAGAGTGCTACCGAAAACAAAGCCGGGTGGTAGTTTTGATGACCGCAAACACAATGTAACTAAAAAATTCGCAAAGTAACGCGTTAAATTTTTAACATTGTTTTTTACCTATCGTCGAGTTTGGATGGTAAATCCATAGTTTTTGCTAAAATAATAATTTAAAACGTTACGTCCCATAGCGTCTTTAAAAATAAAAGGGTGTATACTATTACTAAAGAAGAAACTATGTATTTACCAACCTAATTCGACGATAGAAAAAAAAATAACGTCACAATTTTTTGCACAAAATTTTGTCGTATTGTATCTGAAGTCACTACCGTTTTCGGTAGCATGACTTGATATGCCCTGTATATAAATATAAAGTGTAAATGTGGGTGTAAAATAACACAATGGCTATTCATAATTATGATCATGCTATAGCGCTATTTGAACTATAATATTGATTTTGATACCGCAGTTGTCACGGCTAACAGGGTATTCGTACATTTTAAATATAATCGTTTTACTCATTGATCCTTTGAGTAATATATTATTTTAAATCTATAAAATAAAAGTGTGTGGTGGCCTGTTGGTTAACAGACCACACGCAACTACCAACAAGTTAATGAAGATGGCTGCTTGAAATCCCAGAGCACACTTCTAACTTTCGGAGTCGTGACTATTTTGATAGTTTTGATTGAGAGTTAATTACTATAATTGAAGGAAAACATCGTTAGGCAACCTTCATACCATAGCGATTTGTAAGAATTGTTAAGGTATGTAGTCTTTTGCAATTCACTAAATATTATGTCATTAAACACCTCATATTATTATCGTTAAAACTCTCCATACTTTCATTTAACTCTGTACTGGCCATGAAAACATAGTATCCGGAACACGAGAGTACTGTTCCCGAAGGATAGGAAACGTCACACTCCCTCGTAATGATGTCATTCCGGGAACGTTTCTCAGCCGGTCGGGCAGCCTGTTACGCTTAGTACACCTCAGGGCCTCTGCTGCCCTTCGGAAGCTCTTTTCATTATCCGTGAGAAGTGATCAAAAACAAGAAACTATTACATAATGT
The DNA here is from genome assembly GCA_023078785.2 of Hyles euphorbiae. Taxonomy (NCBI): domain Eukaryota; kingdom Metazoa; phylum Arthropoda; class Insecta; order Lepidoptera; family Sphingidae; genus Hyles; species Hyles euphorbiae. Next base: position 6,789,338 of record CM041030.1, read on the forward strand.
TTTTTTTTAAGAACTTTTAATTTGGTTGGAATCGAAACGGACCGTCAGGACAAAATACGGTTTACGCGAAGGGATAAGATTTTTTAATTATGATGAGATGTGGGTGCCTTGTTATTTGTTGTGATGACAAATAATAAAGTCGACACAATACTTACATTTCAGAGCATTTTTTATATAAATTATGTGTATAAGACATGTGTGTTCACTGTAATTTGACTCAAAACGTAAAACTTGTAGTGAAATCTGATCTTAAACAAGCAATAGTCGAAATGCCCACACATTTTGTTTTAATTGCAAATCATTTTAAAACTCGTTTAATATGACTGAAGAAAAATGGAGATGAACTCGCTCCAAGTTTACTTACAATTTTACAGATAAAAACGAGAATAATATTAACGACTTTAGTTGTTTTAAATTATCGTTCATCTTCTGTACCAAAGAAGTATTCGAATAAAAATAATATTACAACGCTTACTAATACAATTGATAGAGAAGTGCATAATAAATTGATTCCAACATTGGAAATTCAAAGTTATTAGTTATTAAATTATTGTATTTTATAATCATTATTGTCAGAAATGAAAGTTGAATTAATATAGTGTTGCTTATTATTGTGGAGATATTTTTATCGACGCAACGGTTTCTTTATATTGTAAACAAAATATTTATCATGTTAGCTGGAATGTATGTTTTCCTGAATAAAAAATTCATAACGTGCGTATTCCTAATAGACGCATAAATAAATAAATAAACAGACCTGGTGGGCTCAGAGTCATTAACGTAAACAATACGAGTACAAATTTGCCTGATAACATAACCGTAGTATACCTTGAAGTAAGAAAGCCAAAATAATTTTATTTACTATGCTCTTCATGTCATCTATACATCTTAAATTATCATAAAATTGAAGTGTCTGTTTGTAAAGTGAAAATTAAAGAAAATGTCCAACTACATATCGTTATATACACGATACCTATAACGAAAATGACCTTAGATTTTTTTTTGTCTGTTTGTTCCGGCTAAACTGTGAAATGGCTGGACCGATTTTGACGGGACTTTGATTGGCAGGTAGCTGATATAATAAGGAGTAACTGAGGCTATATTTATTTCAGAAAAAATATTTTATTTTAGAAAAATATTTGTTAAATTCCACGCGGACGAAGTCGCGGGTACAGCTAGTATGATATAAAAAGAAAACAGTCCACTTGTTGAAAAGTTTTTTGATTAGATTATATAGTCACTATGTATGAAAACCTCCTACTCTAGAAGAGTGAGTGCATTCGCTGTTACTAATTCTATTCAACTTTTCGTCGACTAGTGATCTCGTTTTATAGAGTCGAACGTTTTCATCCATTTTAACTTTTTGCACCAAAAAATATAAAAAAGTGTATGATATCACCATCGTCTAATACAATAACGCTCTCGAGATTTCAAGACAAATTAAATTTTACAGTTTAAAACTAATTACAAATAATAAGCTCTGGATAAATTTATTTTAAGTATGTACACCGCATCATTTTGCCTTTCATTCCCATGAGGTTACTTTAACAATTCATTTTCATTACTCAAATGAAACTCAAATTGTTTTTATTTACTGACATCCCTAAAACTTGTAAGTAATTTATTCTGAATAGTTTTTGGCATAACAGCATTTTGTTCTTGCAAGCCCTTCAATAACATCTGGTAATTAAATCTCAATTGTTGGGATATTTTCCTAATGTTCAAAGTAATGGGGCCACTCGGAAAATTGTTTCCGTTGATTTATAATTTTAACAGCTTGGATAATGGCTTTAGACGTTAACGAAAGAAATAGTAATCTAAAACTTTTAATCTAAATATAAAATTTATGTTAATTATATACTTACGGCTTTATTCATAGAAAACTTATAAATCACCAAAATTTTAGTTAACCACGTGTTTTCCCTTTAGAACGATGTTTGAATGCATTTTGAGCAGAAAAGGCGAAACATTCGATAGCTAAAATAAGTATTAAAACGTATAATTAATAAAACTGCTTTAGTAAGCATAATTATACCGGGTATCTCAAGACTGCTACCGAAAACGAAGCCGGGTGGTAGTTTTAGTGACTACAAACACAATGCAACTAAAAATTTCGCAAAGAAACGCGACAATTATTTTTTATGATTTTTTAAATATCGTCATTTTTGGGTGGTAAATCCATAGTTTTTGCTAAAATAATAATTTAAACACTTTTATACCTTAGATTATTTATAAATAAAAGGGTATACACTATTATTTTAGGAAAAAATGTATTTACCACCCAAATATGGTCATAGGAAAAAAATAACAAAAAAAAAATTGTCGCTTTTTTTTGCAACTTTTTCTATTGCATTGTGTCTGAAGTCGCTTAAACTACCACCCGGCTTCGTTTTCGGTAGCAGTCTTGATATACCCTGTATAGTAAAAATATAATAATAAGTTCATGTAGGTGTTACTGTAGGTCACAGGATTTTCTCTACAATATAATAAGTCTCTACAATCGAAAACTCGATTGAAAGGAGTTAAGATATAAATAGTCCACCATGCCGGCAGATTTATCTATCCTAGAAATTGTGACAGATTTACTAATATTGTTTTCCTTCACCGTTTTTCGTTGAATTTGCGAATGAACAATACTCATAGGATTCTGAAAATTAAGAGGTGTGCACTAGGTTCTAAACCAACTACCAACGTCTTGGGAGCCACGTAGGGCGGGGCGGGGCCACGCGGAAAAAATATGTATTCCTTTTTAATGTTCGTATGACCTTCCAATATCACAATCTCCAATATCTATCTGACATCTATTAAATACTTTAAATAATTTACACTGTAATTACCAGTAAAAGTACAAGAACTCTGTCGAAAGCTTTTATGTTAATGAATTAATTAATCGTTGAATTTTAAAATATTCGCCGTTAACGAACCGTTCTTTGAAGTTCATTAATTTTGTTTACCGAAGATTTTACGAAGACACGGTGTAAACATGAAAGAATGGTAATTAGTTGCAAAAGGAGCTTATTGGGTATATTAATTAATAGAATAGATACAAAAGTTTCCGGTTTGAGGTCAAGTCTATGGTCACCTAACACTTAAACGCTTATCGTGTCCGAATTCGAAATCCTAGGAACCAAAATCGACGTTCAAGTTTCTTCTATATCATCCACAGCCGGTATCTCTACGAGCTACTGGGTATAACCCTCCGCCGTATTAAATCAGAATTCTTTTTTTATTAATTAAGGATTGTTTACAGTTATTTAGAATACTACAGAAAAGAGAACAACAAAAGCATCATACTATATGTACAACTAATTTTAAACAAACACAGCATGCACAAAGTCTTTACCTTTTGTTAGGCGCATCCGTGTTAACAATAACTAGTGCTAAAATGGACTAAGTAACAAAACTGAAGAAGTATCTTGGAAGCAAAAAAAGTTTCACTCACAAAGAAATTAATAATGTAATAAATGCACATAAGACCAATATGTATTTGTAGTTGATAAATAAAACTAGCAGTACTTAGTTCACTTCAATACATAAATACGAGAATGTCAATAAACTTCCCAAAAACACATCACCTCAGGCTCATGGTAAATTATCAGTTATCTATATTAGCCTCTTAGAATATCTTTAATATAGAGTGAGCGGTGGTGGAAAGTAAAAATAAATAGTTTAGGACTATTTAATTCCACTCAATGTCGTTTTAAAAGGATAATAGCAAAATATAATTTCGATTATCAAAATAATTTATTGCTAAATTATAAATTCAATTTTCATTATTATAGGAACGCCACCAACATTACGAACAAGAAAATGTCTATGTTTTTCAAGACGCGAATGTATGACAGCGCTCCCTCTATATTATAAATACTCTAAGATCAGCCCATATACGTTCCACTGCAGGGCACGGGCCTACTCTACAATCGGAAGTAGTATTGAAAATCTATAGGTCATATATTCCACCACCCTGGCCTAGTGCGGGTTGACTGTACTATAAATTATTATTACTTATTTCGTGGATATCACTACAGAATATTTTTCCACAATTTTCCGTTTTGCATCCAACTTTCCACCCATCACCTCATAGGCCGTCAAAATAACTGCACCAAAATAATTTCAATATAACAAGTTACTTTGAATCCGTAAACATATTACACAAAAGGTACCGAAACCAAATTGTAAAACTAATATAATTTTACAAACTCGTTATTATTGTCGGTTTTCATGAAGTATGTTCCAAATTAACTTATTCTCTCTGAAATTGGACGAGCTAAGCTAATTTCCATGTGATAAAACGGCAAAGAGAAATGTATAAAATTAGGTTTCGAAAATTGAAAATTAGCTCAGTTTTCGTTGCTATACCTGAAAGATATTCAGCATTATGAAATAAAAGATTTTCAGAATTATGAAATGAATTTAGTACTGTGTTTGTGTAATATAATGTACTATCCCACAATGTCATCATCGTCATCAGCCCGTTGTAGTCAACTGTTCGACAGAGGCCTCAAGGTACGCCACATAGCCACAGTGATATACATATGTACAGTCAGTAGCTACACATTCACAAGATTTGGAATTGTGTTATCATCCAAAATAATAATTATTTTCAATATTGTATGGCACTTTTCGACAAAGATGACTTTACTTGGTTATAATATACGACTACGGAGTAGTACGTACACATTTTAATTCATAAAAAGGTTATCACAAAATGTGACGTGTGCAGCGACTTACGTTGCTGAATGTACATAATACCAACACTGAAGTATAACAATATATGTTTGTTTTTGTAAATTAATTTCAAATGTCTCAATCAATATTATTTTCTACTTAAATATACAATGTCTATTTCTCCACACTAGCATGGTAAATGCACTGTTTTGTTTCATATTATTATATCGAATATTGTATCCAGAGTACTGAACATATTAAGACTTATTAACAGCGTATGGCTCTAAATGGTGAGTGTAGTGGAATGCCAAGCATTACTTTGTAATACAGGTTTTTCGTTTACGATCAAACGAATGGCTTGCTGATATCAACTTTCACTACAATAAAATTTAACATAATTACCATGCAATATGATTATTATAGATGTTGCAGAATGATTTAGTTTATCATACTTATATTCCGGCCATTTCAGATCAATCATCCAACTTGATTTACTCTTGAACATATCTCACATCAGATAGCCCCTAGGACTATTCCTTAAATTGCTTTGATACCTTTGTTTTGCTTTGATTGCTTTGCTTTGATTGCCTTGAAAGGGCCTTATTCATAAACAATTTCAAAGCCTATTTAAGAAGTTAGTTTAAGTTTTCGAATGTTTTTTTCTTCCATCTAACTGAATTCAAAAGTGGTTCGAAAAGGGCAAATCATTTAATAACTAAAAAGGTTTTAAAACTGTCTATGAATAAGACAAAAAAAACATCTCTATTTCACCGAGCATTCCTCATTAGTAAAACAAGTAGCAAGCAAATCAAGGCGACCTAAGTGCCTTATCTCAGCCCTGGCTTGGATTAACAAAGCCAAGTCCGACGATCAGCAAGTCACCGCGGCAATTAACTTAGAATAGGACCCCGTGACTTCATACAAACTACAATGTGCAGCAATTTGTATGGGCTAATTAGTAAGCAATTTTTTGAATGGACTCTGAATAGAAAACACTTGGGGATATTAATATGTTTTTTATGTATTCGAATGGTAGCGTGACTGATGATTTTTCAAAAGTCACCTGACTCATTTCTTAGTCGTGTATATTGTACGTAACTTACCGAAAAATGAAATAAATGTGACTTTAATTATTAAATTATTGATAAAGAACAAAATACTTTCTTTACTCAAATCACTGTGGAACTAAAATACGACACCATGGAAAATATTGTATTCTGCGAGTAAGGCTTTCCCGCGTTGCGTCGCTCAGTTAATAAAGTAGCACTATAAATATATATATTATGTATGTAGATATGTATATAATAAGTTGTCTGCATTATGGGTCATTAGCATCCAAAAATATATTTTTTTGATAAATATGATTAGGTAGAAAATATTTTTGTATAAACTGCAAATTCCTGGTATGATAAATCATTACGAAATATATTTATTTATTTATTTATTTAATCCTTTACTGCACAAAAATAAAAAATACAGTGAAGAAACAACACAAAAATAGTAGTACAAGAGGCGGCCTTATCACTCTAGGTAATTTCTTCCAGGCAACCTTTGGATGGATATTGAGATAGGAAAAATGAGCGGGCAGTCTAAGGTGTATAAAATAGTAATATATATATATATATATAATATACATACGTATATACGAATACATACCAACAAAATATATTAAAATACACATACATACAATTTACCATATACATAAATATATAAACCTATCCTAACATTTACCAAAGAGGCGAATGGACAAGATATTCCTCAGCTATGCTCTAGTTGAGAAAGGAAATGGTCTTTAATCATTTTTTTAAAAGACGACAGTGTTCGTGCCCGTCTTATCTCGACTGGAAGTGAGTTCCACAGTCGGACAGCTTGGACTGCAAATGATTTGTCCATGAATACTGTGGAGTGCATGGGCATTTTTAGTTTCAGGTTCTCCGACGACCTCAAGGATCTTGAATGTGAGTCGTGGAGAAATATGAATCGATCTTTCAGGTAACGGGGCGTGAGAGGATTAAACATTATATTGTATAAAAGTGAAAGAATATGAGTATTCCGACGAAACCGGATGGGTAACCACTTGAGCTGAGTACGAAATTCAGAAACATGGTCATATTTGCGAAGGCCAAATATGAATCTTATACAAAAATTCTGGAGACGCTCAAGCTTATTAAGTTGGTCCTCGGTGAGATCTAGATAGATATATAATATTATTATTAAAGCCGTATTAGTTTCATAGGCCCATATTTTTATTGAAACTAACATATTTGATATATTAAATAAAAAAAAAACGACTTCAAAACAAAAATCCACTAAAAACTGGTACTGGTACCTACTGGGCGACCCGCCTTCAATATGTTACGCATATATTTTGATTTGTTGGCTAGTCAAGTCATTAAGCAAATTAATCAACATGCACGAGTTCCATGAAATAAATATTATTTTTTTGGTTTGCAGTGGTAGTTATTATTTCCTTATTTTTTGGTTTTTACTTTTTAGTGGATTTTTGTTTTGAAGTCGGTTTTTATTTCTTTTTATTAAAAATTTTAGTTATTAAAAATAATCTTTTAAGTGTTCATAGGCATTTAAATGAAGAAGATTTGGTCCCGAAAAGGAATATGTTCTTTCCGATGACAATGAAATCGCTAATATCGGCTAAAAGCTGCCAAAGATATTGGAGTATTCACATGTTTATTATTTTTTCAGCACCATCTTTTAATTTAAGAAAGAATGATCGAAATCGGTTCACACAGTACAGAGAAACGAGGTAACAAACATAAAAAAAAGAAGCAACATACAGTCGAATAATTAAGAACCTCCTCCTTTTTTTGAAGTCGGTTAAAAAAAATATACTTAGTACTATTACTATTTAGTAGAAAAGACAATTTAATTCATTCTAAAATTTGAACAAACTTAAAGCTTCTTTCTTTATCTTACAATACTGAATAGAGTTTCAATTGAACCATTTTAACCTTACACCTTGGCTATTCATTCCATTTGACAATATAATATTATATATTCCATCGCTTTCTTTTGTAAGAATCCTATATATTACTTTTTTTAAAATTATAACAATTTGTTTATTTCTAAATTAAAAACCTGAGCCCACAAAATAGTATATAAGCAAATAAAGAAAAGTATAGAAAAACAATGAAATTTAAATTCAAGCGTCAAGTACCATTTACCAAGGCTTAATAATTGCTTAGTACATACATAAACTCACGCCTTGTTCCCAGAAGGGGTAGGCAGAGGTGCGAGGGCACCCACATTTCGCCTTGTATGTTCCGTCCCACAATGTGATAGGTGGCGAGCCTATCGCCATATCGGGCACAAATTCCTGACTCTGGGCTAATACTGAATAGAAAAATCCAATATCACTTTTGCCCAACCCGGGATTCGAACCCGAGACCTCAGCTTTATAACCGTACCGTAGTACAACTACGCCACCGAGGCAGTAATTGCTTAGTAAATATTGCGTAAATCATTTACTAATGCAACCGTAGGCCGTAGGTACCCGCTTAGTTCGTAACTGCTACGAGTTAAGCTACGCCCACCGCCTGCCTAAAATAAACTTGCATCGCAGAAGTTCAATGTAAATTCAGTCTTATTTTTAAAAATAGGATATCTCTAATTAATGCTAATACACACTTGATCATATTACCATAGAATTACACTTTGAGAGTCATTAGCGATACGTGTTCACATATCGCTAAAATAAAAATATCTATCTATCTATCTATATCAGCCCATATACGTCCCACTGCAGGGCACGGGCCTCCTCTACAATCGACAGTACGATTGAGAGTGGTTAGGCCATATAGTCCACCACGCTGGCCTAGTGCGGGTTGGCGGACTTACATACCATAGAAATTTTTATAAATCGCTATGGTATGCAGGTTTCCTCACGATGTTTTCCTTCACCGTTTTAGTGCGTGGTGATTGACTATCAATACACACATTACTCCGAAAAGTCAGAGGTGTGCCCTGGGATTCGAACCCGCGACCACCGTGAACATATTGGCAGTCGCGTCTAGTCCGTTTACCAACAGGCCACCACGCACTTAAAATAAAAATATATGATCATAAAATAAAATATATTAACAAATTCAACAAAAAAAATCTAGATTTTGACACCCAAATCGTAGTGTAAAGTTAATCAGAATCCCAATTCTGTATAGCATAAGCTAGGGAAAGGTCACTGCTACAAATAGCCGACCACGGAAAATGACGCAAATTGTTTGTGAACAAAATTGTACCCTATATAATATGTGGGAATAGTTCTGTATCGGGTCAAATGAAATAAAGATCGTTTGGATGATCTTCAATATATTAAATCTTTTATAAAATACGTCTTCACGTCTTACGTCTTCAGTCCTTCATGTCTTTCGTCGTCTTCCAGACTATTCTCTTCTATTCCGTCTTTGCATACTTCAACATCTATATCATCCATCCTCGTACTCTTTCCATCTTAAATACTTTCATTAGTCATCTCTTTCACACAAACCACGTTCCATATCAGTCATTCGTCTAACGTTTCATTCTACTCATCTTTCTTCTTAACATTCAAATCCTACATAATATATTACATTAGATATAAAGTTCTTCTTACAATTGTATAGTAAAATGCAATAATATATATAATATATTTAGCAGTATAAAAGACAATGAATTCATGTTAATTTTATCGTCTTTCATGAACAAAATAAAATATAGTAAACTAGAAGATAGACGATTTCAAAAAGCAGCGAAATATTAAGGAATGCTTGTAATACAAGTCTCGTTTGCGTAATTATACAACGTTGAGGTCTTGGGTTCAAATCCTAGATCGGGCATTGTGATATTAGATTTTTATTCATTATCAGCCCGGAGTCAGGAATTCATCTCCGATATGGCGGTAGGCTCGCCACCTGTCACATCGTGGGACGAAAAGTTCAGGATGAAACGTTTGAGTTGCACTTCTGCCCACCCCTTTTGGGAAAAAGGCGTGAGTTTATGTATGCGTATAATACATAGTTTAGTAGGCGTATTTACCAAGTGCAGCATTTGCTTCAATCTTCCACACAGATCGAGCTATTCCAGCGATAAATTATTTAATGTATTATTTTTATTAATATAATTTACATTAGTGAGTTACCTATTTTGTTCTACTTTGGACATGCTAAACTAGCGTGTAAGTGATTGTTATGCTTGAATAATTGTTAATCGCCTAGTTATATTATAAAACAATAGTTGGCTGGTCATTAAAAAAAAATCAATGAAACCAACCAGAGTAAAACGATATAACCTGACGTTTTTATCCGTCGATCGGGTGACTAAGACAAATGTATAGATAATTTGTCAGGATTAACTCGGATTTAACCCCAGATTAAACAAATGTACTAACAGACATTAAACTTATAAATCACTTCTTTACGATCCTCTTAAGGATTTCCAGGTACAGTGGAAGAATTATTTTTCACTGTAATTTTATTTCTAAGTTATGTTAAATATTTTATCAACTGCATAATATGTTCGAATTGTGAGGTGCCAAGTTAAAATGATTACGGGTCATCTTTTATTTGTGAGTTTTTTAAAACTATTATACATAAAAGCATAGAATGAGGCATGCCTAAACTCTAGACAATATCACTTCTGATATCAATTTCATTTGCAGAGCTTACTTCTAGCTAAAGGACAGGGGCTGATTCTATCAACACTGCGCGTCAATACGATAGTTACTAACAATTCATAACTGAACTCACGCAATGGATTAAGAAGACGGCTGTGAAACGAGAGACCACGGATTCAATTTCTATATCAGACAATTTTCTCAGTCTTTTTAAGAAGGAAGAGGTTGTCAACTCATTGGAATTATTTTGTGCAAACGGTAAATATCTGTTTCAGATCAGCATATTGCGAGACTAAATACATGTAATTTACCACTACACGAGACTTTTCCGTTTCTACAGCAAATATTCAAAATAATTTATAAAATTGTAAGGCACTGTTGAAAGGTAACTTCAATATATACGCAACAGCGATAACACCTTAGGTATTAAAAATATTATATTGACGCCTTCGTCGATATCACCTTTTTCCGCTTCTACGCCTCAACATATCATGCGTTATACACGTGTTCAATATCGTACATTCTAATCGATTCTATCCTTTAAATATCTAATATTTTTCAGTCTCTCAGACGCATTTGGTTGAGAAGTCCACTGTAAAACGATAAGCCACTGGTTTAACCCCCCCATAAGACAAATGTCTGGGTATTCTAAAACGAACGTGAAAAAAAAATCTTTCGGGTTTTGATCATGTCTGACAGAAAATTTTGTCGATTCTGATTATCATTGTCAGACTGAAAAGTCTGCAGTCGAATCGACAGGACTACGTGAATGCCTATTAGATGTATCTACCACTCTTGCACTCTAAACATCACTGTTATTTTAATGTTTCGAATTGTCATTAATATTATGACTTATTTATATCACTTTTAATATGACACTCATTGATTGTAACGTTAACAGTATTTAAACACGGTACAAACGTACAAAGTAGAGTTTGCTTTCATAGATATGATTTTTGTATTCTATTGTAACATCTCATTAACATTCCATTGGAGGGCACGGGCATCATCTACAATAACTACGGTTAAGAGTATTATATATTTTTATTACAATATTCTATAGAGTACAATTTTCTAATAAATTAATAAAAAAAATATCTCTAAATAACTGTATAATAATAATTGACGTGCTACGGTGCTAGCTTAAGGGAGTCGACGGACAAGAAATAATTATATCTAGCTCGGCGATACTCAATCCTCTCTATAGTGCAATTACTGTAAGAGACAGTCAGTATTTGATGAGGTGGTAGTATACAACAAATATAAAGGCTTAAGATTTTACGATCAACCGCCTCTCTAACGGCCTATAGGCCTTTTAACCCACCGCGCTAGCCTAATTACTCAAATGATTTTTCATACATTCTAAATTCTTATTGAGAATTTTGAGGCATACCGTTATTTTTAGGGCCTTTATTTTACAGCAATGAAGGCGATAATAATGACTTGTTCACCATATAAAGAAATGCGTGGCATGTATAAATTCTGGTAATTTGGTCGTAAATGTTTTCTGTTTTGTGCGAGAAGTCTCTATTTTAAATTGTTTTTTTTTTACAATATGCACGTTGTTATTATATTTTAGCCATTAATACATAGAAACAATAACAGTAAAGACATGACATAATTATAATAGTATAATACAGGGGGCGCTAACACACTACGTAATTTCTTCCAGGCATCGTAAGGATGGATTAAAAAAATAGGAATATTTCATTTTTAATGAGAAAGTTGATTTCATATGCAGTAATATGAAAATAATTCACATTGGTAAAATTCTTTTCAAATATGGATTAATCATGTAATCAAATTTACATTTATTTGGTCACAAATTTCGCGGTTTAAATCACGGATAAATACTTCATATATGCAACAATTATTTATTAAACAAGCACACCTTTTTACTACGTTTTCAAAAAATATATTTCAGAATTAATTTCGAAACAGTTTCATTAAAAATAAAATACTTTGTACGTTCTTAGTTTCAATTGTAATAGAAAAATGTAACACTAAATAATATTTTAAAACGTAATATGAACCATACTTAGAATAAGCATATTTTATATTTTGTTTGTTATCTCTGATATAAACTAAACGCTAATTTATAAACCAGAGTATAATTAGTTTGTTGGAAATTAAACCAAACAAATATATTTTTCCGTTAAACTTCTAATAACAAAATATCTCCAGAAATAGTTTCGTTCTACCCTCAAATATATTTTAATTTATATTCATGCAAAACCAAGTTCAAGAATTTGCCTTTCCTGCGAATTCAAGTTATAATATTTACATTAATAATTAAGACATTGAAATGAAAACTTTACCTGAAATTCACTTCCTTTAACTCCATCAAATAAGTTCACAATCAAAAACTTTTACACTACGCACTGGCCGACGAAAAAAAACAAGTGTCAAAATTTTTAAATTTCGAATTCCTTTTTACTTTCACAATATCGGCGGTTATTTGTGGCAGAGTTTTTGAATTCCGAAGTTGAATTTGGAACTCAACTGGTGGGCGTTCGCTCCGGCGCCCCACAGTCTACTGGCGACGGGCGGGACGACGCGAACTCACGGTTTAGGGTTGGCGAAGTTCCTACGATTCTTGTGGGGTTAGTTTCGCGGTTACGCTTGACATAAACTTTTGTTAGCTTAATTGCAATTTGTTGCAATGCAACAGTTGAACAATGTTTATTTTGTTAGTAAATTCTTGTGTACAAAGCTTCAATGTTGGCTATGTTACAAAGATTTGCAGTTACGACTTGCAATTTTTTTTGGTAAATTGGCTTTGATCTCTTGTAATATTTCAAAATATTCGTTTATGGCTGACGTTCAATTAAAAATAGTGACTTTCACAAATCTAAAAAATACTTGTTGGCGAAAATACACGTTAGCTTTCTTTCAAAAATAGCTCATTAATCATTAAAATGACTGGCATTTTTGTTGATGAAGTATTAATATCGTTCCAAGGCTTTTGATCTGCGTCTTATTTAAGATGCATACCCATTGAATTTGAAACAATAGGCACGTAGCTCATTAGAATAGTTGAAGCGTTGTCACGACACACACGACGAAGATTGACGTTATTTTGATTCTTAGGTTTGTTGCTTATTTTTTTATGCAAATCATTTTCTTCGAAGTATAATATAAGTATTATTATATTATGATGAATTATTTTCATCAAAACAAAAAGTAAGTGCTGGACTGAAGACTGGTGGTAGGTCTCTCATATGTGATAGGCTGCCTGGGTGGGTACCACCACAGTGTCTATTTCTCCCGTCAAACAGCAGTGTAGAAGCACTGTTGTGTTTCGGATTAAAGGACATTGTAGCCAGAGCAACTACTGGACATATTAAGACTTAAGCAGCGCAGTGGAACAACAAGCATTGCTTTGTGATTCAAGGTGTTGTTTGGTTCTGCTACTGTTTATGAGCTGTCGTATCGCTTACCATCAGGTGAAAGGCATGCTCGTTTAGCCATTCATTGGAATAAAAAAATGAAAAAAAAAGTATTATAGTAGGCCTATGAATAAATACGTTTGGCATATAAATAAATAAACAAATAACACTCAACAGTAACATACATAGTCTTGTATCGTGGGTATCAGGAACTACGTCATACGTGAGACTTTTCGGCCTAACTAACATCCAGACCCGAAAGAGATATTTATGGACCGCATAAACATTGCTCTCAGTGCGGGTATCGACCTCGTGGCCTCTCTTTTCACAGGCGGCGTCTAACCGCCTGCGCCACGGAGGCTGTCAATGAAGGGTATCAAACCCACCCACAATCTAATAGGTGGTGGTGGTGGTTATACTGAGAATAGAAAGTAAATTAGCAAGAACTGTACTTCGCAATTTGCTGAAAAATTTAAGAGTGTGCCGCTGCTATTTCACGTCGATTTGTTGTAGAATATTGTCAACAAGTTGCTCAGCCCGGCTCTAAGCGGATACAGATATACTTTTTTGAATCTATCACCACTGATTGTCATAACGTGTCATTATAATGGTGAATGGATTTTTCAAATTGGTCTGGTACTTTCAGAACCCATTCAATGCAAACGAATTATCAATTTTTTAATATCAGTATAGACTAGTAGCTGAGTCAAGACGGTTCCTAGTAGCATTATTTAGCTATGACTAACACATCGTGAGACGGAACATAAGCATAAGCTCTGTCTTCTGGGAAAAAAGGCCCAAGTTTATGTTTGAATGTATGTAGCTATCACTTGCTTTAGCTCACTCGATTGCTCTAGCGGCAGAATGTGTTGAGAACTACGAGGATCTGAATTGGACTCACAACTTATTTTATGTTTCAATTCGAATTATCACATTACGTATGATTAACACTAAGTATTAACAGATTTCTTTGGTATGAAAGTCCACCAATCCGCATTAGGCCAGCGTTGTGGGCTATATGGCCTAACGACTCTCAATCATACTCTCGATCGTACAGTAGGCCCTTGCCCTGCAGTGGGACGTATATGGACTAATAAAGATATGGATAACTTCCTATCAGCTCATTTGTTGGGACTTCTTGATAATAAATAAATAAATAACAACCAACAGTTACATACATAATTTAATATCTGTAATATATACACATAATAAATGTTAATAATAAGGTACTTTTTGTAAATGCTAATGCGTATAATCCCAATTTATTATATTATTTATATGAGGACGGCACAACAAGATGAATTGCTTTTTTTTTTAAGTTTTCGAACTTAGAGTATTTATATATAGAGGGAGCGCTGTCATACATTCGTGATTTGAAAAACGTAGATATTTTCTTGTTCATAATGTTGGTAGCGCACCTATATTAGTAAAAATTGAATTAATTATTTAGCAATAAATTGCTATAAATTCCTTTATTAGCCGAAATTATATTTAGCTATTATCCTTTTAAAACGAGTTTGAGTGGAATTAAATATACCTAAACTACTTATTTTTATTTTATTTTTTTCAAATAATTTATGTATGTTGTTCCTGTTCCAATATTAGCCAATAGGAGGGCAGAAAAAGATGGCCCGGCACCACCATTTTTATCTACGTTTTTGAAGTACCAGCGCTCCCTCTATATATATATACTCTAAGTTTTCGAATTAATTCATCCAAAGATTGCCTGAAAGATATTGCCTTGTGCAATGAGACCGCCTATTGTACTTCCTTTAAATATATAAAAGCTACAATTTTTTTTTCCTTTAGGTGTATGTACAATAAATAAAGAAATAATAAAGAAGTGTAATTAATGCCACGCACACTTATAATTAAAATTACTCCACTGACCTCTTAGTAATATAATCACTACAACTCGAATAATTAGATATGCACATAAATTCTCCGTGAATTGGAACGTTCCTAGTTAAACCGACACCAATACGTTAGACACAGAACGGGGTCTAGAAAAAAGGTTTCTATTTCATTTATATAAAACGTTCCTTTCCATGCAAATTCTGTACCTTCGGTTTTACAGATATTCGTTTTATTCTTTCGGTAGGATTTACTGGAGCGGAATTTTAAAGATAATTGAATGGTATTGGATTAGAATGGTAGATGTTTTTAAAATACGTGTTTGATGTGTAGTTTTTGAATAATTATATTTTTATGTATATGTGAGTGTAATACATGTTTATATTAACTATGCGAGATAGATATGGTCGTGGTGTTAGTGAGTACATTATTTACGAATTCGTGAGAAATAATAAGAAAGAAAGCTTTAATTAATGACATGATGAGTTGAATGGAGAATGTTAATCATGTTTGTTACAAAAATAGCTATACTCAGCGAGTGCTGATAAAATATCAGCACTGGTCTTCCGTATAACCGTTAGATGACGTCACGGTCGCCAATGGTAAGAATTATATTTTATTCAAATAACTATCAAAACTTTACAAAAAACAAATAACCAGTTTACATGACATCCCTCAGAATTTATAAAATTCCTACCTACCTACTACTACCTACGTCCAAGAAGCTTATACCCTGCATTCCGTATAAAACACTGAAGCTCAAAAATTTATGAACATGATTTTTTGTTCATTCATTGTCATTCTAAAGAAAAGGATAGCAGGCAACAGCGACGTCATTCAAGGTCAAATTTTCGTACTTCACTTTTATATACGGAATGCAATTTCCATTTGGGTATAAGCTTCTTGCCTACGTCAGTTTAATAATGTGATTCAAAATAAAATAAATAATAATAAATACACCCAACAGTCACATTATCCTCACCTTACATAAGATCGAGTCTTGTACATTGGGCATCGGAAACTACGAGAGACATTTTGGATTCGTAAACAACCAGATCCAGCACAAATACCTGTTGATAACACAAATATTTATCTCGATATGGGGATCAAACTCACTGCCTCTCGTTTTACAGCCGGCGTCTAACCAACTGTGCTACTGAGGTTGTCAAATATCATAAGAAAAAAACCAATAAAAATAAAACAGGGCTTTGCATATAAATTGACTCAACCAATTGCTAGCCTAATGATCGAGGGAATAATGACGTAAGACTGTGACATTTACACTTCATATCTCGTATGATGTTGAAAGTTGTCCACGCACTAAGGCCCCGTTACATCAACTAAGATCTAAATATCTAACTTATGCGTATATAAATTTTATATCCTTACTAATATTATGAAGGTGAAAGTTTGTGAGGATGTATGGATGTTTGTTACTCTTTCAATCAAAAACGGCTCAACCGATTTTGATGAAATTTAGTACATTGATAGCTGACACCCTGGATTAACGTATAGGCTATTTGTTATCCCGAAAACATGTAGTGTTTCTGTGAGATGCGTTAGGAATCCAAATATATATATTTGCTACACGGTCCAACCGATTTTGATGAAATTTGATATAGGGATAGATGACACTCTGAATTAACATATAGGTTACTTTAATGCCGAAAAAATGTGGTGTTCCCATATGATGAGTCACGAATCCAAATATGTACAGGGTATATCAAGACTGCTACCGAAAACGAAGCCGGGTGGTAGTTTCAGTGACTTCAGACACCATGCAACAGAAAAAGTTGCAAAAAAAAGCGTCAATTTTTTTTTTGTTTTTTTTTTTCCCTGTGGTCATATTTGGGAGGTAAATACATTTTTTTCCTGAAATAATAGTGCACACCCTTTTATTTATAAATACTCTAAGGTATAAAAGAGTTTAAATTATTATTTTAGCAAAAACTATGGATTTACCACCCAAAAATGACGGTATTTAAAAAATCATAAAAAGTAATTGTCGCGTTTCTTAGCGAAATTTTTAGTTGCATTGTGTTTGTAGTCACTAAAACTACCACCCGGCTTCGTTTTCGGTAGCAGTCTTGATATACCCAGTATATTTGCTTCTCTTTCAAATTCAAATGGTTGGCACGGGATTGAATGTTATTCGTCATAAGACTGAATTAGACGTGACAGTACGGGATATACCGAATTAGTACGCGAAATCATATGTTGATGTGGACTGGACTGAAAAACTATCTGAACCCGGGCGAAGCCGGGTCTGACCACTAGTATGAAATAAATGGCTTTACATCTTTCAAGTAGATATGATGACTTGCTCGAGCGTTTCTCGAGGAGCAAGTTATAAATATTTTATAAAATCACCTTTCAACATGAATAATTAATTACTTTAGACTCTATTAGATTTTGGAAGTAATTTTTCAATAGGGCCACGAGTCATGCAATATTTATAAAGCGTGGCGTACAGACCGTCACTAATGTGTACGTTTTTCACAAATCATCGTCTAATGCCGCCGTCATACCTCCGTCAAATACAAGCTTACTGACAACCAACTAAGATGTGGGAGGAAGGCGGAAAAAATAGACACTTAAAAAATGTGAAATGATAATCCACACCTAATTTATATTTTATTATTTAAAAAATAGTGAAATTTATTTATTCACATATAACAATAACGTCAATATTTGCTATCGAGCAATGCGAAGGCTCCACGTATTTCCTTAGCGTTGAGGTGCAATAAGAAAAAAATAGGAGGATATTGTGTCATTCCGTAATGAGTTTTTTGAAGTCCCATATTCTTTTCCTTCTATGTCCCCTTCTTCCATATAAATATATTTATTCTTTATTGGGAAACTGACAATAAATCTACAATTACCGTATTCTCGATGCAATAGTTGCAGAAAACATGCTATTTTGCTCAACACAGGCAATAAAAAAGCGTGACATTTTTAAAGGACGCGTTCCGATGCCGTTTAACGTTTCACCGCCACCGCCTGTACCTTGCAGTAATGTTCCCAATCTGATTATAATAAACGACCATTAAGGCGGGCGTGGCGCACAGATTGAAAAGCTAGCGTCCACGGCCAGACTCTTTGAGTTCGTGACCCCGTTTTTCACCATCGGTAGTTGATACTGAACCAAATGCGTTTTTTTATATGAATGGCGAAACGAGCATGCCGTTCGCCTGATGGTAATCGATACGACAACAATAGTAGCAAAACTAAACAACACCTTGAATTATAAAACAATGCTGCAAGCACTGCATTCCACGGTGATCACCATCCCGAGTAAGACGATATTAAGTCTTAATAGGTTCAGCAATAATGCGTTTATACTACTGTTTGGCGGGAGAAATAGACGTTGCGGTGGTACTTACCCAGACGGCCTCTCACATATGAGAGAACTACCACTAGTTAAAGCATCAGTAAATTTTTCTCTTTTCAATTCACCTGCTTGATGCATAATTAATATTAATTTATACATAGGCACCGTTTCAGAGAATTTCCGGTTAACTTTCGCTTGATTGAATCGCGGTTTTTTTCGGCTTCCGTTCAGTTATTTTGTTGCGGGTAAACGAACAACAAAGATATTGCGCGAAGGTCCTAACAAAACATTGGTTACTTGAACTCGATACATTTTAATAAAAAACAATGGCCATTATTATTTACGCTGGAATGGCACTTTAAAAATAATATATTTTTTTGTCGACCACGTATTTCAATAACAGATATTTTATCGTGAAATTAAAACACGGAAAACATACTTTATTCACAAGTCCTTTACAGATATTTATGAAAACCGTAGACCAAGATTTAAAGAGAAAACATTTAAAATGTTAATGGGAATGTATTAATATATCGCATAAAAAACATCGAGGGACTTTGAAATATAATTAATATACGATAGTGGATTTTAAATGCTAACTACTGACCATATGCCATAAAGTGCGTTTTTCAAAGAATGTAGTAGGTACTAATATGTCAACAACTATATTATGTATAGTATACTAGCGGCCCGGCCCAGCTTCGCCCGGGTACAAATAGATTTCTGTACAATAATATTATGTTCGTATTATACACTAGCGGTCGGGCCCGGCCCCGCCCGGGTGCATACACGTTTTGAAATGGCGGTCAAAATGTTTAATTCTGACTATCAGTTTAGAATATCGACCAATCGGACAAAGAAAAACGAAAAAAAATTCCTCGTATTTGCTAGAAATATCACTACTGTTTTCCTTCTATAGGTCATAGCGTGATGATATATAGCCTATAGCCTTCCTCGATAAATGGACTACCCAACACTAAAAGAATCATTCAAATCGGACCAGTAGTTCCAGAGATTAGCGCGTTCAAACAAACAAACAAACAAACTCTGCAGCATTATAATATTAGTATAGATATAAACCTTTCCATATAAACCTTCTTCTTGAATCACTCTATCTACTAAAAAAACCGCATCAAAATCCGTTGCGTAGTTTTAAAGATTTAAGCATACAAAGGGACATAGGGACAGAGAAAGTGACTTTGTTTTATACTATGTAGTGATGAGTTATAAAAACCTGCCTTACTAATTTAATACGTTATAAACCATATGTAAAACTTTTAGTTGTGATTTATAAGTTTTTAGTATTAACCTTTTGTAACTTCCACTTCGACAAACGTATACAACAAATCGGAATAAATTCTTTACGTATGTATACTTGAGGGGTCATTAAACTATTTTCTTCTGATCGCAATAAACTCTATACGGACCTGTCTACTTCTGTCATAATTGTTATTCTTAGTTTCTTTAGCCAGTAAAACTACAGCAACTGAGATTTACACAAAAATAAAATATTTTAGCTTTTGAATGAGTAATGTCTCCGTTGGGACTAATAAATTGTTATATTCTATAACAAAATAAACAAGGAATTTTCTACATGGAAAGTTCGAAGTTTGATTTAAAATTAATTTATATCTTTTTTATTTTTCTTTAACAATAAATTTGGTTATTGCAATACATCATTTAAAATTTTGATTCAATTTAATGAAAGTGAGCAAAATTGTTTTGATGCGTCTATCCGTAATAATTGTTTATTAATATTCCCCTCATGGTAAGTGAGACGTCTGCGAATGGACAGTAGCAAAATCAAGCACCATGAATTACAACTCCAAAAATATTTTTATTCTATACACAATCATTATTTCATTAATTTCTTTCTCATCAATTTTACTGAAACTTAAAGATTCCACAAAGTCTCGGCTTAAGCTATTGTATTTATATTGGCAAATTTTACTTACAAAAAAAATCTTTCTTAATGGTTCGACATTTTCTTTGCCTCGTTGTTTTTGTTATGTTGTTCTAAAAGCGTTGACCAGAAACAAAAATAAATAGAGAATTAGATCACCCAATTTTCCGTTTATTTTTTAATCCAAGCCATGTAACAAAAAATGTTGTTTATTTATTCACTAGACGGACCCACTGATTCACAAAAAATCTGTGTTGAGTAGATGTAGACCGAATATTATAAATACTTATTATATGTAGTATATAAATGCTAAATATAGACCTTTTTATTGCTATAAATGGCGAGATGAGATGCAATATTCTCTAATTGAAGTAGTCTGCATCTAAGACTACGACTACGACCTTACAGGTCCCAAGAAAATGTACAAAATGCATATTTCCCAATTATACAGCATGATATTGACATCTGGTATTTAATTTAAACCACATGCTCCTAACCATCCCAGGTAACATTGTACCAAGTTTGAACAAAAACTGCCTGATAGTTTTGTCAAAAATCGCGATTTTAGGTTTCAAGGCTATTGATCAGCCCCTATAGATACCGAGTCTCTTACAGTTCAAATAAGTTTCCTAACTGAACTGAAGTTCAGCTAAGCGGTAAAAAAACTCGTATCTATATGGAATGCCCAAAAATAGTAACAACTAAAATTACAAGTTTGACAAAAAATGTTCTCATATTTTATTCAAATTATGTAAAATGTCGCCTGGGGTGATGAGCACATGTGGGTTAAAATAAGTATAATATGTCAATATCACCTTGCATATACCGGGTATATCAAGAGTTTTACCGAAAACGAAGCTGGATGGTAGTTTTAGTGACTACAAACACAATGTAATTTAAAATATTGCAAAGAATCGCGACAATATTTCTTAATAATTTTTTAAACGTCGTCGAGTTTGGATGGTAAATCCATAGTTTCTGCTAAAATAATAATTTAAAGCCTTAGGTACCATAGTATCCTTAAAAATGAAAGGGTGTACACTATTATTCAAGAAAAGACTGTGTATTTACCATCCCAATACAACGATAGAAAAATATAACAAAAAAAAAAGATCGTCACAATTTTTGGAACCAAATTTAGTTGCATTGTGCCTGAAGTCACTAAAACTACCACCCAGTTTCGTTTTCGATAGCACTCTTAATATCCCTGTATACGTTTGGTATGACGCTAACCCAACTCTTATGAATGAACTAATTTGTTTGATTGCCTGTAATTAATTTTATCATTTCTTCCTATCTCGAGCGACGCGTAATCAGGGAAATTGTTCAAATTTAATTCATATTTTCGGAAAATTTTATCGTAATATTCATATTTTAAATTGGATTATGTATAAATGTATGTTAAATTATACTACTGTGCCTTTAAATAAGTAAATAACACCCAAAAGTCACATATATAGTCCTGTACCCGTTCTAATATCGAGTGTCATGGGTATGAAGAACTACGAGAGACTCTTTCGGTCTCGCAAACATCCAGACCCGAAAGAAATATTCGTGGGCCGCACAAACAATTCTCTCGGTGCGGGGATTGAACCCGCGGCCTCTCGTTTCACAGACGGCGTCTAACCTAACGTCTAGTTATAACTATAACTTGTGAAATAATATATATAACTTGTGAATCATTATCTTATTTATATGAGCTTAATTTTGCGATTTCCGATTATAATTCACAAAGCCGATCGGCTAATATTTTTAAACGATCTCGTGTAATACGTAAGAGGGGGTTTAGTGACCCATCTAAAAAGAAACGAAGTCTAACAATAAAGTCTGTACCTCAATTTGCCACATAATGTTATTGTCCGAAATCGTCCCAATCGTCTTGTAACTAAACATAATAGCCAGGAAACGTATTCGATGTAATTACACGAGGGCTTGGATCTTGGGACCAAACAGGAGCGATCCTTGACCCAAATAGTGGTAACTACGAGCATTAGACGAATCATCCGCATCCCAACAAAGTGTTACAAAAACTTGTAGGAGGGCTCGTTCACATCACATCAATGTTAATTAATTTGTAACTTATTCACTAACGAGCGTTTTCCCACCTTAAATGCTGGTAACGTATCTTTATGCCCTATGGTGTTGCAGATGTTCATGGCGCGCCGCAGTGATCTCATAGTATCGGTGAACCGTATGCTCGTTTATCCCTATTTTCAAAAAAAAACATTAGCGGTCATCCTGACTTCGCCTGGATTAACGACCAGTCAATTGCGATCCGTTTTAATAATTTTGAAGGAATTTCTTACAGACAACCTTTAAAGCTTAATGACAAAAAAATAATTAAGTCTACCATTGTGAACGCACCACAAGCGTAAAGTTCCACGCATCTCAACAATCTGACCACGTGTTCGTCCCGGAAACGGTCGCGGGTATTTGCCACATCGCCCCGGTAACCTTTGGGACAGAGCTGACATCAATGTTAATTGCAAGTAAAGGCTTAAATGGCTTTTGTTGGGACACTCGGGATTCGAAGTAAAAAATGACTGTTTTTTTGCTGTCGGTGTTTCCATTAGAATAAGTAAATAAACATGGAAAACAAATATTTGCTTTTGACGAATTATTGCTTCACATTTGTAACAAATGAAAAAAGAGGAATAAACATACCAAAAATCTCATTAAAATGTAACAAAATGTATATATATATACGTCACACATAAGATTAAGATATATGTGAATATTATCATATATATTGTAATAATACGATTTCTTGACAAAGATGCAGAATATTATTTAGTAGGAGGTCCCTCGTATGCAAAAGGCCGTCGCCGCAGGAACTAAATACTCTCGCTTTGTCTATTCCTAAGAAGCAAGTGGGAAAGCCACGCCATGTTCCGCTTTGAAAGACACTGCAACACGTGATTACTAAGCATTACCTGACTTAGAACTAATTTCTAGGGGTGTCTACAATAGTCCCATGCAGTACTTACTAATTGTAGGTTTTAAGTGGTGTTACTCTTGGTGAGGCGTATCTTTCTTCGTCAATTAAAGGTCTTGGTAAGCACGACGCGCGACGGAATGGCGACACAACGCTGGCAACACTTTGAAGGGAACGAAGAGTTGTTATATATGGGATGATACGGAAGACACCGCACAGAATATCCCGCCGAGTGCTTATAAAGAACATATCAAAATATGTATTGCATTCAAAGTTAAATTAACAGGGGATATGATCGCAGCTATACAGAAATGTAAATGTATGGCTGTGTTTCGGTTTGATGGACATTGTAGCCAGGGGAACTACTGGACATAATGAGACTTAATGTCTTGTCTAAGGATGAAGAGCGCAGTAAAATGCCAAGCAATGCTGTATAATTAAAGGTGTTGTTTGGTTTTGCTACAGACCATGAGCGGTCGTATCGCATCAGGCGAATGGTACGCTAGTCTCGCCATTCATAGCTATAAAAATATGAAATCTCAAAAGGAATTACATAAAAAAAAATCCTAAATCAACCAAACCGTGATATAGCAAAGTAAACATCGCTTAAACCCAGGACATTAATTCCAACATATGAACAACAAAACAGAAGCACTCAATCCATTAAACAAATTCATTGTTGAAAGCCAGAGTAAGTATATACTCAATTTGCGTGCTCAAGTAACGTTACAGACGGTTGTTAGCTTAGGCCTCCGTACACGAACAGTTTAAATGAAGAAACTTACGGCGTACGGGAAGCCTTAAGTTAGGCACCTGCTCATACAAGAACTTGGTACACGGAGACAAAGGCTTAATCACTTTGATAGCTGAAGTTCCTAAGATCACTTTAACTTGACAAATTAAATTGACTTTCTCTCGTGATGTGAGCTTGAAGCCTTAATAATGATTTATGATGAATATAGAGGAGTAGGGTATCAGGGTATATGTAAAAAAAAGATTTTGAGTTAACTAGTTCGGGAAAAGGAATACAAACAAAACATATTATTACGAAACATGAATTAAAAGAAGAAAATTTCTAAGAAACACAGTTTAATACCACAGTTTTATCTTTTAAAATTAAAAAAATAAAAATATATGTCATTGTAAATTCAAAAAACTTTACACTCTCACAATTTTCTAAACGAAATTAAATATATTCAACACTAACAATATACATTCATAAACTCACGCCTTTTTCCCAGAAGGGGTAGGCAGAGGTGTCAGGACACCCACATTTCGCCTTGTATGTTCCGTCCCACGATGTGATAGGTGGCGAGCCTATCGCCATATCGGGCACAAATTCCTGACTCTGGTTTGATAATGATAAAAAAATCCAATATCACTTTGCCCAATCCGGGATTCGAACCCGAGACCTCAGCCCTGTAACCGTACATCATTGTAAATTCAAAAACCTTTACACACTCACAATTTTCAAAAACGAAATTAAATATCATCAACACTAACAATATAAAATTATATAAATCCAAAACAAACAAAGAAATAACGTAATGTAAAAAGATAATTAGTTTATCCAACAA
This sequence comes from Hyles euphorbiae, assembly GCA_023078785.2. Taxonomy (NCBI): domain Eukaryota; kingdom Metazoa; phylum Arthropoda; class Insecta; order Lepidoptera; family Sphingidae; genus Hyles; species Hyles euphorbiae. The sequence continues at coordinate 6,814,600 of CM041030.1, forward strand.
GACGAGCAACTTAGATGTATCCATTTGAGTGTCTAGACAAAATGTCCACAGCAGATATTTACTATATTTATAGAAAAAATTGCGAAGCCAGTTTATTTTTATTCAATAATTTTATGATCTAAAGTTAATTATATGTGTACTAAACACGACCTTTTAAATAGATTCCTGTTATTGACATTTCATAAAACACAGTGATACATCTTAAGAAATTATTAGGCGCTTTAATGTTGTTGAAAAACGTTTTAAGTTTTTCATTTTACGGGTGGTAGGTCTCTCATATGTAAGAGGCCGTTTGGGTGGGTAGAACTGCAATTTCCATGTCTCCCGCCAAACAGCAGTGTAAATGCACTGTAGATTTTTGGTTAGAAGGACATTGTAGCCAGAGTAACTACTGGACAGATTGAGACTTAACATCTTATGTCTCAGGATGACGAGCGCAGTGGCATGCCAAGCATTGCTTTGTAATTCAAGGCGTTGTTTGGTTTTTCTATTCTTAATAAGCGGTCGTATTGCTTACCATCAGGTGAAAGGTAAAAAAACTTAAAATAATTAGTCATATTAGTGTATTTCTTATTTTCTCTCAAACTCAAAAATATTGAACATAAAGCTATTTCATACAAGATTTCTGATCCATGCCTCATATCTTCCGCCAATAGGCCAAATCATAACATAAGCTATCATGCCTTCCAAATGGTAGGAAAATCTTGCTTCTGAATTTTCGACGTCGCACGGAAAATGAAACAATACATTACTGTGTGTCGGAATGTAATCCTCTTCCAAATAGTTGGATTCGCACTGTTTACCGAGTAAGCTTGTTGTCAAGCGGAATTGCGAAATTTCGACACAATCTGTTACATTTTAAACTGTTGATGTTTTTGCACTAGCGCGACAAATTGAATATAATAAACACCTGTTAGATTACAGAAATATTAATAAATAATTAATACAACTATTTAGAATAGCAAGAATAAAATAGTAGTTAATTCGTTATATATGGTAACACAGTTTGCACAAGCGGGAAGTTAAACTTTTTGACGGGAATTCGCTTGCTCGCCCCGGTTATAGACGTCAAGGGTGGTCTTGAATTGCACACAATGCTGGAATAAGTGTGAAACTGTAGCCTTAAAAGTATAAAAAATACTGATGTTAATAGTTATACAGTTTATCATTACAAGAGTAGATATTATTTAACACACCCAACAGGTATACAACAGTCATACATGGTCGTGACTCCACAATAAGATCAAATTTAGTATCGTGGGTATCGGGAACTTTGAGAGACTTCTCAGTGTCACAAACACCCAAAACCGAAACAAATACTAGTGGATCACACAAATATTTGTCTCGGTACGGGAATCGAACCCGCGGCTTCGCGTTTCACAGCCACCGTCTAACCAACTGCGCCATGGAGGCTAACGATATGCTCACTTGTTACAATTAGTCTCTATTCAGTAACTATTTTAATTTTTTGTCATTATGTTTGTGCACTTAAAATAGGGATGTGAATTACAGCACATGCCAACAAAAAATTGTCACACATAACGCTAAACAGAAGCATCTAAAAACCTGCTTTGCAAAGGCGTAATTTACTCCATATTTATTTTAAACTCGCTCAGAATACTGCTGAAAAAGGAAAATACTTCACAGCACTTATTTACTCAGTAACGAAATGCAGGCTGAACAGTAAATAAAACATCAGAGAAACCGACGAACCACTGCATTACACGAAAAAGATTGTCCTAATACTTTAACAAATATTTGTTCAATTTACATTCCATTACGCTTAAGCGACGCCAGTCGCGAGCTTCTATCTAAATAATTCTTTCCGTGTTCCGTTTTTAAATTCTTATTAAAATGGAACATTGTCTCGCGGAATTTATTTATTGGCTGTTTAGATGTGTTTTTGTTTTAATATTGCGATTGGGGAGATAACATTTTCATAATGGCCTCTATGGGGGTAATAAATAGATTTGTTTTTAAAACACCGTCCCTGAAATCTGAATAAACAGTCTAGCTAATCGCAAACCTTATAATTTTCATAATTGCATCCCAAACCGTATTGAAATAATGTGGACATAGGACCCAGCAGCGATGCAATGTTAATATATACTACTACTATTAAAATTTCCAAATATACCATTTCAAACACTTATTGGAGAACCAATAGGACTGTAAACAAATCAATTATGTGGGGTATATCAAGTAAATTTTATAAATACATAAAATGGTTATTTCTAAAGACGCTATGGTACGCAAGGATTTAAATTATTATTCGAGCAAAAACTATGGATTTACAGATTAAATATGACGATAGGAAAATAAATTACAAAAGCAATTTTTTATAAAAACTTCTTGTATCTTACCTGAAGTCACTAAAACTACCACCAGGCTCCGTTTTCCGTAGAAATACCTGATATATGTTACTGTACTCAGATGTCATAATTTAACCGAAAACGACTATACTCGTCGGAGTCTCGAAAACGATTATCCTGCAGCCATGAAATACCAGTATCTGCAAAAAAATATATTGATAAAGGAATAACCGTTCACACAATGTGATAATACACAATATGATAATACACAATATTTTGGTGGCTTCACAGACTGAATATATTTGTACGGCAATTCGACATACCGCTTTATAAATAATATTCTTACACAATAACATATTAACAATATCTAGAAGAAGTAGAGACACGCTATTGTCAATTTTGACTCACCATGAATGGGTAGGCTCATTCGGAGCTGTACTCGGCTTGATATCCAGAGAGATTGCCGGATATCCAATACCCCTTTCTTTTTCCCATCATTTTTCCTTCCCTATCTATTCCCGCTTTGATGGGCCAGAAACACCTCCAAATCCAATCGTTCGAATGTTCATGGGCAGTGGTTACTAAACTTCAGGTGACCTGTTTGCTCGTTTGCCAGAACTACGCATTATTAAAGACTATTCAAGCTGTCAACTGAGTCCAAAGTCAGTTATTTAAAGTGTTGAAATTGAAGAGTTACAACGGCTCGTTTGAGCGATGTCATTGAAAACATAAATATTCATGGCAGTCTGCTACACCGCTTTCAGCAATAACGTGATGAATAGTTTAAAAACAAACGCTCATATTAATTTTATTTATAAATGGCATACTACCAACTAGTTTTATAGTTCTCCCGGGAATGTCACGATAAAATGTCGTTCGGTCTAGTTTATAAATTGGCTTTTGCGCTTCAAATGGCGAATCCTCCCAAATTCAACGTGAGTGGATTACTCGTATACTCTATATTTTTATATATATTTTTATTGAGATTTATGTCAATGACAAATAATAATGACGGCACAATTGTATAGGATGGCATGGGACCGCCGTCCATGCAGCATGCATATCCATAAAAGGAGTGATTTATAAAAACGTATCGAATGTAAATATGTGTCACAATGATGTACAAATCAATAAAAAGTAGCAATAATATAATCATTAAACACAGATGGCACGGTTAAATACTTATTTCGGCAGGACATTATAAGAACAGCTTAACCACAAGTTATAATAACATAATTAGTATTACTAGGGAAACACCTTTGAAAGCCGTACACGTTTTCTCCATTACTCATATACACCTGCCTGTAATGATGGTCGTAAACGTTATACAAAATATCTTTAAAGTGTAAGATGAGTGGTTGGAGTTTTAGCAAGAAAGTTAGAGGCTACAAAGCAATACTTGTCATTCCACTGCACTCGCCACGCTGAGATGTTAATTCTCTCATCGTATGGCCGGAGAAATAAAAATTGCGAAGGTAACTACCCAGGCGGCCTCTCACATACGAGAGACCTACCACCAGTAAAAAGTAATGCCGATTACATACGAATCTCATATTGGCTCAAACTCTATGAAATATTAAGTAAGATTAAACAATTCTAAATAGGTATCCCGTGTTACCATGTCAGCCTTAGGAATGATATTATAACCTTTTTTATCCACGCCTGGATTCAGCGACCTAGAAAAAATGATAATGTTTTTTTCTAACATTTTCCTTTGTTGTGTATAGCGCTTAATGTTTATACGTCGCACTTTCTCATATACTCGTATATTCATCTTATGTATTGATAGGGCTATATCACTGAAGGTTAAATAAATACACGTAACAATCACACATATATTATATATAAATATGATCTTTCGTGACTATTAGGAACTTACTTAGATGTTTCGATCACACAACATTCACAGTACTTGTTCAGGCAAATATCAGTAGAAAATAAATATCTCGGTAGATGAATTGGTCCTGCTCCCTTTTGCCACACTGCCAGCGTTAAACCAAAAGAACATCGAACAAAAATGCAATTAGCAATTTCAGTATGAAATTAGCGTTAATTCTACACGACGGCAATTCATTCCATAAATAAAACATATCGGATAGAAAATAGGCGTACTCCAACAGAAATACGCTAATTAAGCTCCCAGAACTAGCAAACTGCAAGAATCTTATTGCGTAAAAAAAATCATCGCTCGCAAACAAAAGGTGTCGTTAGTTCGCTCGGTACTAAGTATGCTTGTAAAGTGTATGAAATGACTCAAAATAGCCTCTCAAATTAAATGTTGGTAATTTGCTTTAAAGCTTTTTACAAATAAATTACTCATAACTTTAATAACCAAATATACCATGCAAATTGTTTATTAATTTTTAATTGTACATGACGGCGGTAGTTGAAATAGAGCGCAAAACAGAGATGGCGTTATCATGCGCTAGCGGCACGTGCACCGAACGTCATCACCCCACCCAATCCCCACTGCGTTTCAAGAGTATAAAGCAGGCCGCACCGAAGAGATCGAGCGAGATCCGCACGCGAAGCCGCCTAAAGTCCGAACTCGCTTCGGACTTCACCAAGGAACGACACCGTGTTTACGGGTCGCTTGGATAGACCACAATCAGAGGGCTCACGCCCCGGTATTGTTACCACAACGCGGGACCTCCGCTATCGCGGAGGTCCTGCGTTCGTGAAGGTCTGTTGGAGCGTCAGCACGCATTTCTAACGGATGCGTCTCGGTGCACGGATCGCTGTCTTTGTACAAGCGCCTACCACCCTCACTACCATTAGTTGATACCCTCACTAATTGGTTTGTGAAATATTATAAATTATAAATTGTTATTATCACTATACATACAGTGAGCAATTTAATTGATTAATTAATAAACTCTATTTTATAATTCAATTATCGTGTTTTACTTCTGATGTCTGAGCAAGTTCCGACATACACAAATATTAACACATACAATAATAAATAGGGCAGATGGAGGTCTTATCGCTCTACAGAAATGTTTCAATGTATTTGGTTAAACTCTTTTTTGAACGCATTTGTTTGTAGATAGTTTAATACCAATAGAAAAAAAAATACCTTTTGTTACATCACGTTGTTGTCCATCTGTCCGTCAAAACCTTTTTACTCAGAAATGCTTGGAGGTATCGAGGGTAGAATTAAAATATGCAAAGGCTAACATGGAATATCTTTCTATTTTGGAGTTGCTTAAAATAATCTCTGCAAGAACACGAAGCCGGGCTGAACCGCCGTATAAAATAAAAGTAGTGTTTGTCGACGAAATAAAAATTGTTTAACAAATGTAGTTTGAGGGTATCTTTGATTTTCTTACTGGTTCAAGGTATATAAACCAGCGAGTGACGCAATCTAGTTCAGTTGTTGACGAGACTCCGACGACGTCGGTCGTCGTTGAGGCTCTCACTATGTCGGTTATGCGCGGTGTTTTTTGTAGTGAAAATAAATAATGCCAATTGAAAGTGATATTTAAATTTAAAAAATGGCAAAATTCGTGAAAGTGTTAATATTTGTGGATCATAACAACACTTTTGATCTACGTCACTGCTGCAAAGTTCCGCCATTCCATCAACAGTGCAGTCTTCACCTGTCCGGGTAAGTCATTTATTACTTTATTTTAGCCAACTGTATACGCAATAAATTGATGTAAGTTGTAATATGTTTTCAGCTTGTACTTTTAATATTAATCTGTATTATCATGTATAGCTCCTACTACACGAGGCATCTATACGGCCCAGAAAACAGAGGGGTTAGGTCATAACTATAGTCCTCCACGCTGTGGATTTTACTTAAGAAAGAAATAATTACAAATCGCTATGATATGCAGGATTTCCCACGATTTTTTCCTTTACTATTACAGTGTATCCAGATCCACTATAATCAATGGACACAGTTGAGGCCAAAAAGTGAGAGATGTGTCCTAGGATTTAAGTGGGTTTAAGTTCTCATATGTGACATCACCTGGGTAGAAACCTACCACCATCTCTATTGACAAAGTTCCAAAACCAGGTTTCGATTACCGACGCGACTAATTCTACCTGAAAATAAATAAATGAGACGGATTCTTAATAAATATTTACTCTCCCGCCGTAAAGCTTTGAATTAAATTTCTAAGCCTAAAAGGAAACATTTTACTAGAGTAAAATAAATATTTTTCTTGCGTAATTCGGTTTCAATCTGCGTAGGTCGCGTTCTGATCTCGTTGACTCGGTTTTAAAATTTATGCTGAAATGAATTAAAATAATGGAAGTAAATATTACGTAATTTTGTTCAAGAAAATAATTTTATTCAATGTAGGATAATATGTTGACTTGTACTGTACTGTGTCAGCTCATATGCGTCTCACTGCAGGGCACAAGCCTTCTCTATAATCGAGTACGTTTTAGTGGTTTATATGGCCTTTAATTTAATGTGGTTTGGCGGTATCTCCGCCATGTTTTTTTGTTTTTAGATTTCTTTCCAAATCACTATATAGGTATATTATGACATGAAATGTTAACTTACCAAGAGTAACAGATAAACAATCACGCTTTGTGATACTAGTAAATTATTACAATCCTAATCGATTATTCGGTGGCTAGATGTTATTTAGTTATCGATTATGATGATATTGACGCATCACTAATTTTATTTATTTATTTTATTTATATGCTTTATTGTACACCAAGAAGAAATACAAAATACTTAAAATACACATAAATAGACATGGTTACAATAGGCGGCCTTATCGCTAGCTGCGATCTCTTCCAGGCAATCTTTGGATGGACTGGATTATTGCGATATTCTAATATAGGGTAGTGAAAATAGTGAGCGAGAAAAAATAAATAGATAATTATTGATGTACATGCTATAGTATATCAATTTACATACATAATAATATGCATCTATAATATAAATACATACAAACATACATATATACATACATACTAATATACATATACTGAGGTAACTTTAATGAAGATATAAGTAAAGAGGAGCAAAAAAATTAAAATATAACAGGATAACATGTTACTGCAGTGACAAATATAATTTTATGCTCGTTTTAAAAGTATGATTGGAGCCATATTTAATTTGTACTAGTCGAGTACCTGGCAATTTAATATTTACATGTGATGATATTATTTATGAATATGCTTATAACATATTGATTGTTATAAAAATATAATTTTCATTTTATGAATTGTCTCTGGTCTTGCACACACATAATACTACATAAAAAAGAAACGTAGTAAGACATTTCGTTGCTGATATCGCAGAACAGAGATTAACTTCTTCTCGGTCTAATAACATTAGAAGATGATCGTATAGGATGTAGTTCGTAAGTTTTCTTTGTCGTCACCTCCATCAACATGCTTCATCATACCTATTTATCTTTCCATTGTATTCTCCATATTCAGAGACCAGAAGTGGTATGGTAAAAGATTCCTAAAAAGTAGGTATGTAACAAATATAGGAAATATTTTGTTTTTACTAGTAACCTTTCAGCTCTTATGCCTTCCTTGATATTATACAAGTAAGTGCAGAATTGTTTAGCTTCCTTTTTCGTGTTAAGTATATTATGGTCGTGGTTTTAGGTAAACATGAACGACCAGAAAAGCTACGGAAGACGTATTTTTTACGTATAGAAAATAAATTTGAATATAAGGAAAAAGCCGCGCTATTTAAAAACAATGGGAACGAAACAGTTGAAAAATCAAAACTAAAATTTTCACCAGTAAAAGTTTCCAAACAATAAAAATGTTAAATAACGTACAACTGTGGAATTTAGTGTTTACAATACCGACTGCGCTGCATTCACAATAAGTTTTCATGCAAAACCGTGATTTAATACAAAGTTCCAACTGCAGACACTAAGCTTAATGCCTGGTGGAATTATTTATAACTGCATTTTGTACAGGATTTATAGTGTTAAAATAGTTGCCTTACTAGCGTTGGTTGCGTGGTTTATAAGCTATAAATAGTGAGGTCTTGTCTTCAATAATCCAGGTAGGCTGTCTAATTTCAGCGAGATGTATGAGCTGCAAACCCAGAAAAAAATCTGTATGAAGACTGCTACCGAAAACGAAGCCGGATGGTAGTTTTAGTGACTTGACTTGTAGTTATTTCTATTGTCGCATTTGACTGTATGCATCCTTTTATTTTTAAAGACGCTATGGTACCCAAGGTCTTAAATTATTATTTTTGCAATAACTATGGATTTACCACCCAAACGCGATATTAAAAAAAAACACAAGTAAAAGTTGTCTAATTTATTAATTGCATTGTTTCCAAAAGTCACCAAAACTTCCACCTGGCTTCGTTTATGGTAGCAGTTTTAATATACCTTGTATACAGACTTAGAGCTTACGCAACAATGTTTAAACTTTATTTATTGAGTTAAGAGTTCATTGATAAAAATAGACCGTCGCATTACTAGGGCTTATTCCTAACTCCATCACGTTATATCTAATATTATTAATGCTCAAACTGTTACTCGTATAAAGCCCCTAACTGCATACAGAATTAATCTGAATGCCTCGCAGAATAATTTATAGTTGCATTTTGAACACGATCTAGTGTTAAATATTCAATAGCATTATTCGGTTGATCCCGTTCATCCGGCTGTGGTCATTGATCAAGAAATCAGTGGGATATTTGGAAAGCCTAGTCATTAGCACAATATACTTATCTGATTTAAATACATTGAATAGTTTCAAGACTGCCTCGGTGGCGTAGTTGTAGTAAGGTACGGTTACAAAGCTGAGGTCTCGGGTTCGAATCCAGGGTTGGGCAAAGTGATATTGGATTTTTCTATTCATTATCAGCCCACAATCAGGAATTTGTGCCCGAAATGGCGATAGGCTCGCCACCTATCATATGTGGGTGGAACATACAAAGCGAAATGTGGGTGTCCTGGCACCTCTGCCTACCCCTTCTGGGACATAGGCGTGAGTTTATGTATGTATGTATGTATGTATGTATGTATGTATGTATGTATGTATGTATGTAGTTTCAAAATAATTCCCTAATACTCAAAGGTATTTTGTGGTGTATCTAACTAATTAGTTATGTACAACTTTTTTTATATTATGGCCTGTTAATAACTGGAAAAGAACAGAGATTGATGTTGCATGTTTAGTTTATACACACTTTAACAATAACATTGTAAGGAAACATATATACATACAAAAATCACGCCTTTAGCACAGAAGAGGTAGGCAGAGGTGTTTGATGGAAAACTCCTACGTTTTGCCTTGGATGTTGGATGTTTCGATAGTCACAAATTCCTGACTCAGGGTTGATAATCAATATAAGTCCAATATCACTTTGCTCGACCCTGGAATCGAAACCGAGACCTCGGCGCTATAATCACATCATAGTACAACTGCGCGAACGAAGCAGTCGATATAAATACAAAAAAATATAATTTAATAAGAATTCCCCAACATATTTTCAACATAATCCATAAACCGCACTATACATAAATCTTCGGCCGATATTATCCATAAAACCATACTATAAATGTTAGTTCCATAATACTAAGTACTCGTAAAGTATAATAAGCCAACTAGTAATTCACAAACGTGTACTTTGAGCATGAACATAAACTATTAGGCTTAATTTTATGTCTGGCTTTATGTAGCAAAAAAATAGTCGTTAATTTCGGTTGTTATCAAACGGGTCCAGTCGTGACAGGTCAGAAAACTTGGCTGAAAGGATCGGTTATTTTAGAGTTATGAACTCTTAAACAACAGTTTATTTATTTTACACTGCCCTCTCTTTCTCCTTCTTTTAAATCCATCCCATGATTGTAAGACATTGCTTTAAGCGATAAGACCGTCATTTATACTTTTTTTTTAGTTTCTGTATGTTGTATTTGTTTTTTATGTGTACAATAAAGATTTAAATAAATAAATAGTATTAGGTCGAATAAAATATAATAAATAATTTATTCTTAACTGGTGTGGTTTTATACGGCGTTATTAAGTTTTATGACGAGATCAAATCCTGGTTTTTACGAATGTTTTATTTTACTGATTTCATGATTTCGTAAAACAACATTTAAAGACAGTGCATGAATGGTGAACATCGGATGATAAATAGAAATATTTTCGACTATGGGACTACTGGGCTATTTACAGCCTTTTAACTCTTGAAAAGCATTAATTTTTTTCATAGTTAAAGTTTTTTTTCAGTCCGCCCCGTGACCACGAAAGCTGTAAAGTAATCAACTCAAACAAAAACTCGGGAACTCAAAAAATGTAAAAATTAATCCATATCCGCGATAAAATCCATAAATAATAGTTTTATTTCAATTTTTATTATTTACCTATTTTTACATATGTGATTTAAATCTTTAGCAAGGTGTTTATCTTTTTGCTTTTAACATCAATCACAGTCCTTTTTATCATACGTTTCGGAAGTTTAAAATTTATATTTACAAATAAATATATTTAAAACCTTAGTAAACGTGACATTATGCATCTACGAATAATTTCGAAACGCAATGACAATCTGAGAAGCTAGCTCGACACCCCTATTCAATTAACAACGCTTTCAAAAACGTCTTGGCAACTTCTAAAGTGGATTGTGCGAGTACGTCCTCAGATATCCGACTTGGTGCATCGCCTTTGCTAGCCTTGCAGGGACGGAGTAAAACGGATGCATATTTGAATATTAACAGAGTAAGAACGAGCTATGGGAGAAAAGTTTTTATGAGTTACGGTGGAAAGATGCTCAGTATATAATATCCCGCTATCGAAGAGTGACGTTCCATAGTAATTCGTGCGACGAATATTATTTGCTTGATTAGTTCATAGCGCGTGTTCCCTCATTCCTATGATCCCTTGTCCTTCCGCTGTAGTGTGAAGAGGGATCTTAGCAGGCCGACATAATTGTAACGAATGGTATCGGACAGCAGCCTCATGCAATTCACTCTGCCTGGATGGCATTTCCGCTTACCATCAGACGCAGTGTAGTCATTAAGAGTAAAAGAAGCATGTCGTAATATTGCACATTATATTAGACAGAGGCATTTACATTGTTGATATTAAATACTATAATTAAAACAATCAAAGTCTAAATCTCGTGGATCGCATAGCCTGTGTATTTTGATATTTGACAATAGAGTATTAACGCAAAGAGACAATAAGGGCATATCAAACAATTCGAAATTGAATTAAACTAAAACCGACCTTTATTTTATTCGAACCGAAAATTTCAATAAGCATTACGGACTTCACACAGTGTATACCGATTCCGAGTTTTGGGTGATATTAGTGAACTCAGGCATACAAAATCACTTAACCAATATTATTGTTAATCAAAACTCCTGTATAATCACTGTATTGTAAACTTGTTTTGAAATGAGCAACGCTAGAGTATCTTAACCGTTCTTTTCTAGCAAAAATAGACTTCGGAATTTAAATAATGTTTGATATTTTATGGATTAGAAAGAAACGAAAGAGGAGAAATATTCGATTGTTTGCACTAAATGGGCAATCATAATACTTGACCAATTTGAAAACTTATTTCACCATTAGAATCCTCTATAATTCCTGATGAACATAGGCGATAGAATATTTACAAATGTATCTGCATCCGGGCGCACCAGTTTGAATCAAATGACCACATTATAAATAAAATTATGTCTTTATTATTAAAAACCTTAGTACGTCCCCAAAGGCCGTCTCAACTTCTTTCCTTCAACTATTAAATCAGTTTTTTGCAGCAGCATTTCCAGGGTTCTCAACACCTAACAAAGGCTTAAATGAAATAACTTGACATTGTCACAAGCTTAATGGAATTACGCTGCAAGAACAGTGTAAAATATTCTGTGACAAATGCGCTTGTTTAAAATATACAGTATTTAATATATTGTGAATTTCATACTGTATAATATTTCCGCTGTTGGTGAGCCTAATCTACTTATATTGTAAATAGGAATGATTTGGTTGTATGTGTGAATTTGTTTGCATTGTAAAAAAAATATATATATTTTTATAATCATACTTGTATGCCAATTGAGGCGGAGCATAGAGCTCTTAATTTAATATTATTCCAACTATGTAATACATATGTATCACAAGTAAATAAATGATTGATTGATTGATTGAATAGGCTCTGAAACTGCTGAATTAATTTGAAAAATTCTTTTACCATTTGATTCCTATATTATCCCTCATGAATATAGGCTATAAATAATGTTGATCATATCACGAGTCAGGAAATATGTAAACAAATGTCTCTCAATATTCCGGATAGGCACAAGACACAACACTTCAGAACACTGAGGTATTATACTAGAGCGGACATCGGGAACAAAATCTTTGCGTATTGTACGTGTACATGGGAACCCAGAAGCGAGAGCGAAGATATTACTGCGTAGGCATGACAGAGACAGTAACAGAAGGAGCGGTACGGTACCGTATAACATAATATATGTAACTTGTTTAAAAATATATCCTTTCGAACACTATAATTTTCGAACACTTATATATATCGAACACTGTCGTCTTTTAAAAAAATGATTAAAGAACATTTCCTTTCTCAGCTAGAGCATAGCTGAGGAATATCTTGTCCATTCGCCTCTTTGGTAAATGTTAGGATAGGTTTATATATTTATGAATATGGTAAATTGTATGTATGTGTATTTTAATATATTTTGTTGGTATGTATTCGTATATACGTATGTATATTATATATATATATATATATATATGTATATATATATATATATACAACATGTAACAGATTTAAATGTAAAAGCGGAAAGTAGTACGTTCAGAATCGGCTACTGAACCGATATCAACATTTTTTTTGGTAGGTTTTTTTTTTTCAAAATAATTAGTGAAGACCAAGTAAATTACAGACACTTTCATTTACTACTCCGAACAAACGAAATTGAAACGTAACTCCAGGACATAAGATCATTTTTAAATGAATCACTAAACGAATACTCTAATAAACTAAATAATGAACAAAAATGAACTTTATTTCGATAGTCATAAAGTTTATTTAAGCAATCTATCATTAATCAAACGCACACAACGATAGGCCTCAATAAACGTAATAAGCTACCAAAATAAATAACTATCATATTCTCTTTTCCGCACATTTAACTACAACTAGATAGAGCAGGATGCAGCTATTGTTTAATGCAATTTGATCCATCCGACAAACGATGGCGCGCGCGGCGCGGCGGTACATCAAAAGGCAACCGGTATAGGGATGCGCCGCGATAAAAATTACTCCCGGTATTTGCAAGACCGGGCGATCTAAATCCCGCACAATACATGCACTTAAATGAAACAAATTAAATTGTAACAAAATCACTATGAAATGAAACAACAAGTAGGTATTTCTATGAAAAATAATTTCGCGGAACGTTAAAATGGTGATTAAATTCGGTTTGTAATTTTGCTACAATGTATGCGGAATTCCGGTGTGTCTAATAGGGATGTTGCGGATGTCGATATTTTCACATCCGCGGATGCGGATGCGGATGCGGATTTTCAAAGGCTAACATCCGCGAATGCGGATGCGGATGCGGATGTTTAAGATCTTATGTAAATCCATACTAATATTATAAAGCTGCAGACTTTGTTTGTTTGTTTGAACGCGCTAATCTCAGGAACTACTTGTCCGATTTGAATGATTCTTTCAGTGTTGGGTAGTTAATTTATCGAGGAAGGCTATAGACTATATATCATCACGCTATGACCTATAGGAGGAAAGCAGTAGTGATATTTCTAGCAAATATGAGGAAATTTTGTTCGTTTTTCGTGGTCCGATTGGTCGATATTCTAAACTGATAGTCAGAATTAAATATTTTGACCGCCGTTTTAAAACGTGTATACACCCGAGCGGAGCCTATTAAACTATTATTTACGGATTTTACCGCTTACTAATATTTATCGATTTATCTATGTTAATGTTTTATATTTTTTAACATCCCGATATTTTGATTACTTTAAAGGATTCATGGTCACAGGGCGAAATTTAATTGCCCGTAATTTACTATTATTAAATTAAGAAGTTAATTTAAAACGTTAATCTGTTTTTGCATTTCAATCTACGCAGACTTTTGGGTTCCGATATAATTAAGTGTAGAATTCGATCCCATGCTTGTGCAAGGTTCTAGCCATCTTCTCTATTGATAATTAAATGCATTACCTTCGTTTTGAGTAGCCCCAAGAGCTCGCAAAAGAACACCGTTTCATTTAATAAGTATTATATAACGCCGCACCGCCTTTTCTGATAACAAGGCGTTTAGGAAGAAGTTGGTAAATTAAACCCACGCTGCAAATAATTCTTCGCTAGGATTACTACTTAGTGGAGTGGATAAAAATCTTTGTGCTATCGGAAACAATATCTTTAATTCCTCTCGATAAACACCACTTAAGAGGATTTTCATCCACATAGACTCTTTTTTTATTGGGATAAGAAATAAATTATTTTTGGAGTACAGCTTCAGTGCTACCATTTTCTGGTATTTGTCGACTCTCATTTTCACTAAAAGAATCTAACAACATACGCGTTGGATCATGTCAATATTTCTTTCGCTCCCACTGGTCAATGTCACGTGCGTACGGCACGCGCCATTCGCCGGCACCGCCAAATTTCTGTCTTGTCTCATTTTGTATTACATCCGCATCCGCATAAATATCCGCATCGATTAATGCGGATGCGGATGCGGATGCAGATGTCAAAATTTATGCGGAAGCTCCGCATTTGCGGATGCGGATGCGAATATTCGCATCAACCCTGGTGTCTAATATCCCGTTATTGCAATCCCTAAATGGGCACCGACTATGTGAAAAAAATCCAGTCGTGCACCGTAGTTATCTGTGTCTACTTGTGTATAAGTGTTTAGTAGATATTTCGATAACTTTCGCGCGCGATGTCTTTTCGGTATTCGAATATTGAATACACTGAAATGGTGAGAACTTTGGCACTGTGTGGTGATAATGTATCATTGGCATGCAGGACATTTAACAACAGGCACGGCCGCGGCACCAGCTTAGTGTCCGACAGTATCTCGATGCTGAGTTCGGAGAGCGCTGGATAGGTTGCGGCGAACCTGTGCAATGGCCTCCTAGGTCACCCGACTTGACGCCTCTTGACTTTTTTTGTGGGGACGTAATAAATCTCTGGTATAACTAGACTACTAAAAAGTAGAATAGTGGCAGCCTTCCTAAAAGTGAAAAGTGACACTGAAGTTTTACATAAATTACGTGAACAATTACGCAAATGTGCATCAAAGTGTATCAAGGTGGTGGACATTTCGAACATATTTTAAAAAGAAATCGCCGCATGAGTGCCATGTAACACGTAAGTTAATTTTGTTGTATTTTTTTGTGTTGTGATTCCCAATCTAGTCTTCATTGTTAGATATTGCGTTATCTAATTATCTTATTCATTAGTAATGCAAAATAAATGACGCCCGTATCCTGCCCGCCTGTAGGAACGAAGTTTAGCGGAAGTGAAATTAATAATATTTTATAGCCGATTCATGCAAAATATTGTCTTACGTTGGGTTCGTACGCATTATATCTAGTAAGTAAAATATTTAGATTTTATAGCTAAAACACAAATGTTATGCTTACAGATTAAATTACTTAATAATAATTTGTTTACCAAACCACCCAGTAATCAGTTACGTACGTAATTTGTATTTCGTTTATTGTCAGCTGTTTCTGCCGGCGCGCGCGGCGCAGCGATCGACGTTAGGTACTCGTGTGAATGACTCTTGTGTACATGTGTGCGTGTACGCGAGCGTGTGTAGTAGTACACTCTTATTTATACTCGTAAGGTGACCATCTTAAGTGCCTACATTTGGTATAACTAATTTCATAAATAAAAGATTTTGTAATTATGGTAGTACGATTTCAAAGCATAAACTATGATTGCAATAATATTTTAAAGTTGGGGTGTCTGAGGTTGTGAATTAATCCTGTTACACGTTGTATATATAAATATATATATATATATATATATATATATTACTATTTTATATACCTTAGACTGCCCGCTCATTTTTCCTATCTCAATATCCATCCAAAGGTTGCCTGGAAGAAATTACCTAGAGTGATAAGGCCGCCTCTTGTACTATTATTAGTGTTGTTTCTTCACTGTATTTTTATTTTTGTGCAATAAAGGATTAAATAATAATAATTATTATTATTATCCTTTTAAAATAGGTCGTAATATAAAACTCCCTAAATAATAATTTGGGCAATAACAAAACTCCACTTCCGAGCATGTATTCGAAATAACTAAGCTAATAAAAAATACCGCCTCTTTAGACTTCAAAGAAATAAAATTTACTTTTTCATAAATCTCGAAATAATTCACAAGAAAACGACACCGGATACTATATTTAACTGCTTTAGAAGACATTTTTTTTAGGTTTCATACTTTTAAATACCTTTGTAAGAACCTTATAACCTTTTAGTCTTCATTTTGGGAAAAATAATAAAATCTACGACTTTAGTTCAACTTAACCCTTTTTTGTATTTCATTTTATATAGCTATCGGCATTTTTATTCCAGGTATTAGGAGAATTTAGCTTAGTTGTTTTTTTTTTTCTTTAGCCACAGAAAGTCCACTGCTGAATATAGCACACAGGAACTTTCGAAGAGACCTGTTGGAAGCGGCCTACATCCAGCGACTTCTTAAAACCTTCTTATATAGGTGGATTATACTAGTAGAATTTAAATTAAACTTTCTGTTCTCTAATTATATTTAATATACATTCGTCGCTAAATTAAGCGACAATAAAATAACATGTTTTTTTGGTATCTATTTTAATAGTAATTCGTAAATTTTATTTTATTGTTTTGATCATAAGAAAATTGCGTGGATATAAATACTTTGTATATTAGAGAAAAATATACTTTGTGATACGACAAGCTGCCTCATGTGAGTAAATACCGCAAATAAAGATTTTTTTTTTCTAGATTTATTATCTAGATGGCCAAATTATTTGTTAGTATAACGTGTTTCTTCGCAGAAATTCATTTACACACATAAACTCACCACTTTTTCATAAGGGGTAGCTGATGGCAGAGCTGCTGGTAGCAGTTGGTACACCCACGTTTCGCCATGTGTGTTCCTCCCACCATGTGGCAGGAGGCGAGCCTAAGGCCCTATCGGGCATAAATTTCTGACTCCGGGCTGATAACGAATTCAAAAATCTAAATCTACTATCACTTTGCCTAACCCGGGATTCAAACCAGATACATCGGTTTTTTAATCATACCGTAGCCCATTGAAATAAAACTATTATTTACGGATTTTATCGCGAATTTAGTTTAATTTTTTACTTTACAGCTTTCGTGGTCACGGTTCGGACCACGCCCCGCCCCGTCCGCCCCGTGTCCACTAAAACTGTAAAGTAATCGAAACGTTGGGAAGTCAAAAATGTAAAAATTTAACTAAATTCGCGTTAAAATCCGTAAATAATAGTTTTATTTCAATGTGTAACATCCGCGTAAATCTAAGAAACCATAATACCGTAGTCCAAACACGCTACCGAACCAGTCGACAATAGGTACATAAAACTATATTTGAAACGGCGTATTTATCGGTACAAATTTAAAAATGTCGTTACCATCAACACCCAGGATGTCCATTGCTGAACATAGGTCTCCCCCAAGAATCTCCACAATGAGGAAGCGGCCTGCATCCAGCGACTTCCTGCAACCTCGCTTCGTTTGCCTGTACGTGGTCTCCATTCAAGAACGTTTAGGTCCCAACGGCGATCAGTTCTACGAACTATGTGCCCGGCCCACTGCCACTTGCCAGTTCTATGAGCTATGTCGGTAACATTCGTTCTCCTACGAATCTCTTCATTTCTGATTCGATCTCGTAGGGAAACACCTAGCATAACCCTCTCCGTGGCTCGTTGAGTGACTGAGCCTTTTAATGAGGCCCACAGTGAAAATGTCACTTAGATGCAAAAATAAATTCAGACTATAACAATGTACAATAATGTGAAAAATCATTGAAAATGGGACAACAAACGGATTTTTATTAAAAAAAAAAGGTTTTAAGCAACAAAATGAAACGTATCGTACAGCCAGTGAATGAAATCACACCCGAGGGACATATTTATCAATTGTTACTTACTGGACTCTCACACATTTACTGTCATCAATTTAACTCTATTGGGACTGTAAAATATATTCCCTCGTCTTAGTCTAGAAATTCTTACAGACAGTTAGGGTCTCAATTTACTTGCCAAACTTAGGTAATGACGGCTTCATTATGCAGTAATGAGCGTAAGTATAACTGTGAGTATAGCGCTAAATTGACATAACTTTGGTGGAACTTTCCAATTGGATTCAACTCGGTATATTCTAATTCAAGACAACGAAGCCAGAAGGGTTAGCACGAAAATATATCTCGTCGCGCCTTCTTGGTTAGAAATTTCTTCTATAAATGTAATTTACTGGTGTAGCAGAAACTATTTAAATTATAACTACGTTCAAGTTCGGAGTTGGAAACAATCAACATGGCAAATGGCATTTTTGTTATTGGTATAAGTGGCTAGACTAAGACATTAGTCTGATGGTAAACCGGACAACCGCTCATAGACAGTAGCAAAACCAAATAGCACCACGAATTACAAAATAATGCATGCCATTTCACTTGCCTCGCCATCCTGAGACAGAAGATGCTAATTCTTAATATGTGCAGTAGTTACACAGGCTACAAGTTCCTTCAGTCCGGAACACAACAGTGCATTTAGAATGTTGATTGGCAGGAGAAATGGACACTGAGATGCCGTTACCCAGGCGGCCTCATATATGAGAGACAGTTACAGTGTTTTAAATGGTAAAAGAAAATTGTCTGTCTGATGCTCTATTTGGTCTGCAATGCACCAGCAAGAAAATGTGAGTGTTTTTACCTTTACCTGGCTAAAGTACTCACAGTAGCCACGTTTGGAGTTAAACGTTAACTTTTAAAGAGGAAAGTTATGCCGCCACGACACACCTGAGTTTGCAGATCGTTAGCTTAAAATTTACTGAAGTAAATACAGAAATTGTTTAGTATACTAAATAATATATAATACATAACTATCCATATGATATATCTTTGTAGTATGTAGGTATATAATTTGGAGCACACATACCTCTAACTTCATCAGTTACATACAAAGACAGGGTTGTCTGAAAAGTAGCGCTCTGTACCGAGTTCTTGATCAACATCAGCTGAGTTATTTACTTTTGCCCTGCAGATCATTTTTCATTGTTACGTCCTTTTGTAACGTAATTGAAGCAATAAATTGTTTTTTTTTTTTTGTTAATTTTCCTTTGTTATTTACCGTATTAGCGATAGGCTATCTGTAATATAATCCTACTTACTACCAATAATATTATAAATTCGAAAGTTTGTGTGTTACTTCTTTCTGCTCAAACGGCAAGACCAATTTTGATGACATAGCTGATACTCTGGATTTTACACAGCGATTTGATTTGATTTTTTTTTTTTTATTTTACCCCATACATTACAATACTACCATGTATTATAAAATATCGCAGTCATACAAAAAAAGTTATTTAAAATTAAAATAATATGAACATACTCTTTTCTTACGCGCCAGAAAATACGATAGTCAATAGTGTTAAGTTTAAGCACACGCATTGCATATTCAACGCAAAATTTCCAAAGAACCATTCGCGTGTTAAAATGCTCAAACCAAAATTGCATTTATTTCTCGCTGGTCCGGCAGACAAAAAATCCACTGGTTAGTCCTTTGTTTTTGAGTTTCAAAGCGACGCGACGGTTCGTCGGAATAGCGCGAACATTTCAGCGGCAACTGACTTTCATTGGAAATTTCGATAGCTTTCAGGTTTTGGACGGATGGTGAACTAATGTTGACAAAGTGAACGATAATATACCAAAAGGTTTTATTCGAAGTGGTGATTTTTATTTGAATTGTAAATAGCTGCGGTTTTGAAATAAATTAAATTTACTGTATCTTCTGCTAGTGTCGCACTCTTGATTATAGTGAAGCAAGATTTTCATGCATTCTACAAAATAATTTTATGATTAATTCCTTTTTATGCTTGTCCTCGACTTAGTAAGGTTGTTATTGTATGATTTTATAATGCAGTTTTCGTTTTTTTAGTTACAGATGTTTGATTACAAATAACTTGTAATCAAACATCTGTAACTAAAAAATCATCATCATCATCATCATATCAGCCACAGGAAGTCCACTGCTGAACATAGGCCTCCCCCAATGATCTCCACAATGACCTGTTGGAAGCGGCCTGCATCCAGCGACTTCCTGCGACCTTAGTCAGATCGTCCGTCCACCTTGTAGGCGGGCGTCCAACACTTCGCTTGCCTGTACGTGGCCTCCACTCGAGAACCTTTCGGCCCCAACGGCCATCGGTTCTACGAGCTATGTGCCCGGCCCACTGCCACTTCAACTTGCCAATCCTATGGGCTATGTCGGTAACCTTGGTTCTCCTACGGATCTCCTCATTTCTGATTCGATCTCGTAGGGAAACACCGAGCATAGCCCGCTCCATGGCTCGTTGAGTGACTTTGAGCCTTTTAATGAGGCCCACAGTGAGAGGCCACGTCTCGGTGCCGTATGTCATCACTGGTAACACACAACTATCGAAGACTTTCGATTTTAGGCACTGAGGTATTTTGGATTAAATTCCATGCATCATTAAACTCCAAAAACATGCGAGTGTTAAGTTATATGTAAAATCTACAAAATTATACGACTTCCTATTATGGATGAGCTTTATGAATTAATAACATTAATGATTAAACATGAATAATTTTTTAACGCACCTCTCCATTTCTGTGATTTTATTCTACAATCAGCACACATTTATTTTCCTAATACATTTTTTTACTGCTATTACTTTTATGTTGCCTTTTTAGACCAACGTTTCCTATTACAGTAGTTAGAAAATAGCTTAAGTAATAAATAGCATTACTTGAACGGCGTACAATTACAACACTTAGGTCTCGGGTTTGAATCCCGGGTCGGTCAAATTGATATTGAAATTTTCCTTGAAATTTTTCTTCACTATCAGACCGCAGTCAGGAATTTTTGTCCAATAGGCAAAGTGATATTGAATCGCTGTCAGCCCACAGTTAGTCTTTGGTGCCCGATATGGTGACAGGCTCGCCCCCTATCGTATCATGAGACGGAACACACATGGCGAAACGAGTGTTCTGGCAGCAAATCTGCCTACGCTTATGGAACAAAGGCGTGAGTTTATGTATATGAACACTTCTGGAACTACCCGTAAGATTTAACACCCGGCATGTACTGTGCGTTGTTATAATTAAAACAATTTGTATTATACTCGGCGCCTAACGTTCATTCCACGCAATATGAAATGGCGTTGAATGTAAAATCATTGTATTTAATGGTGCCGTAAAGCATTATTTACTCCGCAGTGCTTCTGAGCCAAAGAATAAATTAATTAGAGTAGTGGGCGTTACGCTTACTAATTATGTTAGTTCAAGTGTAGGTGTCTGAATGTCTTAGATGCGTACCGAATTGATATTCACGACATTAGCATTTTTACTACCATAAATGTGTGAGCACAAAGTCCTTTTCGATTCAACGGGCTAAGACCATCAAGGTTGCCAATTGTAGATATGCCGACTTCAAATACGATTGGAATTTTTATGAGGATATACGGTGGATTTTTTTCTAGTGGGCGTGGATGGAAAATCCAAAACTGAGGAATAGCGAAAAATACGGAAAGGTAATATTTCACTTTAAATGCCGTATGTGTATTGTGATTACTTCGCAGAATTTGATCCTTAGTAAAAATATTATTGAATGATTTAATAATATAGCAGTGCATTTTTTTTAAATTATTGGTTTTGATTTCTCACCGGTAATATTTATTTATCAAAAAAACAAAGTTTGCAGTTTTAGTTTACATCAAAATATTGCGACTCCTTTTAGTATTTTGCGCTACTCCCCATAGTTTTGGATTTGGCCATCTCCGTCCACTTCAAAAAGTAATACTTTATACGGTATAGTATGATAGTTTCCTCATGATGCTTTCCTTCATATGGTAAGAAAAATATTTACCTACCACACATCAGGAAGGGATGCCACATGTATGGAAGAAATCTTCAACTAACGTTAAGAGTTTTCTCTCTGACTTTTCGAAGTCATGTGTGTATTGATAATCAATCACCACGCACTAAAACGGTGAAGGAAAAAATCGTGAGGAAACCTGCATACCATAGCGGTTTATAAGAATTTCTACAGTATGGAAGTCCGCCAACCCGCACTAGGCCAGCGTGGTGGACTATATGGCCTAACCACTCTCAATCGTATTCTCGATTGTAGAGTACGCCCGTGCCCTGCAGTGGGACGTATATGGGCTGATACGATACGATACGAACTTTAAGAGTACACACAACCCTTCGATCATCACAACATCCATATAGGTCCGATGCTGTAATAGTAGGCCATCACGCATGGTCTTCTTTATGTATCGATGACTTTTTAGTTCGCAAACAAATGGAACTGACAAGCGTCATTGATTGCTTCTTCTTTCCCCACAAAACGGCAATTTGCTATTATAATTCTCTATTCCATTGATTTAAAAAGAAAAGGCCCTTCAGAACATTTGAAGTTTCAAAAAGATGAACGTGAAAATCACTCTAAAATAACTATTACATTGCTTAATTTCTCAGGCCGTTACTTATAATCTAGTGTATATTTGATCAAAGGTTCTATATTCTGAGATACATAACAAAGTCGCTCGACTAATGCGAATGTAACATACGCGTGGATGCATGAATGCACGGCTGAGTCGAGAAGCGGACACGAACATGCTTTATTTTCGTATCATGTCTGTTAATGTAACACTACATTCTAAGATGTTTTACCGAGGCAAATATACACTTTTTATCATAATATATTTGCAAATGACTTTTTAGTTAAATTATGTAATTAAAGCATTATTAAAGTGATACATTTTCAAAAGATATTACATCAATACATACGTTTTCATTTGCAGCGACACATACATTTTCGTATAAAGTAATCCATTAAGCACTTTCTGTAATTATAAGGCGGCAGCCATATCTTTAAAGATTATTTAAAATATTAAATTAAATCAAATTTGTATGAAAATAATTTCAAAAACTGGTGGAAGGTCTCTTATATATAAGAGGATACCTGGGTAGGTACTACCGCATATCTATTTCCCATGCCAAACAGCGGTATAAATGCATTGTTGTGTACTGATTTAAAGGACATTGTAGGTAGCGTAGTTTTTTTTTTAAACTGGCGGCTTTGCACCTGATGGTAAGCGCAAGTGCCAAATAAGTATAGACTTAACATCTTATGTATCCGGATGGCCGAGGGCTGTGGAATTCCAAACATTACTTTGTAATTCATGGTGTTGTTTGGTTATGATATTGTCCAGAAGCGCTCGTATCGTATCTTACCATCCGGCGAATGGCATGCCTCTCTCGCCATTTACAGTTATAAAAAATACTTATTTATCGCTACCATCAAACTAACACTATAAACACAGCTTTACCTCATCAAATCACATTCGATACTCAAATCCTAAAATCTAAATGCTAATGACTATTCAAACTTACTGTCCGACTAATACATCAAAGTGATAGCACTTGAAATAATTGAATTCATTGAATGCAAGAACGAAAGGGAAGCATTTTGTCAAAGTTATTGGACAAAATACGATAGAAAGAAATATGACAAGATCTGTTCGGAATTTTATTGAATTTCTTTTGATATATTTCGTTCCGTTGCATCTGGCGATAGAAAGAACTTTTGTCCAATGCTCGCAACGGATTAAAACGGGCTTATGATTTGAAAAACTTTTTAGATGTAACGCTGCAGTATTTAAAACTGTCTCCATTTTATGATATCAAGTGTTCGGTTTTCTATATTTAATTGGATTTCAATATCTTTCGTTTTCAATAGTGCTCGATCTATTTTCATATTTTGCACCGCGAATTAAAAGTGATTCACCTTTAGTAGATGAATGTATTGTTAAAATAAATATGTCTGTAAATAGAGTTTATAATTAATTTTATTACATCGGCATCTTTTGAATCGTTGCAAAAAGATATCAAATACTTTAGATTAAATGAATTTGTTGAATGCCATGTACATTTACGCAGAAATCGCCTAATTTAAATACTATTCTAGATTGAAACTTTATGTCCATTTGTTTCAAACATAATTTTAGCATTAGGAGTTATGTTTCAATAATTTTATCAATTTATTATTACTGTAATGTCTGTGAATATTACCTTTAAATAAGCAAATTAGGAATTCTAGTATTATAATTTAATAATAAAACTCCTGCATCCAATTTTCCTGACTATTATTTTTAGGTCAATGGACTAGAATATCTTCTAGGGATCAGTGTCTGTTGCTACTATTTTCAATTATGTTTGATATTATATGCCACATGACGAGGATATCAAAAACTAAGATATACTTATTTTTCCTTGTTCTTAACGCTCACGACAAAGACAGATAAAACATTAGTTATAAATACGCCCAATACTCAGCAATTATGTAAATAGTGTTTAAACCACACTATCATAGAAAAACACAGAAACAAAGAGCCCCTTTGATATCACAACAGACTAGTTTGTAACCAATATTTGTCTCCAAGCCGTAATCTAGCCCGTGGCCTATTGTCTTACAGGTATCTAATCCAACTGCATCACGAAGGTTGTTAAAATAACTATTTTCCAACTTTTGTTTTACATATTACATTTACAAAAAAAAAAAAAAACAAAAATAAGTCGCAGCTTATTTTACAAGCAGCACAAGTTGATTAATTGCTGCTGGAATCTCTTATCGTTGTTTTGGCATTGCAACTTGGCATCAAACAGTATCTTGTTGTGCCAGACTAAAGCCTACTTCGTGAAGCTGGGAATTTCGCTTCCCAGATGTGAAGAGCTGTTATGCTTTTATCAAGCCCAAAGAGTTTTGGTTGTGAATCAATTCCACTTACTGCAGGGAAATTTTGGCTTTGAATTTCTGTACGGCGTTTAAGAGGAACAATTGTGATGACGAAATAGTACCAGAATAGATTGCCTTAACATAGAAGGGAATTAATATTCATCGAATTATTACGTACAATATCAGTTGTAATCCAGCATCTTAGCATAAAAAAACGCGTTTACGGGAAGCAAAGTTTGTATTTAACAATAAAATTATAAATGATTAAGAAAGTAATAACTATTTATTTCCAATAACTTTGTACATGAATAAATAATAATTAACTGAAAAATGTAGATCAAAAGCAACTAAAATAAGTTAATATTTTAATAATTATTGTACACCAAGAAACATGACCAACTATAATTTTTACAATAAATTAATGGAAAGATATGGAGATTTATTTTTGTTTTATCTGGCAAACAAATTATCCCTGTCGATATCACGTACACGCTTAAAACAAAACAAATTACAATCATAACATTTTCCTATATTATTTATATTTACCTTATGACTTTAGTTATATGGTAAATATAAATACTTAAATATCCAAGCAATGCTAAACACCAACATTACTGAATGAAAAATCCCTCACAGCAACAAGACGGCGCATAAACATGAATATTAAATAAACTGTCAAAAGGAGCGGACTGTGTAAATGCACTATTCTCTTAATACTTCATCATAGCTCGCAGCGTGAAGATCTCTCGCGACGCTGCATTTTATCGTGATTTCGCTCTATTTTAACTAAATACGAGTGTTAGGCGCTGTTTAAGACAGAAACTGTGAGCGATTTTATAGATAAAGTAATTTTTTTATCATGTTTAAGTTTAAACAGTACGTAGTACGTACGTAGTAAGACTTATAATAATTTTACTGTATAATATTTTCTGTCCTTTTTTTATAGAATAAGGTGTTTGACAATTATCTATTTTTTATTTCATTAATTTGCATACATACACAAATACCATACAAAAATGGAGTCAAATATTTTTGGGCAGGTAAGGTAATTATATCTGATAAGATCCGCAGTTTTAAAACAAAATAAATTGGTCGGTTGTCATCAGGAAATCATAACATTTATTATTTGCATCATAATATTTTTTACAACATCTAAAAGTTTACATTGAACAACCTCAATTTTAAATCCTGTAATATGTATAAAGAAAAAAACTAATCAACTATCATTTTAAGACTTGTAACATTTTGAACTTTTAGGTCTTAAGGCAGATATAGCTATTATTGCTTTGTCTATTTTTCACATAGAAAAAATGTATAGTTGTTATATGGGCTGATGCACTACAAAATTTGGCACAACATTTTTTGTACTCATTGAATAAGTAAGGCAGTTTAGTGGCATGCCAAAATGAGTATGTAATGTGAGCAACTTCGAGCTTAAGTACACATTTGTGAAATATTATAATAGTGAAATATTATCATAACATAATAGTGAAATAAATTAGCATGTACCTACGATATTTTATTAGTTTCACTACAGACAATCTGTTATTGTTCGCATTTTGCTATACTTGTTGTTCGCGGGTTTTAGACAGATTTAATAAACCAGTTAAAATGAATTATTACAAACTGCAATCTAGAACGTTAATATTAAACTTGTGAACGTAAAACTCAAATGCTTTAGTCCTGTTTAAATAAATTTCATCAATATTTGCATTTAATAACGTATTGCTTTTGGACTGATATGAACTATTTATATTTATTATCTCATTGATTTATTACAGATTTATAAGTGATGACAAAATAGTACTATTATTTCTTCGATTTTTAATGATAACGCGTATCACTTTCAACTTGAACCAAAAGGGAGTTAAGCTTAATTTTTATGAAACTCGTGTTCCTTATAAACAGATTATCAAATTAAGTCGAGTCAGGTGTAAAAAATCTCTGCTGACCATTAGTTCTTAATGCTTATTTAATTTAAATTTTATTTAATAATTTATGATGCTTTAAATTTACGTAATGCTTTTCAAATGAACTACAATTTTGCTTTTTCGTTACAATTTCTTCTCATTTTGTTATTTAAATATTTTTATGTTTTTACTCATGGTTAAATGAAGTGAACCTGATCCTAAATTAAGTGAAGTCCAGATAGACATTTACGGGCGACAGCCATCAGTCGCTGATCGTCATAATTATGCTGGCTTTCGCAAACTATATGTATTTATAGTCTGAACCGTAACAAGCTTGCGCTTGTTCAATAATTATGACTGATTTCGCACCAATATATTATACCCCCAACACATGCATAGTCCTGACCCTACACTAAGATCGAGTATTGTGTCCTGGGTATCAGCAATTACGATAGATTTTTCGGTCTCACAAACACCCAGACCGGTGTGGGGATTGAACCCTCGACCTCACTTTTCACAGCCGGCGTTTAACCAACTACTTCACAGAGGCTGTCGTATATACCGATATACGATAGTTGCTATCCAGACGGGATAGTATTATTCTATCGTTCATTTTCAAAATGCTAAATACTTGAATTTATGCGCCTACTATTTCACTCTCTGCACCATCCAAAGGTCGACTGGTAGAGAATGCCGCGGGCATTAAGTCTGCCTGTATACTACTATGTATTTAAAGCATAAATAAATAAATAAGATTGTAATATGTATCAGCCCATATACGTCCCACTGCAGGGCACGGGCCCACTCCACAATCGAGAGTACGATTGAGAGTGGTTAGGCCTTATAGTCCACCACGCTGGCCTAATGCGGGTTGGCGGACTTACATACCATAGAAATTCTTATAAATCGCTACGGTATGCAGGTTTCCTCACGATGTTTTCCTTCACCGTTTTAGTGCGTGGTGATTGACTATCAATACACAATCACAATAATAATATGAAAGATAACTAATAACCGTGCCTGTATATGTACCCGTATATATCCCGATGTACACATTCGAAACGCGGCGATCGCTATTTTCTTTAGTTCCTTAATTAAGCGATACGACATTGTAGTAATATAAAATATGATAACAGTAATAATTTATATAATTCAATATAGTGACGACACCTAGAAAGATAAGCGCCTATTATAAATATATTACTACCATACGCTGCCGCGAATTGGCCGTTGTTATTGCTAGCATCTTCGAGCTAGAATCATTAAATTAAAGATGTATTCCTTACCTTGAATTCTATAATGGTAATTGAAGTTACTGTTCTCTGATCATATTTTTTTCAATAGGTCTGCGATACGAGCATACAAGTCACCTGATCATATGTGATCACTGCTACCCATAAAAATCCTAACGCTTGGATCATAGTTGTCGGCCCATCAGAGCGGAAGGAAAAAAGGATGGGAAGGAGTATGGCATCCAGCGATCTCACTATGTGGTTGTTACGAGACAACAAAGTTGTCACTTCACGTTGATCTCCTGCTAGATATTGGTACCGCCCCAGACAACAATGTGGCTGTACTAAATATGCCGTCACCTGATCAATGAGATCGCAACTAGGCGATTTGTAACATTTCACTAATATTTCTATCTATATTTACCAGACTGCCTCGGTGGCGTAGTTGTACTAAGGTAAGGTTACAAAGCTGAGGTCTCTGGTTCGAATCCCGGGTTGGGCAAAGTGTCAGTGGATTTAGATAGTTCATTATCAGTCCGGTGTCAAAAATTTGTGCATGATATTGCGATAGTTTCACCCTCCATCACATCGTGGGACGAAACAAATAAAGCGAAACGTGGTTGTATTGTTTGGTTTTTACGTGTTTTTATTTCTATGAAGAAACACATAATCCTAACAGATAATTTTTGCCCGATATGGTGATAGGCTCGCCGTCTATTACATCGTGAGACGGAACATACAAGGCGAAATGTAGGTGACCTGGCTCCTCTGCCTACCCCTTCTGGGAAAAAGGCGTGAGTTTATATATTATGTAGACTGATATTCTTTATCAGCCCACGTCTAGCCAGATGCCCTGCCCGACTCCACTTCAATTTGGTTATATACATTCGCCCACTTCCACAAAATTAGTTCTTCTTAATAATTCTATGACAATACTTAATACCTCAGACTCGACTCGACCTCGACTGCCTCGGTGGCGTAGTTGTACTACGGTACGGTTACAAAGCTGAGGTCTCGGGTTCGAATCCCGGGTTGGGCAAAGTGATATTGGATTTTTCTATTCAGTATCAGCCCAGAGTCAGGAATTTGTGCCCGATATGGCGATAGGCTCGCCACCTATCACATTGTGGGACGGAACATACAAGGCGAAATGTGGGTGCCCTGGCACCTCTGCCTACCCCTTCTGGGAATAAGGCGTGAGTTTATGTATGTATGTATGTACTTAATACCTCAATAATCACCTTTATAAAATAGTACACTAGAACGAAATACAAAATGGAACTTGGCAATTAAGAACGTATTGTGACTTTTTCTATGACCGTTTTCCACTCGGGCTATTTAAATTTTCCTTTGATAGGCAAATGCGGGTGCAACGCAAAAACCCACCAGCGCGGTTAATTAAAGGCTGCTATTTTAATAGCTAAGTTCAACGGCATTTAAATTTCAAAATGTCTAGAGTCTCGTGTAAGGCGATTGTGGTTTTAAAATCTTCTCTCTAATTTTGTCCTCGATGTTTTGAGGTCGTATGTTTACTGCATTTTAAATCGTTCTGTTTATTTGTTTGTGCATTTTGCAATGCAATTTATTCAAACTTACTTACCATGGCTTGAAGGTAGAAAAAATTCAATGGAAGAAAATTACCGTCTTGTTTCAAAACAGCCTAGATTTAAACTGACAGATTTTCTACTGTACTGAATCAGCCTATATACGTCCCACTGCAGGACACGGGCCTCCTCCACAATCAAAAGTACGATTGAGACTGCTAAGGCCAAATAATCCAGACCGCTGGCCTAGTGCGGGTGGGCGGACTTTACATACCAAAGAAATCCATACGAATCGCCAGAAATATTTCACATGTCATAATTATGTAAATTCAGATTATCTTAAAAATAAGCTTCAGATCATTTACCAAGCAAAAACGTGCAAGCATTCAAATGAAAATATTTTTTACACAAACACGTTAACTATGTTGAATACTGGCATCATTACTATTACAAAACCAAAATATAAGTAAAAGTATAGTAGAAAACTCAACAAGTGTGCACTAAATTATGTTACATAATCCGACATTCCATTCTACCAAGCACCATTAAATATTAAAAATCCTTGACTTTCCCATTGAGTTCTTTTGTAAGCTAATGATTAACGCGTGAGTAGAAACGTTTCATTTCTACAGCACTCCATTCAACAGATTACTCTTACTCGAACGGTATTGTATTGAGAATCAGCAAATATTTCCAGTACAATACGTGTATTGTGTTCAATATGTATTTTAACTTTTTTGAATTAAAATTGAGTGTAGTTTAAATTGTTTTGCATTTGTGTTTATTTTGTCATCATCAGCCTACTATATCACCATATTATACGTCCCATAGCGGGGCATGGCCCTCCTCTACAATCGAGAGCACGATTGAGAGCGGGTAGGCCATGGACTACATGGCTAACCACGCTGGCCTTCTGGGGGTTGGCAAAATTTACATACCATAGAAATTCATGCAAATTGCTATGGTATGTTGGTTTCTTGACGATGTTTTACTTCACCGTAAAAGTGCGTGGTGATTGACTATCAATGCACACATGGCTTTAAAAAGTGAGTGGTGTGTGTTGGCAGCCGTGTATGGGGCCCTACTCTGTAAATCCGAAACAAAAATCGAGTCTTCGCACGATCGCAGTTTATATACGATACGAATGTACTTACTTATAGATAGCGCGCGAGTTGAATGCAGAGCTTAGGAATGCGGTAGTGCTGTGACCTAATTATTTATGACTACAATAAGTATGTCGATAAATTTTAACATTGTTTTAACTTTAATTTCACACTAGATTAACATTATTTAAAACAACTATCACATTACTTATCACACATTTTTAATAAGTGATAATTGTATACATCAAAATAAAATAAAACAAATTATAAAAAAAAAATATTGTCAAATTCAGAAATTGCAAAAATGCATTGTTTAAAGAAAATACCAAACTGATGTTTTGCCTTTCTTCAACACACATATCTAAGATCTTTTTCGCCATTTCTCGTGTTTAGCGATGAACGAAAACTCGGTTTTTTTTCGTTACAGAACTTGATGGAATCTGATCAGTCATTATGAATGATTAAAAACAATAAAACTAAAAACACTGATTGCAAATTGATTATTAACGCGATAACAGGGTAAGCGTACAATTAGCTAGGACAGCACATCACTAAATTGCAGGCGGGCGAGGTGAGGCGTCCGGACGGCGGGGGGAAACGCTCCCGCTCCGCACCTCAGGCCCCGACTGCATTCAACTCGCGCGCTATCTATACATAGTATATCAAGACTACTACTGAAAACGAAGACGGTTAATAGTTTAAGCGACTTCAGACACAATGTAACAGAAAACGTTGCAAAAAAAAGCGACAATTTTTTTGTTATTTTTTTCCTTTTGTCATATTTGGGTGGTAAATACATTTTTTTCCTAAAATAATAATGTACTAATACTATTTTATTTATAAATAAAAAAGAGTTTAAATTATTATTTGAGCAAAAACTATAGATTGACCCCCAAAAATGATGATACTTAAAAAAATCGTTAAAAACAATTGTCGCGTTTCTTAGCTAAATTTTTAGTTGCGTTGTGTTTGTAGTAACAAAAACTACTACCCGGCTTCATTTTCGGTAGCAGTCTTGATATACATTCGTATCGTGATAAACTTCGATCGCCCGAAGATTCGAACTTCGTTTAGGATTTACAGAGTAGGGCCTCTGGTCCATTTACCAACAGGCACTACGCACTTAACATCAATAACCTATAGCAGTCCCATTTGATCACATTAGCTATCATTTTCGACTTATTTCATCCTTGCGCAGACATCTCGCAATTATCATTCCACCTAGTAGTGGCGAAGCGTCTGTGCAAACGTACCAAGTGCCTGTCTCTAAATGCAATATTCTCATTTAGGTTATTTTTTCGTTTGTGTGACTTCTGAAGCTTCGTTTGCTAGTGTGTGGCTACTACTTGAAAACTTATTGACCTCATCGGGCATTAATTCTCAGGGCATGAGGTCGCCAAATGCTACATCAACTTGTTAATCATCAGAGCTATATCGAGCTTAACAATGTAACTAGTAGAAATATAATCGACAGTAAATCCCATGCTGATTTTTCAGATTTACGCCATTTAAAATAGCCGTTAATATAGTTAAAATTAATTTATATTAGCGTTTTTCAGCAAGTCATTGTTTTTTTGTTAGAATTTTTCTAACAAGGCTTTACATGTACATAATGATCATTTTAATTGATTATTGTATTTTATTTTTTGTATCTGAAATTATTTTTTGTGGTCTTTGAAATAAACTTGATAAGATAAGAAAATGACAAGAATATTTTAATTCCTGATAAATAAACTATCGTACGACATACAAAGTACAGAAAGTCTGGGGATTACTGTTAACTTAGACACGACGACGAACTTTCGTACATCGTACGAAAAACTATACAAATATGCCTAAATAAATACTTCACAAATGTTCGAATCCTATATCGCACGTCGTAACCATAGACTAAGTTCGAAGTAAATGATATGTTTCATAAAGGATAGTATTAATTTTTAGAAGTGGGAGCTTTTATCTTATACGTGGACCTTGATCATTCGAACATTGAAACTTCGTATTGGAGAACAAAGTATGAGTGTTTCTCCGAAAGATAGCCTCATATCTGACAGTGAACAAGTCAAGTTGAAGTCGCAGTGGGCCGGTCACATTTTCCGGAGAACACCATTGAAGTAGACGTGTTCCTGAGAGCCAATGCCTCGACAAACGTAGTTTAGGATGCCCTCCAACCAGGTGGAGCGATATTGGGCTGAAGATCCAGCATAGTGGTGTGCTATAGACTCATGTTCGCTCATGAATGTGGACAGGCTGATAATGAGGATCACATACAATGAGAACCACGGAATCAATGCGCAGACAGCTGCCATCATTTTATAAACGAATCAAAAGTGCACCAATTCGATTCAGCAAAAAGTGTAAATGTTAACTTTGTATACCAATTAAAATTAATTATTTTATTAATATATTGCGGCAGACTAAATCCACGATTAATTGAATGAATATCTCATAACGGTTAGCCACGTCACGCATGACCACACACGGGTGGATTTAATGCGTGCTAATGATACATTATGTTTTATTTATAACTGCTGGGTTATGGATTGCATGGCCATTATGCTGGCTCAGAATGGTAAGGACTAGGTTTGATTAGCAGGTCAAAATAGAGTATAAATTCTAGTACATATATATTTTGTTATTGCACGAAATGGCGAGACCAGCGTGCATTTCGCCTGATGGTAAACGATACGACCGCTCACGAACAGTAGCTAAACCAAACAACCCCTTGAATTACAAAGCGATGTTTGGCATTCCACTGAGCTCGCCATCCTAAAACATAAGATGTTCAGTCCGCCTCGTGACCACGAAAGCTGTAAAGTTATCGAAATGTCGGGAAGTCAAAAATTTAAACCAAATTCGCGATAAAATCCGTGAATAATAGTTTTATTTCAATGTTGAGTCTTATTATGTCCAATGACTCTGGCTACAATGTCCCTCAATCCGGAACATAACTGTGCATTTACACTGCTGTTTGGCGGGAGAAATAGGTATTGCAGTGGTGCCTACCCACGCGGCCTCTCACATATGAGAGACCTACTACCGGTAAGTTTACACCACATATTATGTTTTGGAATATTGGTAGGGAAATTAGTTTAAGGAACTGTATGAGGTACGACTGGTATCTCTGCTTTCACTTTGGAAATGTAGTCGTACTAGTTACTATCCGTTCAATCCGCCTCTATACGGCTAAAATGTCACTGATGCTCCCATACATAAAGTCAGTTTTTATATCAGTTCGTTAAGTGAACACTCCTTCCAACATACTACGCACTACTCTATTGCACCAGACTCCTATTATGCAATGATCGCTCTTTATCAGAAACTTTTGCATGCATGTGTACAATATGTGATCAGTTTCATCGCAATCGGATGAATGACATTGGGCATAGGGGACAAACAAACACACATTACATACAAATATAGGTATCTTCTACTGCCGTCAGCTTTTTATATGTATAGATTTCGCGCAACATCACTATTTAGTTCGGTTATAAAGTGACTTAGGTTTTAATTTTACGACCGACTTCCCTGTCATCAATCTTTACAGGAGGTCTCTCAGGCCTTTTAATCGGTATTTAGCCTTGTTGCATAGCGATTAAGCTTATGTTAAGGTTATAAATTTGCGACTGGCTGCCTACCTGACATATATAGGGTATAATCAAGGCTGCGATCGAAAACGAAGCCAGGTGGTAGTTTTAGTGACCCAATGGAACTAAAAATGAAAAGCGTCATTGTTTTGTGTTTTTGTTTACATATCCTCGTGTTTGGGTGGTAAATCCATAGTTTTTGCTAATAATAATTTATACCATTTCGTACCATAACGCCTATATAAATTAAACTCTGTACGTGTTTTAGAAAAAAAAACTAAAATATACTCGTATTTATATACCAACCAAATACGACGAAATAAAAAAATACAAAAAAAAATCTTGTTTCATCGTTTTTGTTGCAAGATTTTATTTGCATTCTTGATATACCCTTTATTAGAAAGAATGCCTTCAATTAATCTACTGTGCTGACCTAATACGGTTGGTAGACTTCAAATTATTATGAAATTCATGTAGCGTACAGCGTATGCTCACATAAAGCGTAGTATCTGTAGATTAGCTACAATCACTACGCCTCGTAGCACTGCTACGGCATAAAATCCCGTTTTATTCTTCCACCGTTATTTTTCCCATGGGTCGTCAAAATATAAGTTTCGCTTCAAACTTCGTAACTGATTTATACGAAACTTTCTAATACTTTGCACGTAGTCGATTAGCCACTAATTTGGCTTGGACCAATGCCAAACCAATGTACGCGATAGAGCCAGATGTTTGCTGTCGTTGCCAAATATTAAGCCATGAAAAGATTTCATTTCTTTTTATTTATTACTTAATGATTTGATAAATTTCTATTACTTTCTCGATGACGTAATATTTTTTGACTGTTGAATGACGTAAATACAACTCTGTTGAAGTTTCTAATGGATAAATTACTTTCTTGAAAATTGTGTTGAAATCTCATAACTAATGGCTCTCAAAAGAGCGTTTAATTATTATTTGAATAAAGAATTTAATTATAATATCCTGGAACAAACGAAACCTAAAACAATATTTATAATTTACAAAATTACTTTCAACATATAGCTGAAATTATTTCGTCGGTGAAATTATATTTAAAGAGGAACCGCGCTTTTTTTCTTGTGTTTATTTTTACTTGACTCCAGATTGTTTGTATTTCATAAGACGTTATATTTTAGTCATATATGAGGCATTATTTGAGTGTATTATTTCGCTTTTATAATTAAAACCAATCACAGAACACACCTCTGACTTTTCGGAGTCACGTGTGTATTGATGGTCAATCACCACGCACCAAAACGGTGAAGGAAAACATCGTGAGGAAACCTGCATACCATAGCGATTTGTATGGTTTTCTATGGTATGTAAAGTCCGCCAACCCGCACTAGGCCAGCGTGGTGGACTATATGGCCTAACCACTCTCATTCGTACTCTCGATTGTAGAGGGGGCCCGTACCCTGCAGTGAGACGTACATATACGGGCTGATACATTAATAAAGCTCCAATATTTTGAAGAGAAACATTGCTAATGCTAAGTGGAAGAGACTAAAGTATTGTCACACAAAATATTCTGCTGAGATATTATTACTACTATTATGTTAAGTATTATGGGCGGAATAAGCGAAAGCTATTTCTCTTTTGCGCGTGTATTTTTTTTTTTACCACATTACGAGATTTCCTTAGGAATATTGGTTATTCCTCGACATTTCGGCTATTATTTTTATTTATTTGGTAAACGTATAGCTACTTAGCCACCCACATAAATATACTATATGTATAAATGTATTCCACTGATACTGCTTTGCTTGAATAGGGTTGTGTCCAAGATTTTATTTGAGCAGTAAGTAATCATTCCTTAAAAACATCGTTTATAAAAACAAACGAATTTGAAAACAGCATCAAAATTGAATGTAAAATGACTGAGATATCAATACATTCAATAGTTTGGTGGGGACACTCGTTGTCTCTTTCGCACGCATGCACCTTATGGAAGATGACGTCACACCGTGCATGTTGCATCCTTTTCTATCACTCCTACCACCAACTTTCATATATTTGTAACTTGCTTATTGCTTAACGGATTTTAAAAATTCTTTCTGATTATGATTATGCGTAACGTAATCTTTCGTTATAAAAAAAATGTATGAAACTAGCCTATTGGACTACATGTGGGAAATTTTTTTTGGGTTAAGAGCGTTTATACCCTGCACGCGCTTTTTGGCTTAAAAACAGGACTTTTCAAATGAGTTAATAGCCACCAATAAACAATTTAAAGGAAAAATAATTATTATTAATTTTAGAAAAGGTTGTCATCTAGGGATTTTGGTGGAAAACATTATAGATTGATGGATAATTTGTGAGTACTATAAGGATTACTGAACACAAGTTTCGTTAGTTAGGCTTTAAATGGCAATTTAGAAGCTTAAGATATCCGAAACCACTAAATATAAGATGAAAATAAAAATATTATCAGACTAATAAGACCCTTATGGAGGGATTTTGCCGAGATAAATAATCTTTTTGTGTTTAGTTCTTGAAAAATAAAAATTTAAACAATGTGAAATTATTCAGAAACTCTCGTCATGAACATATTTTTTTTCACCAACTTATCGTACAAATTTTTTTATAACAATAGCATATTATAATCGAAGAACATCTTATCAATAAATTACCATTTTTATATTTCAACAAAATTAGTTTTCATGTTTTCTAAAAATATTTTAAAAACCACTATAAAACACGCTGTCCGACGTGGATCAAATCAGACCGCCGCAAGGCCTTCTAGAGGGAGGACGTATCGCTCGTCGCTCCGGCCTGGCTGCAGTCGATTATGCCGCGCGTAGTAAAAATAGCCACGCGCGGAATGCGATTACCACATCTTAGTACTTTGGTAGTAAAATATTTAATTATTTTTATTACCTACAATGATTTTGTAGTTAGTATAAATTATGTTTCAGGTAATATAATGGGACGTAATTCCGAGGCTAAATTATGTTATGTATTGTAATATAAAATTAAATATATTTCGTAATTATAAGGGGTTGTAAGGCCCCTAACACTATTTATGTGTTTGAACACGAAATGATTAATAAAACGTCCGTAGTGTCTACTGATTGAATACTGATTTGAATGCAACTTAACAATGTAATAATAACGAAAATATGATTAGTATCCAAAATTTGTATTATTCTTTGCTTGCACAGTAATATTTGTCTACTTATAATGCAAATAAAATATTTTTATGATATTATATTACAGTTACATTTCAATTGAATATTTGAAGCGCATGGATCAAAGCTGTTTGAGCCGATTGTATAGCGAACCGACGCGGCAGCTCTACGCACA
The DNA here is from genome assembly GCA_023078785.2 of Hyles euphorbiae. Taxonomy (NCBI): domain Eukaryota; kingdom Metazoa; phylum Arthropoda; class Insecta; order Lepidoptera; family Sphingidae; genus Hyles; species Hyles euphorbiae. Next base: position 6,852,561 of record CM041030.1, read on the forward strand.
CAGCTTTGGTCGCTTATGTGTGCGTGAAATTAACGAAGAAATACCTATAGTTGACTTTGCGCGCAAGCTGTATACGCTCTTAACTCTTTCCCTATAAATATGGTAATGCTTGTTCAGATTTACGCTAATGTTAGGCATTACAATAAAACTATTATTTAGGGATTTTATCGTGGATTTAGTTTAATTTTTCCATATTTTCTTTACTTTCCGATGTTTCCTAAGTAAATGTAAATATTAAACCGAATCCGCGCAAAAATCCGTGAATAATAGATTTATTTCAAAGTATAAATATAGTATCAGCCATTTTCATATTGAAATAAGACTATTATTTACGTATTTTATCGCGGATTTGGTTTAATATTTACATTTTTTGAGTTCCCGACGTTACGATTACTTCACAGCTTTCGTGGTCACGGGCGGACTAGTCCGCCATTTATTTCAATGTGTAACATTCGCGTAAATCTAAGAAACCATTAGCCATTTTCATACAAATATCCATCTTCAGAACATCTTCCAGCCCAAAGAACATCTTCCAGCCCAAAAAAAATACATACGATCTACAGCTAGACCTTAACTACGCAATAATCATGAAAGTTTGTACTCACAATTTCATATACAGGAAAGAATATACTACTTACGATACCTTTAATTATAAAAAAGTACAGTTCCCGATGTATAGAAATTTTACATGAATTTTTGAGTTCTCTAGCAACCTTAAATGACTGGCAAGATCTATATTAACGCAAGAGCACTCTCAGGCAAAATAATTCAAACTTTTCCCACCGCAACTGGAAAATCGTTGTAAAAACTGATTCCGGTGACATGCGAACGTAATGCATCCTGCGTATTTATTTAAACTCTCCAGCCCCCTCCCATTTCCCTCCCGCCGTTCCTGAATCACGTCGCCATATTCAAATGTGTTCCGTTCGCCTGACATGTTACATTAAACTTTTGCGCTCCGAGCAGGTTATCTTTACGATATTATGTGCATAATAAAATGCTTCACATAAAATAATAATAAATAAAATAAATAACACCCAACAACAATATATATGTACCAACAATAGATTAACGAATGCAAGCCATATCCATAACGGGTATATCAAGACTGCTACCAAAAACGAAGCCGGGTAGTTTTAGTTACTACAAACACAATGCAATTATAAATTTCGCAAAGAAACATGACATTAATTTTTAATGATTTTTTAAATATCGTAATTTTTGGGTGGTAAATCCATAGTTTTTGCTAAAATAATAATTTAAACTGTTTTATACCTTAGAGTATTTAATAATAAAAGGGTATACACTATTATTTTAGAAAAAAAAATGTATTTACGACCCAAATATGGCCGAAGGAAAAATAATTGTCGCTTTTTTTTGCAAAAAATTCTATTGCATTGTGTCTGAAGTCGCTTAAACAACCACCCGGCTTCGTTTTCGATAGCAGTCTTGATATACCCTGTATATTTACATGGATGGCTAAACTCGTTTTTCAAACACCAATTTAAAGTATATATAGATCTGTATTTTTTTTTTTTTGTCTATTGCAATGCAGTTAAGCATGCCATTCAACTGGTGGTAAGCGATACGACCGCTCATGGACAGAAGAAAAACCAAACAACACTATGGATTACAAAGCAATCGTTGATATTCCACTACGCTCGCCATCCTGAAACATAACAATTTAAGTCCCGCTATGTCAAGTAGTTACTCTGGCTACAATTTCCTTTAACCCGGAATGTAACAGCGCTTTTATACTGCTGTTGGGTGGAAAAAATAGATATTGACATTTTCATAGTTAGCGATCGGTGCATTTCAGACCCCCTTGTGAATACACAATAGTGCTTTGCGTTGTCAAAAATATTAGGTACAGTTTTTCTCTTTTCACATTAATTTATTATATTGGATATGTTAATACTACTAGTTTACGAGTGTAAATGATTTTTGTTTAAATTATGAAAACATATCTAAAACAATGCGTTTTATAAGATATATTTATCTTTTATAAAGTTTATTCATTGCTCCATAATTCGCCACACCCCTATAGTAGATAGATGAAGTATTATATAGCAGGCATTGCTTTAAAAACTAAAGTTAGACCCTTCAGTCCATTTGGAGTTGAAAAAGACGATAAAATAAATATTAAATTAGCTTAATTTAATATATAGGTATTTCGTCTAAACGGTGATAAAAAAAATATCTTCATTTAGTACAGGCAACGAAGCAATGGGTTACTCTTGTCCGCAATGCATAATTTGCCAGGAGTTTTTTGTTTTCATGAAGAGGTGGCATATGACCCCACTAAGTTAAAAACCCAAAATACTTACAAAAATGGCGTCCGCTAGAGCCGCCATTTTGGAAAACGCGTTTGAAGCCATATCTCCGGAACCGTCCACTTCAGGCCCATCATGCTAAGGACCTTTCTTGTAGATAATTAAATTTCTAATCTTTTTTGTTCAATATTTTTTTTTGTACCATTTACCGTTCGCGATTTACAAGATTATTAATATTCGTTTCTTGCCTTTTTTACAATAAATTTAACATGGATTTTTAATTGAAATTAATTAAATACTGATGGCATAAGGGAACAAAGCAATGAGGAAATAGTAAATTTTGTTAAAAATCCATGTAAAATTTATTGTAAAAAAGGCATGAAACGAATATTAATAACATTGTAAATCGCGAACGGTTAATGGTACAAAAAAAATTATTGAACAAAAAAGATGGGAAATTTAATTATCTACAAGAAAGGTCCTTAGCATGATGGGCCTGAAGTGGACGGTTCCGGAGATATGGCTTCAAACGCGTTTTCCAAAATGGCGGCTCTAGCGGACGCCATTTTTGTAAGTATTTTGGGTTTTTAACTTAGTGGGGTCATATGCCACCTCTTCATGAAAACAAAAAACTCCTGGCAAATTATGCAGGAAAAAATGCTTCGTTGCCTGTACTAATTTTTACTAAAATTTCTGTCATAATACATTTTCAAAATCTTTGCGAGTGACGACTAAATTTAGTAACGTTCCACTAAAGATGCACTGGAGCGCGCGGACCCCTTTAAACGTTTTCTGCCCTGTCCATATACTTACGTCGATTAAAAAAGATTCAAAAAATTTTACACTCAAAAGTATAAGTGCGTGGTGGCCTGTTGGTAAACGGACCAGACGCGGCTGCCAACATGTTCACGGTGGTCGCGGGGTCAAATCCCAGGACACACCTCTGACTTTTCGGAGTCATATGTGTATTGATAGTCAATCACCACGCACTAAAACATCGTGAGGAAACCTGCATACCATAGCCATTCATAAGAATTTATATGGTATGTAAGTCCACCAACCCGCACTAGGCCAGCGTAGTGAACTATATGGCCTAACCACTCTCAATCGTACTTACGATTGTAGAGTAGGTCCGTGCCCTGCAGTGGGACGTATATGGGCTGATCCAGAACACTCAAAAAGGTTACCCTTGAAAAGGTCTAAAATGTCGTTTCCAAAATACACCTAGTATAAAATATAAACATAAAGTTAACTACCGTTACAAATTATGTGCTCAATTATTTCCCTCGGCACATAAAGAGAAAAATATAACCCTTTTTGCTACAAAACGTCGTAAATACAAATAGGGCTCACATCTGCTGCTTTTTGTTTATTATGTACGATGTAGGAATCCTTAGGGTTGTCAACTTAAAGTTCCTTTTCCATTTGTCACGTCAAGCGTTGTTATATGAAACCCACTTGCTATATTATATAATATATATTATAGCATTTATATATAGCTAAGATAATAAGAAAAGGGCATACAAATACGATTTTCCGTGAAGAAAATATATAATTATTTTTATTGCATTGAATGGCGAGACTAGCATGCCATTTGTGTACTGCGAATTCGAAGAGACACGCTCATGGACAATACTAAAAACCACTAGTACCATGAATTACAAAGCAATGCATGGCATTCTACTACGCTCGCCATCCTGAGACATCAGATGTTAAATTTCAATATGACCAGTAGTTACTCCAGCTACAATATCCTTCGAACCGTAACAAAACAATGCATTTACACGGCTGTTTGGCGGGAGAAATAAATTATAAGTATGTGGTCGATGAAATGAAATGGCGGTAATATTATTTTCATACATACATAAACTCACACATTTTTTTAAGATGCTGTAGATAGATGCTACCAGGACACTCACATTATGCCTTGTATGGTCTACCCCACGATGTAATAGTGGGCGAGCCTATCGCCATATCGGGCACAAATTTCTGACTCAGGCTGATAGTAGAAATAAAATAAATAAATACACCCAACAGGCATATTGACAGAGAGCCTCCGTGACACAGGCGGTTAGAGGCCGCCTGTGGAACGAGAAGCCGCGGGTTCGATCCCCGAACCGAGAGAAATGTTTGTGCGGCCTACAAATATTTCATTCTGGTCTGGGTGTTTGTGAGACTATGTATGTGACTGCTGGGTGTTATTTATTTACATACAAAGTCCTGACCCCAGACTAAAATCGAATCTTGTGTTGTGGTTATCAGGAACTACGAGAGACTTTTCGGACTTACAAACACCCAGACCCGAAACAGATACCTGTGGTTCACACAAATATTTGTCTCGGTACGGGGATCGAGCCCACGGCCTCTCGTTTCAAAGCTGACGTCTACTAACTGTGCCACAGAGGCGGTCAAAAAATATGATGAATAAAAAATCCAACATTACTTTGACCGACACGGGATTCAAACCCGAGACCTCAACTTTGTAATCGTACCGTAGATCAATAACGTCATTGGGGCTGTCATTGTTTTATTATTATCATTAAGAAATAAATGTAATTATTTTTTTCTTTCCTTCTTTTAAGTAATTTATGCATATAAATATAATTAATATGCATAATTATATCAGGCAACAAAGGTAAATAAGACAGACGCAACAATTTAAAACGCACATCAATTAAAACCTTGTTATTTTGTAAATCATAATCAATTTTTATTTGAACAATGTTCGTAATTAACATTAATGTTCGTATTTATATGATAATTTGTTTTAGTTTCACACAAAGTCTATTTTTGTCTATGTGTTATGCTAGATAATTTTAAAATAACAGTTAATGAAGAATTACCCAAAATATGAGTTTTGTATCAGCCCATATACGTCCCACTGCAGGGCCCCATATAAGGCCCGTGCCTTCTCTACAATCGACAGTACGTTTGAGAGTGGTTAGGCCATTTAGTCCATCACGCTGGCCTAGTGCGGGTTGACGGACTTACATATCACAAATTTTTTTCATAGATCGCTATGGTATGCAGGTTTCCTCACGATGTTTTCCTTCACCGTTTTAGTGCGTGAAATATGAATAGCTATGCTGTAAAAATAATAATAAGAAAATGTTATGTAGATAAAGATTGAGAAATAACAAGAGATGTTGACTTACACGAGCGTATAATTGAAGTACTGTGACTAAGGCTAGAAAACAAACATATTATATTACCAAAATTAGAACTTAAAACATTTTTCTACTCTCCAGTGTTATCTAAAAGACATCCATAAGAGAGTTTACATTTCTCCAACAAGCAATACATTTTTTTTAACATTTGTTTTTTTTTTTCGCCTAATCGGCTGGCAAATGCAAAAAGAATATTAAAGAACAGCGAAAACAAATAAACACATTGTATTTTATCTATACGCTAGCGGCCCGGCCCAGCTTCGCCCGGGTACAAATAGATTTCTGCACAATAATATGTACGTATTACACATATAAACCATCTTCTTGAATCACTCTATTAAAAAAAAACTGCATCAAAATCCGTTGCATAGTTTTGAAGATTTAAGCATACAAATAGACATAGGGGCATAGGGCCAGAGAAAACGAATTTGTTTTATACTATGTAGTGATGTGCCCTGCCCATTGCCACTTCAACTTGCTAATCCGGTGGGCTATGTCGGTTATTTTAGTTCTCCTACGGATCTCCTCATTTCTGATTCGATCTCGTAGGGAAACCCCGAGCATAGCCCTCTCCATAGCTCGTTGAGTGACTTTGAGCTTCCTAATAAGGCCCATAGTGAGAGGCCACGTCTCGGTGCCGTAAGTCATCACTGGCAACCTGTGCTGGCAACACACAACTATTGAAGACTTTCGATTTAAGGCACTGAGGTATTTTGGACGAGAAGACGTCGCGTAGTTTCCCGAACGCTGCCGAGTTGGATTCGACGATTGACCTCTCTCTCGAAGTTGGACCTGCCTAACCGGACCACTTGTCCTAAATAGACATATTCGTCAACAACTTCAAGAGTCGAGCCCCCAACACCGATGGGGGTGGTCACAACATGGACATTCGACATGATCTTCGTTTTGTCCATGTTCATTTTAAGACCCACCTGTTGGGAGACTCGATTGAGGTCTTCGAGCATAGTGCTAAGGTCTTCCAGCGATTCTGCCAAGACTACAATATCGTCGGCAAACCGAAGGTGAGTGATATACTCGCCGTTGATGTTGATGCCGAATCCTTTCCACTGCAAGAGCTTGAAGGCATTTTCCAGCGCGGCCGTGAACAGTTTCGGAGATATGACATCTCCCTGTCCCACGCCTCTCTGTAGTGGAATAGCCTTCGTACTCTGATCTTGTACTCGGACTGACATGGTGGCGTTGTTGTATATACACTTCAACACTTCGATGTACCGATAGTCGATATAGCGCGGAGATCTGATGACCGATGGGGTCGGAAAGTGCTCAAATGGAGGCCGCGTAGCGGAAAGCGCAGCGTAGGACGTCCACCCACAAGATGGTCCGACGACCTGGTAAAGGTCGCGGGACGTCGCTGGATGCAGGCTGCCTCCAACAGGTCTATGTGGAAATCATTGGGGGAGGCCTATGTTCAGCAGTGGACTTCCTTTGGCTGGTGGATGGATGGATGGATGTAGTGATGCTCCAAACCTCTTCCTTCTTCCCGTCCATTTCCCTCCCGATTGAATGGGCCGGCAACACATCCATGATCCAAGTGTTATGGATGCTCATGGGCGGTAGTGATTACCAATAGGTGACCTCCTTGCTCGTTTGCTGCACCCGTGCAATAAAAAAAAAGACATGACTTCGTGATAACCATTTACTACAGCGAGGGTAAATTTAGGCCGTGAATGTACATCTTAGATGCGGGCTGCTTTCGACAGGGATTGACCGACGGTGATCCGGATTGATGATAATATTTTATTTGATGCCGTCATACTACAAATAGTGATGTCAATGTAGTCAGATACTAATCAATAGTCACTTAATAAAATTATAAAAATATGAAACTATTAGTACTACTACCGCCCGAATACTCAAACGCTATTCAAATAATGAGTTGCTCTTAACAGTGCATGGCCCACGTAGCCAGTACATTTAAGGGACATTTGGGCGTAAGACTATTAGTTGCACTGGTGGTAGAGCTCTCAAATGAAAAAACATACATACATAGTAAGAACACTAGGAACAAACATAATCTTGTCTCACACATTACTCGTCTCCACAAGATAAATAATTCTTTTATGGGTCAAAGTATACACTTCTATAACAAGCTTCCCAACAGTTTAAGAGAACTTCCAATTAATAAGTTTAAAAAAGTTATAAAAGTTAAGCTGTGTAAAAAGGCATATTATAGAATCACAGATTATGTGGAAGATAAAACTGCTTGGGAATAAATTTATCATGTTTTGCATCAAATTGACATTATTGTTACTTGTGACATGAACCATTGTTATTGTAATTGTAATTGGCAATATAAAAAAAAAACAAAAGAAAAAGAAAGAAAAAAGAAGACAGTTCGTGTTGCTGAGGGAGTACAACACGTTCCGAAGCGGTGGTAGCAGAAAAGGACGATTCAAAAGATCTTGTGAAAGACTATTTGAATAAAGAATATTTTGATTTGATTTTAAAAAAACGAGAGACTTTGCAGTCTCACAAACACCCAGACCCGAAACAAACACCTAGGGGTCATATAAATATTTGACGTGGTGTAACCAAATGCGCTTCGGAGGCTGTCAACGATAATAATCGAATTAAGAGTAATACTTAAACGGCATTTAAACCACTTTTTGTTATAATAGGAAATTACATCATACTTCTATTTAATCATCAATTTATTTCATACATCATCCATTTCATTTTTATCTTGTGGTAAAAATCATATCAAACACAAATTTAATAACATTTCTATAAAAGGAAGAAAATTCTGGTTATTACCGTTAAACAACGATTCAGTAGCAAAAAAAACACACACACACCAATCTATAACTTATGCTCTTGAATGATGAAATCAGCAACTTTCTCTCCGATCATAACAACGGTGCCGTAAGGATTGCTACTGACCGCAGCTGGCATGACACTAGCGTCCGCCACACGCAGATTCTGAACACCAAGTACGCGTAGCTTACTGTCTACAACAGACCCCATAGCACAAGAACTCGAGAAATAGCTCAAACCAGTCACCATACAAGTAGCATAACATTTCCAGTATTCTACGCTGTCTGGAACTAGTTCACCACAATTTACGTTACGAGGAATTCCGAATGTCGCTTCAACGCTTTTGTAAGCAGTGGTATTCATAACATTAGCAAAATGTGCAAGGTATTGTGCCAAATCCTCCAAATCTTCAGAATTTTCAAAATACCCAGGATATATCAACGGTGCGTCGGCAGGATTAGCACTCCGTAAGATCACTTTCCCTCGTGATTTTGGGTTAAGCTTGATGACTTCGGTCATGATCTGATGTCTTCCTAAACCAGAATCATAAAGGTCATCGCATATTTCGTACTTATATAATGACACTAATGTGCAAAATGCGCGGACTGCCCTGCTGTAGGCCATGAATGACAAGGTTTGATAGTCTCGATCACCTTTGGATTTATCTAGGGCGAAAAACCCTCCAACACCCGTGGATGGATATTTGTTGGGGTTAAAGGGGGGTACCGGTTTATCCAACTTTTCCATATTGTGTACAACGGAGACACTTACTTGATCTTGTAAGTTTTTTCCAACTGGTAAATCTGATATTACTTCTATTTTCATTTCCGCTAAGTGTTCCATAGGGCCAATTCCTGAGAGCATTAGCAGTTTTGGTGAATTCATAGCTCCAGCTGATACAATAACCTCCTTTTTAATATTTAATTTTAATGTTTTCCCTTCTTTTGTCGTCGCTTCTATACCAATAGCTTTTTTATTATCGTCAAATATAATTTTGTTAACATGGGTATTTTTTAAAACTTTTAAATTCTCTCGCTCATTGATAGGTGTTAAAAATGATGTCGCGGAACTTTGCCGCTCACCGTCTACCACTGTTAACCTTAGCTTGTAGAATGTGTTGACTGCACCATCACTTTGATCTTCTATCTTATTCCCAAGTTCGGTGTAAGCTTTAAATAGATTGTCTGCATTGCCTTCACTTACGACGTATCTTAAATATTCTTTATTCTCATCAGTCGACGTTTTATTTTTAGTATCTTCAAGTTTAGCACTTGATTCATAGTATGGTAAAACATTTTCCCATTTCCAAGTGGGATCATTCACAGCTTCTGCCCACGAGTTAAAATCTTTGGGTGTTCCTCGCTCATATACCATGTAGTTGAGGCCACTTGTACCGCCCAACATTTTTCCAAGCGTCATTTCAAAATACGGGTGTTGATGACACTGTTCAAAATATTTATGTGGTTCTGCGTGGTAGTTCCACTCATGAATAGATCTCTAAAAGATAAATCGGTCCAGGTAGCTGAAAAGAAGAAAATAAGTTTAAAACCAGAAGTAAATGAGTACCAGAAGTACATAAGTTGAAAAATTTTTCCACGGCCACACAAAAAGTCACTCGAAGAAGTGCAGAGTTTTAATAGAAGATGGTGCTGTACTAACATCAGATTCAAGAGGTGCGTCACCGCCAGCTTCCACTAGCAACACATTGATGTCTGGGTTCTTGCTAAGTCTGTTAGCAACGACGCTGCCGGCCGTGCCCGCACCGACCACGATGAAGTCAAAACTATCGCCATCTGGAAACAAAACCAGTTGTATTTGGATTGAAAGCGGTTGATAGATGTAATTGCTATTATTCTTACTTCCTTATTCACAAACAGTCTATAAATCTATTTTAGATATCGATTGTGTTGTCCCTTTCCAACGAAATTTGCATTCAGATATAATAGAAGAAGACAAAATATTCGATGCCAAAATAGGTTTCTGAACCAACCATGAATAAAGTCGCAATTTACTTGTTAATTATTAGACAAATTTAAGGGTCGGTGATGCAATAAGGATTGTTTTATATAAGAACATATTTAACATCAGAATTTAATCAGCTTTCTGGTCGTCATAATTAAGGAAATGTATTTTAGTTGATTAAAGTGATGATTTAATAAAACGCAGGGGTAGTATAGTATAGTATATATGTTATGGGCCAAGTGATTAATGCTGGCAGTATTCATAATGCCCGGGCAGTATGAATATTGCCGAGCCATATCGGGCCAAGTGATTAATTACAATCTAAACTCACCTATTTATCACATAGTCCGGGCATTATGAATATGGCTACATGATGATCGGGCACTGTGATTAATAGGTGACTTTTTACGTGGTACCCTGCCGCATTGTCTCATCTGCGATAGACCCATAAATACGACAGGTTGAATTGACCTGCTTATTTTTTTAACATCCGAAAAATCTTCAGAAGAAAATTTGTGTACCCACTTTATGGATCAGTTAGGTCGACTGTGCCCCAAAACCGACTCGGGACACCCCGACTTCACGTAGTCTTTTGGCTACCGACCCTAGAGTGTATATAAAAAGCCGAAGGCGCGGAGGGAGAGCAGCCCCCGCCCGCTGTAACGAAGGATGGGCAACCGTGCGAGCCGTAGCGGCTGAGGCTGGTCGCCGGAGGCGACCAGCAAGCCGAAGCTGCGGAGGTGAGCATGGGTGCCTATCTTTTGTTACGCAAGGGCGAAGGGGCTGAACTTCCCGTAGCGCCGGAGACGATACAGAAGCTAATTTGTATTGACAATAAGTGGTACCACGGGAGGTGCGACACTCCCCCTCCCCCTCCACTCCTCCCAACCCACCCCCTCGTGTTGCCCTATTCTAAATTCTACCACTTCGGCTCATTGTTTTGATTTTGATTCGCTTTACATCACTCTGCCCAATAGGCACTTGGCATTATTCATAATGCCCGGGCAATGTAATAAATTGATTGATTATAGTCACATTGCCCGCTCTTATTGGGCATTATTCATATTGCCCGGGCATTATGAATAATGCCGGATTAATCACTTGGCCCATAACATATACATACATAGTTGATGGCACCTTGGACAAGGGTCAGGTTATAAGTACCCTGAACCAACATGAGTGCATGACGAGATTTATGATAGTAGTAAATCGGAAGTGGCATGTCAAGATCGTGTAAAGTGGAGATCTACATATATTCCTACCCCTTTGGAAAAGAGGCGTGACGTTTATGTATGCATGTTTCGTTTTTATGATGTATTATTTTTAATGCATCTTGGTAAAGTTTATTAACTTATGCCATTAGAATGCGGGGATATAGAACTATACAATAAAATCTTAGAAGTCTCACATCAAATTCAATATGTTTCTGTGTATCTAAATCTCCGGGGGTGTAATAAAATTCGGAAGTCGTTACAATGCAACTTCATAAATAATGACGAAATTGTTTTAATTTTAACGAGGTTTATAATTAAGTTTACTGCAGTTTTATGGTGTGATCAACGCTACAAAAACACTTGAAAACAAAATGTTATACATTAATTACCAAAAAAATATGATAATTAAATCTAATTATATAACTTAAAATGCTTATAATAGTTTAGGATATCGTTGATATTTAACATATAGAAAACAGCAGTATAAATGCATATTGGGTTCCGGTTTGAAGAAAACTGTAGACAGAGCAACTACTGGACATAAGCTTACCAGGCGAAAGGCTTTCTCGTCATGCCATTTAGGCAATAAAAATCTCATCTTTATGATAAAATGTAGATGTAAAAGTCAATACGGACTGAATCTAAATAAATAAATAAATACACGCACAGTCACATACATAGTCCTAACCCCACACTAAGATCGAGTCTTGTGTCGTGGGTATCAGGAAATCCAAGAGACTTCTCGGTCTCACAAACACCCAGACCCGAAACAAATACCTGTGGTTCACATAAATATTTGTTTCGGTGCGGGGATCAAACCCGCGGCCTCTCGTTTCACACCCGGCGTCTAACCAACTGCGCCATGGAGGTTGTATATTCCAATTAACTGAATGAATTACTATTTTTTTTTTTCAAATAGCTTGTAAATAATATGTAATAAAAATTCATTAGAAACGATATAAAGATTTAAATGATAAAAGCCAAAAAATCTTTCCCACGCAATGAATGCCGCTAACAATGACAACTTAGTGTCAGATACAACGTTATTTAGCGATAAAAGAAATATATGAGTTTAGAAACTAGTTTTTTTACCGACAACCTACGCAAGTAGCTTTGGTTGCCGGTGTAAATGAGTGCATAAAAGAAATTATACCTATGCAGACCCAACAATCTAATCAAAAGCAATCAAATAACGCCATGAATTACAAAGCAATGCTTGGCATTCCACTGCGCACGGCATCCTGAGAGATAACATTTTAAGCCTCCATATGTCCAGTAGTTATTCTGGCTACAACGTCTTTAAAACTGGAATACGCTTGGTGGGAGATATTATAGATACTGCGATGGTATCTACGCAGACGGCCTATCACATATGAGAGGCCTACCACTAATGAATGCTTAGGGTGCTATTTGATTTAATAGTGTATTTTTTATAACTCTACTGGTGGTAGGTCTCTCATATGTGAGAGGCTACCTGGGTGGGTACCACCGCAATGTCTATTTCTCCCGTCAAACAGCAGTTTAAATGCACTGTTGTGTTTCGGATTGAAGGACATTGTAGCCAGAGTAACTAACTACTGAACATATTGAGACTTAACATCTTGTGTCTCAGGATGGCGAGCGCAGTGGAATGCCAAGCATTGCTTTGTAAATCAAGGTATTGTTTGGTTTTGCTACTGTTCATGAGCGGTCGCATCGCTTACCATCAGGCGAACGGCATGCTCGTCTCGCCATTCAATGCAATAAAAAAAAAACTATTTTTTTAATTATTTTTGTAAATTATAGGTACATATTAATGTTAAAAATAAAATCTTGAATTAACAAACGACGCACAATCACTTGCAAACCATATATGTCCGCAATAAATGAAAACGATATTTTTAAGCGGCACGTGTCGGGCACGAGCACTGAAGACATTTAAGAAATTGATTAAATACTATTTCTCTCTCACTAGGAACTTAGCTGCGGGATATTTTTACCCTTTCCGATCTCTTCGTAATTGTAGTATGTATTTTTATGTATTTTGTTCATTGTACATTATTATTATTTCATTTATGCCATAGACCTAGACTACTGGACATATTGAGACTTAACATTTTGTGTCTCAGGATGGCGAGCGCAGTGAAATGCCAAGCATTGGTTTTTAAATCAAGGTGTTGTTTAGTTTTGCTACTGTTCATGAGCGATCGCAACGCTTAGCATTAAGCGAACGGCATGCTCGTTTCGCCATTCAATGAAATAAAATAAAAAAAACGGCTTTCTTTCTCCTATTTAAATATCAAAGGTTGCATGTAAGACATTACCTTAGTGCGATAAGGCCGCCATTTGTAGTACTATTATTAAGTGATTTCTTAGGTGCTTCTCGGTACAGTGCAAAAAAAGGATTAAATTACTAACGAATTAATACTTCGATATTATTTAAAAAATCAATATAGTTTAAAACTTACCGTTTACAACAGCGGTGGGTGGATACAAATACGCAGTGAATTGCAATGCAGTCAGCACTTGAAGTGCTTTCTGCATCTGCTTCACGAAATCCCATACTTCAGCGGAACGCATTGCACTCTGCGGAGATAATACATAAAATCACGCATTTTTCCAGAAGGTGTAGGCAGAAATAAAAGAGGACACCCACGTTTCGCCTTGTATGTTCCGTCCCATGATGTGATATGGGACGAGCCTATCATCATATCGGGCACAAATTCCTGACTCTGGGCTAATAATGTATAAAAAAATCCAATACCAGTTAACCCGAGCCGGGATTCGAACCGCGACCTCAACTTTGTGACCATACCGTAGTACAACAACGCCACCGAAGTAACGGATATATCAATCAAAATATTCCATACAATCGATGAATGATAACGCAGATTGTTTATATTGCACAGATCCGTAATCGTAAGGTGTAGGGTGCGTTGGGTTAACACAGTAATTACTTTTCTTAGTTTATTTTTAGTTTATTATACACATTGTGCGTGGTGACCTGTTGGTAAACGGACTAGACGCGGCTGCCCACATGTTCACGGTGGTCGCGGGTTCGAATCCCAGGGCACACCTCTGACTTTTCGGAGTCATGTGTGTATTGATAGTCAATCACCACGCACTAAAACATCGTGAGGAAACCTGCATACCATAGCAAATTTATAAAAAATTCTATGGTATGTAAGTCCGCCAACCCGCACTAGGCCAGCGTGGTGGACTATATGGCCTAACCACTCTCAATCGTACTGTCGATTGTAGAGTAGGCCCGTGCCCTGCAGTGGGACGTATATGGGCTGATACAAGAATACACATTGTCTTACTTACATTAAGTTTTTATTATGTAAGCTGTAGACACCTATAATTGGTATGCACATTAGAACTATCCCGCTATAAAGATTATCTTTAGTTATTGATGTGCCTTAATTAAAATAGAATAAAATAAAATAAAGTAATACAAGGATGAAAGATTAGGAACGTAAGCTCCTATATTTTATATGAGTATACGTTCTTACCCCTTACGCACTACTACTAAACTGCTATCCCCATGCACATTAGAACAACTGTGCCGCCGAAGCAGTTTTGCATTATTATTAAAGGATCTTCAATAGCTCATAGTTTTATCAACCAGGATTTATTCTGGACCCATCTTTGCCATGTTAGTCCTTGCTTTCCAAAAGGATTTTGCGTTCCAGTGCGACGCTTGGAATTACGATATATGAATATTATGTCGATTAATCTATTTTATTTAATTTTAATGTACATACAGAGATAATTCAAACATACATCGTCTATCAAAATTTCGAACTACAAAAAACGAATAAAATAACTGATTACTTGAAATATGCTTGAACATAGTATCCAAAACACGAATGTATACTCGTAATCCAACTAATAACATGTCAAATATAATAAATTGAGAAGAGAGAAATAATATTCTTCACTGTTCACATTATCTGGCTATTTAACTACAGCGCTATCGATGACAATATAGACAAAGATGCCGTATACACAACACAAGTTTTATAACTATTTTTCGGTCATGATTAAAACAACCAAGAAATTATATCATTAACAAAGGTCTAAATCAAAAATCTAAAGACTTCTAGGATTAAAACCTAGAATGCCATATAATTAATCTGTTCTTTAAATGACGAAAATAACCGCACCAAAGAAAAAATATAACAACATTCCAGATGGTTAATACTCACAATATAATTCAACTATATAAAATTTCACTCATAAATTTAAATTGACTAAACTAGAAGCGTCACGCTGACGAGCCAATCGACTCTTTTATATCAGAACATCGCCAAATAAATTATATATTATATATAGCCAAATATCCTTTTTATTTAAGTTCATTAATCATAATATGCAAAACTTCTTTATATCGCTCATTTAATCTATATACTAATATCATTTTATATAGAGGAAACATTTGTATTTTTGTTTGTAACGAATAAACTCCAACACAGTTGAACAGATTTTAAAAATTCATTCTCCTTTAGAATGCTGCATTATCCCTGAGTAACATAGGCTATATTTTTATCTGAAGGGGTTGAAATAAGGTTTGAAGTGGAAATGGACACCATAAAACCATAAAAAATAATTTATAGAATAAATTAGAATATAAGTCAATAGAATAAATACAAAATTTCATATATGATTCTTAAGCAACTATCAACATGTAACTTTTGATGGTTCTTTCAACTTGTCAGATCCATTCAAGCTGATAACTTCCAAAGATACCACGAATCCAAACTTTATAATTACAAGCCGTATAATGAAAATATTAGTGGCATGCGCAGAAAAACTTTCAGCTTTTATAAAATGAGCTCCAATTCCATGTAAATATAAATAACTTTGACAAGAACACGAATAGACATAGATTATAATTTATTCCACCCTAATTCCACCTGGCCATTTTATTATATTTTAAAAACCATCATAAATTCATTATGTTTTTGATAATTATTAAATTTAGTATGAAGGTAGCTGATACCCTGGATTTTAAGAACGGGCTACTTTTTATCCCGAAAATTCATCCCGGAGAATGAGCAAGAAATTAAAATACATACATACATACATAAACTCACGCCTTGTTCCCAGAAGGGGTAGGCAGAGGTGCCAGGGCACCCACATTTCGCCTTGTATGTTCCGTCCCACAATGTGATAGGTGGCGAGCCTATCGCCATATATATTCATATATATTCTATTCTTTCAACATCAGATATATAGAAAGTAAGGGACAGGATTGTATTTCTTAAGGCATGAAAGACATTAAAACGGGGCAGGACAGGACGTTACGGGACGAAACAGAAAAGTAGTATAAAGGACGGTAGACATGTCACGATTAAATATCCAACAGATAGTACACCAAATAATAATCGGCCGAAATCGGGTTGACCCACTAGCATTACAACAACTGTATATATAATAACAGGTTGAGAAAACTTGAGCGCACTACACACCAAAGTCGCCAGGCCGGCGACACAGCCCGCCGTCACAACCCGGCGGCCTGTAAGTATACAGCGTGATATTGACATCTGGTATTTAATTTAAACCACATGCTCCTAACCATCCCAGATAACATTGTACCAAGTTTGAACAAAAACTGCCGGATAGTTTTGTCAAAAATCGTGATTTTATGTTTCAAGGCTATTGATCAACCCCTGTAGATACCGAGTCTCTTATAGCTCAGATAAGTTTCCGAACTGAACTGAAGTTCAGCTAAGCGGTTAAAAAACTCGTATCTATATGGGATGCCCAAATAATAGTAAGAACTAAAATCACAATTATTGACAAAAAATCTTCTCATATTTTTTTCAAATTATGTAAAATGTCACCTGGGGTGATGACAAACATGTGGGTTAAAATAAGTACAATGTGTCAATATCACCCTGTATAATCATGTGACGACTAGCACCCGCACGTGTTACCCGCCGACAAGTTGGTGGCATGACAAGTGCTCTGCTGACAGCTCAGTTGCCTTGCGACACAGAACAACGTAATAAAAAGGTTCTTATTATGTTGAGACTCTGACATTTCGTCAAAAAAAAAAAATTTAGTCTTGCAATTAGTAATGCCGCCGATTAGCCTGCCAAAAAAAATGTCGGCATTGACGGCCAGTCGGCGGCTTTGGCGTGTAGTGCGCTTTAACTTGAGAAACATTCTCATTTTTATATATTAGATAGATCAGATTTGATTAGAGATATGACTGCAATAACAAACGGCAATTAAATATTGTTAGTTCACGTTTCAAGTTCACGTAACAGTTTAGATTGTTTTTCTATGCACTGTATAAAATTCTCCCTTAAATTCATTTATTTGCTGATAGCCACTGTATGGACCATTCGCTTTTAAAGATAGACCTTAAATAAATAATAAAATATGCATAAGGCACTACAAAGGAAGTCAAGTATACCATTTTTCATAGTAGTATTGACTGCATTTATTTATGTGGATTAATAGCAGACAATTGTGTGTTTCAAACTTTAATTGTTCTATTTGTTTTTATTTTTTGGATCTTGAAGCCTAGTTTTCCTGATAGACTATGCTTGCTTCAGCGT
Organism: Hyles euphorbiae; assembly: GCA_023078785.2. Lineage (NCBI taxonomy): Eukaryota > Metazoa > Arthropoda > Insecta > Lepidoptera > Sphingidae > Hyles > Hyles euphorbiae. The sequence continues at coordinate 6,870,503 of CM041030.1, forward strand.
TTTGTATCAATTCTTTTGCATCAAACATACATACATATGTATTAAATGTTTTAAAGCGGATATATTATTTTCTTTACTTATTTAATTAATTCTATTTTTATTCTTAATACATATTATTATTTGGTTATTCAAAATAAGTTGAAATATATTATCCACTTTTATAGAGTTATAATTAAATTAAATTTAAATACATTTTATGACAGTGAATTTTTGTAAAATATAATTTAGTTTTAAGAATATATTTTTTATTTATTTAAGAGCGTTTACACCTTGCGCGCAAAGTCAACTATAGGTATTTCTTCGTCAATTTCACGCAAACATAAGCGACCAAAGCTGTGTGCGTAGAGCTGCCGCGTCGGTTCGCTATACAGTCAGCTCAAACAAGTTTGATCCGTGCGCTTCAAAATTCTAATATTCAATTGAAATGTAACTTATGATTTATATATTGGTAATATGATATCATAAAAATATTTTATTTGCTTTATAAGTAGACAAATATTACTGTGCAAGCAATTAACAATATAAATTTAGATACTGATCATATTTTCATTATTTTTACATTGTTAAGTTGCATTCAAATCAATGTTCAATCAGTAGACACTACATGTTCGAACACATGATTAGGGTTAGGGGCCTTACAACCCCTTACGATTACAAAATATATTTAATTTTATATTGCAATACATAACATACATTAGCCTCGGAATTACATCCCATTATATTATCTGAAACATAATTTATACTCACTACAAAATCATTGTAGGTAATAAAAAAAATTAAATATTTTACTACCACAGTACTAAGATGTGGCAATCGCAGTCCGCGCGTGGCTATTTTTACTTCGCACGGCAAAAATCGACTGCAGCCAGGCCGGAGCGACGAGCGATACGTCCTCTTTCTAGAAGGCGGTCTGATTTGATGCAGGTCGGGCAGCGTGTTTTATAGTGGTTTTTAAAATATTTGTAGAAAACATGAAAACTAATTTTGTTGAAATATAAAAATGGTAATTTATTGATAAGATGTTCTTATATTATAATATGCAATTGCTATAAAAAATTATGTACGATAAGTTGGTGAAAAAAAATATGTTCTTGACGAGAGTTTCTGAATAATTTCGCATTGCTTAAATTTTTATTTTTCACGATCTGAACACAAATAGATTATTTTTCTCAGCAAAATCCCTCCATAAGGGTCTTATTAGTCTGATAATGTTTTTATTTTCATCTTATATTTAGTGGTTTCGGATATCTTAAGCTTCTAAATTGCCATTTAAAGCCTAAATAACGAAACTTGTGTTTAGTAATCCGTATAGTACTCACAAATTATCCATCAATCTATAATGTTTTCCACCAAAATCCCTAGATGACAACCTTTTCTAAAATAAGTACTAATTATTTTTCCTTTAAATTGTTTATTGGTGGCTATTAACTCATTTGAAAAGTCCTATTTTTAAGCCAAAAAGCGCGCGGAAGGTATAAACGCTCTGAATAGAGCTGATTATTTTAAAAATAAAATAAAACTATTATTTACAGATTTTATCGCGGATTTGGTTTAATTTTTGCATTTTTTGAGTTCCCGACTTTTTGTTAACTTTACAGCTTTAGTGGTCACGGGGCGGACTGAGGTATTAGTCACCCGCTCAGCGACTGGTACAATTTAACAGATAAATAATCGAAATGTCGGGAACTCAAAAAATGTAAAAATTAAACCAATTCCGCGATAAAATCCGTGAATATTTTTAATTAGTAATTATTGTTGCTGTTGTCTTTAAGGTGGGATTGATGCAATTTCTCTCTATTAGGTAAATGGTTATGAATAAGTATAATATAAAACGTGAGGTCATCATTTTTGCTCATATTTTCATGCTGGTGACCCTAAGTTTAAACTCGAAAAGTTAAGATGAAATATGTTCATCTGTAACTTAACTCGTTCTCCATAGCTCAAACTTTATAAAGAATGAATATTTGTAGTAAAATGAAAATCAAGAGGAACTAGTATGAATAACTGGAGAGTTTGAATGAAAATATCATATATTTCGACGGAAGCGAGCAAACGAAATTATGTGACTTCAAAATGTATGAAATAGTTTCTCGGTCAACAATCCGCAATGTGCGTAGTTCCAAGATGGACAATACGAATGAAATTTAATAGACATAATTCATACTAACATAAAGGACAATGTTTTGAAAAAAAAATGGAAGGAAGGACAAAATAAAATGAAATTGAATTTTACTTAAAGATTTTACTTACTTAAAACTGTTTTTTCTTTTTTTCTGCAACCTTTAGATGTTTTAAGTGTTTTTTTTTCGTTGCATTGCTTCTGATGTAGCTAAAGCTACCACTGGCGATAGGTTAGGTTTTACTGGTGATAGGTCTCTCATATGTGAGAGATCATCTGGGTAGGTACCACCGCAATGTCTATTTCTCCCGTGAAACAGCAGTGTAAATGCACTGTTGTGTTATGGATTGAAGGACATTGTAACCAGAGTAACTATTGGACATATTGAGACTTAACATCTTATGTCTCAGGATGGCGAGCGCAGTGGAATTATGCTACTCTTTATGAGCTGCCGTATCGCTTACCATCAGGTGAACGGCTAGCTCGTCTCACCATTCATTGAAATAAAAAAAACTGGCTTTGTTTTCAGTTTTAGTCTGGAAAACCCTTTAGAATGTGATGGGATTTTTGTTCATTCATTGATACCTACAAATCTTAGGAACCACTTCGGAACCACTGGTTGGAATTGAATATAAATGCGGTCGATACATAATTGGCTGAAGTATGCTAAAGGTTTTTTGACCCTGGAATAACCTTTTCACGCGCGCAAGGCCACAAACAATACTAGTATTTAATAATATTTTATGTTAATAACAAATAACTATTAATTAAACGATTTTAACTATCTGAACAATGATACAGTAAAAAGAAAAACTCAGTGCAACCAATTATTCTTGTGAAAATTTCACGAGTAACAATAGACTGCTTAGTAATAATAAGGCAATAAAAATAAATATTGCGATCAGCAAGCATACTTTTTATTGCATTCGTACATAAAACTAGTTAGGAAAAATCATAACATAAATACCTAATTATTATACCACTGTTCCCACCAAACACAAAATAATTGCTGCCTCATTCGTAGATGGCTTCAAAACCTATATCATTATTTTTATTGAATTGTACTGAATGGCGAGACGATCATGCCGTTCGCCTGATGGAAAGTGATACGATCGCTCATAAACAATGGCAAAACCAAACAACACCTTGAATTATAAAGCAATACTTGACATTCCATTGCGCTTACCATCCTGAGAAATAAGATGTAAAGTCTCAATATGCCCAGTACTTACTATGGCTGCAATGTCCTTCTATCCAAAACACAACAGTGCATTTAAAATGCTGTGCGGCGGGAGAAATAGACATGGTGGTGGTTGTGTTTTGTCTTCTTCGTTCAAACTGAATTCTGAGCTCGGTCGAAAGAGACAAAACATTCGATACTTAAAATTAGTTTTAAAACTGTTTATGAATAAGACCGTTGGTTATTAGACATAAATGACTACATTTTTATTTTACTATCTACCAGCGCGATCAATTGACAAATAAATTTAAAATTAGTTATTTTACAAAAAAAATAACAATAGGTTTTTAATAAACATAAATTAACTGTGATTCCCTATCATCATCAGTCGAACCTGTCTTTCTCTCTCTTTCTTTCTTCAGCCACAGAAAGTCCACTGCTGAACGTAGGCCTCCTCCAATGATCTAATATTCGCCACTTAGGAAGAAATACGTCATGAAGAAACCGGCATACCATAGAGATCTTAACAAGATTTTTTATATTTGGCTAGCGTAGATGGCGCACGCTCTCGCGATGTAGCCACAATTATACAGAAGTTGCGTGCTCAGGAGTGGGCGATTTTTTTTATAACATAGCACCAGCATACTTGCATACATGTCACCTGATAGTAAGTAATAATTGCTGCCAATGACTATCCACAACGTTTCAATCATATATGTGTTGATGGACCATCAAATCGGCAGGGGAGCAGAAAGAAAAAGATTGGGATGTGGAATACCCCAATACAAGGGGTATTGGAATATTGGGCAGGTGGCAATCTCACTCACCGATCGAAACGCGTCAGCAAAGCTATCGCTTCACGTCGATTTTCTGTCAGGCAGTGGTATCGCCCGGACGATAATTCATTCTGACTCAAGAGTCTTGATTGCCAACAGCGTGGCTCTGTCACTTTGGAAAGCATTAAGAGCTCATATAGTGTAGTACAATTGGAGATATCATTTCTCCATAAGAGTACTTCAAAAAGTGGAAAAACACAGTAAATACTCCAATTCCGTTTCTAAACGAAATAATAATCCGTTTCTAAATTCACGTATATAGGATTCCAGCGTTCCCGCAGCGAGTGTGGATTAATTTCTTACATATTTGCATTGCTAAATGTATTCGCGTTCCAGAGATCTCGGTGTCACATGCAAATTGGATAGGCGAATTGTTAGTTTTCGCTACGACGGATTTCGTACGTGTCTAAATGATTTTCATTTCGTCACTCGAAATTGAATTTCGTGTTTTCTCGTTTTTGTTTACTTAATCTAATTAGTAAATGCAAATTAAGATTGTGCTATCATAAAGTAATGTGTAATTTATTTATTCGGTAGTTAAATAAAGGTGAGTATAAAATAGTTTATTACTTAATTACCCTATGTTTTTGTAATTAAACTATCTCCTTTTGTTTTTAATTATAATGTAAAATCACGTGAGTGAATTTGTCTACGCTTTTTAATTTATTTTTTGCTAATAAGCATGGGATCGCACACTTGTATAATTATTATTTGTATAGTGTATACTCACTCGAAGTTGTAGACGAATATGTCTATTTAGGACAAGTGGTCCGGTTAGGCAGGTCCAACTTCGAGAGAGAGGTCAATCGTCGTATCCAACTCGGTTGGGCAGCGTTCGGGAAACTTCGCGTCGTCTTCTCGTCCAAAATACCTCAGTGCCTAAAATCGAAAGTCTTCGATAGTTGTGTGTTACCAGTGATGACATACGGCACCGAGACGTGGCCTCTCACTGTGGGCCTCATTAAAAGGCTCAAAGTCACTCAACGAGCCATGGAGCGGGCTATGCTCGGAGTTTCCCTACGAGATCGAATCAGAAATGAGGAGATCCGTAGGAGAACCAAGGTTACCGACATAGCCCATAACGTAGAACCGATGGCCGTTGGGGCCGAAAGGTTCTCGAGTGGAGGCCACGTACAGGCAAGCGAAGTGTCGGACGCCCGCCTACAAGGTGGACGGACGATCTGACTAAGGTCGCAGGAAGTCGCTGGATGCAGGCCGCTTCCAACAGGTCATTGTGGAGATCATTGGGGGAGGCCTATGTTCAGCAGTGGACTTCCTGTGGCTGATATGATGATGATGATGATGATAGTGTATACTTTGAATAAGCAAATAATCACCATTATCATAAAAACGTCGAACCATCGTAAGTGTGAGTTCAACGATTGTGATCAAATAATTATTAAATTAGAAAATCGCAAAATATATATTACATGTGATAGGAGACTGTCCCGCCCTCACACCCATCACTGTAACTCCTGTGAGCCAGGATCAACAGTGGCACGCAAAGTAATGACACCGAGCATTGAAGCTCGGCGAGTCTCCGGGAATGTCTAACTTGTCTTTAACCCGCAACGAAATTAATCAGAAAGTTAAATTAATAGGAGGAGTTGGAAATAAATTATTGTCCACTTCCCTCCGTGCAAAGCGGGTGACAAAACATTGAACTGAAGAGGTAAATAACCTCGCAAAAAGACTTTCACAGCCGGAGAAGCCAGCTGTGAAGCACCACGGATCAAATTATTATTACATTTAAATGGGACCTATTATGTGAACTGTTATGCTTCATTCCAGTAATAGGTATGGCAAAAACGCCGGAAAGCACGGAAGTTCTTTCTAGTCTCTACAAGGTCCATGTAGTATACAACTCCAGATGATATTTGCATACTATCTAGCATGGTTTTACGCTCATTATGCCAAAGACTACACTCCCAAAGTATATGATGCGCGGACTGCTCATACTCGCAATTAGGTGTTGAACATGGACACGCAGGCGACGCAACAAGCTTAAAAGAGTATAGTTTAGACTTAAAGTTACCGTGGCCCGTGAGAAATTGTGATACGCAATAATCGACATCTAGCCATGTCTTTGTTAAACGATCACGTACGCAAGGAAAAAATTGGTATAGATGCCGGCCCTTCAAAGATACCTCCCATCTATTTTGCCATTCATCTAATAGTTCGCTATATACCACTGAATCCGGTTTAAATAATCTGTCAACTTTTAAAAGTTCACGTGCGGTGAAAAAACTTTTATCCATATTCTCTCTATTAGAGTAATACATCGCGGCGCGACGTTGCACCTCCAGGTCGACTGGAAGTACACCCGCTAGGACAGGCAAAGCTTCGGTACTAACAGTTCTATATGCCTTACAGTGATAGCCTTCTTTTTGAAAGAACCCAACTACTACTTACATTACAGTGGGTTTAATGTGTGTCTTTACTTTAATGTGTATAATCATTATTCCCAGCAACAAAAAGTCCCTCGCTGATCATGGCCTCGGTCACATTTTTGACAAATTTTCAAGGAATACAAGAAATATATCGTATTTTTAACTGATTTCAAAAATGGAGGATATTCTCAATTCTCAACTCAACTCAATTCTCAAGAGGATAAAAAAAATAGTATAATAGATCGACTGTATTTTACTTTATTTTGTTTTTGAGATTGAATGTAAAAGAAGATAAACAAAGTGACAAGTACCAAAGCTGTTTAAGGCTCAGTTGCACAAACTAACTTTGCCAATAACTTTGACCTTGAAACTGTCAATCCCATACATTCGCAAGGTCAAATACGTCGCTAATGTATGGCGATGACATTTTCAAAGGTAAGGGTATTGGCAAAGTTAGTTTATGCAACTGAGCCTAAATCTTATTCTTGAATACCTTTGTCTTATTCTTAAATTAAACACAAAGAACACCGTCAACTTTTATTACGTACTTCAGTGTAACCTTCGCAAAGTACGTGCGTAGTAGAAAGCACGTAAGTATAAAAAGCTGTGCCTACCCACGTTTTTCCTTTACTACATAACTCGCTAGACTTGGCTTACTAATAAAACACACTTTCACCTGGCTGTAAAAATAAAATGAATAAAAATTATGAAGGTTTTTCACATGAGTATTTTTGTACTGTAAACACTACGCCTCTATATACAGCGTGATATTGACATCTGGTATTTAATTTAAACCACATGCTCCTAACCATCAAATGTAACATTGTACCATGTTTGAACTAAAACTGCCTGATAGTTTTGTCAAAAATCGCGGTTTTTGGTTTCAAGGCTATTGATCAGCCCCTATAGATACCGAGTCTCTTACAGCTCAGATAAGTTTCCGAACTGAACTGAAGTTCAGCTAAGCGGTAAAAAAACTCGTATCTATATGGAATGCCCAAAAATAGTAAAAACTAAAATTACAATTTCCCACAAAAAAAATCTCCTATATTTTTCAAATCATGTAAAATGTCACCTGGGGTGATGAGAAACATGTGGGTTAAAATAAGTACAATATGTCAATATCATCCTGTATAAACCATAATATTAGCAGCTTGACAGAGCATCGACATCCGTGGGGTATCCTCACTGATTGATCCTAGCAAATAATTTTCGCTCCATTCATTTTCTTCTATATATCATATCTCCTCTTGTATACTCTTCCTATCAGGGTACACTAGGCCTAACCCTGAGTTAAGGTTTGTTCCCAAGGACAAATAAATAAACAAATAAATAAAACGTTGTTTAAATTCTTGACGGACAAATAATCAGAGAAAACAATCAGTTATAACTATAAACAACTAATTAGACTAGTGATGCGACCGCATTCAAAATATCTGTAAACGTCTTTTTATATTGAATGCCTTCATCGCGGCAATGCATATTTACTAGATACACTAACACCATCTTAAACGTTAAAATGAATAAATAAATATACCCAACAGTCACATACACACGCCGGCACAATTAGAGGAACACGCACAAAAATTAGTTTTTTTTAAATTTTGTTTGCTGTTCGTTTAAATGGTCTTTGTATTTATATTTCAGCACCTTTAAAAAATTAAATGTTGCAAAAAGATTTTTGGATATTTAGAGTTTTATCGTTAATTATACGCTCTCAAGTGTTTTTAAGATTTTTTCACTTTCAAGTGGTTTTACAAAATTTTGTTTAATTTAATTTTATGTGACTTAAGATATTTTTATTGTTATTGTTTTTAGAGTACCTGTCTTGTAGGATATAAAATGAGTGGCTTACCTTCCACTGAAGTTACCAGAGCGGTAACAATGATTGAAAATGGTCAAGGGTAGGATTCAGTAAGTCGCGCATTGGGTGTGTCGGCATCTGTCGTCTTTCTCAACGTTAAACGTTAGAGGCACATAGGCTCTTATGTGCGGATGCCAGGATAAGGCAGAAAACGGTGGACCAGTACCCAGGATGGTCATTTTATACGGCTGAAAACTTTGAGAAATCATCGTCAAACGGCTATTCAGACCCGAAACATGTCACAAGAAGTCCGTGATGTTAATATCAGTGAGCGTACAGTGAGAACACGTTTAAATGCAGTTGGACTGAAGTCTTACGTTCCGTCAAAAGCTCTAAAACTCGAGGTGGTACATAAAGTAGCCAGATAAGCTTTTGCTCATCAACACCGCGACTGGACAAATGAGTGGAGCCGAGTTTTGTTTAATGATGAAAACAGTTTTGTTGTGAATTGCATAGAAGGAAGGGAGAGGATCTGGAGGTATCGAGGAGAACGCTAATCGAGGAAATTTTACTGAAAGAGGTGTGTTATGGCGGAGGGTCAATTTTGGTATGGGGCGGTATATGTTTGGAATCACGCGCGGAGTTAATACTTATAGAAAATGGGTCTTTAGCTGCACAAAGATACGTCGCAGAGATCTTAGAGTCCCATGTATTGTCATTTGCACCATCCATAGGCGAATATTTTTTATTTATGCATGATAATGCGCGGCCCCACACAGCGCAAATGGTTCGCGACTACTTAAATCAGGCCCAAATCGCGCAAATGGATTGTCCAGCAAGATCACCAGACATGAATCTCATAGAGAAGAGAATTTATCGGAAGAAAGATAAATGGAAGAAACCAAGCCCCTAAGATCGTCCAAGGATTAAAATTCATGTTAGTGCAAGAGTGGGAGAATTTGTCGCAAAAAATGATTGTGGACGTCATTAAAAGCATGAAGGGTCATATCCAGACTCTTATCAGAGCCCATGGTAGCAATACGCATTATTAATTTTCTTAAATTATTTCTGTAAGTTTTTAAAATACACGATTACATTTGACAATACAGAAATTTCATTTTACTGTATTTCCGTTTAATTGCATTTGCGTCATTAATTAAAGTATTTTTTACTCAATTATAGTAATTTATTATAAATTTTGCCTCATTTTAAATATTGAAAAATAAAAACATTCAGTTATTATAATATTTTCTAAGAAATTCAATATTTAACGCGTGTTCCTCTAATTCTGCCGGCGTGTGTAGTTATGACCCCACTAAGATAAGATCCTACCACATACTAAGATCAAGTCTTGTGTCGTGGGTATGGTGGTAGAGATTTTCAGTTTCACACTGGACTCCAAAAAGTCAGAGGTGTGCCCTGAGATTTCAGTCAACAGCGTCGCAGTTTTACTGCGGTATAATTATAACATTATGGATGGGCATTAATTGATATTGGAGTTGCACATTATCTGCTCGGAGACAGGCAGTTGTGACCGAAATAACGATAGGCTCACCCCTATAACATCATTGTATGGAACAAACAAGGCGAAACCTGGGTATGCTGATAACACCTCTGCCTACCCCTTCTGGGAAAAAGCATGAGTTATCTGTGTGTATATTTTTATTGCAAATACTAAATAGAAAGAAAAAAAAAGCAGATATAATACAATTACATAATAAAGAAAGCACAGATATCGTTCTTATCATTTAATGTTAACAGACAACTTTGTAATAGATGGATAGGAACAGGAAAAGAAGAGACGGCAGTCTAAAGTATAAAGAGTAGAGTCTCCAATTATACTTTACTTTATTCTCAACGTTATTAAAATTTCATAATAATTTAAAGTCGTAGTGGAACATTTATTTTTCACAAAATACATATGAAGCAACGCAAAAAACTCAATTATTTTTTAATAATAAATTCATATAACAAATGTGAAAGAATATTTTAATACATTTCACGTTCTGCGAAATTCAAATTAGTAATTATTCAGTTTTATCTTTTTATGGTGGGAAACATAATACAATATTGGGTTTAAATTAATAAATTTCTAATCAATATCCATAAAGCTATTGTTCCAGGTTTATTGCAAAAATTAACTTATTTATTATTTGAATGGTAATGCCTAAACATAAAAGCCATAAAGTGGGACTTCGGTAATAACACACATAACACCTCACAACTTATGTTGTTGGATGATGAAGTCCGATACTTTCTCTCCGATCATAACGACCGTACCGTAAGGATTGCCACTGATCGCAGCTGGCATGACGCTAGCATCTGCCACACGTAGATTTTGCACCCCACGAACTCGTAAATTGCTGTCTAACACAGAACCTATAGCACAAGAACTTGAGAAATGGCTCAAACCAGTCACCATACAAGAAGCATAGCATTTCCAGTACTCTATACCGTCTGGTACCAGATCACCACATTTCAACGTATTTGGAATTAAAATATTTGCATCGACGTCTTTGTAATAAGTCGTGTTCATGACATGTGCAAAATGTGCAAGGTAGCGAGCTAAATTTTCCAAATCCTCTGAATTTTCGAAATACCCAGGATAAACTAGCGGTGCATCGGCCGGGTTAGCGCTACGCAATAATACTTTCCCTCTTGATTTTGGATTGACTATAATTACTTGGTTGAATGCCTGCCGTCTTCCCACACCTGAATCAAAAATGGCATCGCAAACTTCAAAACTATATAATAAAGCCATTGAGCAAAATGCGCGAACCACGTTACTTTCGGTCACAAATGTTAATGTTTGATAGTCACGATTCTCTTTTGATTTGTCTACAGCCACAAAACCTCCAAATGCTGCTGAAGGATATGAATGAGGATTTATCGGTGACGCGTCTAACTTTTCCATATTGTGTACAACCGATGCACTCACGTGATCTTGTAAGTTACTTCCAACTGGAAGGTCGGATATAACATTTATTCCTAGATCTTTTAAATGTTCCTTGGGGCCAATTCCTGACAGCATCAGTAGTTTAGGAGAATTCATAGCTCCAGCTGATACAATTATCTCTTTTTTAGATTTCAATGTGAGTTTTTTTCCTTCTTGTGTCACTGCTTCTATTCCGATAGCATTTTTATTTTCGTCAAATAGTATCTTATTGACAACAGTGTTTTTTAACACTTTTAAATTCTTTCGGGTTTTTATAGGAGTTAAATATGACGTGGCGGAGCTTTCACGCTCACCATTTATCAAAGTAAGTTTTAACCTATAGTATGTGTTAACTCCACCGTTTTCTTCATTCTCTATTTCGTTTCCAAGTTCAGTGTAGGATTTGAGGAAATCATTCGTACCTCCGACCAATCTTATGTATTGCAAGTAATCTTTTGTTTCATTCGTTAACATTAAGTTATAACGATCTACAAGTTTGGCACTTTTTTCATAATAAGGGACAACGTTTTCCCATTTCCAAGTTGGATCGTCGACTACTTCTGCCCACGAGTTGAAATCTTTGGGTGTTCCACGCTCATATATCATGTAGTTAAGACTACTAGTGCCACCCAGCATTTTTCCTGTAGCCATTTCATAATAAGGGTTCTGATGACACTGTCCGAAATATTTGTCCGGTTCTCCGTGATAGTTCCACTCATGAATGGACTTTTTTAAAAGATAAATTGGCCCAGGTAACTGAAAAGAAAGATTGATTTATATTTTAATGTGTACATACAAAAAATACTCACTGGTGGTAGGTCTTTCATATGTGAGAGGCCGCCTGGGTGAGTACCACCGCATTGTATATTTCTCCAGTCAAACACCAGCTTAGAGGCACTGTTGTGTTTCGGATTGAAGGACATTGTAGCTAGAGAAACTACTAGACATAATAAGATTTAACAACTTATGTCTCAGGATGGCAAGCGCAGTGGAATGCCAAGCATTGCTTTGTGATTCGAGGTGTTGTTTGGTTCTGCTACTGTTTATGAGCTGTCGTATCGCTTACCATCAGATGAACGGCATGCTCGTCTCGGCATTCATTGGAATAAAAAGAAACTTATAAGTAAATTAGTTGAGAAGCACTGACATCAGATTCAAGCGGTGCGTCTCCACCGGCTTCGACTAGAAGTACATTGATGGCTGGATTGCTGCTAAGTCTATTGGCGACGACACTGCCAGCCGTGCCCGCGCCCACCACGATGAAGTCAAAAGTAGCGCCATCTGCAAACAGGTTCATTATATTTTACACTTTTGAAAACAAGTAAAATCATGTTGGTGTAGATCGACTACGGTCTTTTGCCGTAAAAATGCGTCGTTGTCATGCTTTTGTCAAAATATTAGAAATAGTTTTTTATTCAATTCACTGTTTGAGATGCATTTTCTTAATATAAACAACAAGCATTTATTCTCGTAATTTAACAGTATTAACATGTCCAACATAATAAAATGTGAAAAGAGAAAAACACGCACTCTTGATTCGCACGCCAAAAGACCGTATACGATCTATGGCAGGTGATATTATGAATGACATAATGAGAGTTACATTTATCTGATTTTAGCAATAATAATAGTAGTAACATATCAGGCATATATTAATTCCACTCTCGCTAATAGTATAGTATGAATTGAAATTTTGAACTAGTGATTACGCACACAAACTAAAGTTATGCACATTATCGGGTTGTAAACTCAGCAATCAGGGAAATTAGGTCTGGCAAACGAGCAAACAGATCGCCTGATCACTGCCGCCTATGAACATACACAACCCTTGGATCATAGATATTATGGTGTCTCAAACTTATGATTTGTAATGATAAATTTCAAAACTACGATATGGGAGAAAAATACCTAAATTATTAGTTATAGTGTGTACCTTATATTCATTATAATATCAATGTAATTTTAATTTGTAGGTGTAAAATATAATAAATGAAATTTGAATTATTTATATGTATTTGTACGACTTTAAGGCCAAACATGAAGCTCTAATATATTATTCAACAATTTAATATCTAATGTCCTTACTAAACAAAAAAAATTAAAGTGCTAAATCCATCGATATCAATGTTACACTAGATAAGACGTTCTTTGTAACAAACGTGTCCCACCCAAGTGCGGTGCATGCACCGCACACGAATCAGTCTTTGTACTGTACTCTTTGAATCAGTCTGCCGCGTGACAGCTACGCAGCAGTACGCTTCTTCGTATAAACTTTTATGTAATTTATTTTGATGTTTCCCCGTCAAACCGACAGCAAAATTTTCTGAAGTACAATATAATTAAAGAATACAACGTAAGTGATATAATATTGTAGAATAATGCCGATGATACAGATCTTTTATTTATTATTGCATTAAACATATTTTAGAGCTCGTTAAAATACAAGGTAAGCTCATTAATCGTATGTCTTTTTCCGCGCATAAAAATTGCCCGTTGAGTGAGAGAGACGAACTATATTAGATATAGATTATTCAAGGGACATTTATTTCAGTCGACCAAATAGGCATAAACTATTCGAATACATTACAAATACAAATATATAGGAAGAATGTAGTTGCAAATTGATTTCAGTATTTTATTTTAATTATATGTTGTTAATTAATAACACGAAATATTATGTGTGTTGTATGTATGGTTTGAAACAGTGGATAGTATTTAGACCCCATTTCTTAATATGAATTACTTAATGGACTATTCAAACCCATTGATTGGTATTGATGAATAATATCTATTTTTTATTTATTTTAAACACTTTGTACACATATGTAGTACAGGCGGACTTAATGCCCAAGGGCATTCTCTACCAGCCAACCTTAAGGTAGTGCAGAGAGACGGAAGCAGGTGCTTATTAATAAAATTAACAATAAGCGAAAAGAGAAAATATATAAAATATAAATAATAATATTTAAACGGATATATAAAAATTTTAATTATATATATATATATTGACTGCCTCGGTGGCGTAGTTGTACTAAGGTACGGTTACAAAGCTGAGGTCACGGGTTCGAGTCCCGGGTTGGGCAAAGTGATATTGGATTTTTCTATTCATTATCAGCCCAGAGTCAGGAATTTGTACCCGATATGGCGATAGGCTCGCCACCTATCACATCGCGGGACGGAACATACAAGGCGAAATGTGGGTGTCCTGGCACCTCTGCCTACCCCTTCTGGGAAAAAGGCGTGAGTTTATGTATGTATGTATATATATTTACTAATATAATTTTATATATAAATAAAATATATACATAAAACACTAAATAAATAAACAACTTAATAAATAAATACCTATACCTATTAGTGGGGAGAATCTGCTACTTCTGCGAGGAGTAATAGCCGAACCTTTAGCTTGAATGCCATCCGTGTTGTGCACGACCTGATTTCAAGTGGGAGTGCGTTCCAGAGAAGAATGGATTGGATAGCAAAGGAAGAATGAAGAAAGTCAGAAGTATGGGGAGGACATTTTAGAAGGAGATTGCTAGACGAGCGAAGACTTCTAGAATGAGTATCACTCAGGTAAACGAAGTCAGGAGACAGATAAGAAGGAGGGGAAGGAGACTTAAGAATGGAAAAAAGGGTAGTGAGGGCACGCAAAGAACGGCGCTGGCGGATGGGAAGCCATTTTAACTGCGAACGGTAGGAAGAGATATGGTCAAACTTACGAAGATTAAAAACAAATCGAATGCAGTTATTTAGAAGACGGTCGAGTTTGTTGAGTAAATCTGCATTCAGATCAAAATAGCACACATCACCATAGTCGATAACCGGAAGCATTAAGGTTTGCATAACATAGCCTTGGTTTTGAACGGTAGGTAGGTACGGTAATATCATATAAAATAGTTTCATATTCTTACGCGTCGGCTACGAAAAAAGGAGATCTCTATAATATTGTTCCAGAATTATTGGAACGGATATAAGTGGCTACCATCAGAACAACAAATACAGGTATTTTATTGATGGTACACTGATTGACTGATTGTCAGACTTGTACACTTTTAAGAGTATTTAATTTCATTAAGATCATTTCCATGAATTATTCATGTAAATAAAAAAAAATACAAAATATATTATTGCTATGACGGTATTGATACTTAGGCAGTAGCTTGTATTTTGACATGAACTGTCCTTTCTGTCTAATCATCTTTGATCATAATTTGTAATATTCAAGTAAGCGTACTAAATGTCGCTACTGAGCTTTTGACAAATACAGGACAAATAGTTTCTACGACGCGCCTCGTCTATCGGTAGAATATAAGTCAATAGCCGCGTACTGACTGACCGAGCAGCCTCGCGAGGCCTGCCGCGCGAAGCAAATGCTCGGCTAGTCGGGACGTGCCTCGCCCGAGGCAAACGCACACGCCGCGCCGCCTCGCCCGAGCGTGCCGCGGCCCGAGCCGAGCGTTGTCGGTTTTTTGTCCATGCTCAAAGGCGCCTCGGTACGTTTGCCGCGCTCAATCAAGACGGTTGTGTTTCGCCTCGCTTGTTCGTCGCAGGTTAGCGCCATGGATAAAGAACAGTGTCTTAAATTAATACAACTATACGGTGAATATAGAAGACTTTGGGATGCGCAATGTCCCGATTATACTAATAGAGGATTAAGAGAAGATGCATGTAGAATAAGTTAGAAAATGAACATTCCAATAGCTGACTTGAAGAAAAAAAACTAATCTGTTTTGGTATAATAGTTTCATCCAAAAACGTTTAGGTTTGCGTTTTCTATACTTTACAAGCCGTAAAATTATTTGAATGGCAGTGGTGGCGGTAGCTTTCCGAACGTACTGCTTCAAAACTTCTCTTGAGCAAAACTGGCTCGGCCATGCGGCGCGAAGCTGCCTCGATCCAAAATATGTACACATCGAGGCTGCCTCACGAGGCAACCGTCCCGCAGCAAACGTCTGAGGCTGCCGCGCGAGGCTGCGCGGCTAGTCAGTACGCGGCTATTGGCTAAATCATTATTACTCAAATAATTCTCTTACCATTTACTAAAGCGCTAGGTGGGTAGAGATACGCCGTGAGCTGGAGAGCAGTCAGCATCTGCAGAGCCTTCTGCATCTGCCCCATGAAGGCTACTACTTCAGCTGTACCCATTGTGTTCTGCTGGAATATAATTTAATAAACAATGAGTTATCTTGTAATTAGACATTTTTAAAAATACATTTGCACCGAAATTTATATCAGCCCATATACGTCCCACTGCAGGGCACGGGCCTCCTCTACAATCGAGAGTACGATTGAGAATGGTTAGACCATACATTCCACATTTGTACCAACTGTAGTTTTTGATAATTTTAAATGTATAAACGAATTCTAATTGGTCATTTAAGTAAACAATTTTAAACACTTTAATAGCTAGAGGTTTCATTAATAAATAAATAAAATAAATAAAATGGAGATGCAAACAACGATTTATTTGAAGGGATCTGTATCCAACGACAACTTTAAAACTTATAAACATATTTTTGCATTAAATGGCGAGCATACCATTCACCTGATGCGATGTAAGTGATACGACTGCTCATGGACAGTAGCAAAACCAAACAACACCACGAATTACAAAGCAGTGCTTGGCATTCCACTGCGCTCGCCATCTTGACACATAAGATGCTAAGTCTCATTATATCCAATAGTTACCCGGTAATTTACTCTCATTCACTAAATAACCTTTTATTTATTTCAAAATAGTACTTACAATATACTTCGTGGAGTGTTTAAGTTCGTGAATTATTTTGTTGTTCTCCTATTATAAAATAAAATTAATTAAGTTAATATATGTACATGTGTTCAGTTGATCAGCGACTAACGTAATATTAACATAAGGTAAAATCTTATTTATATTTATTCACATCAATTGTATGTTAAGTGAAAAAAAAAATCTGGCCTCAGAAGAAATAAACATCTCAATCTCATCAACAATCAAGTATTATGGAGTCCATTCAGTTTTATGGTTGTCAATAGCTATTGTGGTATGTAGTGCGTCTATCAGTATGGTCAAATTTCCGACTTTTTATCGTATAGGATATATTATGTAGATGAGGCCCACGTGTAATCCTTTCCTAACTTAATCTCAATACTCAAATTAAAAAAAAACAATTATTATAAAATAAAATACAAATAAATAAATACACCCAACAGTCTTATACATAATTCTGACGCTACATTAAGATCAATTAAGTCTTGTCTTTATCAGAAACTATCAAAGACTTTGCGGTCTCACAAACACCCACCAACACAATTGTTTGTGGACCACACAAACATTTGGGTCGATGCGGTGATCGAACCCGCGAACTTTTGCTTCACAGTCGGCTAACCAACTACGCCACGGAGACATTCATTATGCTCGAAATGTTTGCAGTTTGACTGAAGTTTCTAATTAATTTTGAATTATTTTATCAGAACATCAATCTAATCTACTGGTGGTAGGTCTCTCATATGTGAGAGGCCATCTGGGTAGGTACCACCGCAATGTCTATTTCTCCCGTGAAATAACACCGCGTAAATGCACTGTTGTGTTTCGGATTGAAGGACATTGTAGCCAGAGTAACTACTGGACATATTGAGACTTAACATCTTATGTCTCAGGATGACGAGCGCAGTGGAATGTTACTACTGTTTATGAGCGGTCGTATCGCTTACCATCAGGCGAACGGCTTGCTCGTCTCGTCATTGATTGCAATAAAAAAATAAATAAAAAAAAACGTGAAATAAAACCTCTACAAAGTTATAAGTTTTTATTAACTTTTTTGTTTCTCTTTGTGTTTCCAAAATAGTTTTCCTACTAAAAACGCGCAACCCTAGTAATTATTAACTTTTTTAGAAGTAATCGTTATGAGATCTTGTTTTAATGCTTAAATTAAACCATTGTTTCTGTTACGTCAATCTGGACATGTAATTATTTAGACAATATTAATTATAATTATTACTAATTAGGAATTGTTATTCTTTTATGACCCATAAAATTAAAAACGTAAACAAGATTTACATACGTATAATATAAACTCACGCGTTTTATTTTTCAGAAGGGGTAAGCAGAGATGATGCCATACACCCAAGTCGCGCCTTGCACAAATTTCTGAATCCGGGCTGATAATGAATAGAAAAATCCAATATCACTTCGCCCAACCCGGGATTCGAACCCGAGACCTCAGCTTTGTAACCGTACCGAAGTACAACTGCGCCACTGAGGCAATAAAGTAAACAAAATGTGATGTTAACCAAAAGACTATTCAAATATGCCTTAGTTGATGCTTACGTATACATATTAAACTATACAATAAATAGGTACAATAATCACAATTACTTTCTTTTTAAAGTTCAGGAGAGAAAAAGTCACTTTCACATCAGTGACATCGTGAAAATGAAAATAATTTATTGAATCCATAAAATATAAACATAATTTAGATTCAGTCATTTTTTATTCAACCATCCGGTTCAGAAAGCGGTTTTCACTAGAAAAAACGGGCAAGAAATTCCAGCTTTGCTCTTTTTGAAACTGCTTTATAATACAGTGATTATTATTTTCGTATGTTACAAATTGGATTAAATCAGAGCACTTCCTTAATCTATTTGATTATAATAAGCAAACTTTTAATAATTGTTTTTGTGGAAATCAGTACAAATATAAATAATAATAATAAGCACACCCAATAGTCACATCCATAGTCGTGACCCCACATTAAGATCAATTAAGTCTTGTCGTGACGTGTCGTAGATATCATAACTACGAGAAACTTTCGCTCTCACAAACACCCAGACACAAATATTTGTGGGCCACACAGACATTTACGTCGGTGCAGGGATCGAACCCGCGACCTTTCGTTTCACAGTCGACGTCAGACTGCGTCACGGAGGCTGTCAAAAAGACAAATATGTGTGTTAATCCGGCTGAGTCGGAAGAAAAGTCGCCCAGAACGAAGAAGAATCAGTGAGACACACTGTCGCGTAATCCGCAGTAAGACGCCGGCGCATGTTACACAAAGTCATTGGCAGGGTTTATGCGTGATACCCAAGGTTGTGCTCCATATCGATGAATAATGTATTTAAATAGATTAAGAAAAATCAGAGTTTCACATTGTATTTTATACACATAGTCAGGTTGACAATCGAATATTCAGCACCCTCCTTTAATAAGCCCCTCATTTAGCCTTCCTTTTTGGTTATTTTAATTGGTTAGGAAAACTCGGTAAAACCAAAAACATTAAGTAGTTTACGTCACATACTATAATTATGAATTTGAGAATTGATTGAAAACAATTTACTGCCTCGGTGGCGTAGTTGTACTATGGTATGGGGCCCTACTATATAAATCCGAAACGAAGTTCGAAACTTCGGACGATCGAAGTTTATATACGATACGAATGTATCTACTTTGTAAAAGTTCGAATTTGTATAACGTACAACGTAACCATAAGTTTATGGTTACGACCATAAGTAAATAACGACCATAAGTATATGTAGGTGCATTCGTATCGTATATAAACTTCGATCATCCGAAGTTTCGAACTTCGTTTCGTTGAATATAGTAGGGCCCATGGTTACAATGCTGAGGTCTTGAGCGCGAATCCCGAGTCGGGCAAATTGATATTGGATTTTTCTATTCATTATCAGCCTGGAGTCAGGAATTTATGCCCAATATGGCGATAGGCTCGCCCCCATCACATCGTGGGATGCAACATACAAGGCGAAATGTGAGTGTCCTGGCACCTCCGTCTACCCCTTCTGGGAAAAAGGCGTGAGTTTATGTATGTACCTTTGTATTAAAAAAATGATAATTTTTTCTTTACCTATTTCATGACTAGTTTTCTAAGAAAAGGTAGTCCTCAATATGGTTCATAATAGTTTTTATAGGTACCTAGTCCGAGCCTTATACTATTCTCAAATACATTATCGTATTTTTCATCAAGTTTACGAACTCCTTCCAAGTTAGTTACGCTTTTAACTAAGCTATTGCTCTCTTTTCTACTCAAATTAAATCGACTAAATATTATCTGGCTGTAGTGCCAAGTAGGGATATAAATTACTATATATAGTTTGAAGCGCACTAAATGCAGCTTAAATATGGCTTCAATTAGCAAAATTCACAGTAAGCTGCCAGCGTCCGGTAGCTGCCATTTCACTGATTAGCTATAGTTTTGTTTATGCGTGTAATGCCTGCGTTAATTATGAACAAATGACACAGTAACGACTTAAGATAGTAGCACAACTCATATGCGCAAATTGTGCAATAATTTGTTCAGAATTGTCACATAATTGTTTCAAGAGCTTAAAAGGCTGTCAAATGAAATAAATTGTATGCGCCAGAATTAATTTAATATGTTATGTTGAATTACAATTGTTGTAAATCAAAGATGACTTGACACGCACTAATTTATTTTTAAAAATAACTACTCTACATAGGTTGACTATAATATACAACATCTTACCCTTTTAAAGAAACAAACACAAACAATAAAATTAAATGAAGAACTAAATTAAAAACATATTAATTAAACACACAAATTAACAATAACTTAATTAAACTAAACATAGACACAGACTATTACAAATTAAACTCAACATAGACACATACTTTGACACATACTTTTACAATCTCTTCACCAATCTATTTATTTTTTCTTTTGCCCGCCTTGCAGCTGCCCTTTCTATACGACTAGAGGTATGTGCAGACATATTTTCAAATGAATCATAATATTCACCATCATCATTACTACTCTCACCCTTATCCTCTCGCCGAAATTCAGAAGTCTCGGAGGTTGATGCATTTTTTGATCCTACTAACTTAATTAAATGTTTCCTATTCCTTCGCTTCGTTTTCCCATAAGCATCTTTAACAAAATATGAACGAGGATACTCAGAACGTCCTACTACACTCGCCCTATATCTCTGTGTATTATCGTTAACAATAACTTTATCACCTAATTGTATACTTGGCAATATGCGAGATCTTTTGTCATAATGAGATTTTGTTACAGACTGTTTGCGTAACATGTTCTTATAATCCTCTGTATTATCTCTTCCAGGAACTAACTTCTCAATATGCACTGGCAATCGCGTATTTAATCTCCTACCCATAAGTAATTCTGCCGGACTTGCAATTCCATCTCTCGGGGCAGTTCTATAATTAAGTAAAGCCATGTAGAAGTCCGAATTATCACTAATTGTTTTCAATAATAACGATTTCACAGTGCGTACAGCCCTTTCACTACGGCCATTAGATTGCGGATAGTTAGGTGAGGACGTTATATGTTTAAATCCCCAATTAAGTACAAAATTATGAAATTCTTTGGAACTGAATGCCGGCCCATTATCCGTTACCAATTCTAGTGGAATTCCATAACGTGCAAACTGATCTTTCATTGCTAAAATTACACTCCTAGACGTAATATTACTCAAAGAACACACTTCAACAAAATTGGAAAAATAATCTACTAAAATTAGAAAATATTTATTTTTATACTCAAAAATATCTGATCCAATTTTCACCCAAGGTAATGGAGGAATCAAATGTGGTATTAGAGGCTCACGACATGGCATCGACAACTTTTCAGCACAAATAGTGCATCGACGTACCAACTGCTCAATGTCTCGAGACATACCCGGCCAGAACATAACTTCGCGTGCGCGACGTTTACATTTGTCAATTCCAAGGTGACCTTCATGCACACGTGCAACCATTTCCGAACGCAGATCCTTTGGAATAAATACTAAATTATCCTTAAATAATATTCCACTGGAATATTCAAAAGATCCCCGATAGCTCCAACAAGAACGAACCACATCATTAGCCATAAATTTATTCAGTGGCCAACCATCCTTAAGATACCTTATCAGCGTCTGACATTGTAAATCACTACGCGTGTGGTCCCTTACAAGATTTAGTTTTTGGTCACTAAATCTAACATTTTCCAAGAGAAAACAAGACTGATAATTCATTTCTTCAGATATGTCATTGTGCAGAAGATCAGGTAACGGAGCTCTCGATAAAGTATCAGCTACAAACATATACTTCCCGGGCTTATATACAACTTTAAATTTATACCCTTGCACACGGAGCATCATACGCTGCAATCGAGCAGGAACAGAGTCAAGAGATTTATCAAAAAGAGGCTCTAATGGCTTATGATCAGTTTCAACCAACACATCTTCTTTTCCAAAGATATATTGGTGAAATCGCTCCAAAGCAAACACAATTGCAAGCATTTCTTTTTCTATCTGCGCATATCTTTTCTGAGTTTCGGTCAAGGAACGAGATGCAAATTCAATAGGACGGCCACCTTGCAGTAGCACCGCTCCCACGGCATGAGCACTAGCATCCACCGACACTACAGCCGGCTCATCGACAGAAAACAGCGCAAGCACAGGTGCACTGCATAAATCATTTTTCAGTATCTGCACTGCTTTATCCTCACAAGGTCCCCAAACCCACTCACAATCTTTTTTTAAAAGATTTCGAAGAGGTAATACTTTCTCAGAATATCCAGAGATAAATTTACACAAATAATTAACCATCCCTAAGAATCTTTCCAAAGATGGCCTATCAGATGGATTTGGCATATTAAGCAAAGCTTTTAATTTATCATCATCAATTTTCATACCTTGCGAACTAAACTTATGACCCAAATAAGTTACCTCTTCTACACTAAAGTTGCACTTCTCTCGGTTAAATTTAATGCCAATCACCCTAGAACGCTCTAGCAACTTCCGTAACCGTTCATCATGCTCAGCCTTCGTAGCTCCCCAAACAATTATATCATCCACAAAAGAATCTACACCCTCTAGATCCTCTAATAGCTGTCGCACTTTAGCATGGAAAATTTCTGATGCTGAACTCAAGCCAAACGGCATACGCAAAAATTGATATCTCCCGAAAGGTGTGCCAAAAGTACATAAGTCTGCACTCCTATCATCTAATTCTATCATCCAAAACCCCGATCTAGCATCAAGTTTACTGAAGAAACGTGCTCCCTTTAGCTTACTAGCAATTTCTGTGAGAGTAGGCAACGGGTAATGTTGACGACGTATAGCTCGATTAAGTGGTCGCGGGTCAAGACAGATTCGAATACTGCTATCTTTTTTCGCAGCAATCACGATAGCATTCACCCACGATGTTGGGTGCGTAACTTTTCTAATTACTCCTAACCCTACCATTCGCTCCAATTCTACTTTTAATTGATCTCGCACACCTAAAGGAATTTTTCGCACGGGGCAAATGCAAGGCGTGGCATCAGTATCAATTGGAATCTTATATTGACCTGGCAGTTTTCCAAGACCTTTAAACAGATCACAATAATTATCAATGTTCAACGAAAATATTCGTACTACTAGGCCCATTTGTTCAAGGGCATCTTTGCCTAGTATGCTTTGACAATCGTTACAAGATATGATAAATTTCAATAAATATTCTTTGCCTTTATAAATACATTTTAAAATATAAGAACCCAAAACTGTTAAATAATTGCCACAAAACGATCTTGCTATAATTTTTTCAGGACAAATATCTTTGAGACTTAAACCCAATTTTAGAAATGTTTTTTTTGATATGACATTCAAATCAGATCCTGTATCCAACTTGAACAAATGCTTATATCTATTATCTGACAGTTCAATTGTCTCATACCATCTAACGTTGGACTGTCTATCACCAAAGATAGTAGAAACATGAAACACTTCGTTATCACTCTCCTCACATAACTCATTCACTCTATTCATATTTCGAGTTGGGCAAACTTTCATAAAATGACCAGTTACATTACATAAAAAACACTTTACATATCTAGCAATACATCGACTACCACCATCACAATTAACATAAGCACATGCAGCACATAGTCTACGTGGCAGTACATTTTGACTAGCCCCGCTGCTGGTAGCTAAAGGTATGCTCGCCATATCGCCTCGGGACGCACCACGCCATTGCCAGCGCCGGTTGCCAACGCCACCACGTGCTCCTCCACGATCTCGACAACCGCGATGCTGCCTCACTGCATCCACTTCCAAGTTTTTGGCTTTATTGGTTTTCATTGTTTCAATCTGACGACCATCGTCATTTGAAATCTCATTTGACTGACATATCCTTATTGCCTTCTCCAACGTGAGTTCGTCAGTACGCAATAATCGCTCGCGAACCGCACTATCAACAATTCCGCAAACGATGCGATCTCTAATCAAGCCATCTTCTAAATGTTCGAACTCACACCTTATACTTAAATTCTTTAATGCGGTCACATACTCGTCAATGCTTTCACCATTTTCCTGAACTCTCGTAAAGAACTTAAATCTACTGATTGTAGTGCTCGCTTGTGTGCTAAAATATGCATTGAATTTCTCCAATAACTTATCAATGTCATTTTGATCTTGTTCTTTTTCAAATTTAAAAGTTGTAAATATATCATATCCCTCAGCACCAATAAGATTTACTAATAAACTAGCTTGGACATCGCTAGGTTCCCGATGCACGCCAGACGCCCTCAAAAATATTTTAAACTGCCTCACCCAGCGACGCCAGGCATCAGCTCGATTCGCCGGGCCTCCTTCCAGGACCAGTTCCGATGGCGGCCGCGCATGTTCCATCTCGAATTATTATCGAATACAACAAGAAAATAAATTATTTTTATCCCACCGCTGTCACCATGTTGTAAATCAAAGATGACTTGACACGCACTAATTTATTTTTAAAAAATAACTACTCTACATAGGTTGACTATAATATACAACAACAATGATATATAAAGTAATTTGACTACGCCTGTCACTAAGTATTAATGTCCTAGAGGTCAAGGTCTTTATTTGCAACCAGAGATGTTCCAAATATAATTTTGTTATACTACGATCTAAATTTTTATCAAAATTTTTCAACCAAATTTAATAGTAGAAAATTAGATTAATTTCTCACAATCTTTATAAGGCGTCTTTATAAGTACTTCAGAGCTTGGTTAGAATATAGTGTGCCTTCTGTTGTACACTCTACTGTGGCAGTTATCCCGAGGCCGACATTATCGCATTAGCTCTGGCCGAATAAGCGTCCGCTATATCGTTGTCCAATTGCATCGTAATAAGGCTGAGTACAAACTATTTATTAATACGTTAAGGTACAAGACGCGCTATTTATCAAATATATGTGTATAAAATTGAATTTGTTATATATGTATCTCATTTCTAAAGGATCCTGAAGTGAAGTACATTTGATAATGCGCAATTTTCTTTTAATTTTACTCTCTTTTCCTCTTACTTCAACCACAGGAAGTCCACAACCGAAACTAGGCCTTCCTCAAGGATCTCCACTTCTTACTTTTACTAGTTATTTTTTGTTATTACAAAAGTACCGAACAATGCACACGAGCAAGAAAATAAATTATTTTATTTAATGTCCACCAATACAATGAATTTGTCGAAAGTACATCTATGGGCAAAAAATGTTGAATATTTTGCCTACTATAAGCAAATTGTATTCTCATGAAAGTGACTAGTCATTTTCTTTAAACCTAAAATAATATTAAATACAAATTCCAAAGATAATATTACTACTAGTGTATAAATTTCCAAATGTTTTGCTCATATTTCCTTGTTATAAAGCAAACAATAGTTTTTATATAGTGAAGGAAGCAAAAGCAATGCATTTTAACTGATAGGTTAGTAGCATTCGGAAGTACATTTCAGATTTTTATAAAGAGTTACAATTTTTTTACCTATGCTAATTAAGTTTTGCGTGTGGTGTTTGGTGTGCGTGGTGGCCTGTTGGTAAACGGACTAGACGCGGCTGCCAACATGTTCACGGTGGTCGCGGGTTCAAATCCCAGGGCACACCTCTGACTTTTCGGAGTCATGTGTGTATTGACAGTCAATCACTACGCACTTAAACGGTGAAGGAAAACATCGTGAGGAAACCTGCATACCATAGCGATTTATAAAATTTCTATGGTATGTAAGTTCGCCAACCCGCACTAGGCCAGCGTGGTGGACTATATGGCCTAACCACTCTCAATCGTACTTTCGATTGTAGAGTAGGCCCGTGCCCTGCAGTGGGACGTATATGGGCTGATACAATACAAAAAAATTAAGTTTTGGCCGTCCGCTCACAGAATGGACAAATATTGTCAATAAATAGCAATATTTATCGGAAACAGTGGTCTCAATCGATCGAACGCAAAATGAATTGGGCAATGCACATATTTAATTTGAAACGGCCGAAGTAAAACCATTAAGCAATTAGCAGCAAGCTTCGCCTGAATAACTGTATTCAATTTGTCAGAGCATTACTTATTAACAGTTTAAACTGACCAAGTAACTTGACAAACACTGTCGATTTTCTGATTCCTTTTCTTGTAATACAGAAAGAGCAATTTTGCTGAGGTCCTGTTAGATCATTTGACAATAAAGATATCACCGCCGCCAATGAACACAATACTGTATTTCTATGTTTAGAATATTAGGGATGATGCAGAGGTGAAAAAAAAGTAATGAAATAAAGGCTTTGCATGATCTAATTAACAATAAAGCAATCCCATCAAAACCATCCTGTAAAAATTCCAAGTCTCGCAGCTCAGTTTTTCTACCGTAAACGTGACTTGGCCAGCAGCATTATGTATAAATTTACGATACATTGTGTTTTCATGCGATGGCACTACTTTTTTTCCTTTTCGGTACCTCTTACTTCTAGAATATCAATAACGATTTTTCTTAAAGCCTCTGTCTTATGATTTTTTTCGTATTTTTGTAGGTATCAATTTATCAAAAAATAGCGAATTTTATTATTAGTTCTATCTTTCATGGTAATTGATAATTTCGAGCTATTTAGTCTATTTATTTGCAAGTTTTTCTGCGTCATATTTTTCTAGAGGAATGTTGTAGAGTTTCATGGGCTGAATACACCCTTTCCCTTTCTATACCCCCCTCCTGTTATGCCTCATATTTATAGATACCTATCTACAACTATTGTTCCATTATATACGGGTACAATGAATTATTAACTGCAAATGTAACTTTGTAATCCTAGACATTTATATGGGATTACAAAGTTATTCTAGCAGTTAGTGTATCTAAAAAATTGGGGAGTAGTTATGAAATGTTTAAGTTTTCCCTTGATTTAGACACTAAACACCAATTATATTCTAAATTTGAAGTTTCTATGTCTGCTAGAAGTGCCTTAGACTTTTGATGATCGGTCAGTCAGTCATCTTAAACTACTCGTTCAAAATTGAATGAAATTTTAAATATACCGTGTTTCCACAATGCCTGCTTAGTAACTGAAAATTCAAGCTTCTTGTTTTATCCACAAGGAAGTTATAGGGGGTCGAAAAGTGCCTGAATAGGTTCGAGAAAAGAATGGTACGGCCGTGCCGCTTTTTTGCTTGACTTGGAGATTTCTTTATTATGTATCCATTTATGTCTAAAATAGGGTCACAATATGATTTTTAGAAGAATGCATGAAAATTATTAGTTTTTCTTGAACCACAAGAGGTTTACTGCTGAAGGTAAAAGGTCCCTCAAACATTGTATATTAAACAAGACATAGCAATTACATAGTCACTGTAAACTAGTTAAAATTGAAATTCAAGTGAACGTAGGTCAAATTCTCTTAGTATGCATGAGCCATCTGCATATTTTTGTTGAATTAAAGTCAGCTTTGCGTTTTTATGAGCTTGTTACGATTCAGTATGTGGTTTGGAATGACTAAGCCATTTTAAATTGCCTTTGTGATGTGAAGTGGTTGTGGGGGATTGGAATGCAAAAGATTTCTCCTTATTCCGAGTGAATATACGATGTGTTTCGAGGCACTATCTGTTCTAGGTTTAATAAAATCACTAGGTTAAATTCCTTCACTGTAAATATATTACAAAGATACCCAAAGATTCAATCCATTGTTTTTTTTTCGTATTGAATAAACTTATTCGTGCGCTAGAACGTCAATCCGGCAAATCAGTATGTCCAAGGCAAGTTAATACTTGACGATCTTTTAGTTTAAATATTTTTTATGACTCATTATGTTGCTTTATATGGAAAGATAAATTCTAGCGTATTTAAATAAGTTCTTATTTTAACATCTTGTCCAAAATACTCACAAAACGGATTTATTGAATGAAAAACTTGAACAAATAAAAGGTCAGCTAAGTTATAATTACAACTTAAAGATGATTTAAGACTTCATTCAAACTTTGTACAGACTTGTTAAGTTTCTGTTGTAGGCAGATTTGGTCATTTCTGGCTTCAGGTTGTTTATGTTTTGGATTATTTGATAATTTAAACGTAATTTAATTCGTAATTAAATTACGTTTAATAATTCGTTAATTGAATTGTAATATTAGTGGTAGGAATTAGGTATATTACGACTTGTTACTAGGCTGTCATAACGGAGAGATAATAATAATAATTTTCAGATGGAGTATCAAATATGGTGAAAGTACAAAAATAATTTAGGAATTTTTATGGTATGTAAAGTCCTCCAACCCGCACTAAGTCAACGTGGTGGACTATACGCCTTACCACGTACAATCGTACTTTCAATTGTAGACGAGGCCCGTGCCCTGCAGTGGGACGTATACGGGTTGATACAGTACAAAAAAATAATTATTGAAAGGGCTATTAATGCCACAATTTTTAGGCCCACAGTGTTTTTTGAGTAGATTCACAATTGCCGTAATCGTGTCTATTAGGAATAAAGCCTAATGTGATAGTGGATGGCTATCTCTAACTGTATCTAACTGAGATTATATTAAAATTAATCGATGCATTACTAAGCTTGTGTTACAGTTCGAAGGTTACAGTACCAAGTTGATTAATATGTTTTTATAATAACATTGTTATTTATGTATAGTATAAAGGACTTAGGGGTTTTAAGTGTTAACTGTCTTATTAATTTAGCATCTGAAGTCGAGACAAAATTTCACTTAATTCGTACGACCAAACACTGATCACATTTGTAGGTCCCCTTCTGTAGTTCTCTCCAATCAAACTTAAAATAAGTGTACTATTCCCAATTTCTTTGCACCTTACATTAGAATCACAGTCACTTTTTTTTTGCCAGTTGTTCCGGAGCGAAATGCCGGCACTGCTGTTTAAAATATATTTTTCGTAATACTACCCTTCATTTTATTATACAAATTTGCTATACCATTATTATGAAACCGTACACATATCATCAGGTAACTACAACCTAACAGAATCCGGCACACATAACTCAGAAAATGGGTTAACTGACGACCTAGCTCCAGTATGGAAGACTCCACAGCGAAGTTTAATGAAATAACCGTCAAAACTTGTCCGCAATACGATCGTCAAATTACCGCATAGTATTGATGCGATACCGCTGCGCTGGTACGGAAAGTTTCAAACATCATCTTTCTACGCTCGCTTCTCACTGATAACCCTTTATTGTTACCCCACTAACTTGGCAATGAGCACTAAAGTTGTTGAATGAGTATATTTCTATCGTGGAATTCAAAGTTAGGTTTCCTCAAAAATTCAGTGGTTATAATTAAGTTTTTATAGAACACATAACGCGATGAAACCAACTACGTTGTATAAATTTGTTGAGTGAAGAAGAATTATGTTTAAATGCCTGTTACCGTTCTAGGTTTTTATTTTAGAAAGAAGCACAGAAATTTGGTTTAACGCAATAGCCTAAAATGTCACTCACAGTCTTCGATCAAATATACACTCACAGTTGTCAAAATAGTATTAATATTTTTTTAAATACAAGCCGGCCTGATGGCAATCTAAACTGTTTAGACTACCGCATTATTATTTTACCAAATCTACTGGTAAAAAAAAATTAACCAGATAATAACAAAGTTGAAAAGCCGCTAAATCCCGTTTAACTAAGTCGAGGTGGATAGTTTATGGCCAAAAATGGACTTCCTATAACTACAGATTATGTTATACATCAATATTCAATACTCAAGTACTACAGCGATGTAAAATAAAATTATGGTACATGAAACGGCTAGCAATTCTATTTCGTAGATTGATGTAGTATATCGGGTATATAAAGACTACTATCGAAAACGAAGCCGGGTGGTAGGTTAAGAGACTACAAATACAATGTAACTAAAAATTTCGCCTAAACTAAAAAACGCGACAATTTATTTTATTATTTTTTAAATATCGTCGAGTTTGGGTGGTCCATCACTCAATCCATAGGTTTTGCTAAAATATTAATTTAAAGCCTTGCGTACCTTAGCGTGTATGAAAATAAAAGGGTGTACACTATTATTTTAGAAAAAACTATGTATTTACCTAATACGACAGTCGACACCCTAATACGAGGATAGAAAAAAAATATACCAAAACAAACATATTTGCACAACATTTAGTTGCAATGTGTCTGTTGTCACTAAAGCTACCACCTGGCTTCGTTATCGGTAGCACTCTTGATATACCCTGTATAATTATTGTCACAGTATGTTAGCAACGAAAATAAATTGAAGATAACTATTCTGGGAAAGCTAGTTTCTGCGTAAAGGGTATCTATTATTTCTTAAAGTGTCTCTATAACTGCTTTCAGATAACAGGAACTTTTACGGTAAATTGGATCGGGACATCTATTGCGTCCGATGTGGTATTTAAGAGAAATTGTTTTTGAAACATAAATAGGTATTTCCATTTCTTACGTTTTAGTACTTGCAATGTAACTATTTTACATTTTAATAGTTTTGATGTTTGTTTTACTTTCCGGGGAACATTATAAGGTGTGCATGTGTTGTGAGTGACTCTGAGAAACAAAAGCATGACTGTGATTAAAAATTTTAAATTTTTATTTATGTATCTTTAGACATCGTCTCATAGATCATAGATTTTGTTTCTGTATGTTGTATTTTTTATGTGTATAATAAAGATTTAAATAAATAAATAAATATCAGTAATATGAATAATTTAATGTATTCCTCATTGTTTCTTCTGCAGATTTTTTTATGTACGAACAACTTTTATTGTTTGAGTGTATGCATTTTATATTTTGAATGCTGTACATATCTATAAAAGGCATGTCAAATAGATTTAATTTAATTATTAATAAATCCATTATGAGACGTTTTGCATAAACAACTTTCAATAATTATAAAGAAACGTATCTAAATTACTCACACCCTTTTTTCAAACAAAACCCTTCAGATTTCATTCACATACCAATTCTTTAGATATAAGACAGCATCTGTTAATCTCAAAAGTATTTTGAAAGCCTGTTTCAGGATAACATTGCCCACCGGAACCCTTAAGGATGAGCGCTTGACCCAGTCCCCTCGTCCCAAAGGCTATTCAATTAGGTAATCTTATTGGCTAAATAAACCTTAGATCTCGGGCCTTTTAAGGGACGGAGATCATCCACATTCGAAACAAATTTTAGAGTTCTATGGGCCTAATAGATTTTTTAAGGTTTAGATTTAAAACTTTCTTTGGAACCATTTAACCTTGTGATGGAGCACGATTTTACGTTGTTTTATATGATGGTGACTTTTAAACGAATGAAATTGAAACGAACCTAAAAATTAAACCAAGTTATAACATCAGTAGAATATATATATTTTTCGCGTGATAACGCGTAACTGTCGGATGGAATTCAGCCTTATTTTAATTTTATTGAATTAGCATTTTATACCTTAATTTTCAGCCTCAGGATACACAGGAGCCTCACAAACATTCGTCTCGGTGCGGCGATCGAACCCGCGGCCTCTCACCAACTGCACCACGAGACTGTCAAATAATTATACCGAATAACAATAAAAACTATTATAATAAACAACGGAACCAATAAATTTCACTACGATTTACGCACGCAATATTTTCTAAAATAAATTGGCACCAAAGTAAAATCCCGCACGAGTAGCTAACTCCCAAGATATGTGATCTTTATTTACGGCGCTTTGAGATTTACGAGGGATACTATCAAAGACCTCGTAAGCTTTTACATAAATACTACACTTGTTTATTTGTCCAACAATGTGTTCAGCCAGTTTGAGTTTAACATAGATCTGTGAGTTATGTTTTAGTTTATATTTATAGACTTAACAATACTTGCTATTGTCAAAACTAATTCTAAGACAAGACTAAGCTTCACAAATATTTAAGTAATTTGTTTTTGAGACAGCACAGAAGGTATTTACTAAACAGTAACATCCTCCTTAAAATGGAAAAATGTAGCAGTATTGTTTCTCAAAAAGTGTCGTCTTCTCAAAACGAATTTCGAATTAATTCAATTTATAAAGACATGGTATATTCTATAATATTATTATTAACCTGTATTCATTTCTCACAGAAACAATAAAATTAAAAGCTACCAACAGATATTTTTTCTTGCCAGTTCAATGAACTAACATAATGTATATTCTGTATAATTTTATGTGTTGATTGTTAGTTTACTCCGTACTTGGACCAATGCAAACAAATTCATTAATAGCCGCTTAAAAAAAAACAAAAGAAAGAAACCAATTGAATGAAGTCAGGTTTAGGTTACTTCGTAATTATAAAAAAATGATACATACATAAACTCACGCCTTTTTCCCAGAAGGGGTAGGCAGAGGTGCCAGGGCACCCACATTTCGCCTTGTATGTTCCGTCCCATGATGTGATAGGTGGCGAGCCTATCGCCATATCGGGCACAAATTCCTGACTCTGGGCTGATAATGAATAGAAAAATCCAATATCACTTTGCCCAACCCGGGATTCGAACCCGAGACCTCAGCTTTGTAACCGTACCGGAGTACAACTACGCCACCGAGGCAGTCAAAAAAATGATGATGTACATATTATATGACTAAACTCAGGTTTCGGTTACTTCGTAATTTGAATGAAAGATGATGTACATACGACATATTATGTGATAGGCCGTGGTTCAATAAACACTTTCGAATTAGTTCCACTCGGCATATTTTCCGCTTATACCGACTAGCGAGGTAATTTCTCGACTCAGGAAATTATCTGGCGCTGCCGCCGTTTCCTAGTAAAGTTGGTTATAGTGTTGCAACTTCAATCTGCATTTTTATTGTACTACTTTAGAATCTATATTTAGATATGGACTTGTTTTTTTTATTATTATTTCATGGAGTAACGAGACGAGAATGCCGTTCGTCTGATAGTAACCGAAACGACCGCTCATGAACAGTACGAAAACTAAAAAACACCTTGAATTACCAAAAAATACATGGCATTCCACTGCGTTCCCCATTCTGAGACATAAGATGTTAAGTCCCAA
The DNA here is from genome assembly GCA_023078785.2 of Hyles euphorbiae. Classification (NCBI taxonomy): domain Eukaryota; kingdom Metazoa; phylum Arthropoda; class Insecta; order Lepidoptera; family Sphingidae; genus Hyles; species Hyles euphorbiae. The sequence continues at coordinate 6,904,001 of CM041030.1, forward strand.
TGTGTCCAGTAGTTACTCTGGCTACAATTTCCTTCAAACCGAAACGCAACAGTGCATTTATAATGCTGTTTGGCGGGAGAAATAGCCAATGCGGTGGTGGTGGAACATTTCATCATCCAAAATCTCCGAGACTTTTGCCATACATAAGCTGGAATTAAAGACTCTCACAGTATGTGAGTGAGTGACTTCTAATACTACTCCTACTTCTACAGTGACCTTTTAGAAGCTGTGGTATTGAGAGAAGAATGTCTATTACATAATGCAATACACTATTCAATTTCACCAAAAAATAATTTCGATTGAAATCAAACCGTCCAAAAAAATTAGTGTAAAGAAGTAGAAAATTCGTGAAGCTAAAAAGGTTTTTTTTTTCATTTTTAACCAAATCCGCGATAGAAACTGTAAATAAAAGTTTTATTTCAATGTGTAACATCCGCATCAATCTAAAAAACCATTTAATAATTTCCAGTCAGTAATCGAACATAATTTGAACGAATTAGATAATTGGGCTTGATGTACTTAAATCCTAATTTACAAGGCCCACGTCCCCTGGCGCGGAATCAATGGAAAATTGCGCTACCATCTCCCATCCACTACTTTAGCCGAGTTGTTTTAATTGCTCTCAGGTATCGCTGGCGAGCGGCTATCTCATGTTTCATATAAAAATTATATTAGCAGAGTTATTGCTTTGTATTTCATGGCTCTTCTTCTTGTCTTTAAATTTATTGGATTTCCTATTGAAGTTAATGATACTTTAATTTAATGAGTAATATACAATTTAATTGTTTCTTTTATGAACGACTCTTAGGGCTTATTTAATAAAGCCTACTGATCGTGTTATTAACTTTAGTCCAAGGCTTCAGAAAAGTTTATTTATAAAAAGGATGTGCTTTGCCCTAATATAGCAATCCTAGTATGAGAACTCACTGATTTTGAAAGTAAAAAGAATGAACAAAATAATCGATCCGATTTTAAAACCTTGGCCTAAAGTTGATCTACCGCTTATACGAATTATTTAATTAGGTCTTTAGTTTCTATATCCTCCATCTCATTTCTTTGGAAGGTATTGTCATTTAAGCTCCGCAAATATCGGTCACTTTAAACTATACCTCATCTTTTTGGTTTTAAGACATTTATGTCATTCATAGACCCATGAATCTAATACGTCAAAAATCACCTCATTTTGTTGTTTACTAACTACTTTCGAAAGGACAAACTAACATTTTCGCGTTACTAATTTTACAGTAAAATTCTCGCAAAATAAATTATAAAGCAAATTGAGAAAATGAAATTTCAATATTCGCAATTTGGTGCAGCTTGTTCGCTTATTACAAGTCTAAGCGTGAGAATGACTCCGTATAATATTTCACTCCAACTATATCCCAAGAGCCGAGTTATGTTCTAATGTACGTAGTAATAAATTGTAAAGTTGAAAATAAGAATTTCACATTTCAAATAACTTTATTGTTTGTTTTTGCGTTTTGGGGATTTGCTACTGAGCTTTTGAAGTTAATAAGTTATAAAACTGTTATAAATTGCTGTGTTTAAAATGTATTAAGTAATATGCTATAAATAATAACTAAGAAGTAAATAAGATTAGTTGGAAAAAAATTGCCTATCTTTATTTTGTCTCGGTAGCACTTTATACCTCTCCTTAGTTATTTACATTTGACTGTAGCGGCAAGTATTATGCTTGTAAAATCTACTGTACAATTCATACTTATGAATAGTCCATAAGCCGTTCATCCAGCTAGCCTATGCTGATAAATTATTGTAAGAAAAACACTCTGAACTACGATGGAAATTTATGAAAAATTTCATATTATGTTTAATGTTAATTTCTGGCAAAAAGGATCCCAGTTAATTTAACAAAAACAGTTATATACGCAGAAGTGATAATTCGCTCACACACCTCTATAATTCTTATACTTGTGACTTATGGCATGCATACTATAAGTCATTATGCTTGTACCATTTGCCAGCACTATTATAACACTATCTAACTTATTCACTATTTCTAACCATAACTGCGGGTTATAAATTTCACTGCAATTAAAAAGCAACGGTTTAAAATATTACCAAGGCGGGGCCTAAATTATAAGTGTAACTTTAAATTCACTGCGATTAAAATACACCGAGAATATTATTAAAATTGTAGTTAAGGAAATTGTAGGATATTATACTAGCGAGTGAGTACAATTCACCGCATGATGTATTACAATTCAAATTTCAAATAGTCTTTCATAGACATATCTTATGTGAACAATGCGCCCACAATTCTTCAGATGTTTGTGAAAATAGGCAGCGGTGAGCACTTACCATATTGTAGTAAATATAGTGTCTAGAACCACACATACATAAACTCAAGCCTTGTTCCCAAAAGGGGTAGGTGCTGCCGGGGCACCCAAATTTCGCCTTGTATGTTTCGTGGCACTATGTGATAGTGGCCAAACTATCACCATATCAGACACAAATTCCTGACGTCGGGCTGATAATTAACAGAAATATATAACTGCCCGGGCCGGAATTTAATATAGTCATCATCTTATTCTGCTCCAATGTTTCTGACCTGTCGCAGTGAAAATAAGCAAATAATATGTATGCTGAACTGATCATAATATTGACATTATTACGTCTCAGGATGGAGAGCGAAAGGAATGCCAAGCATTTCTTCGTAATTCAAGATGTTATTTGGGTTCGCCATTGAGTGTAAAAAATGTCATACCAGCAATGTAGTACGATGCAAAATACAATTAGGTAAATTATGTACATTATAATTATAACTTTGCCTGAAGTTTCTAAAAGTATTAACGTCATCACAAAATGTGTTTTATATAATAATAACATAATTAAATGTTATATTATTTTTTAAATCTTTTATTGCGTCAATGTTTCTTTAAACGTGTTGTAAGCAAGAAAATCTGTTATAAAACTAGTACAAAAAAAACTTTGAAGTTTAGGTTGGTTAATTAAGCATTGTTTATTTCTTGTATGCCCATAAAATATTGTCTTGTTTACATTTTTAATCATAATAAAATGGACATAAAGTAATATCATTTGTTTATGGATGCTGTTGTATGCATACTTTTTTTTTACAATAATATTAATATTTTTTATTCATTTACATTCATAAACTCATTATACCAGGGATAGCGAACCAATGCCATCAACGGCACGTGTGCCATCATATTTTAGGTACAAAACCAACAACAAATTCACTAACAGAAAAAACATCTACAATGATAATTCAATCAAAATTCTTTGACGTCACGACTGTGCCCTAACTAAACATTTATTAATAAAAAAATCACGTTGGCAGACAAAGATTTGCTAACCCTGCACTATACAGAACCGTGATCTTTGGAGAAGGAAAAGTAGGAGAACTGACTCCAAATAGAAATCGTAAATTAGCCGGAAGATGATAATGATCTAAGCTCACTATATTATGCATTGTTGATTTTCCACAGCAACCCAACACGACAGACTGCCCTCTCAATGAGGGCATCTTTCTTCATTTTCGGTGGGCATCCAATACTACGCTTGTTTGTATGTGAACTGTACTGTACTCGAAAATCGATAACTTTTAACCCATCGGTCATCAATTCTACCTAAGCTCTGTTCTTCTTGTCCAGTGTCATGTCATGTTGTTACGCTTTTCTATTTAAGTTATTTTTACTTTATTTCTTCGTTTTTATTCATATACCCGAATTTCCTAATATCAAAAAAATATACAGTCATAAAATTAACACAATCCGTTCCAAATTATACACAAAATCTCTAAATACTTCATTATAATAGTAATTTAAAGCTACGCAGACGAATTTACATTTTCACGTTGCAGATGTAAATTAAGTCGTAATGTCAGTAACACACTGAAAGAATTTGTGTAATATTTAGCAAGTGGTTTGATGTCTAATATTATATATTGCTTTTTGCCTCGAGTGTAGAAATGTCTATAATATGATGCCATGATTTATATGTTGTACACACGTGTTTGGTATATCTAAGCTATATACAGGGAGCGCAAAAAAATGGCGCACTTGCTCAGTTGGGTACAAGGGCATAATATTAATATCATAATAAAAAAATAATATTTGGAAAATACCTATCCGTTTTGAAGTTATGACCATTTAAAGTTTTCAGTTTAATTACCACTTTTTCGCATAAAACCAGTTGGAATGGATGAAGAACAAGATTTAAACACATACGTATTTTTTCGTTTCGTCGTTAATTGAACGGTTAACGAAATATACCACGAATACCATTTTTAACAGCATCAAAACTTTCTTAGACATCGCTTTAACCGTTGTTTACACATGGGTAAGGTCATGAACTCTTAGCTGTATAATTTATCCTTCTCTAACTTCAAAAAAGGATATTTTTTGTTTCATTTCAAATAAATCAATCAGTTAAACAGGGACGTACTCAGATTTAAGCGTCAATAAATTAACAACATAATAACTTTAGGTGCAGTTGCATCGTGTATGGATTGACTATTATTTTGTTTGTCATTATTTTCCTTAGTGTCACAAATCCAAACTGAAAGACACCAAGAAATTACATTGGTCATCGCTTAAATCATGTAAGATTGCGAATTTAATTATAATTAGAAAAGTTTTCGTAATACCTACATAACATTTAAATTATCTAAATTATTAATATTCATTGAAAAAATAATCTGATAACACTGATTAATAAAAAATAATATTTTTAAAATGATGGCCCAATTCGGCCCTATTAGTCAAAGGAAGCCGCCGGTCATAGTGTACTTCGTCGGATCCAACGCGGCTCGATTATTCTTCCTTTGAGGTTGCCGCCGCCCTTTGTGAGCGCGAGCCGAAAGGCGGCAATGTCTTTGTCGGTAACTTTTAGCATTTTGCAAAAGAAGACCGACATCTTGAGGTGTGTTCACACTACACACTTGATATAACTTAATTTTTTTAAGTACCTATACCGATATAAAAGTTACGTTAAAAAAAAATATAAGTATAAGTAAATAATGAGCTCTGCTTATTTATTGTTGAGTGTCTACCGTTCAGTTGTAAGGTTCAATCACTTTAGCGTAATGTGTTAAGGGTTAGCATATGTAAGGTTTTTTTTTTCTCGGCATCTTTCTTAATATTCGCTAGCGCCATGCAAATCCGTATTAATTAAGATGCCTTCACCATATACTATAATGTATATTGGCAGGTGCGCCGTTTTCTTGTCCACCCTGTATATGTTGTGTTCGAAATTTGAATTATAATTAATTAACTAAAAATACTGGAGCCATGATATTGGAGACATATTAGATCACTGCAGATATGGACTGGCTCTATCAGGCTAGTACTACTGACTCACATAAAATTGAGATGAAACGACTATTTATTGTCGTTGAATTAGATTGCCAAAGAACCAGTAACTTTTTTCCTCCTTTTTCTGACTATTTCAGAAGCTAAAAACGCATCTATGATACAAGCGCTTATAGAGGCAGTCATCACTAACCACCGTACTGATTTACAGGATCTAAAAAACTATTAATAGGTTTAATACTATAATCGTAATCTCATTTTGTGTGACAGAACCTTTATAGCATAATGTTCAGTGCAATGGCAGCTATTGCATTGTTGATGAGATTTTCCCGCCGCTGCGCCGCTCCGGATTGCACTTTCTCCTTTGTATAATTCTTATTTTTATTGCGCATTATTTCTTTGCATTGAACTTTTAATTAAATTCACATTTCTCAGCAACAGTTTCCCCATTGAAATTTCCTCAAGCCTGTTAATCTATATTTTAAATACGACACGATTTCTTCAACAGTCTGTTCTCTACTTTCATGATTTTATATGTCCTATTGGAGGTGTATTCAATTACTTATAAAATATCAATACAAATAATTTATTTGCACTGTTTTGCCGTCACACAAAAACACTTAAAATATTTCGTAAACAATATTAACTTAAGAAAAGTGTTATTCAATTTTATTGTACATACAATTATTTTATATACAATTTGAACCTTCCCAGAACCTCTAACTGCAACACTTCAGGCAATACACTTCGATCAAGTGCCCAATTACTATTACATGTTGCCAATTTCATAACACACTTATCCTGAGTATTATTGGTCAGTATACCTTACCCTTGCCAAAAAGGATCAGCGGAAACGGTCTCCGATACAAAAAAAGGTTCAACTAATAACAGCCTAATAAGGGCCGCTGCAAAGGAATGCAAATAGGCAATTTCATTTATATTCAATTTTATATGAACAACAAGCTTTATTTGCTGACCGATTTAGAATATTCCAAATGAGATTTCAAATACGGCGAAATGAAGTCATATTTTATTTGAAATAGGCTCCTATTCATGCCGTTATTTATTGCGTTATATTTATATTTTAGAGCCAAAAAGTTTTGTTTTAGATGCTTTTTCTTTAACTTAATCTCTCTGAGAGCTCTCTTTAAGGACAATCGAAGGCAACTCGTAGTTATATTCATCGAGACAGTATTTTCACAGCCTCCGTGGCGCAGTTGGTTAGACGCCGGCTGTAAAACGAAAGGCCGCGGGTTCGATCCCCGCACCGAGACAAATGTTTGTGAAGCCCACAGTATTTGTTTCGGGTCTGGGTGTTTGTGAGACCGAACAGTCTCGTAGTTTCTGTTATCCACGACACAAGACTTAATTGATCTTAATATGGGGTCTGAAAGTGAATCTTAATATGTGAGGCTGTTAGGTGTATTTATTTATACTAGGATCATAGGATAAGAAATAAGGATACACTGTCACTGTAAGTGAAGAAAGCAACCAGAAGATCACGGGAAGAACTTAAAAGATTATATGCGAAATCCACAACTACATTGGGCCAGCGTGGTAGGCTAAAAAGTTCATTTTTGAATTTTTGAAAATTTATCGTATTCAAATACTGTCGTATTTAAAGTCTCCTGTTCACTCTGCAGCTGAAAAAAGATAACAGCAGGCAGAAGACTGTATCTGGAAATAGAATGTAATCAAAATGCCATAATAAATCTCTCTCTAATATACTGCGCGTTACCGGACATTTAAAACGTAAAAGCGGACGAGATATAATGGATTCCACCGGGAAATCATTTAGTTGCAAAAATCAAACAATTCTTGGGAAAATGAGAGGTGTCTTTCAGTATTTTACGTTTGATGTTTTTTGTATATCACTTTCAAAGAAAACCAATTTCCTAGCTTGTTTTATACATATTTTTATAGTATTTATCGTAAGTACAGTCTCTCTTTGGACGAAGTTATCCACATAACAATATGTACAAAGTAGCCCATACTTCACATATCCTCTAAAAATTGGACATTGAAAAAACACATTATTTTTTTATTTTAATTAATTAATATCCTCCATTTGATGTTTTTAAAAAGCATTTGTTTTATATTTTTTTTAATAATTATTATATAATATAATAAATATTTTTCACCTTTACGATGTTTTTCCATCGTATTGCATTGCTATGAATGGCATTTATATCTACTAGGTTAGTTTGTCATGGCAGTCATTTCAAATGAATAATCAATAGGTAAAATAATTCACATTATAGACAACATTCAGAGCCACCACAACAATTTTAAGTCATAAATATTATGATCCATTACACCGACTGATATAAGATTTTTTTGCGTTAAGTACTTAAGTCACATTCTTTTTAAATGTGCGATGAATTTTAAAATAATATAAAAATACTTATGGCAATTATGAATCCATTTACTGAATATAGTTTATTTACAACCACACTAAAATATTAACAGTTGATAAACAACTTCAAAGTATAACAGTACGAAAATTTCATCCACAGATTCTTTTTTTTTTTTTTTTTTTTTTTAACGAGAGTAAAGCTCCTTTAGCCTTCCTTCCGACACTCGGGGGAGATCGGAAGGGGCGTGTCGGGGTCTCCGGCCTTCCAGCCTGTTATCAGGCTGGGTCCCTACCGAGATCTAAAAAGATCTTTTGCCGGCATACCGACTAAAACCTCTCGGTGGCCATCACGCGCGTTATGGGTGACAGGCGATGTGGACAGGCGAATGGCGCCCATTTAACTCGCCGTGTCACCCGGCGCACTGCCAAATATGGCTCCTCACATGTTGGGAGGGCGCAGATGCCCCCTCTTTCCCTACTTCGGACGCCCATGGTGAGATGGGCGTCCGCGACAGACACGAGGCCACACGTTCTGCCGCCCATCTCGGGGTCACTCCCGACGTGAGCACACAGCCCCCGCTGTGTGCTTAGCGACCCCGATGACCCCTTTTAGTCGCCTCTTACGACAGGCAGGGGATACCGTGGTGGAATTCTGGCGCCCCTTGACCACTGGGCGGGGCGCCGGGTCAGCCATTGTCATTCACCCGGCGCCTCCTTCTCGGTTGGCGGCGGCGGGTGGGATCGTTCCGCTCACGATCCCGCCCCGCGCTCTCCTTCTGTGAGATGATGATCTCACAGAAGGTAAGCATGGCCTGCCATGACCTCCTACTCTCAACCATGGAAGGAATCACGGCTGAGAGTGAGAGGTCCTCTCCGATGGCTGCTCGGAGAGCTGCGCGCTCCTCTTCCCAAGCCGAACACTCCGAGAGAGTGTGCTGGGCTGTGTCTTCCGGGCAGTTGTCACAATGGTGACACACGGCGGACTCTTCCCTTCTTGCCACCCGCCACAGGTATCTGCCGAAACAGCCATGCCCCGACAAAACCTGTGTCAGGCGGAACGTCATCTCGCCGTGGCGCCTGCCCAGCCACTGGTCTAGGACAGGACGCACTGCCGCGATGGTCCAAACACCAGCACTGGGGTTGTTCAGCCTGGTGCGCCACTCCTCCACTGCAGCCGTGCGGAAGGAGGCCCGAACGGCCTCGACTTCTCTAAAGGCTGGTAGCTCCCCACGACGGGACGCCTCCTCCCGCCAGTGGTAGGCTGACGAGAGGGCTCTGGCGTCAATCCACAGATTCTGAGCTAACTTAAAACTGCAATTTATAAATCTTGACTTAAATCAATCAAAACTTTGGATTGAACGTCGGTTTATGCGAATAAAGATCATTTCACTTTACTCGGATTAACAGTTTGAACAAAGGAGATGGGCCAGAAATGTATGGACCTTGGGCCGTTTGTAGTACATTACACCAAATTTACTTAGTGAAATTGGCATTCGATTTCTGTATGAAATACTATTATACGTTGCATATTAGCTTTATACAAAAATAAATACCAAGCCAAGAACAGCAACACTACAAGGGGACAATATGGCGTCTGAAACGGCATGTTTGACAACCGATGTCAAAACTTGACATTTATGAAATATGAAGTTTTCCTACAAATCAAATATTATTTGTGATATTATTTTTAGTCGTCTGTGCTATAAATTACTGTACTCTATATAACTCGTAAATGTTTTTACGTCAACGGAATTAGTATCATACTTTATTGATCATCTAATATAATATAATATCTATACAATAAATTGCAACAAGTCTGTCAGAATCTCGTCATGTTTATAGTTACTTAATATTAAGAAAGTGTACCTATATCTGGCCGTAAGTGCGGTGCATAATACCTGCTAAACAACCTATTTAAATAATCCACAATAAAAATCTGCTAGGCATGAGATACAGCACGGCACTGACTGATCACTTGTCGCGACTGCTAGCATCTGTATCAGCCCATATACGTCCCACTGCAGGGCACGGGCCTACTCTACAATCAAGAATATGATTGAGAGTGATTAGGCCATATAGTCCACCACGCTGGCCTAGTGCAGGTTGGCGGACTTACATACCATAGAAATTCTTATGAATCGCTATGGTATACAGGTTTCCTCACGATGTTTTCCTTCACCGTTTTAGTGCGTGGTGATTGACTATCAATACACACATGACTCCGAAAAGTCAGAGGTGTGCCCTATGTGCATATGAATAAATAATCATTTTATTATTAGGCATATGCACTTAATAAGCTCTTAGTTATTATAGTCCATACAAATGAATACGCTATAAAAATGGAATCGAATCTGATAGCAGCCATGTTTATTTCTATACCTTAATGTCTTGTAAAAGAACTTACTAGCAATCATTTCTGTACAAGCTAACATTTTAAACATTATATTTGGTCTATCCCTAGAAGTCTAATATACTTTGGTATATTAGACTTCTGCATACTTAAAAATAATATTATCCTAAGTTCTAAGATATTATTTTTCAAATAATGTATTTGACAATAATTCTAACTGGTTATTTCTGAGCACACATAAGGAAAAAGTAGGATTAATTGATGAAAGAAAACTAAAATTAAACAAAACTTAAGGACAATAAAGTACAACCAGATCTTGCTTTATATTTTTTATTAATATTCGCCTAAAAATAATCTCCAGTCAAAACATCTAGGAACAATGCCGATGCTCCGATGATATTGTACTATTGCCTAGCCCAACCTAAAGGCTAAATACCACAGTATGATCATGGTATGATTACAGCAACCCACTGTCCAGTGTGCAGCTATGTTCCTTTCAACATGAAGCACTTGTGGGTGTTATATATGTCCAAAAGAATCGAGATTGATACAATCTTCTTACGGCGGAGTGGAATAAAATCTTGCTCATTGTCTACAGCTTGATTTATTTGCAGCCAGCAGTTTGTACAGATAATTGCTTGTTCTGATAACTAAAACAAAATAAAAAAGATTTAATATTGAAGTTATCAAAGAATTATTATGGATAAATAACTCTTTGCAGTCACATGTGTTCCCTCCTTCCTATGATCCCAGGTCTTTCCACTATTGTTTAAAGAAGCATCTTAGCAGGCCGGCCGGATAATTGTATGAAATGTCTTGGGACAGTTGTCTGATGCCATTGGATATTCCACCTGGACGGCATTTGTGCTTACCATCAGACATAGTGTTGTTATTATGGAAATAATAATAATATAATATATTATACATAACACAAAATCATTTGAGTGTCCAGAGGGAAATAAAAGAAAATGTAATTCATTTAACAATTTAAACAACAATATATAAAATATCACTTCTTACATATTTATATACAAGTAGACTTGTCCTGTGGACACAATGCAATTCAGCTCTAACATGAATACTTTTGTAATACTCCATACTTTGTATTGACCTTGATTAATTGGCATAAAACATACATTTCCCAAGTTAATAAAGAAAATAGAATACTTACTTCTTGTTCTGCCATTTCAGCAATAAAACGTTTTGACATACTCTACACGAGAGTGAATTGGCATCCCATGTAGTTACTAAGATTCTGTTGAATGATAGAATCCATTTCAATTTTTGATTGCAGAAGTGCAATTCAAGCAAAGCGCCACTTTTGATGTGCTGAAAAGCAGAATTGTGGGTTAGAAGAGAAATATGAACATAGAAAAACATAAAAGTATTACTTACATGTGGCATTCTAAATAATATATATGTTTACTCACCAAAATACGAACTAGTAATTGCGTTTAAACGTCAAGATATATCATCTGCGAGAATCAGAATCCATAAAACAAAGCCAGATCACCAGAGAAGCAAATACACATTTGCGAAATGTATGCGAATAATAAAAAATAATACGAATTACGGCCACAGACGTAGACAGATAATACCAAAGAAATACCAATGGATAACACAGTTTTGCAATTGCTGTCAAGTTAAACATTTTCGTTCTTAAACTAAAATCATGTAATATAAATAAAATAATAAAAGTGACTTCTTCAACAACATATATCGTTTTTAAAAAGCGAAGAATATAGAAAAAGAAATATAGACAATAATTATAATTTGTAGGGAGGTTTTAAAAATAAGACATATTCAAGTTAAAGATAATGGGTTCGCGCATTTTTGAACGAAATGACAATAAGGCATCATGGAGGACAGATTATAGAAGAAAATATTGCTTCTGTACTAAAACAATCACATTTTTGTATAAAGCCCCCTGTTGTCCAATGAATCTAAATGTATTTTATTTGAATTCCACATTTTTTTCTAGAATTTGTATTAGACGTACACAAAACGGCCCAAGATGGCACATCTCCTTTCACGACTTGTCGAGTGGCGAGGTTCGTTCAAAGGGAACGAGACCGGTGGCTTTAATAAAATATTAATACTATTTCCAGAATCGAATGCTTTAAACGTTTTCCTTATAAGGAACTATTCACACAATAATGCGTATTTTTTTCTTTTTATGAGTACTTATTATTTATTATTCGGGCAAACGGGCAAACTTGCTGTCCATGAACATCCACAACGCTGGGATTATAAATATGTTGCGGGACTGTCAAATCCGGAGTGGGGCGGGAAGTAAAGAGAATGGAAAGAAAAATAGGGTTCAAAAATCTTACTAGTCTAAGGAAACGCCACGACGAAGCAATCTTTCACGTTGATCTTCAGTAAGACAGTGCTACCGTCCCGGACGAGCTTGCCCATTCACGCTGAGTCATAACACTGTTGCTCTAGCTAGAAGAATAATGATAATTGCAAATGTGTGTTTATGTTTGTATAGGAGCGCATTTAAAGGAGTTTTCACATTAAATACATAGGGCGATTTTCTCGTTGAATACAAACGAACCTTTTGATTGTCACTCGCAAGAGTCGGCCCCACTCTTGTCTTAAACTTGCCAACTTGCCTCCTTGACATTTAATCTATGGCACCCGAGCAGGGACGCGCAGTGTCGATTCACGATATTTATTAACATTTCGCTAAATGGATGTTGACAATTTGTATCAACGTAATTTACAGAATCGATTTTACTACGTACTTCTGTCACGTTATTAGCTTTTGTAGATTTTAATTATTTGTTTATCAAATAAATGTATAGAAACATTGAGCTCGATATAGATGATAGCTAGATGACATTAACGCAAGCTAAGATTATAAGGCGAACTGCGGAGGGCCTAATTAGCACCTCTGTATTATGGACGATAGAGTAATGTAATCGTCACCAAACTATACAATGATGAGCCTATATTTTTCATCTAAACCTGCAACCCATTATCTATCATTCGGACAGATTTATATTGTTTTGTTTGTAAAACTACGCGAAACAGCTATAGGCCCGCGTGGACTATACAGACAAACCTCTCTCAATTAGTTTCTTGATTGTAGAGGAGGCCCGTGACCTGTAGTGTGACATATTACGGCTGATACATATTATATGAATCTTGGTTTATAGAAAATCAAGTGTGGTTCTCTAGCTTTGGTGGTGCCATTATTGTGGTACAGTTCTAATTAATATATTTATCTTTAAATTAGAAAACGTTTAGAAGTGGGACGGTAGCCTATTCTAAAAACGAATTTTAAAGAAGCAATAAGTTGATGCATCTTTCATAATTATGATCTCACCTTTATATAAATTTAATTTTCGTCACTTGATACGATCGGCAAATTGCCAAAATAATATGCTGGTATTATATCGATAAAATCCAAAAGCGCATAGTGCACCACTGAAGCGGTGTCGCTAGTTAGTTGGAATTAATTACCAACTCGTTTTTAATAAACATTTAACTAGGCTTGCTAACTAAACCCGCGCCATTTTGATTAATGTAGCTTAATGCAATTAAATTCATAATTCATTTTATTAAAGTGGAAAATTTTAAAATGAAACCGCAACCATATTTTAGTTATAAATGTATTTTACATTTCGAAATCTGCAACGCGTTTGAAACAGGAAATCCAATGTGAATAATCCAGTCTTTCCTTAATGACCTTTATCGCCGGTGGTTACCTTTTTTATGTAAAAGAGCAAACAGGTCAACAACCTAACGGTTAGTGATTCCTGTCACCACTCACCCATAAACATACACCCTTGTACATCACCCTTGGCTTACATGTACTTAGTTGTGTTGTTGGTCTATCAACTCCGCAGTGGAAGCGGGGAGGGAAAAGAATGGAAGAGAAAAGGAGTAGGTATTAAGTATCTGGCAAATAACCTGAATACATCAATTGCATTTCACTTAACGATGCATTGTAGTGGTAGTAAAGTATAAAAATAGGTCAGTGTATAGGCGATAAAAATAATTCTCTAACAAATCAAACATTTCGAGAGGCTAATGGTTTTCACATAAACCTATGAATTACCAAATACAGCTATTGTTGCAGGTAGCCTTCCCTGGGAATGTTAAACATACAAAGTATATCTAATTTCCGAAAACAAACATTGGATATCCATGAAACAATGGAAAAGGTAAGCCTCTCTCAGAATGTTGTTTGCTTTCTCCCGGATTTCTATCCTCGATATGTTAAAAAATATTTAAAGATAGTTGATTTCTCTAAGTTTCGTTTCTTTGAATTATAAATATGTATTTAGAGAGATTATTGTGTTTTAAAATTAAACTTAAACTACGTCATATGGTACTATCGTCTTCTAAGACGAAAGTGGTAGTTTCAAGTTCAAAGTACACCGAGTTTTCGAAGTCATAAATAAATAAATACACCCAACAGTCACATACATAGTCATGACCCCACACTAAGATCGAGTCTTGTGTCGTGGGAATCAGGAATTACAAGAGACTTTTCGGTCTCACAAACACCCAGACTCGAAACAAATACCTGTGGTTCACACAAATATTTATTACGGATCGACTCTGCGCCCTTCGGTGAGCTTATGGTTATATAGTAGATAATATGTGTGCTCGAAATTAATTATCGTTTGATTTAACGATGAGTCGATGAACGATATATGTGAAATAATCTTAGAAGCAGAAGTCTTGAAAGTATCTTAAAAGCCTCCACGACTATTTATAAGATATTTGAAAGGACAGTAGCGATGTGTTGCGGCGTCGCGGTATAGTCGCAGTCGACACGCTATTTACGATAAAATATCACCGGCATAAAATTCTTTTAGGTTCTATTCTATATTGAAATTCTAATGGATTTGTTAAAACTTGAGTTCTCTTATAGAATGGTGTTTGTTAAAATTAAACGTTAGGACGTAGGTACCTCCACCAGAAGATATTATTTTCCTGAGAAAAATATCATGACCATCTTAGCCCAGGCAGAACGTTCTAGAATACAATTATGAGGCAAACAAATTGACAGACCGATGACAAACGCGTGGTCCTGTACAGGGATAATGTTTTTCTTCTATACAAAATGTTTAAACTAAAATAGTTCTTGTTTTCTAACGTTTGTTTTTTTTTTCGTTTCGGGATCTTTTGAGCTGCCTTCGAAAACGGTTAAATCAGTTCGATTTCATGCTAAGAAACAGGATTGAAATAAAAAAAAATATTGAACCAACAACTCTTTATTATCATTAGGCCACATATCTCATTTATTAATTCAAAAATACACTCATTATATAAACTATACATTTACTTTACAGATAAATTACATGAATCTATAAAATGTATACACACATAATCTAGATGACTTATTAATTATATAATTTTAATGAGAATCAATGGCAAGTAATTAGCATAATAATTATTAGAAATAATGTGTTATACATAAAACTGTATGGAGATCAAGAATGTATATCAACGTTTTATATATTAAATTTCAATTACATGTATCTACTTTTAGTTGACTAAAACAAGTTAGGAAAAAATAATATATGTAAATTAAGCGGTTACACGCAAATTATTTATTACTTTTAGTGGAGTTATAAAAGTATGGAATGAAAAGAAAATTAAACTTTTTTCCTGTAATTTTTCGATTCAGACTAATTTTAAAACGCTTCAGAACCGCTGTTTATTTTTTATCGTGACTACATTGATTTACACGAAAAACAATTACTAACGATTTGGTATCAAGGGTTTTAAGATATAAGACGTGGTACAATCATCTCGAATCTCACAGTATCTAGAAATAAAACTTCATTAATATATTAACCCGTAAAACTTAGCTTTCTTATTTGATAAATCTGTAGTTTAATAATACTTTATATTTTTTATTTCGAACTAAAAGTATTTATTGGACAAATTGAAATTATTGGCTAAATGTTAGATATTCTCTTTAGATTAGATTAGAATTTCCCTTTTACGATCAGGTGTTTTGAGATGAATTTGAATTGTGTTTGGAGATATTCAATACATATTGATCACGCCATTTTGACTCTCAGTAGTTCACTACTGGATATAAGACCACTCATAAGGATTCTCATAGTAATGTGCCGACAACAGCCTGCATCCAGCAACTTAGCATATTTTATTTACTTTTCTTTCAACATATAGGAAATCTGACGCTTTTCCAGCCGTTATGTTCTATTCACACACATCTACTATCAATTATCATTTTTACGAAAATATATCGTTTCAATCACGCAATCCATAATATGAATAGTATTTTACTCTATCAATAGTTGTATAAAACGTTTAGATATCAACTCTGCGCATTTCTCCTAAACTATTGATATACCTTTGAACATTCTAGAAACATTTAAAATAACCAATACAATCAATATAATTTATTTAAAAACAATCACTGGATTCAACAGGAAATTTAATACATTTTTTGTTGACACCACACAGTCGTTCACAACTGTCTTGAATAATTCTGAGAATTTCGACAAAGCCGGTGTTTTAGACGTCATAGTACCTCTCGCTTCCTTACATTCTAGACAATTTATTTCGTGTCCCTTTATATTTAGGTCCTTAGCACCAATGTTGTAAGGTCGATTTTCATTTGTCAGTATGCCTTTGAATCTGATTTTGTCGTCTGCTCTCAGTAACCGGGTGAAGTTAGTAAAGAAATCGTTAAATACTATCGATATTTCGGCATGCCGCTTTAGCAATCCCCCGCTGGCTTCCATCATTAGCTTCACTTCGTAGGTATATCTGAAATTATATAAGAATATTTTATTAATAAGTGGCGAACATTCTAGGCATGTTTAGCAGTGAAATTTCTGTGGCGGAAGAGAAATATTTGATTAAAAAATATTTCTTAGAAAACAAAGGCTGCGTTCTATACTTTTATAAAAACTAAATTTGAGGACGATAACGTAGTTTTCAGCTTGTTATACTTCCCTAATTTTTTATTGAAGACCATAATTAAATAGCTAACGAAGTGGGTCTAAATTGCAGTCAGTTATACGAGTAAATAGGACATACAGAATACAAATCTAGACATTAAATTATCTGGAGAAACTAAAGCACACATCAAATACTCACTCATTCAGATTGTCCAAATGGCAACTCTTTCCGCTTTGTCTAGCAACACTCCTCATAAACTCGCATTCATCGGCCGACTGTAAGCTCTCTGGGTTACGACATAAAGTCGAATATTCCTCGCCGTAGAAACACTTGAAATATTCCTGCAAAAAGCCTGGTAACCACGACGCAAAATCGTTCCATTTATTTCTCACATTGACCAAATTGACCTCTTTGACATAACCCTCCCAATTTACGTTGGCCCCTTCGAGAACCGAGCATTTAATTTGCGTGGCGGCCATGTTGAAATCAGTCCAGGCTGGGTTATTGCAATGCGTGTAGTAATCGTCCAATTGATATGGTAGGTGTTGTCTTCATAATCCGCCATGAATTCGTTTTTGAGAAGGTTCTTTATACTCGCTTTTTCTTCGCCAATGAGCTCGATAAGACCTGATGGGAGACCGTCGTCTTGTATGTTCACAATGAATTGGTTTCCAAAGTAGATGAGAGTCACAAGGCCCACCGCAAGCTGTTGGATAATGAAATAAAAAATAATTTAACTTCGATATAATATTCTACCAATCTTTATAAAATAGGAATGCATTTACAAAAACATCGATAAACCATTTCTAAACTTATCTAGACAAAAAATTGCCATACCATAATAATATGCCATATATAAATGATCTCTGATCAATGGATGTTTTCTCAGACAATACAAGAAAACGTATGGCTAAATATTGCTAAGATCACTATTATTTTTTAAACCATTTAATATTTATTATCATGCAGCCCTTACACGACCCCCTACAGGGCATAAGTGTCCATTTAAAACTGAAAACTTTTATACACAACGTGCAAAATAGTTCCACTTACTTGGAAAGGCGTGACAAACTTCTTCGTAGTTTCAGATTTAGCCAGCAAACACGTCACTGCCAAACTAGACCCTAACCCTATCACGACAGACGCAGTGTAAATCAGTTTAGGTAACGTGATATATTGAAGAAATGCAAATATTGGCAATGTTACTGTGGCAACACCTATTAGTGGAAGAAATAGGAACGAACATACGAGAGCTAAAGTGCCTCTTATTAATCCGTACGTTGTGCACCCATGAGAACAAAGTATAAACATCTGTAGCCAACTTAATGTGACGCAATGAGGTAGAACATATTTGAAGAACCCTTGCCACTCACTACGACGAGCCATTGGTATCAATATCATTGGAATTAGAAGAGTAAAGAGAGCACGAGCGTTCAAACAAAACTCGATACTATTCCCCAGTATATAAGACGGATAATTCGATATGTGAAGGTCGAGAAAACGCCAGCCTTGGTGGACAACCGTATCCTTTTCATAAGGATATTTCGCCAAAACGTTAATTCCAAAAGACACAAGAGCTAACACATCCGGGTAAGGATTGCCATTGGTACCAAAAGAGAAAAGTGTCAAAAACATCAAAAAGAACGACAAAACGCAAAATTCAGAGAACGGCACCCATTGAGTGGCTATGAAAGGGTACAGAAACAAATTAACGAACAAAGCTAAAAAGAATTGTAAGAACGGCCCCAAATTGTTCCTGACAAACAAATTCTCCGATTCGTCCGGTTGCAAATTGCCATCACTATACCTGAGGAAAAGACCAGACCACTTCCTAAAGTCGATAAACTGCCTTTTCGCGTGTAACATTTTGAAAGTGCATATAATCATGACGACAAAACTGACGTAGTATAAAACTAGAGGTACTAAGTGGTACAAGCTGTCCGCACTGACGAACAAGTAAGCGATGAGGACCAAGCATAATTCGATATGTGAAAGTCGAAAGGAGAAGGATCCGAAGTAATATAGAAGTTTGAAATACAGGATTTGTATGAAGACTAGGGGATGTATGAAGGCCCTTTGGAAGAGTGGAATGTGGTCTAAGGCCTTTACACTGGGATATGTGAGTGTTAGCTCGTAACTGACTAGTGGGAGTTCGCCTTGGCAGTAATCTACTGCCGCGGACACTAAATTATCGACTGTTAGGTTCCGTATATCGTCGCTTGGACTGCACTGGTCCGGGTATTCTGAAAACAATATAATTTGGTAGATTTAAT
Organism: Hyles euphorbiae; assembly: GCA_023078785.2. Lineage (NCBI taxonomy): Eukaryota > Metazoa > Arthropoda > Insecta > Lepidoptera > Sphingidae > Hyles > Hyles euphorbiae. Next base: position 6,923,171 of record CM041030.1, read on the forward strand.
GTGCGCATATTTTATAAAGAAAATAATACGAAAGTTGAAACATAAAATTTCCATTATAACATTTATAATGCTATCTATTGATACATTAATCTACAGCTAAATATTCAGAATCTTTAAGATTTTTAAACGACCTCAGGATGAATATACATTGCTTTCCTAAATTAGCTGTTTGAAATATTATACCTCCTATAATTTTATTTCTTTTTCAATTCTAGTCTATCAAATAATATTAAAATCTATAATTATAATTTTTACCTTCATCTGGCGTGGGCGATGCTCGTATCGTGCCATTACTGTGAATTTGATCTCCTGCTTGTAACTGTGAAGGCTCTAACGCATGAGGTCCATTCAATACATTCTCCTCTTCTGCAAACAAATTGCAGGAATAATTTTATTATTATTTTATTTTTATTTTTCGTGCCAGGGGGTGCCAACCCGCACTAGGTCAGTGTAGACTATATGGCCTAACCACTCTCAATCGTACTCTCGATTGTAGAGGAAGGCCCGTGCCCTGCAGCGGGACGTATACAAGCTGATACAGTGCCAAGGTTAATTTTAAAATATGCAACATAAAATTCCCAGAGTGACATACTGATAAGCTAAGGTATTTTTATGTCTCAATATTGTGTATCTGCATGTCAGTTATTGAGAGAAAATACCTTATACTTAAACGAGAAATTCCATATAATACAATAAATAAAGTGTCAAAAGGTCAATAAGGTAAATGTTATTTTGACCCATTAGAAACTTATACAATGATTCGAATCAAAGGTTTCGTTCTTGGAATAAATTGAAAGGCAGAAAAATTAATTTCTGGCACCCAAATCCCAAATAATTACAACTAATTTAGTAACAAATCACATTGTTTCAGACCTGGTGATTCATCTTCCTGCGAGTCACTATCATCTGCCTCCTTGCGAAGCGTGGTGGTGCATATCTCCCTGATGCGACGCTCCAGTTGCGCCGTAGTTATGTATTGTTCACCGTTCGATAAACTGTATGGAATGGTTGACATTGTATAATCTACTAAGGCTTAGTGCATCAACTAGTTTTGCCCTATTATCAACACAATTTAATTTATTTAATTTATAATTTATATAAGCTTTATTGTACACCATAAATAAATACAAAAGGAAACAATACAAACTAGAAAAAAAAAGTACAATTGGCGGTCTTATCGCACAAGGCAATTTCTGACAGACAACCATTTGATGGATATAAGAGAAAAGGACGAAAATTGGGGCAGCATCAGGTGTACGAATAATACCTGTCGATATTAGTGTCTATATTCAACATATATAAATAAACATACATACATAAGTAAATATCCCATGTAAATATACTTACACAATATACACATATACATACCAACATACATACATACAATATATATATATATATATATACATACATATCTACACAACATAAAGGTCATATAATTAAGTATGAATACACAAAGGAAAAAGTATACAATTACTAATGTCCTGTACCTTCCGCTCCCCTCCCGATTTGATGGCAACACACCTATGATCCTAGCGTTGTGGATGTTCATAGACGGCAGGGATCACTTACCATCAGGTGACCTGTTTGCTCGTTTGCCGATCTTATGCAAGTACATGCAAAGCAAAGAAATCATGGGCTGATAAATTACAATTTACTGGTGGTAGGTCTCTCATATATGAAAGGTCGCCTGGATATGCCGCATACCGCATTGTCTATTTCTCCCGCAAAACGGCAGTGTAAATGCACTTTTGTGTTTCGAATTGAAGGACATTGTAGCCAGAGTAACTACTACAGTATATCTAAATCAAGAAGTTCCATTTGACATATCATAAATAACTTTGTGCAGACGTAACTCACACAATTTCAATAAAACTTTCCGTAAAACCATGGAATTATGAAGCGACCCACTGTGGGCCGGGCCGCTAGTAATAGATAAATCATTGCTTTTGTTCCTTAATACTAAAGTGACTTATGCAATTGTGGATGTCTCATTAGGATAAAGATGTACATAAAAAAAAAAACAAAATAATGTAAACTAAAAATATAAACTGTAATCGATTAAGAAATACAAACAAATGGTATCGATATCTCGTTAATAATCGGATATTATACTCGTACTAACCGATTTATTTGCCTTCATCCCTATTTTACAATTTAAAAATATGTCAAATGGAACTTCTTGATTTAGAAATAGTATAGACATAATAAAATTTAACATCCCATGTCTCAGGATGGCCAGTGCAGTGGAATGCCGACCATTATATGTATATTTTGTAATTCAAGGCATTGTTTGGTTTGCTAGTTCATGAGCGGTCGTATCGCTTACCATCAGGCGAACGGCTTGTTCGCCTCGCCATGCATTACATTTACATAAAAAACTAGAAAATACCTGGCAAAGAGATCCCTGGCCGCCTTCCTGGCCACGATCTCCTGACGGCTGGCAGCGAGGCACGACTTGGCACGTACTATCGCTGCACTGTCCTCGTCGATCACGCCACTTCTGATACACCTGCAAAACAGAAGGCCATCTATCGCATAATATATCGCACCTTTAGAATTATAGAGACCTAACAAAAAAAAAACTTATTTTTTGGGAAACGTTCATTAAAGATTCGTAACATAAGAAATTTTGTACAGTCAGCAACATAAGTCGCTACACACTTCACATTTTTGATAACCTTTTTATGAATAAAAATTGATAATACCTACTCTGTAGTCGTAAAATATAATAAAAGTAAAGTCATCTGTGTCGGGAAGTGCCATAAGATATTTAAAATAATAATTATTTTGGATAAGACCATTCAAAATCTCGTGAAGGTGTAGCGACTTATGTTGCTGACTACTTATGTACTCAAGGAAGACACGTCTAGAAGACCGATTTATACATCTTTCTGCCTTTCATGCGTCAATAGCTCCTTCTTTAATAACGGGTCGATAGGTATATTTGAGCCAAAATATAATTAAAAGCCAAAATCTATTTTTTTGGAGTAGGTCACTTTAATTCTAAAGGTTTGATATATTGGATAGAGATAGATGATATTATAAAGCATCCTATCCACCGAAAACAACCGATCCACGATCCGACCTACAGGTCGCAATGATGTTATAACACACTAGCGGCCCGGCCCAGCTCCGCCCGGGTGCATACACGTTTTAAAATGGCGGTCAAATGTTTAATTCTGACTATCAGTTTAGAATATAATCGGACCACGAAAAACGAACAAAATTTCCTCGTATTTGCTAGAAATATCACTACTGCTTTCCTCCTATAGGTCATAGCGTGATGATGTATAGCCTATAGCCTTCCTCGATATATGGACTACCCAACACTGGAAGAATCATTCAAATCGGACCAGTAGTTCCAGAGATTAGCGCGTTCAAACAAACAAACTCTGCAGCTTTATAATATTAGTATAGATATATTTTGTTGTATCTTCCCCTTCGTCAATAGCACAGTTGTTCTAAGGATTCAAGTCCGTGGTCGGGCAATATTATTAGATTTATTAAATACTATGACGCCCACTTCGCAACGGCCGTGCAGCAGAAATCGTAATATTTTAATTTCACCACAACTTCAAAACCAAACGTCCAATTTTAATCATTCAAAGACCAAATATTATCAACATAAACTGTACTTATTAATGAAATAATTTATTTTGATAAGGATTAATAGCATGAGTAAAATAAACGCGTTTAAATGTAGTCCAAAAAAAATTCAAGATTTTTAAATAAAAATGTGGTTGTTGTGCCTCACTCGACATAGATAGGTATAGTGTGTCGCGGACTTTTTTGTAGATATTTATAAGATCTACAATTAATTATAACATTTTATGGTTCTATCTTTTGTAGTTTAGGCAGCGTACGCAAAATAAGTAACTTCTTTGGTTGATTTTTTTCAGTTTGTGTCCGAAAAATCCAAATATCTTACGGAACCCTATTTTTTTCCAAAATAAAATATAGTCTATGTTACTCGCGGATAATGTAGCTTTCGAATGGTGAAAGAATTTTTAAAATCGGTCCAGTAGTTTTTGAGCCTATTCATTACAATTAAACAAACAAACAAACAAACAAAGTTTTCCTCTTTATAATATTAGTATAGACTAGCTAATTATTATTACTACATTTCAGGGCTAGTATAAAATCTTTTAAGGACGTTATTTTCATAAATATTCATCCACACGAAAGAAATTCTAAAATACAATTACTGAAAAAAATAAAATTGTTAGGAATTTCTCAGCGAAAAATTGAGATTGTCTCAAGTCGAAATAAAATACAACAGTAATTTACAAAACCATTTTGCTTATAAAGACTTTCGATAGACAGTCGATTCGAATATCAATTTAATCAAAAGAAAATTACAGAATTACTTTCAACCTCTCTACGTTGACCCAAGCAATCCTGTAGCGTTTCGGTTTCAAAATGTGCATATCCAATTTCAGACACGCTAGTTTAATAGTATCAACTAACAAGATATATCCATATCCAAAGTATACTCAATTTGTATATCACTACACTTACCATCAGTTTTGAAGTCACTATTAGGCCGTGTCAGAATTAAAGACAACCAACAAAAAAACCCTTACATAAACTTCCGGAGCTCATCGTGCACTCTATCCCACCTTATCCTCCAAGCAACGAAATCATTTGCGTTCTCATTCATTTATGAATATCACTAGAATATTCGCAGTGAGGAGCGGTGTTCACCACAGACCGTGTGACTATATTTATGTTTACAGAGCCCGGCATGTGAGTAATTCAACACAATTACCTCATTTCATTGTGCCGTTGTTGTGACGCTTCAATTCACCGAATGATATTAAAATAATGTTTATTGATTTTTAATGTACAGATGTAGATGACTTTCTAAATGTACGTTTTCTTTTTCTATACATCAAATTGATTGGATATATGACACTACGTAAACAGGTAGCCTTGAAAGGAGATACAATTACTTAATAACGCGTCGAATGAAATTAAATCTGTTTAACCTACGTGGTAATGTATATTATATCAATATGAATAGAAAATATTATTTAAAATTATATAGAACTATCTAGAAAAGAAGATAAAAAATACCAACCGTCTCAACATTCTTCTGGCTTCAGGATGAGCTTGTTCCGTAGCGCATATCAACCATTCTAAGGCTTGTTTGAAGTTCGATATTTTATCAGCCTCTAATTCTAGAATGAGACAACAAATATTATCAGAAGTTATTCCTGTTGGAAACGTTAAAATACTCTAATTGCTTATGCCTCTGAGCATCTCATCACATTAATAGGAAACCCAACTAATTTTGAGTCAGTGACTGATTGATATTTAACCAAATTGCTGATTCATCATCAGCCTATATTAATTCTACTGCTGAACATGGGCCTCCTCCAAATTGCGCCATTTCACCTTGTCTTCGGATTGTCGTATACACATAGCTGATTATATAGGTTTATTACGACGACGACGTATCTACCCAGCTTCATCTTACAAAGCACCTTTATCAAAAAAAAAACATCTGGGATTTTTTAATTAATTTTGATTTCATTATTTTCTCCTTCAACAAAGCCCGTCTGGAAGAATCGCCATAATAAAATCTGATTGACGTTGTAGAAAATAATTTTGTAACTTGTAAATTATTTTATTATAACCATTCCTTGATGCCCGGAATATATCAGACATAGACATCAGACATCATTTCGAGGTTACGTTAAAAAAAAAACATGAAGATACCACCGTTTTAAAGTCATTTATCTAACATAATTAACTTGATTTAATATTACTGGGTTATCAAAAAGCAAATAAATGTTTTTAAGACGGAAAGAATTGGATGATTTCAGAGAAGCCATAATATTGCCAAAAACGGCGAGATTTAAATTTAAAAATGGGCTTTTAAATGAAGCAATGGTAATAAAAATTCAGTTAATAATTCCTTCTTTACAAGACACACACCAAGGCTTTTCAATGTCGATGAAAGTTGAATCATTGAGAAAAAAATATAATTTAAAGTAGATCTTGGTTTATCTCACAATCTACTTCGAAACCTGCAACTACGGTACACATCTGTGTCCACGTTTTGTACAAACATACTCGCCGATCTTATGACGTAATGTATTCAGAACCTTGCATATTATTAGTACCATTCTTTCTTCAAGCATTGAGTATGTTGTCCCGTTAAAATCTTTATGCATGAATATGTTTATCATGCATGATGCGTTTGGTTACATTAGATTTTATTAGCATGCAGAAAAAGTGAGCTCCTTTTTTGTAAGATTTTTTTAAGCTGTGCTAATTCTAGCAAAGAGTACGTACTTACGTATCGAAATAAACACCGAGCTACAGATATTTTCTTGTATCGGACTATAATATTCCAGAACAGAAGAAGGTTTAGGCCTGAGTTTTTGTTTTGAGAGCCTTTTACTTAGTAAAGACGTCACCAGCTCTGTTTGGTATCTGTTCTCTTATACTCCCACTTTATGAGAAAACGTTTGTAGCCTGTGAAGATTGTAGCTAAATTTTGGATGATGCAACATTGTTACAAAAGCATCAAATCTATTCAGTCTAGTACCCTAATAACTTGATTGCGCGACGCCTAAATGTGCTGAACACTCTTGGCCAGGCAAATGACATGCCTGGCGTATGATACACACATGTACATTACATAAAAAATAATAGTGCACCAAAAAACGTCAGTTTACTAAAAATATATTACAAACCACATTTCTCTTCCAGAAGCTGTTTGGCGAGAACCACTTGTGACTCAGCACAACCGTCCTCCGCAAGCTGATTACGCAAGCGACGCAGAGAGCCTTGTGGTCCATCTGAAGCAAACATATTTTTAAAAAGTATACTATTTACAAAGCGCTAACCGTTACTACTAACAGCCTCCGTAGAGTACTTAGTGATACATACATACATACATACATGAACTCACTCCTTTTTCCCAGAAGGGGTAGGCAGCGACGCCAGGACACCCACATTTCGCCTTGTAAGTTGCGTCCCACGACAGGTGGCGAGCCTATCGCCATATCGGGCACAAATTTCCGACACTGGGCTGATAATGAATAGAAAAATCTAATATGACTTTGCCCAACCCGGGATTCGAACCCGAGATCTCAGTTTTGTAACCGTACCTTAGTACAACTACGCTACCGAGGCAGTAGTTAGTTATTATAAATAAATAACACCCAGCAGCCACATACCTAGTCCTGACCCCACACTAAGATCGAGTCTTGTGCAGCGGGTATCAGGAACTACAAGACTTTTCCGTCTTACAAACACCCAGACCCGAAAGAAATATTTGTGGGCCACACAAATATTTCTCTCGTTGAGGAGATTGAACCTACAGCCTCTAGTTTTACAGCCGGTGTCTAACAACCTGTGCCACGGAGGCTGTCAAAGTTGCTGGCTGTTTGTTAGTTAGATGCTGTCTCTGACTGTAGGTTCAAACTAAGAACCGAGACAAACATTTGTGTGATCTACAATTTGTTTTGTTTTATTCTGCAATTTTCTATAAGAGAGCAAAAGTTTTCATAGATTTTGTCACCCACAACACATAACATATATTAATATGGGTTAACAACTATTTATGTGACTGGTAGGTTCATGTTGTTTCTTCCTGTATCAAATCAAATATTTGTGCAGCCTGCAAATACTTTTTCATTCGTTCAGATGTCCACTATAATTATGTAAGAAATAAGTTTTCAAAAAGCGATATTGTCAGTATCCAATTCCATACAAGTATAGATTAACATGTTGAGAACATTTTGAATCCAATTTTTATTTTAACCATGCAAATGATTGTGCTGCAATAGTGATCATAATTTAATATTACATAATTTATAATTATGGTTGGATTTGAGCGCAGGCATCCAAAAAATTTTTTAGGTTTTATTGGTCACTCATTACTTATTGGGCTGATTGGTGAAAATGTAAATGTATGTGACTAACTATTTTACTTTACCAAAGTAAGCAACACTAATCAATTCTAGATGAGTATGTATTAAAATTAAATAATTAATTCTTACTGCCCTCAGAACTTTTTAAGGTTTTCAACAATACAATAAAAACAATTTATTGCTTTTTAATGTGTCCAACAGCTAACACATAAAGCCTTTATAAAAGAAAGGGATTTATTACTTCAAGTCCACTACACTAACCTTGTGAATTTTAGTGAATTTAATTAAATGTGCTTCTAAATTTCAGGGAATAACTAGAGTAGGGAGATGTATGCAACTTTCCTCATAACATAATCCTTATCCTTAAGGTGCGTGGTTATAATAAATAAACAAAAAAAATGCTGAATTATTTTAATTAAAGGACTAGGATAAAAGCATAGACTCAACAAAAGATATCAAGTTTTTTATGGCATGTAATATGCAGCTTCTGTGCAACATAGTCTATCAATTTAACTTATCCTTATATGGTCATATATCAGTCACTGAATTAAACAAGTATGTAGACAAAGTTAGTAGTACAGTAGAATAAGAACTTTTAGGAGTCTCAACATCTTTATTTTAAATATATGATCTATACTTACAGTGGCCTTAAATAATTTATGAAACTAAAATATATTAAAACTATTAAGCGCAATCTGTCATTTAGTCAAGGTCAATTATTCACTAAAACATGCTTCGGAATTTGCATCAAGTAAAATATATATCACAATTTTTTTCGCGCCAATACCTATTTAAATTGCACTTCACAAATTAAGTATAATTAGGGCTTGAGAAACCGATAAAAAATTGTGTGCACTTACCATGAAGATTCCAACGTTTTCTGCCGATGGGCATTTCAAAATAAAAATAAAAATTATAAATGGGCAATATAAATATAAAACCAAAGGTCACATTCGGTATATTTGAACTTTTACACAATTATTAGAAATGTTTATTTGTTTTGATTGAACGTTCTGGCGATTTGCAATTTTTTTTCTATTCGATATAATGTGTCAGTGTCAACAACATTGACATCCAAACATTGCGAATATATATTACAAAACGCAATTATTATTTGCAACACAAATAATATTCGCATTAATTGTATTTAAATTATTGCATGGGTTATATTGGACTGGATAAACTAATAGTACAAAAGAAAGCGAACAGACGACTATTCATTTTACACCTACGCTATCTGCCCACGATCTATGAAGTATAAATCTTTACTCGAGTCCAAAATAGAACATTTTATACAATAGTTTCCTGTGTTTGTTTCTATTTTAAGGGGTATGCTTGATCCCCCCTACAACGGTACTTTTTTCCTTTTGGTTTACTGCCCTTTATAGAAAAAAATCCATGGCAAGGTTTATAAATAAAAAGTGGTTTGCTTTACATAACAACTAAACGCACTACGCAGCTCGCAGCATGTTAAACAGCAATGCACTAATAAGTAATAAAACTTCTATAATATATGAAATTGAATATAATCGAGTAATCGACTGACTGCATCGTGCAATACGACTCTTGTATGGATTTTAAAAACTTTGAATTTGTGATACAAAGGTGATATTAAACATTTTTTTTAATTTGAAAAAAAAAAGCAAAAACGACCTCGAGACTCCTATTTAAATACATCAACTTGTTACTTAATAAAAAAATGTTAATTAATAATCGACTTTTAAAGTCGATTATCAAACATCGATGAAATTTCACTAACAGGAACAACCTTATTCCTTGCTTTAATATTGTCTTCTTGAAATTCTGTCTTGAAAAGTAAATTTGCCGTCGCGTGTTACTATATTAAATTAACTAATGTTTTAAATTGTTATGAATTATTAATATACCGCGAGGATGTTGACTCCACGTTTTAAATTAACTCAAGACAACAATCGCATTTTCATAAATGTCCATGCGCCATACACAAATATTGGTGATACTGAAATCGACGTTGAAGGAGAAAACTTCCTTTTTGTTTCAAGCCCGTATTTTTTGAGATTACGGCTACCAGGAAGAATTGTCGACAATGATAGTTCAAAAGGTTCGTACATATGCGATTCCGGTGATTTCAACCTTACATTCGATAAGGAAACGCCAGGAGAACACTTTGAAAACTTGGATATGATCACGAGTTTATTGGCCCCTCGAGATATACCAGATATTAACCCTAGTCTTGTAGAAATGCTAGAAGAGGATGGCATAACTCTAGAAAATGAGTCTGAATCCGATAGCGCCAGTTGTTTTACATATGGCTTTGCAAATAAAGTGACTACTGAATTTAGTAACATTGGTTCGGAATTCCCGCAAATTTTTGAATTAAGAGTACCTGAGAGTGTACCAATTAGTGATCGGCATAACCTTAGGATAAAGCATGAGAATGACAAATTTTCCTCAGACCATTATTTGGCTGATTTATTTGATGATGAGTTAATAACCCCATATTTGTCTTCTGGTCCATTCTGGGAGAATTCAGAAGCCATAAAAGATGTTGAATTCACAGATGAAGAAGTATCAATACTCAAAGAGCTACCAAATAAACATTATTTGTTAAGTAAGAGTGAATATCGACAAGTCTTACTAGGCCTTGTTGATATACTGTATGGGTATTGTTACGATAAGAGAACTACATTAAATGAAAGTACAGTTGAGTCAAGCTGGACCATCAACAAGCTGTCAGCCACACTCAGCTGGTTTTGTGTATTCAAAGATATGAGACAAGTTTTGATAGCATGCTACAGAAGAGCTTTAATATACCCTATATTTAGAAATTTTGAACTGTGTAAAAAGGTGAAAAATGATGTAGTATCTCTTTTTCGCAAAGGCAAGAAATTTGTGATCAAAAGTATCATTGAAATCCACCAAATGTTTAACACAAGTAATGATGCAAGGTACATATTAAATCAGTTATACATCAAAGACTACTTAGTATTTTTGCAAAAATGCCGAAGTGAGGAACTAAATGAATTATGTAACAACATAGCTAATATTGAATTAACCAAAAAAGATTTAAATTTAGAACTAGAAGAATTAGAAATGGCAGCTGACATGGTCAAACAAGAAGAAACAGAAATAATGGAAAATGAAATGGCAGTTCGTATGGCTTCTATGTCACTTTTACCAGGACTGAAAAAGAATAATGGGGTATACATTGATGAGAGTGATGACGATAGTGACACCTCTACTGATTCCAGTGACTCATCATCTGAGGAGTCATCAGATGAGCTGGACTCTGATGATGATCCATGAAAGTTCCGGAACATTTAAGAATGTTGTATCCCAGTGCAAAACTTGGATACCATTGGAAAAAGTGGGACAATTGAGAGAAAAGTGAGACAGTATTGGTTATACTAGGTATTGCCAGAAATGTTTTGAAATAAACAATTCATTAAAACAAAGTGTACTGGGTTGATGAGTGTCCAAAATTAAATAATAGGTTGTTTGATTTAGTTATTTTTATCATTCTTTATATAATTTGAGACCAAATGTATAATTAATAAATATAATTGGGTCACAATAATTCAAGTTTTACCAATTTCGCCTGTTGCCATCATTTTAATTAGGTTAAACATCAATTAATAAAGAGAATCTGGGTTATTGTAAAGAGAGCAACTGAGTTTGAGTGGTCCATTTATATAAAACATAGAATATTTTACAAGTGAAATTAATTACATTCTAAAGACTTCCTTGCTACTTAGCATCATTTATTAAATATCTTTATAGAAGCTACTTGAAGAATTTACTAGATTTTCTGTTTTCCATCCACAAGTTACAATGCCCCTTGGCCCTTGCATGTCAATTTAATCATCATTAAATTTGTTTTATGTTTAACGTTTGTCATATGTTACAAATAACTAAAAAAATATTAAATGAAAATGTATGGAAGCTTTCTTATAACTATTGACATTGTGCCATACAAGTTAACGGTATGCTATTTTGATGTATACAGATTTTTAATCAATGACTGCACAGCCCAGTACAGAATTATTATCTAAGCTTGTTCTTGTTGTGAAGACTGAATACTTTACATGAATTACTAAAGATGTTATTGTGATGTACTCCTAGTTATATAGAAATGTATAATGTACATAGTATGTTGTGCGTTTACAGTGAATAGTGCACCACTTTTATGTTTTCCTATTCTATCCAATAAGTGATAGCCTTTAACCAACCTTACATTTTACTGCCTAGTTTTTAGGTCATCACAACTTGATTACTTTTACGTAGGTACTAATGGTTTACATATTAATAAGTAGTTATATTTTATTCAATATTTTCTCTTTGTAGTGATATTATGACCCTTGTTTGATATTTAGATAATATTTTCTTTACTTCAAGTTTATCTATAGAAATCTAACTACATGTTGTTTATCCACTGAATAATAAATGCACTAGATTTATTGTGATTGAATTTAGATATAAACAAATGTCATTGAAGCAATGTGAAACTAGAAGCAATATAAATGTTATCAACTACTAAAATAGATCAAGAGCCCATGGCCATAGCTATTATGAAGTTCAGATCGTGGTTGCCTCGGAAGTTATCAGCTTTAATGGTTCTGGCAAGATGAAAAAACCATCAATTGTCTGGAAAATCCTCTTGGATTCCCGCACTAGGAAAGAATGCCGGATTTTTACCGACTCAAAACCCTATATTGCTCCTTCGGTACTTTAGAGGAACTCCGAGACCTCACAATGAACACGCCGAAGTTCCTCCAGTACGTAGCTTCTAGAAGCACTACTCACAAAAGATGTGTTTGCTCCCCCATAGCTTTTATTTAGTCAGGGCTGTGTCTGGCATCACCTAGGCGAATTCGTCTGTATACCAAGGAGTGTCTAAATAGCAAGGAAATATTTAGTTAGGTATAGTTGCCGTAATAACATATATATAATTCAATTTCGATAGGGTACTATAACGTGGGCAAAATTACATGGTATTAAATATTAAGCTATTTTCAAACTTTAACATGACGTAATTTTAGTTTTAAGTCACTTTTGTTGGTTCTTTCATCTTGCCAGATACATTAAAGCTCCTAACTTCCAAAGCAAACACGATCGGAACTTCATAATATCTGATCAACGGAAATGCGCAGATAAATTTTCAGCATTTATAAAATGAGGAAAGTCTGGCGGCCACGGGCTCTTGGGTTTAAATTTAAAAAGATGATTGTGGTTTATAGACTATGATAACTAAAGAATGTTTAAGCTTAGAAAATTATTCAGAATGTATACTCTTTGTATCAAATAATCTATGTGCTCTAAATATTAGAAATGTACTTGTATATCTAATGTTTATTAATACAATTATAGTTGTTCATATAATAATTACACTATTCGTCAACTAAGCAAACTATCGGCACAAATTCCTGACTGCGCTGATAATTAATATTTAAGACATATTATTACGTATAGAGAAGCTATCTAAATTCTAATACAACTGTCTCGTTCGATTTTGGTAAAAGTCGAAACTAAATGGCTGCAGGGAGGAACAAATAATTAGACGTCTAATCAAACAGTACAACTGCTTTTTCTCGAAGTTTTAGACGAATATGTCTATTAAGGACCAGTGGTCCGGTTATGCGGGTTCTCGAAAAGAAAGAAAAGTTCTTGAAAAATCATTGGGGGAGGCCAAGTTATATTCAGTAGTGGAATGTAGTAGTGGATGGATGGTTGAATAGTAGGTATGGAATCTTCATAATTGTAGAACGCACTTTTAACTCCAAGTGGTACTACTGTAGATTGGAGGCAAATTATGGAACAGTAATATATTACTGAGAATAATTAAATATTATAATTTGTAAACTCATGTTTTTGACCATGGTCTTTTTTTACGCTTACAGATCCGACACGGTTATGTCGAGGGACGTTTTTTTAAATACACATACTAATTGCAAAATAATTTATGAATCATTATAATTAAACATTTTTGTAAACCTACACAGATTAATTATTAATATCACACGCTTAGTACTAAATGGCCGAAATTTAAAAAAAAAGTGTAAAGTCTTCGATCAACAATACAGCAATATTGTATTGTTACGTACAATATTGCTGTGTATGAAGTACGGGAACCCAAGAGGAGTCGCCCCATGAAAAAAAATCGGTGTAGTAATTATTATGCCACGAGACACGATACACGACAGTTTGAAAAGGGCATAAATATCCATAATATATGAAACCTATGTAAGGTTAATGATTTCCTGAGTAATTAGCGTAAATGAACTCGACCCCAACGCAATGTATTACACAGGTAGATGTAAACCTAATTTTTACAAAATTAATTAAAATAATACTGCCTTGTAGTCTAAGAGCGTCCAGCGGAGATAAGAAATCAATAAATCTCAAATAAATTAAATATAATATACTATAACTTGACATACACAATTATGTTACAACCCCGCTCTTGTTCCACACTCACATTAGCCCATTATAATGTTACAATTTAAGGAGCGAATATTGCATTTCTTAGAGGACGCAAATTTATTTTTGGGACATGTTTGGGGGGTCAATAGAAACTTAACCTCAAGTTTGTGGGGTCGCCACCCTTGTCCCCCGGCTGCCATCTTGGAAAAAGGGGTGGAAACACTTTTTTCGCGATAATTCGGAAACTATGCGTCTTACAAAAAAATTGTAAGGACATAATTTGTAGCAAATTGTTTTGCCTACAAATATGTTTATATAACTTTTTCCCTCAATTAAAAATTAAAGAAGTTATAAGCAAAAAAGTGAAGAAGAAATTTCTTCAGGGCAATCTTCCCGTTTCTCTTAAAAGTAGACTCTTCGGCTTGTATCTTACCAACTTTAACATACAGTGTTCAATCCTGGTCTTTGACCGAACTTCAGAGGTCCAGGTCTAGGTTTGTCAAAAAGCTATGGAGCACAGGATGCTAGGCGTAACACGCACGGACAGAGTACCCACTAACACCTTGCGCTCCATAACCAGAGTCAAGAATGTTGCACAGAAATAAGATAAACTAAACTGGGATTGGGCGGGCCACATCACCCGGATGCACCCGAAGAGGTGGGCAAACATTGCCAATCAATGGATGCCTAAGGATGGCGAGAGGCCACGCGGCAGGCTTCGGAAAAGGTGGCGCGACGATCTCGACCAATTTAGCAGCACTTGGATGGCATCAGCAATTGATAGGGATAAGTAGAAGGAGTTGAGGGAGATCTTTGTCCATCAGTGGCACAGAACAGGTTATTATTATAAATAAAAAAATAGCAAAGAAGTGAGTTTTTTTTCATAAAAAGTTATAGAGATAAAAGATTTTGTTTATAAATATTTACTCACATTTTTGCTTATAACTTTTTTAATTTAGGGCAAAAAGTTATATAAACATATTTGTAGGCAATACAATTCGCTACAAATTATGTTTTTACAAATTTTTCGTAAGATGTATAGTTTCCGAGATAACGCGAAAAAAGTGTTTTCACCCCTTTTTCCAAGATGGCGGCCGGGGGACAAGGGTGGCGACCCCACAAACTTGAGGTTAAGCTTCTATTGACCGCCCACACATATCCCAAAAATAAAATTGCGTCCTCTAAAAAATGTAAAGCTCATGTAACATTTCAATGGACTACATAGGGTCGGCCAGGGGTCGATTTAGACATTTGCGACTAGTGGGATATTCAACTTTACCGCCTCTTTTTTATCCATAGGTATTATGGAAACTAATATTTTAAGCTTTAATTTGACAGCGCTACAAAGCGGAGTTGGTTAGACGCCGGCTGTGAAACGAGAGGCCGCGGGTTCGATCCCCGCACAGACACAAATGTTCGTGCCCACAAGTATTTTTCTCGGGTCTGGGTGTTTGTGAATGTGAATTTTCCAATGAATATTATCATCAGAGTTATTAAATATCACTTTTCAAGTTAACGGTAGGTATTCAATTTTCGTTAACAACCGTCATATAAGCAAAATGCTTACAAACAGTTGAAAGGGTATTTAATTATTATTATATTGATTTAAATATATATTATGTTTATAATAATTTTCTTTCTTATGAAAATAAAACAATTTTACAAACAATAAAATAAAAATCGTTTTTGTACTTACTCCTCTAATTTTGCCAGCGTGTGTGATGTGTACTTTTAAAAACGGATACGGGCCTGTATATTTTATGTATAGTCGCACATCGTTGATTCCAAGGCCAAAATTATTGTATAAAACAAAGAAAATATTTTAAATAAAGATCATTACTTTTGTGAATGTGTCTTGCTCAATTATGTTTATATTATCTTGTATACTAGTATGTGTGTCATGTGTCCTGATTTGGAAGGAAGTGAAGAGGAAAAGGATATCAACCTTGCCTCCATTGTACCCTGGGGCATGGCCTATAATAGGACATGCCCTTATTCTCGGTTTTTGGAATAAAGACACATCACGTAAGTTGCATTTGAGCTATTAAATAGAATTGAAATTGCCGCGACGTACACTACCGTCCGAAAGTTTGGAAGCAGCACAGTAAATTCAAATAAAACAAAACGAGGACATTTTATTATTTTTTATTCACTATAAAATTATGAATATTACTGTAGAGTTCACTATTCGGTATAGGTTATATAAAGGAAACACAGTTTGATTTCCGACAGACACACTATTCGTACGGCGCACCAGCAGCAAGTGTCCGGTGAGTGCAGCCACTGCACTCCCCGCACCCCTACCACTACCGCTCGCCCCGCCAGTAGATGTGTCATCATTTACTTATATGTTACAATTACTATAAACACAAAAAAATTACTTACAACATGTAAATCCAATTAAATTTTAGCTTCATCGAAGTGTCCACCTTTATCTTTTATTACTTTCTTGCATATTTTAGGCAGTCTATTAATTAATTTATTCAAATAATATGCATCTAATTTGTTCAATTCGGCTTTTAATAGTTGCCACAAATGTTCTGAGCTCGTAGGAGATTGGTTTTTCACTCTTCTATCAAGTTCGTCCCAAACAAGTTCAATAGGAGAGAGGTCAGCTGATTGAGATGGCCATTGCATGATATTTAAAAGGTTATCGTCTTGTTTTTTGTTCAAAATGTTCTTTCACAGCTTAGACGAATGCTTCGGATCATTGTCTTGTTGAAAAACAAACCTAGGGCCAGTGAGATTCAGTCCCCTAGGCATAGCGAAATCTTCAAGAATTTTCAAATAGTCTTCTTTGTTTAGAGTTCCGGTTATCCTTACAAGGTTTCCTGGTTTATTGTTGCCGAAATATCCCCAAACCATCACATTACCACCGCCATGCTTAACAGTAGGCACTATACATGCATACATACATACGTATGTATGTAGCTATCATGGAGTTAATAAGTACCTACAACAAAATGTATATTTATATAGGTACCTACATAAACTTATGCCTCTTTCCCAGAAGGGGTAGACAAAGGGACCAGAACACCCACATTTCGCCTTGTATGTTCCGTCCCACGATGTGATAGGTGGCGAGCCTGTCTCCATATCGCACACAAATTCATGACTCTGTGCTGATCACGAATTAAAAAATCTAATGTCGCTTTGTCCAACTCGGGATTCGAACCCGAGACCTCAGCTTTGTAACCGTAATAATAATAAAATGATAAAATGAAAAAGATAAAATGTCTAAATATTTAGATTTAGCTCACGAGGTTACCGACATGTGGGATGTCGATTCAACAATTATTGTCCCGATTGTCGTTTCTGCTCATGGGTTGATACCAAAGAGTCTCGACGAACACCTACAGAGGCTCTCAATTGGCTGTTGGGTCAAAAGTCAAATACAGAAGGCAGTATTATTTTTTTTTTTTTTTTTTTTTTTTTTTTTTTTTTTTTTTTTTGGCGGTACTTTGAAAAGTGAACATCGTTATTTAAGACCTCTGCAGATAAATCTACATAAAATAGTATTATTTAGCTTAATTATTACTAAAATATATGTTACAATAAAGTGTGTACATAGTACTTGCCGGTGACTGTGTTTCCTGAAGAAATAACAAACACAAAATTTTTTCTTCACTTTTTTAATTTGGCACTTCACAACAACTACATCGCAAAACAATGGAGTCAATCAAGGAGTCTCTAGTCCAACTTAGCACCATCTTCAATCAAAAGTTTGCTGAATTTGAAGAGAGGCAGCAGAAGATTTCTTCACCATCCACGTCTAACACATTGTCTGCGCTTGAAGCCGAGTTTTCCTCTTTTAAAAGTTTCACTCTCCAGGCTCTTCGTACTCTGCAGACCCAATTACAGCTACTCTCACCAGACAATGACCGCCTCGAAATGCACACACGGAGGAAAATACTGCTGTTGCACGGAGTCCCTGAAGATCCAAAGGAAGATATCCCGGCAGCCATTGTTGATGTTCTCGTACAACGCTTTAAATTCCCCAGCTTCAGTAGTGTGGACATTGCTCGCTGTCACAGAATGGGAAAATCTAGTGCTGACCGACCCAGGCCTATTTTGTTTAAGTTACGTGATTCATCTCTGCGTAACCAGATCTGGGCTACCAAAACAAAATTAAAGAGTTCTGGGATAACTCTATCAGAATTCCTTACAAAGGCGAGACATGATGCTTTCATGGCGGCGCGGGAGCGTTTTGGCGTCACAAAATGCTGGACCCACGATGGCTACGTCTTCGTGTTGAGCCCTGACGGCAAGCGGCATCGCATCACTTCTGCGGCTGAATTGGATGGTCTCGTAACGAGGTGTGTTCCTGCGGCACCCATTCGCAAGAAAACTGAAGCCACTGCCAGGGATCCAATAGCTGCTACCAAGCCAAGGCGTGCGGCCGCAGCTAATAGAAAATAGGTGCACCGACGATTGTACCATGACATATTAATAATATGTGCCGCCCCAAGCGGGTAATTTTTTCGATATTATCACTACCCTTCGTTATTATACAATTTGTTATGTTTAGGTTATGTTTTCACGTCAACCTGACAGCGGATGTCTAGCTGTCATAAGTTGTTAACTTTACGTTTTATTACTCCATTTATTTCATTTCTTTAATGTTTTATTTTAATTTTAACCTTCTTTAATTAAATTTATTGTTTTCTTGTTTATACATAGGTAAGGGGTTTATTTTCATTTACAATATTATTGTCATTATTATTTTCCTGTTTTTACTTTTTTGATTATAGTATAGTTTTATTTTTGTTGCGATGGGTAGTGGTAATAATTATTATTTAATGTGATTAGATTCTTAGTTTATAAAGTTTAGTTATTTTTTATCATATTCCCTCTCTTTTCGGAAACCGGCAGGTGAAGTGGGCTTATATACATATATAACAGTATTTTATAATTTTTATTAGGTTTTTATTATATTTTATAGTATATATATATATATATATATATATATATATATATACTATAAAATATATATATATATATATATATATATATATATATATATATATATATATATATATATATATATATATATATATATATATATTTATATATTAGTAATGAATAATATTTTTGATCGCAGTGATAGCAGTGAGTTCCTATCTTTTGGTTCGACAAGTGATTATAATAGCAGCGAGGATAGTTTTGTGAGTATCCCTTCTCTTTCAGAAACATTGGATTCTCATTTTTCTGACGTTCCTAGGAATTTGAATGTAGTTCACATTAATGCGCAGAGCATTCCGGCTCATTTCTCCGATATGCTGATGTCTTTTGACGTTAAGGATATTCATGCTATATTAGTCTCCGAGTCGTGGCTTAAACCTTCTCTTCCTTCTATTTCATATGCTATACCCGGCTTCAATCTGATTCGCAATGACAGGATTGGGAGTAGCGGTGGAGGCGTGGCAATTTATTTGCGAGCACATATTCCCTTCTCCGTTATTAGTGTTTCTACTCAACCGCCCCTGCCCAATGTCGGCGAGCACCTCTTCATTGAAGTCGTACTTGCGCATACTAAGGTACTACTCGGAGTCTTTTATAGCCCTTCCCTACGTTTTAATTATTTTGCTTCATTTGAGAAGACTTTAGAAGATCTTATGCCCTCATACAATCACACCATTATTATGGGTGATTTCAATACGTGCCTTCTCAAACAAGATCATCGTTCCACTTCTCTTGAACGCATTGTGAAGTCGAGCAACATGCATATTCTTCCCCTTACTGCGACCCATCATTTTCCAAACTCGACTCCTTCTTTACTTGACCTAATCCTAGTTTCATCACTAGTGCATGTCGCCAAGCACGGTCAATGCCTAGCTGATTGTTTTTCCTATCACCATCTTATCTTTGTCTCTTACAAACTTCGGCCTCCTAAATTGAAACCCACGGTCATTCTGCAGCGCAATTTCAGTGGTATCAATAAAGAGGCTTTCTTAAGGGATGCGAATGTTCTAGATTGGGCACCTGTGATGATGGCTGACTGTGTAGACGATAAAGTCACATTATTCAACAGCATTGTCACCCAGTTGTATGATATTCATGCCCCTTTGAGAACTGTTAAAATTAAACACCTGCCTGCACCTTGGATTAATAAGGAAATAAAAGAGCTCCAAAAGAAAAAGTCTGCAGCCAAAACTAAATATAAGTTAAATCCAACTGAGGCTAGTAGAGCTCACTATGTTAAGTTGAGAAATCGCTGCAATTTGGTGTGTAGGGACGCTCAAAGACGCCATATTCATGATTCAGTTCAAGTTGAGGATCCAGCTAAAGTCTGGAAGTTCCTCAGGTCATTAGGAGTTGGAAAGCCTCGCCAAGAGTGTTCCTCTAACAAGTTAGACATTAATCAAATGAATCTGCACTTTTCTTCTACGCCTAATTTAGACGGCGTTGTTAAAGCTTCTACTATCAATTCTCTCTCGAATGCTTCCGCTCCTGACCTTCCTTCTTTTGTGTTTCGTCAATTCACTGCTTGTGATGTTCGGAGGAGCATCCTCTCAATAGCGTCTAATGCTGTTGGGATGGACAGTATAGGCCGTAAAATGCTTCTTCCTATCATTGATATTGTTCTCCCTATCCTGTGTCATATTTTAAACTTCTCTATTTCCAATGCTGTGTTTCCTTCTCTATGGAAGGAAGCACAGATTATTCCTTTACCTAAAAAACCGAACCCTAAAGCCTTTTCCGAGTACCGTCCCATATCCATTCTTCCTTTCTTATCCAAAGTCCTCGAGCGTCTAGTTTATAATCAATTACACTCATTCCTTACCCGAAATGACCTTCTTAATCCCTTCCAATCTGGCTTTCGTCCAAGACATAGCACAGTCACTGCACTTGTCAAAATCACCGACGACTTTCGCCTCGGGATGGAAAACGGGCAGTTGACTGTGCTTACGCTCCTAGATTTCAGTAACGCTTTTAACACAGTTGACTTTGATATTCTCCTTGCTGTACTGCGCTCCTTCAACATATCTCCAAGCGTCATTGACTGGTTTCAAAGTTACCTGTATGGCCGCCGTCAATGTGTCCGCCTAGGGGAAATGACTTCCTCGTGGTGTAGCACTTCTGCCGGTGTACCTCAGGGTGGCGTCTTATCTCCTCTCTTATTTTCAGTTTTTATTAACTCCATATCTTGTAATCTTTCATCATCCTACCACCTTTATGCAGACGATCTTCAACTCTATTGTCAATTTCCTCTCACTCATCTGGATGATGCTATTCACCTTATGAATAGTGATCTCGAGAAAATTAACAAATGGAGTAAAGCTTACGGCCTCAAATTAAATCCTAATAAAACCCAAGCTATTATTGTGGGGAGCCCAAGAACCATCTGTAAGGTCGACTGGACACTTTTGCCTCGCGTGTTGCTTGATGGGGTTACCATCCCATTCAGTGACACCGTGAAAAACCTTGGCGTAATCATCGACCGCACTTTGTCTTGGGGGCCTCAGATGATGGCTGTCAGTCGCAAAATATTTGCGACTGCGGGATCTTTGCGTAGGTTGCGGAACTTCCTTCCGACTGCCACTAAAATTGCGCTTGCACAGTCTCTTTTGCTTCCTATCCTCGACTATGCCGACATCAGCTATCTCGATCTTACCGAGGCCCAGCTAGATAAACTTGAGCGCCTTCAAAATTTTTGTATTAGGTTTATATTTGGACTTCGTAAATATGACCATGTTTCCGAATTCCGTACTAAGCTCAAGTGGCTTCCTATACGACATCGCCGGAATGTTCATATTCTGTCTCTTCTCTACAGTATCCTGTTTAATCCCTCAGCTCCGCGCTATCTTCAGGACCGTTTTAGTTTCCTCTATACTGCAAATTCTCATTCCCTTAGGTCGTCAGAGAATCTGATGTTGAAGTTCCCGGTACACAAGACATCATTCTACGATCGCTCCTTTACTGTAGAAGCAGTGCGATTGTGGAATGCATTGCCTCTCAGTATAAAACGATCACCCTCCTTGGAAACTTTTAAATCGAGAGTGAAAGCACACTTTCTGGGAAGCTAAAACTGTGTCCATACTTTACTATTAATATATTTTTATTATTATTATATTGTATGTATGTTGTTTTTGGTGTATGTTTTTTTCATTGCATCGTTATATATATTATTATTATTATTTTGAATATGTATTTATGTATTGTTTATGTAAGTTTATCTTTTAGTGTCATAAAAGCACCGTCAATGTTTACCACTTATCTCCTCTTCTTGCACGGTTGTCTGGAAGAGATCGCTATTAGCGATAAGACCGCCGTTTTTTAACACTTATTTGTTTTTCTCTTTTTATTTTTGTAAATACTTTGTGGTGTTTTAAATAAAGAGTTTTTATTATTATTATTATTTATTTTCAATTTGTATAAATTCTCCTAGGTTAGTAGGGAAAAACCATATTCCGCGGGCTTTTGGGCCAAGCAAGATATGGGTGGTTTCTATG
Source organism: Hyles euphorbiae (assembly GCA_023078785.2). Taxonomy (NCBI): domain Eukaryota; kingdom Metazoa; phylum Arthropoda; class Insecta; order Lepidoptera; family Sphingidae; genus Hyles; species Hyles euphorbiae. The sequence goes on from CM041030.1 coordinate 6,945,912, forward strand.
AGATCTTGGAATAGAATTCTATTTTGGTTATGATTGATCTACGGATAGGAATTTCCTTACGATTCTGCAAGTATTAAGGACTGTGGCTTTTTGTAGAAGAATATATGAGAGTTTATGCAAACCAAGAGATTTAAGACTCGTATGTAGTGTGTGAGGAATTACACCTGTAGAAGACAGAACTATCGGTATTGTTTTTACTGTCTGTACTCTCCATTGGCTTTTGAGTTCTATCTTATTATTATTATTATTATTGGACACGGCACGCATTGTGAGGCGGTTCCTCACTTTGTCTCCCTAACCGCCGGTGGCTTGGGTCTCGAGCCTCGCCATTGTTGGAAAACTTTTTATATTTTTATATGTATTTTGTTTTTATACTATAGATATATAAAAAATGTAAAAAAAAAGATTTAATATAAAGAGAAATAATAATAATAATAATAACACCCAACAGTCACATACACTTCCTGTCCTGACCCTACACTAAGATCGAGTCTTGTGTCGTGGGTATCAGGAACTACGAGAGACTTTTCGGTCTCACAAACACCCAGACCCGGAAGAAATATTTGTGGGCTACACAAACATTTCTCTCGGTGCGGGGATCGAACCCGCGGCCTCTCATTTCACAGGCGGCGTCTAACCAACTGCGCCACGGAGGCTGTCACTGTAATCTAGTACAACTATGCCATCTTTTGAATGTTGATGGTTATGACAGTACCAGTCATGAGGCAACTGTGTGTTACATCTATTACAATGAGTTATGTGTCTTGCTTGAAAGTATTTTTTACTTAGTTCATTACTAGCATCGAAACATCACTCATAATTATTGTGTATTAAAAACATATTTAGTACGTACAGTCAGCAACATAAGTCGCTGAACACTTCAAATTTTTTGATAACCTTTTTATGAATTACAATTTGTACGTACTACTCTGTAGTCGTAACATATAACCAAGTAAAGTCATCTATGCCGAAAAGTGCCATATGATATTGAAAATAATTATTATTTTGGATGATAAGACAACTCCAAATCTCGTGAATGTGTAGCGACTTATGTTGCTGATTGTACATATTGAACTCCGTTGCAACAATGTCACTTATGCAAAAATTGCAACGGTTGGAAGGTATAAAGAAATAATCTTATATTTTTTAGAATAATATTACGTGGTCATATTTTTTTATCGGTAAATTAAAAGTTGATATTGTGATAGAAGCTGTTCAACTTGTCTATGTCTTGAAATATCAAATTTTTATACGGTGTCAAAGTTTCAAATGCTTTTCTAAAAAGTTGCATTTTTGCACTGGAGGTGCGATATTTGAAATTCCAGACTCCTGAAAGATTCGGTATGAACCAACCATTGTCATTCTAACATCAATGACCTTGTATCCATTGAAGAAGTAATAGTGGCTAGCTCATCACTATGCAATCAATTCCAATTACGAACGCCTAGTTATAAATTGTAACTTCCCATACATTTGTGGGGCATTCTGAAAAAAATGCTATTTCTAGCTTAACGCTAAAATATTCAGGCAACTTATCTTGAATAAATCTGTATAATAATACCTAGTAAGAAGTAGTTAAAATATATTTTCTTGCTATAACAATAATATTGTATCTATTAATAAATTGGACTAGTTAAGCAAGTATTTCTTTTTTAAATATTTGTAGTGATCTTTTGCGTTTTTTCTAGATTTGTGGCATGTGGCGCAAGAATTGTCTGAGGGTATCACAAAGCTTGGAGGAGTGGTGCGTATGTCCCTGGGACTCCTGGATTATTTCGGTAACTAATTTTATATTTATATTTAACTAACAACGTTTCAAGAGTATTTGAAATGAAATGTTTTAAAACTTATAAAGCATTTATTTATGTCATGTAAGTAACACACTTAAAATAGTGTTATAGACCGCTGAAGATATCTGACAATCTTGATTGACATTAATTATAGTAATCATCAAAATTCCTTTATTTTCTGACAATATTTTTATGACTTAGACGTCGGGTACGAAACGAGAGGCCACGGGTTCGATCCCCGCCTCGAGCCAACGGATTTTTTTATCTGAATAGGCATAATGACTGCACTACTCCGAATGGTATACGCAATTGCTGTCCAGACAGAGTATCGAATGGAGTAAGTAGTAAGATGCTTCTCACGCTACAGTGGGAGGATCCAAGGTTATAGGAAGGGGAACACGTGTGATGACAAACCATACCAAAGCATTACAGTGCGGCACAAAAAATTGGTGAACCTTATAGTTCGCACTGAGATAGTTTAGACCATCAAGCTATGGCTTCGCATGCCAACAGGGGTGGTTGTGTTAAGGAGAGGTTTCTGAGATGCATAATCCCACCAAACAGCTGTGTAAATGCTCCGTTGTATGCTGGTTTGAAAGACAATGTAGCCAGAGTAACTACTGGACATATTGAACTTTACATCTTATGTCTCAGGATGGCGAGCGCAGTGGAATGCCAAGAATTGCTTTAATATTCCTGAATATTTTTGTTTGGTTTTGCAACTGTCCATGAGCAGTCGTATCGCTTACTGTCAGGCGAACGGCATGCTTGTCACGATATTCAAGGAATACAAAAATATTTTTTGTTTCGTGTCAAAAAGATTCTAGTATTCCATCGTAGTTTGACAAAGACTTGTATCCTACTGTGGGGTCAGGACTATGTACATATTATGTGACGATTTGGTGTAATTATTTATTATTATCTTGAAGCAGGCAAATACAGGCTTTATGCTAATTGGTAAGTGACAGGAAAATTAAAAAAAGTAACTCAAATATAGAAAACATCCGCATACCGAATGCAATTTCTTCCGTCTTTCTTTAAATAGCTTTAACAAAAATGTTAATGGCAATTATTCCAATTTCCAGTAATCACCGATCCGGAAGACATCGTCACTGCAGGGAACGCCTGCCTGGACAAGAATTATTGTTACAACTTCAGCAAATGTTGGCTGGGAGAGGGTTTGCTCACTGGGGATGGTAATATATCTAACGAAACATTTTACTTATTGTTTCTATATTAAGCCATATAATTATAGGTATATTAATCATAGAATGATTTTTAAACTAACTAATATTATTAATTATTATTTATTATAATTACTTCACTCAATTATTTTCCAAGTGTTTCTATTTCTTTTCATTATAATTCTGTTTATTATATAAAAGTAGGGCTATGCTCCAAACATCTTGATTCACAAAACCTGCTAAACGAAGGCTACCTACAGGCTTAGCTATGAATTTTTTTATTTACCTAGTGTTTTGGAAGGCAGGAAGTCTCCTAGTAATATCGCCAAAGTTGCCTTGGCAATACCCCAAGAATAATGCTAAAATTGGGAATGACAACTCATTAACCTGATTTGAAGCTTTATTGGTATAAAATACCATACCATATTGATCTGAGCAAGCTAAATATGAGCCCTTGATCTCACTATACACGAACTACTTATACTGCCCTGAAAAAAGGAAACAATAATTTTATGAATAAATAAAAAAAAATATCCCCTCGCGATGAAACAACTGTGATATAGGAAAGGCTTTAATAATTTAAATGTCTGAATTGCAGCTACAGTATGGAAGCGACATCGTAAGCTGGTCAATCCAGCGTTTAGCCAGCAGATTCTCGACAGTTTTATGAGCATCTTCAATATCCAAGCCAAAACATTGGCTAATGAACTTGAAGTGCAAGTGGGCAAAGGATATTTCCAACATTCACCATATTTAGACCACACTGCTTTAGAAAGTATTTATCGTAAGTATTTTTTTAATGCTATACATGGCGAGACAAACATGCCATTCGCCTGATGGTAAGCTGGTTATAGACAGTAGCAATGCTTAGCAGTTTACTGCGCTCGCTATTCTGAGCCTTAAGATCATCATCATCATCATCATCATCATCATACTTCATTAAGATGTTAAGTCTCAATATGCCCAGTTATTATTCTGTCTACACATTTCTGTTTAGCGGCAGAAATAGACATAGCAGTGGTGCCTACCCAGATGGCCTCTCACATATAAGAGACCTACCACCAGTCAGTTTTCCTAGAAATAAAGTCTAATTGTTCTAAGTTCACCACCTTCTAGTAAACCATTGAAAAGTTGCATTTTAATGTTAAATAACAAGTAAAAGTGCCAAGAATCTTTTGTCAAGTGACAAAAGACAAGTGAAATTGAACCATAAAGTAACAACGTGATGGTTAAATGAATGACAATGAATTGGATGAATCATTCATTCCAATATTCCGTAAAATGTCACCCGCCCTGCCTACCGCTGTAGTGTGAACGTTTTTTTTTCTAAAAAAGATAATAGAGATTGCGATTTTAAACTTATTTTAATCATCAAGAAAATACACTAATTGGTCGATGATGTAGCCAGTAAGGTGATTAGTTCAATCATAGGATTCAACTCGGATAGGCAGGTTTTGGGAAACTGCATCACGTCTTCTCATCAAACGTTCCTCAGTACCTAAAGACAAAAGTCTTTACCTGCTGTGTGTTACCAGTGATGACTTACGGCACCGGGACGCGGCCTCTCACTCTGGGCCTAATGACCGTCTTATTAGGCCTCATCAAGGTCACAACAAAGGTCAGAACAAAGGCTACCGACATAGCCCATAGGATTAGTAGGTTAAAGTGATAGTGGGGCACATGGCGCGAAGAACCGATGACCATTGGGGCCGAAAGGTTCTAAAGTGGAGGCCACGTACAGGCCGCTTACAACAGATCGATGTGGAGATCCTTGGGGGAGGCCTATGTTCAGCAGTGGAAATCCTGTGGCTGAGATGATATGATGTATTATAGGATTAGTGTTACTTGAGTATGTTACGGGTGAGTTTAACTGATGACTTATCTACCTGACACTTTACTTGAGGGTGGTGAACGAGGCCATAATTTCTGTTTCACGAGTCACATGTCATATCAATCGTTTGTAACTTAATTAATATAGTGAAACAATTTAATACTATTGAACAACATACATTCCTCTTTCAGAAACCGCAATCGGTATTAATGCTGAAGATGAAAAAGCAATAGATAAAAAAGCTTTTACTGACGCCGAAAACGTAATGCTTAATATAATAGCACAGAGATTTCAAACAGTTTGGATGCACTTGGATTTTTTGTTCAAGTATTCTGCTTTGAAAAAGAAACAGGACAAAGCTCTTAAGGTCATAAACGATACATACAATGTAGTAAGTATTAGTTAAATAAATAGCAAAAATATTCTAAATGACATGTCTATAATGACAGCAAATACTCATTGTGCAGAATTCGTGCGAGAATTAATAAACCTTTTAGGTCCTTTGAAGTTTGAACAACGTTAGATCGTTGCATAGCTTATTACATATTGATTTCAGGTAATGGAAATTAAAAAGTCAGCTGGTAAAAAAGAACACCAACCAGGTATTATTTAATTTTTATGGAAACCACCAAATGTGATTACTTGCAGATGTGCTTTGCTAGATTAAAGTCTTCATTACGTTATTTTTTTAGGAAAAACCTTCAAGTCGTTCTTAGATCTACTATTAGAACAATCACTTGATGGATCTTTAACAAAAAAGGAAGTGTGGGAAGAAGTTAACACCATCATAGTAGCTGGTCACGACACAGTTGCGTCCTCATTGACGTTTCTGCTAATAATTTTGGGATCGTATCCTGATGTGCAAGAGAAAGTCGTTCAAGAGTAAATATCCTGTTTGTCTTATTTTAGATACGTATATTTGGTGCAGTGCTAACATGAGATGTGCTTACTGGTGGTAGGTCTCTCATATGTGATATGTGAGAGGCTGCCTGGGTGGGTTTTTTTTTTTTTTTTTTTTATTGCATTGAATGGCGAGACGAGCAAGCCGTTCGCCTGATGGTAAGCGATACGACCGCTCATGAACAGTAGCAACATTCCACTGCGCTCGCCATCCTGAGACATAAGATGTTAAGTCTCAATATGTCCAGTAGTTGCTCTGGCTACAATGTCCTTCAATCCGAAACACAGCAGTGCATTTAAGCAGTGTTGTTTCACGGGAGAAATAGACATTGCGGTGGTACCTACCCAGATGGCCTCTCACATATGAGAGACCTACCACCAGTAAATGCGGTACCACCGCAATGTCTATTTCTCCCGTCAAGCAGCAGTTTAAATGCACTGTTGTGTTTCGGATTGAAGGACATTGTAGCCAGAGTAACTACTGGACATATTGAGACTTAACATCTTATGTCTCAGGATGGCGAGCGCAGTGGAATGCCAAGCATTGCTTTGTAATTCAAGGTGCTGTTTGGCTTTGCTACTGTTCATGAGCGGTCGTATCGCTTACCATCAGGCGAACGGCATGATCGTCTCGCCATTCGTAGCAATAAAAAAAGAAAAAAAGAAAAGAGAATATTTTTTCTGCTTCTAATAAATGTTCACCACAAATTCATACTTAAAACCAGACATTGAAAGATTTCACGAAGAGCAAGAGTCCTTGCCAAACATAAAATGTAAATTAAGGAATCGAAGTTCTAATCAGAGAAACGTATTTTAAAAATATGAAAAACTTATTACAAGTACCTAATTAAGGCGTAACAATAATTTTACGACTTTAAAATGTGATAGAAAATGACATGACTTTGTTTGCTTGTAGATTACAGGAAGTATTCAAAGACAAATTTAGAGATGTAGAAAAAACCGATTTACCAAGGTTAGTGTATTTAGAAGCAGTAATTAAAGAATGTATACGATTGTACCCGCTTGGAGTGGCCGGAATTAGATATGCAGCACAAGATGTTAAGCTAAGTGAGTATATTGAATGCTATGACCTATTTTGTAAAATAACTTGCCAGAAGACAAAGCCTTAATTTTGAAACTTCGTTTTACGAGGCCGGAATTTTGGAATATGGCTTATGCCCTCTCAATTGAAGTATCATTTATAGTGTAGTCCCATGGCCCATGCTTAGCACTTAGCAGCCTATATTTTCCTTTCTAATCATTTCTAATTTCTTGTGTTCTGATCCATTTTTTTTCGTGTTCAAATTTAGAAAATTACACAATGCCAGCTGGCTCTAGCTGTGTTTTGCTAATGCTCGGGGTCCATCAGCATCCTGTGTGGGGGGAGGACAGGGATAAATACAAGCCGGAGCGTTGGCTCGGTAGCTCTTCGGACATGAACTATGCCTTTGCTGGTTTTGGAGTTGGGAAACGGAACTGTATAGGTAATATTACATTTGATAATATCTCACAAATAATTAGGTGTACAAATATCTCATTAAGCTCTGAATTTAAAATTTTCATCTGTTACAATTGTTATGTCGATCGTACGTAACCTATGTTGTTATAGCATATTAATGCTAGAATTGGGACTTCTCAGTTAAAATCTCCTTAAAACTGCAGCACATTAAGGTTTGTATTTTTTTTTTATTTGACACCAAAAGTATTATAATACATACATATAGAGCCACAAAGATACCTGGCCCGGTGGCCAAAAGTGGAAACAAATACGTCATTTAGAATGTCAGTCTATCTGCCAGTCGCTGTCATATTGGCCATTAGTTGTTTACTCAATGTATTTATTTTTCCTGCATTATTTAAAACTAGTGAAAATTGCCGAAAACTTTAAAAAGTGACGCTAGGAATGTTAAACTTCAGGTATTAAATTTTACGTAGGAAGAAAATCGGCTTCAGATACCAATAATACCCTTCGAAAAATTGTATCATCGTGTACCTGTTGCCACAAGTTTGTGTTGTCAGCTTTTCAAAATAAATTCCACGAAAACATAACTTTTTACGTACTAGTACAATAGATGTTAGTTCATATCCTAAACTAAAATTAATCGTTACGTGCGTGGTGGCCTGTTGGTAAATGGACCACCAATGACCACAACCACATTTCACGGTGGCTGCGGGTTCGAATCTCAGAGTACCCCTTTGACTTTTCGGAGTCATGCGTGTATTGATAGTCAATAAACACACACAAAAACAGTGAAGGAAAACATCGTGAGGAAACCTGCATACCAAAGCGATTTATAAGAATTTATATGGTACCTGTGTAAGTCCACCAACCCGCATTAGGCCAGCGCGGCGGACTATATAGCCTGTGATATGGCCTAACTACCCTCAATCGTACTCTCGATTACATAGGAGGCCCGTACCCTCCAGTGGGACGTGTATGGGCTGATACAGATAACTTTTTAAGGGTTTTGACTTCTTTAAGGGGGCTCCCCCTTTGATTGGTTAGAAATCTTGTGAAGGAAAAAAACATGCATATGAAACTGGTCCACTTTTTTGATTGGTTAGAAATCTTGTGAAGGCAAAAAACATGCATATGAAACTGGTCCACTCATTTTCCCGACACTATTGATTGGATTGAAAAATCTTAGTTTACCCACTTTATTGCTATATCTATTTTTAATGGCAACACGAAATTCGATTACAGCGACTCTCCCACCGGGTCAGATAACTTTGTGCCTCTATACCTTATAATTATGTTAAACTAGGCCGTGTCTGTGCCTTAGACGACAGCGACTTCCAGTGACACCAATTATTACAATACACAATTTTGCGTATATGCATATTACCAACGTTAATGTATATAAAAGTACACTTAACATAATTTGATCACATTGTAACAATTTATATAACAAGAACAATTAACTGAGCGGTAACACTATTTTGGGGTATAACTATACTCCATCGGTTTAGGTACTTAACTAAATGTAAACAAACCATAAAAAAGGTTATTTAACATTGCCATTTCTCATTTCTAAATTAATTTAAGACAAAAAAATGTTTACGTAAATGTAAAACTACATTGCATGTACAAATTTATTATAACGATTATAATTATGAATGTGTGAGCTTGGAAACAATTAAATTATGTAAGATCATAATTAAAATATCTAAATTAAATTATCTAATTTTACATAATGCAATCTGTCTATAAAAAAAGACCCAAACAGTCAGGCATCCAAAACATTTTCATAAAAGTTAGAAGTATTATGCTACACAATCTAGAAGTACGACTTTACCGTAATGCGACCATTTAAATGAAATATAATGCGTTAGGTCGGATAACTAAGCATCATAATATTATGTTATCTAGGCCTGGTCTGTCGAAGGATACGCGCGGCACTGCGGTAAGCGGCAACGTCGTGACGTCATACAACGTAGTTCACATAAGAAAAAAGGTGGTTCATATAGGTTTTACTCTGTACGTAAAACCGTTGACCAATAGGAGAACCGTTCATTGACAACCAACGCTACTATGACAATTTCACATTGAAGTTTTCTTGAATTTCCATGACAACAAATAACAATCATTTATGTTCGAAAATATATATAATTTCTCAAAAAAATGTTTGTGCGTCATTTTAAATAAATTGGGTATATATGTTTCCGAGAAAATTTTCGCAATATTGATACGTGATAAAAGTGGTTCGTATCATTCTAATGAAATACGCGTCTGCTGAATACAATTTTTGCGGCTATACAACTTATTGTCAGATCAATTTAAATTTCACTGGATTTATGTAGATACCCTTTCTTATATTATTGTTATCGATCGTACCGTAATTAGGTAAAAATAAATTCCATAACGATTAAATTATTTTCCTATAAAATTGTCACAAGCAAAACCTGGAACAATATTGATGGACACTTTTTACAATAATAATTTTATTTTAGTATTTAACAGAATTCATAACACAGAGCTCAAAATATATATGCGTAGGTGTAAGTAGCACAAATAACAATATATAAAGAGGGGGTTTTAATGGAATGGGAATGGAAAAAAGGGAAAACACAGAACTTGATACTACGTTGAGGAACTACATATTTAATATTGCACCATGATGCACTCCAGGTGCTAGGAGAGTGGTGCTAATTGTGTTGAACGGCGATAGTTTATTATATCTTGCAGGTGGATTTTGTAAATAACTACGACGATAATTTACAACCATTATAAAACGAAAGTACATATGTATATGGACTGATACAAAACTCATCATACGATTTTTTGTAGCTACTTTTTCGGGCTCATATAAAAAGCGAGTGCACTTAAACGACTGATATTTTTATTGGGTTTGTTGTTTGTATTTCTTTCTATGCAAATATAGGGATAAGGCCAGCTAGCGTAGTGGACTATAGTATGGCCTAACCACTCTCAATCGTATTCTCGATTGTAGAGGAGATCCGTGCTCTGCAGTGGGACGTATATGGGCTGATAAAGTGCCCTGCGAATAGGGATAAAGACTGAATGTATATAGATACCTATTAATAAATCGTCTCCAATTGTACCCTGATCAGTTGGGAAATAATTCCGTTGCTTTATTTTGTTAAAAAGCATGGGGTACTAGGTACTTAGAACAATTAACATACAGTTCCGTTCGCCATTTTTATAACAATAAAATAAATGTAATGGACTTCGTTTTATAATCTTGTACTTATTAAATATTAATTATTTTTACTTTTTAATTGTATCTTTTTTACCAAAGCAAGGTTTTAAAGTTTTATTCCTACGTGATGTAATATTGCGTCATTGTCATTGGGAACGTACGTGAACTGTATTTAAACGTACTGTGCGGCAGCACATAGTCGACATACTCGCCACAGCCTAAACAAAAGTTTAAACCAAACGAAAATTGATAAAAATATTGTCCTCAATTAAATCCATTGCGCAAATACGCTTACCGCGACGAAACGATGAGAACGACGGCACGTTGTGCGTTGTATCCGCCCCGCGCTTCACCGCACTTGCCCCCCTACACCGACGCATACTGTGACAGCAGAAAAGACCAGTCTACCCGTCACTCGGTTGACCCCTCACCGCAGACGCTGGCTGACGCATACTGCGGCGGGACGTCATGTCAATGTCAATGTTTTTCATACAAAACCGAGTTTGACACCGCATTCCGCGCAACGCAACGCTGTGCGTAGCTTCGACAGACCAGGGCTAGGCAGCCAATTATTATTCATTGCGTTAATGTACTTACTGTTTTCGTGAAGGGGTGAAGTGTTTGGAAGTGTTCATCGTTGTTCTTTACTCTGTTTTAGTTATTATTTGTTATAAGCTGCTGTTAATTGTTGTTAATACTTGTTACTTAGTTGACTAAGAAAATATTCGTAAATTGGACATTGCAATAAAATGTTGAACAACCATGCGTCACGTGTTCTGGTTTGTTTACATTTAGTTAAGTACCTAAACCGATGGAGTATAAAATGTTACAATTCACAACTAACATTTGATAATCAAGTTCCACTAAAACTGTGAACTTGGGTACTTAATTAGTTACATATTTTTTAGTATTGTTATAGTGATGACATTTTTTTATTTTTTGTCATTGCTATAATGATTTCATTTTTATTTGGCTATTTATACCAATAACAAACAGTTAACTTAGGTGATATAATCAAAACATTAAATAATGGTTTAATATAGGTAAATAAAAGTGTGACTTAAATTATTTTATTATTGTGAACAAAGCTTCTATATCATTGTAGCTTGTAGTTTTTAGCCAAGTTGTAATTCGTTTTTTACACTGATGTTTATTGAGCGAGCAAATTTTTATGATTTTGTTAATCTTATTATATAATATTGGGCCTAGGTTCTGATTGATATGGCCTATACATAAATACACAAATATTTCCAGGTAAGACTTATGCGATGATGTTCTTGAAGACAACTGTGGCACACTTGCTGCGACGGTACCGGATCACTTCAGACATCAGCAAGCTAAAATTGAAACTTGACGTCTTACTGAAACCCGCCTCCGGAGATGTCATTGCTATTGAAGAAAGAAATTATTAGGAGTTAAATTTTATATTACTCTTTACCATTTAACATTTTATAAATGTAATCTAAGTATGGAAATAATAAACAATTAACTCAAAGTTTTGGCTATTAAAAAAAAAAAAACAACATTACAAAAAATAAAAAAACTGGCAAACTTAAATCCTGCAGTTCAAGTATTTTTTTGCACACGGTTCTCGAATAATCTTTTGAGCACAAAATATACACAGAGTCGTATTTTAATTGTACCACAATTTAAATAAATAATAAAACCTGATTCCTGTCCAGTGTTAAGTATTATCCTGAGTATTATAATGCAGCGTATAATTGTTGCAATGAAAATGTGTAAAAATGGGGTGAACTTAAGTGTAAGTATATATGGCAAACATTAGATATAATCGTTAATATATTAGATATAATCCGATGTATATCTATACATCTATACATATAAATAAAATTGAAGTGTCTGTTTGTAAAGTGAAAATAAATTGAAATGTCCAAGTACATATCGAAATAAAACTATTATTTACGGATTTTATCGCGGTTTTGGTTTAATTTTTACATTTTTTTTTTTGAGTTCCCGACGTTTCGATTACTTTACAGCTTTCGTGGTCACGGGGCGGACTCAATCCGCCCGTCAAAACGAAAAAACGAAACGTCGGGACCTCAAAAAAAATGTAAAAATTAAACCAAATCTGCGATAAAATCCGTAAATAATAGTTTTATTTCGATATGTACTTGGACATTTCAATTTATTTATTATGTAATAAGTTGTAACTTAGGCTACATTTGTGTTTGAAAAATAAAGTAATGTTGCAATGCCCAAGTACTGTCCAGTACGGCGCGCAGTTGACGCGCATGCCACCACTGGGCCGTCACATTGGGCGCCTCCCACTACTTCTCCTACCAACGAATTAATATCACAATTACAAAATATTGTATATAGACATTTTTCAATAAAGCTAATACAAAAAATTGATAGTAAATGATAATTAAAATTTCACCATGGGAATGAATGAGATGGGAAATAAACCGGATATAACGGGACGGGAAATATAGGAGACTGTCCCGCCCTCACACCCACCACTGTAACTCCTGTGAGCCAGGATCAACAGTGGCACGCAAAGTAATGACACCGAGCATTGAAGCTCGGCGAGTCTCCGGGAATGTCTAACTTGTCTTTAACCCGCAACGAAATTAATCAGAAAGTAAAATTAATAGGAGGAGTTGGAAATAAATTATTGTCCACTTCCCTCCGTGCAAAGCGGGTGACAAAACATCGAACTGAAGAGGTAAATAACCTCGCAAAAAGACTTTCACAGCCGGAGAAGCCAGCTGTGAAGCACCACGGATCAAATTATTATTACATTTAAATGGGACCTATTATGTGAACTGTTATGCTTGATTCCAGTAATAGGTATGGCAAAAACGCCGGAAAGCACGGAAGTTCTTTCTAGTCTCTACAAGGTCCATGTAGTATACAACTCCAGATGATATTTGCATACTATCTAGCATGGTTTTACGCTCATTATGCCAAAGACTACACTCCCAAAGTATATGATGCGCGGACTGCTCATACTCGCAATTAGGTGTTGAACATGAACACGCAGGCGACGCAACAAGCTTAAAAGAGTATAGTTTAGACTTAAAGTTACCATGGCCCGTGAGAAATTGTGATACGCAATAATCGACATCTAGCCATGTCTTTGTTAAACGATCACGTACGCAAGGAAAAAATTGGTATAGATGCCGGCCCTTCAAAGATACCTCCCATCTATTTTGCCATTCATCTAATAGTTCGCTATATACCACTGAAACCGGTTTAAATAATCTGTCAACTTTTAAAAGTTCACGTGCGGTGAAAAAACTTTTATCCATATTCTCTCTATTAGAGTAATACATCGCGGCGCGACGTTGCACCTCCAGGTCGACTGGAAGTACACCCGCTAGGATAGGCAAAGCTTCGGTACTAACAGTTCTATATGCCTTGCACAAGAATATCAACGCCAAACGTTGGCTCTGGAGCAGTTTTCTTCGCACAGCACCGATAGTAGCCCTATCAGCCCATACAGGAGATCCATAACAAATACATCCTAAGTAAGTTGCTCCATAGATGATTTTTAGTGTATTGAAAGATAGCCCCCACGTTGATTTTGATATTCTTGTCAAAGCAAAAAAGTTCCTTTTCGACTTTTCCCCGACGTTCTTAATATGTTCAAGAAAGGAAAAATTCCTTTCTAAAATTAAACCAAGATAACAAACCGATTCCTTTTTTTTAACATTGATATTATTAAATTTAATTCGCGGCTGTGATTTTAAATTTCCTTTCAGAAGTAATTGGAACGTTTTTTGTGGTGCAAAGGTTAAGCGATTTCGATGGCCCCAGTCACATATTAGTTTTAAACACGCGTCCGACATAATTTCTAACCCCGACCTACTATTTGACTCTATAAGCAAGAGGCCGTCGTCCGCATATCCGGTCAAAGAACACCCTGACGGTAAGGGAATTGCAAGAAAATCGTCGAACCCTAAATTCCACAAATAAGGACCTAAAACCGAACCTTGTGGACAGCCCATCGTAAGTGGTTTCGACACAGCATAGTGTCCAAGTTTAAGTTTTGTTGTTCCGTGCGAGAAATACGAGTAAATAAGTGAATATATATTTTTAAAGCAACCTCGTAATTTCAACTTAAGAAGCAGAATCGGCCACCAAGCGTTGTCGAAAGCACCGGATATGTCCAGGAAAATACCGAGTACATATTTGCGCGCCGATGTACTTACAGCTCTTCTAACCGATATTGCCGCGTCGATAGTTGACTTACCCGTTGTAAATCCGAACTGCTTTTCATGAAACTTTGGTCCACCCGGTAGCAATCGAGGGACGATAAGACGTTCTAAAAGTTTACCTAGAGACGGTAAGAGTGTAATAGGTCTATACGACTTAGGATCATGTGGAGATTTATCGCCACCCTTGGGTATTATACGAATGAAACCGGTACGCCATACCCGCGGAAATACCCCTTCAGCAATACATCTGTTATAAACAGTGAGTAATGCTTCGCCGGCCGATTTACACGCTTCTTTGATCATTCTATTAGTTATTTTATCGTCACCGGAAGCCTTGTTTAGGGGCAAAGCTCGTACAATTTCGCTAAATTCATCGAACGACGCGAGATTTGAATCGGAAGAGTTCGGTACCTCCAAGGCCCACATCCTAATCTGCTTATGGTATTCTGTATCATTTTCAATATTATCATCCGGAATTAACGTTTGTAACAGAGCCTCCGTTGTCTCCTCAATACCAGTTGTGAAGTTGTTGTCAATTTTTAAATTCTCGATATAAGCCAAATTGATTGACCTATTCGCTTTAAATTCATGGTATAAAAGAGACCACGGACCCTCACTATCTAACCGGGCCACAATTTTACGTAACAAATTACCTTTCGATTTTTGGACGGCCGCTTTATAATGTGATCTGGCAACTCTCAGTTTATTTAAAGCAGATGTAATTGCTTCCCCTGTGACACAACGTCTCTTAAGCCCGTTGAAACGCCTACGCGCTCTGCGAAAAGTCCGACGTAGTTGGACCAGTAAGTCATTCCACCAATCGCACCTCCGAGTGTTAGTGATGGAACCTCGACCGATGGTAATGTCTGCGCAATATGTAAAAGTGTCCGACATAATCTCAGCACAGGTTTCAGCTGATAGATCATTGCGAGTGAAGTCCCCAGCATGCCGAGCAAATAGCGAGCTAAATAAATCCCAGTTAGCGCCTCTAGATTTATATCTAAAATTAAAATTATTCTGTATCGGACCCTGTGTCAATCTAGGCAAGAACTCGTACACAATCAGGCGATGGTCACTACACGACGCGTCCGGCAGGACGCGCCACCTATCAATACGGACGTCTCCACTAGAAAGTGTGACGTCAATAGAAGATTCGCCCGTAGGGCTACTGTAAGTAGGTGGTGCATCGGGGGTGTTGGACGGGAAATATAGTCGACGGCGCGCGGGAAATATAGTTAGTACGCGAAATAATATGTTGTTGTCAAATCAATACTCTGGACTCAAAAGCTATCTGCACCCGGGCGAAGCCGAAGGGTCCGACCGGTAGTTTTAAATATAAATTGAATCTTTTGATTCTAATGAATGTCCCCGGAGTAGTAATAGTTTAATAATATAAACGTACCAAAATTAAAAAATAAATTTTATTTTCATCCTAAAGACATGGGATGGAATAAAATAGGAGTATAAGGTGGATAAAATGAGATAGAAGAATACAGGACGGGATTGGATAAGCATTATCGAGAACGACAGTCATGTTGAGTTTCAATAAAAAATAGACTGGAATCGTATCTGTACCCGGAAGAACCCGGCCGGGACACTAGTATATTAATAATTGCCTTATGTTACAAGCTACTTTAATATTTTTGACAGCAAGGATTTATTTTTAACGTATTTGTGTTTGTAAGCGAAATAATACCAAAAATCGATAATAGTCAAATACCCTATTGAGCGCTCTGCTCGTTAGATATTAAGAGCGTTTATACCCTGCACGCGCTTTTTGGCTTAAAAACAGGACTTTTCAAATGAGTTAATAGCCACCAATAAACAATGTAAAGGAAAAATAATTATTACTAATTTTAGAAAAGGTTGTCATCTAGGGATTTTGGTGGAAAACATTATAGATTGATGGATAATTTGTGAGTACTATAAGGATTACTGAACACAAGTTTCGTTATTTAGGCTTTAAATGGCAATTTAGAAGCTTAAGATATCCGAAACCACTAAATATAAGACGAAAATAAAAATATTATCAGAGTAATAAGACCCTTATGGAGGGATTTTGCTGAGAAAAATAATCTTTTTGTGTTTAGTTCCTGAAAAATAAAAATTTAAACAATGCGAAATTATTCAGAAACTCTCGTCAAGAATATTTTTTTTTTTTTTCACCAACTTATCGTACATAATTTTTTATAGCAATTACATATTAGAATAGAAGAACATCTTATCAATAAATTACTATTTTTATATTTCAAAAAAAAATAGTTTTCATGTTTTCTACAAATATTTTAAAAACCACTATAAAACACGCTGTCCGACGTGGATCAAATCAGACCGCCGCAAGGCCTTCTAGAGGGAGGACGTATCGCTCGTCGCTCCGGCCTAGCTGCAGTCGATTTTTGCCGTACGTAGTTAAAATAGCCACGCGCGGACTGCGATTACCACATTTTAGTACTTTGGAAGTAAAATATTTAATTATTTTTATTACCTACAATGATTTTGTAGTGAGTATAAATTATGTTTCAGGTAATATAATGGGATGTAATTCCGAGGCTAAATTATGTTATGTATTGTGATATAAAATTAAATATATTTCGTAATTGTAAGGGGTTGTAAGGCCCCTAACACTATTTATGTGTTCGAACACGAAATGATTAATAAAACGTCCGTAGTGTCTACTGATTGAACACTGATTTGAATGCAACTTAACAATGTAATAATAACGAAAATATGATTAGTATATAAATTTGTATTATTCTTTTCTTGCACAGTAATATTTGTCTACTTATAATGCAAATAAAATATTTTTATGATTTTATATTACAGTTACATTTCAATTGAATATTTGAAGCGCACGGATCAAAGTTGTTTGAGCCGATTGTATAGCGAGCCGACGCGGCAGCTCTACGCACACAGCTTTGGTCGCTTATGTGTCCGTGAAATTAACGAAGAAATACCTATAGTTGACTTTGCGCGCAAGGTGTATACGCTCTTAAAAAACCTTCTTAAAAATATTCCTCATTGTGTCAAGTCACTGCCATGTCGACGACGATCGTGTGATACTATGTCACAGGTATGCGCAGACAAAAATGCTTTTATAAAATGAATAAACTCTGGCAGCCAAAGGCCTTTGCTCTAATACTTAATGGCTTGAATACACTAAAAAGACTATGTCCTCTTTTTCTACTCTTTGTGTTTATTTTAGCACCCATCAAGATATTTATAGGAATGGGGAATATGCACGTAACTTAAATATGGACGAAATATATTTTTTTGTAATCTTTATTGCTACTGAAAACACACCATGCAATAATTTTTAAAAATTATTTTAATTTAATAGTGAAATTTAATCATCAAAAAGTGGCATTCCGAGCATATTTCCGAAACGCAACACTATTGGTGGATGAAAACGTGACGTCACGTTTACACGAGAGGTCTGCTATCAACAAGCTATTTGTATGGTTTTTTTTTCTGAGGAATAATTGTTTTTGTATTGTGTCTATGTTTTTTTTTTTTTTTTTGTATTAAGTGAATTGTTTTATGTGTTCACAGTATTAATTCATTGTGAAGAGAATTAATGCATTATTTTATACCTATTTAATATAATTTTCTGTATCCTCTTTGATGTGAAACCCAGAAATAATAGATAGATTAATAAAACTAGTCTCGAACTTGCCTCTTACTCTAATACTTATTAATTATTCTTTACTGGTGGTAGGTCTCTCATATGTGAGATACCATCTGGGTAGATACCACCGCAATGTCTATTTCTCCCGTAAAATAGCAGTGTAAATGCACTTTTGTGTTTTGGATTGAAAGACATTGTAGCCAGAGTAACTACTGGACATATTGAGACTTAACATGTTATGTCTCAGGATGGCGAGCGTAGTGGAATGCCAAGCATTGCTTTGTAATTAAAGGTGTTGTTTGGTTTTACTACTGTTTATGAGCAGTCCTATCGCTTACCATTAGACGAACGGCTTGCTCGTCTAGAAGTTCAATGCAATAAAACAAAAATAGATCTTTTTATTCATCAGTAATACTTATACTCATATATTAAAGTGCGTGGTGGCCTGTTGGTAAACGGACTAGACGCGACTGCCAACATGTTCACGGTGGTCGCGGGTTCGAATCCCAGGGCACACCTCTGATTTTTCGGAGTCATGTGTGTATTGATAGTCAATCACCACGCACTACAACGGTGAAGGAAAACATCGTGAGGAAACCTGCATACCATAGCGATTTATAAAAATTTCTATGGTATGTAAGTCCGCCAACCCGCACTAGGCCAGCGTGGTGGACTATATGGCCTAACCACT
This sequence comes from Hyles euphorbiae, assembly GCA_023078785.2. Taxonomy (NCBI): domain Eukaryota; kingdom Metazoa; phylum Arthropoda; class Insecta; order Lepidoptera; family Sphingidae; genus Hyles; species Hyles euphorbiae. Next base: position 6,964,775 of record CM041030.1, read on the forward strand.
CTCAATCGTACTGTTGATTGTAGACGAGGCCCGTGCCCTGCAGTGGGACGTATATGGGCTGATACAGACTTATACATACATAAGAATACTTAATAATATATTTACGACTTTTCGTAAACTAGTTTATGTTTTTGTAGAGATTTGTAAACAAAACAAGTAGGTAGGTAAACGTAAGAATGATATTTATATGTATTTTAGTTAATTTTAATATACTAACTTATATCGAAATGGTCTTCACAACAATATAAACAGCTCAAACATGATACATTGTCTCTTCTCATAGCCTTCCACCACTTTATTCTTAGATTTTCACCTTTCAGCATAAGGAAATCTGGGGGCGCGGCCGAGCCCCCGTCCAAGTCGAGCTATAGGCCGTAACATTCTTTTCTCGAAGCAATTCAGACCATTTTCAACCCCCTATAACTTCGTTGTGGCTAAAGCATGAAGCCTGAATTTTCAGTTACTAAGCAGGCATTGTGTAAACACGGTATATTTAAAATTTCATTCAATTTGAACCAGTAGTTTAAGAATTGTAACATGTCAAAATTTCTTAATTTTGTCACTCACTGACTGACTGACCGATCATCAAAAGTCTAAGGCACTTCTAGCAGACATAGAACCTTCAAATTTAGAATATAATTAGTGTTTAGTGTCTAAAGTAAGGGAAAATTCAAACATTTCATAATTTGTGTCTAGTTTTCTAGATAGAACAACTGTCAACTAGTAGTTGACATGACGTGGCGCGTTTGGATGCATTAGAAATCCGTTAAATATGGCCATTTCGGTCGCACTAAGGGCAATTTTTATTACTATTTTAACCTTGACGGGCATGAGCGGCGGTGCGGATAACTTTGTAATCCCATATAAATGTATAGGATTACAAAGTTACATTTGCAGTTAATGAATCATTGTACCCGTATATAATGGAATAATAGTTGTAGATAGATATCTATATATATGAGGCATAACAGGAGGGGATATAGAGAAGGAAATGGTGTATTCAGTATGTCACATGCCCTTGCAAATAAATAGACTAAATAGCTCGAAAATATCAATTACAATGAAAGAAAGAACATTAATAATCAAATCCGCTATATTTGTGATAAATTGATGCCTACAAAAATAAGAAAAATCCATAAGACAGAGGCTTTAAGAAAAATCGTTAGTGATATTCTAGAAGTAAGAAGTACCGAAAAGGAAAAAGTAGGACTCTACAAAAAGACGTGAGATCCCATCAAAAACATCCTGTAAAAAAATTCCAAGTCTCGCAGCTCAGGTTTTCTACCGCAAAAAGTTGTCAGATGCATGTAATACCAAGTCGATTAATTTATTTAGTCCTTAAGGGACCTTCTATATAAAGTTATTAAGTTAGTTATTACCATATCAATCTTAAAAATTCTTTACGATTTAAATAAATAGATCGACTTGGCCAGCAGCATTATGTATAAATTGTACTATACATTATGTTTTCATGCGATGGCCAAGTCGATCCATTTATTTAAATCGTAAAGAATTTTTATGATTGATATGGTAATAACTAACTTAATAACTTTATATAGAAGGTTCCTTAAGGACTTAATAAATTAATCGACTTGGTATTACATGCATCTGACAACTTTTTGCGGTAGAAAACCTGAGCTGCGAGACTTGGAATTATTTTACAGGATATACTTTGTCAGGTGCAGTGTTTATGTTTTTTGGGCATATAGGAACGACACAATATTTGTTATAATTTTTTTGTGCTTTTCCATGGTAATTAAGTCGATATTCACTCACTTTCTTTGTTTTCTGGTAATAATATATTGAACCAAACACTGCTGTTAACATCGAACTTGTGTAATCGTGACGTCACGAACAAGCGCGCCAATATGGCCGCGTTTATATCGCCCAAGATTTAAATATTAAAATCGCTATCAGATTTTAATATTTAAATTTTTGCATAATAGTTTATATTTTGGACGTGATATTTGTATGTTTGGTAATGTAATAACTAGTTGAATCGTATAAAAAAAATAAAAAGTCATGCATATTCCCCATTGTATACAAATCCGCATAATCCCACAATCAAGCGAAAAAACTGATAAAACGAACATGCATATTATATGAATTAATCGACATATAAATAGGCTATGGGAGATGCACTAGCATGTCATAGTGCTTGCGAGTTGCTAGCGATTCAGTGCGATGTTGCTGCTTTGGTGCGCGGCTTGTGTGTTGTTTGCGTTGTGGACATGGCGCATGCGCACACACACCGACCCGCACGCGCCCCCGTACTACTCCGGCGTCTATCCCATTATAGGACACCTACTTACTCTGTGTGGAGACACTGAACGTGAGTATTTTTTATATAGATTGTACTGGTAAAATTAATGTTTTAAGTTGTTGAGCGGTAGCCTTTGTGTGAATTAATCTTAATCTTAGAAAATCTATCAACTACTAGATAGGTTCTTAATATGGAGGAGGCTGGATTTAAAGCATATCTATGTAGGGTAGATACGCACTAATTGTGTTCCACATAGCAGGGAAGCCAGTAAAGATATTGGGTATAAAGAGACCCAAATTCTGGGGATGATGAGCGTTGTAGAGTGTTATACTACAGTGCATAGTAATAAGATGTAAGTTATTTCTTTTCCCATTTCTACCTTTAAACCAATGTTTCTTTTGGTAGCTGAAAAATCTTATACTGAAATTACTTTTAATTTGCTCTTAGTAGAGCTTTTAAAGGCAATTAAATCCTATCAAGACTTTCACGACTTTATTTTCACGCAAAATATCAAAATATAAATCGTTATGAAATATGTTACAGCCAAACTGATTTCAGACTGATCGACTTATTTTGTTTTTGACTTGTATCAGCCCATATACGTCCCACTGCAGGGCACGGGCCTCCTCTACAATCGAGAGTACGATTGAGAGTGGTTAGGCCATATAGTCCACCACGCTGGCCTAGTGCGGGTTGGCATTTTGTTTTTATTTATACATAATTTATTTCCATTCGCTTAACGTAAATGATGCATTAATTTAATTTGGCCAGTTAATTTTAATCATTTTTAGGGTTCCGTACATCAAAAGGAAAAAACTTTGTTGTCCATCTATCTGTCTTTCTGTCTGTCTTAACAAGCAGACGAACTGCCTTTTTTCTCAGGAACGCGTGAAGAACTCAAGCTAACATTCATATCAAATACTCACGTCTACTGTCCCCTGGAGGTGTGAAAAAATCAAATTTCTAAGCCAACGTAATCAAAAGATATAGCCGTTTATTTTGAAAATTTTCCGCAAGACAATCAAAACCTTCAGGGTATTTCCCGTGAACTCAGAATGTTGTTTGGTACAAAGCAACATCTTATAACGTGGATATAGGAAAAATTGCGAAAAGCATAACTTTTTAGTTTCATCATATTACGAGTATAATTAAAATGTATGTGTAGGTATTTGTTTTATGGGCGGGTGAAGTAATGGACGAAATTAAAAAAAAAAGTAAACATTGATTGTGTATCGTCTGGATACGGCATATTGCGCATAATATTGTTAATATCAAATAAAATACGGAGTCCTCGAAACCGACGAGCGTGTATGAAGAGATTAATGACAGTTGAAGAAGCGAGAGAGATATGTATGGACCGTAGCATTTGGCGCTCAATAGTCTCTGCCTACACCACTGGGACATAGGCGTGAGTTTATTTATGTATGTATGTATCAAATAAAATGTTGTCCGTGTCTTCTAAAATAGCCCATAATAATTTGAGATAGTGTTAACGCTTCTATATTACGAGGTATAGCTTAGTCTTAGCTTTTTGCCTGAGTGAAAGAATTTTATTATCATTTATAGTTTTTATAAACGACATTGCTTTACGTAGTGACACTTTTTGGTGCGCTAGGGGATGAAATATACAAAATAATTATCCGTCTTCTTATCAGCAAACAAATATTTCTAATCAAATGTTATATTTTGATGCCGTATCAATATTATATTATATTAGCAAAGTTTTAGCAATAATTATTTATTTTTAATAGTTATTCTCTTAAAAATGTCGTCTATAATGTTAGTATATAGGTTTTTTTGTTTGCAAATCATATACATTGAGATATATTACTACGTATAGAGAAGCTATCTCATACTAATAATTAATCGGCTAACCAAAGAGTATAATCAGGCAGCGCTAGACTGCTTTCACTTTTCAGGGTGTTAGTTTGCTCGTCGAAAGCGCCGGGAATTTCATGGCGCTTCCGCGTTCGTGACAGATTCGTGTGCAGTGCTTACACCGCATCTAGATAACGTTGTATATACCGGGTATCTCAAGACTGCTACCGAAAACGAAGCCGGGTAGTAGTTTTAGTGACTACAAACACAATGCAACTCAAAATTTCGCAAAGAAACGCGACAGTTATTTTTTATGATTTTTTAAATATCGTCATTTTTGGGTGGTAAATCCATAGTTTTTGCTAAAGTGATAATTTAAACTCTTTTATACCTTAGATTATTTATAAATAAAAGGGTATACACTATTATTTTAGGAAAAAATGCATTTACCACCCAAATATGGTCATTGGAAAAAAATTACAAAAAAAAAATTGTCGCTTTTTTTTGCAACTTTTTCTGTTGCATTGTGTCTGAAGTCGCTTAAACTACCACCCGGCTTCGTTTTCGGTAGCAGTCTTGATATACCCTGTATGTAACATGTAACATTAACAATGTAACATTAACATAGATGCAAATATATACATCTCTTAATGTAATAACAACAGTGTTTTAACAGTGTAGTACGTAGTGGGGAGTTGGTTACAAACTGGATGCGACTGCCAATAAGTTTATGGCGGTCTTTTTTTCGAATCCTTGGACAAACCTCTGACTTTTTAGAGTCATGTGCATTGATGGTCAATCACTGTGCACTATAACGACAAAAGAAAACATCGTGAGGAAATCTTGCATCATCATCATCATCTCAGCCACAGGAAGTCCACTGCTGAACACAGGTCTCCCTCAAGGATCTCCACATCGATCTGTTGGAAGCGGCGTGCATCCAGCGATTTTCCGCTACTTTAGCCAGGTCGTCCGTCCACCTTTTTGGCGAGTGTCCGACATTTCGCTAAATTGTTATTTAGCGAAATTTAGTCTTGCATACTACATTGATTTGTAAAAAATTCTATGGTATGTAAAGTCCGCCAACCAGCACTAGGCCAGAATGGTGAACTATATGGCCTAACCCCTTTTAATCGTACTTTGATTGTAGGGTAGGTCCTCGCCTTGCAGTGTGATGTTTATGGGCTGATACAGATATATACAGCGCACAGTCGAAATACGGTCGAATTTCGGCCGCCGGATGACCCCTAGTTTTATTAAATAGAGTATGATAATATATTAGATTACGAGTATAAATACTTGTTGTTAATATTATACAAACACATTTCAAACAATGGATTAAATATTTATATTTAACATTTTATTTTTAGCTAGTTTCACACGGGCTAATATAATCGAGATAAAGTTAAAATCGTTAAACATTAAGTTTTTTAAGTTTTATTTATTTGGATCACAAAACTGGTTGTTACCCTTAAAGTTACAATACGAATGTTTTTTTTTTTAATAATATAAGGTTGCATGCACAAAAAACAAAATCTAATAATAACACTTTTACAAAACTAATAGAAAAAAAAAATTAAATAGAAATGTGTATTAAGAAAAGGAATTCAATTTAACACGATATAAAGTAATTAAATTAGGTCTTCCAAACAAAACTGCATACATTATTTTTTTTAATATGTAACATCGATACGCTAAAAATATCTATTTTTTTGTCTATAATGTTATATGCGCGACACATTCGGTAAATAGGGGAATGCTGACTCTGTTTGGTACGAAAACATGGCAACTTAAAAGATTCTTTATTTTGGAGACGGCTGTTAGTACGAGGAACTGAAAAGTAGATTCTTTGTAAAATATTAGGGCAATCCATAATGCAATTTACAATTTGATATAAGAATTTTATGACGGTATTTTATATTTTTTAATGAATTTGTACTCAATAACCTTCAGATCGACGGAAATGGATAAAATTAACCACGGTTGGGTAGTTTTAACACACTAATTAAAAAATACTATTAATATTAATGTGGGAATAATTACATCTCGGGTCAAATAAAACGAAGATTGTCTTTGTGATCACGAATAGAAAATCTTCTTGATTTGTGTCTTCTATTACATTTTCATGCTGTGTGTCGTCCGTCTATGCATAGTTCTCTGCTATTCCATCCTTTCGTACTTCAACATTTTACAGCCGTTCTTTATAATCTATCTTTAGCCAGAGATTTCATTAAATATTTTTATGCAATTTATTTTTCAGTTAACAAAGGTTAATATGTATAGATATGGTGCATAATATATTTATAAATAGCTAGAAAAGATAAATATATATGTCTATTTATGTTTGATGAAACGTAGGATTGTACCGACATAGTCATGATAGCTATTTTAACCCCTTGTTAAAAATATATAGGATATATATAGAGAACGGCCGTTAGTCATTCATCCTCTAAATCCATAATTTATTTTATTATACTGACACAGTTGATTTTGGAATCCAATGTTTTTTGCAAGCGAAAGCGCACTACGCACTAAAGCAGCCGGCCTGGCAACAACGGAAAATAATCATGTCGGCGACAAACGCACGCATGTTTTGCCCGCCAACATGTGGGTGGTATGTGCTCTTCTCATCGACACTCAAAAGCGTCATATAAATGTTTATTTCATGTCGAGCCGGTGACATATCGACATTGACATATTTTACTGGTGGTACGTCTCTCATATGTGAGAGGCCATCTGGGTGGGTACCACCGCAATGTCTGTTTCTCTCGCCAAGCAGTAGTTTATATGCACTGTTGTGTTTCGGGTTAAAGGATATTGTAGCCAGAGTAACTACTGGACATATTGAGACTTAACATCTTATTTCTCAGGATGGCGAGCGCAGTGGAATGCCAAGCATTGCTATGTAATACAAGGTGTTGTTTGGTTTTGCTACTGTTTATGAGCGGTCAAGTCTCTTACCATCATGTGAACGGCATGCTCGTCTCGCCATTCAAGGCAAAAAATATATATATCGCCAACATAGTTTATCGTTGAAATGAGTGAAGCCTAGCCCGCCAACAAAAAGTTGTCGACATGTGCCGGCGCGACGGATTCGCGGCTTCTTTGTGTAGTGCGCTTAGTTTTTAAACTACAATATTTAGTAAATTAATAACTAGTATTGTTTATCATTTTAGAATTATACCACAAAATGGTGAAGTTAGCTGACGAGTGTTCTGCCAAAGGTGGAACTATCCGTGGTGTACTTGGATCAGTTACTTTCTACAGTAAGTTCATTCGAAAATAAAAGAGAATGCCCGTTTTACTATGAAACTTAAATATAAATAAATAACACCCAACAGTCACATACATAGTCCTGACCCCACACTAAGATCGAGTCTTGTGTCGTGAGTATCAGGAACTACGAGAGACTTTTCAGTCTCACAAACACCCAGACCCGGAAATATTTGTGGGCCGCACAAACATTTCTCTCGGTGCGGGGATCGAATTCGCGGCCTCTCGTTTCACAGGCGGCGTCTAGCCAACTGCGCCACGGAACGGCTGTCAAAATATGAGAAACCTTCTACCAGTAAACATAATTGCGACTCAGGCTCGGGGTTCTTGGAGCCCTGAACTTGAAGCACAATCATTTTTTTTATATATTTTTGCTTATATATGCCGGATAGCTTAATTTTATTGCTGCTTTACTGTGGATTTAAAATATATGATTACTTTATTTTATAAAAATCTGCGACCCGAGATGAAACAGGAAAACTTTTAAGGACAAACCATAAAAATGATATAATGAATTTTAGGCGTTATCGGTTTCGGGACCAATGATACTTTTTACCGATACTGTGAGTGAGCATTCTTTACACCACATTCCAATTGCTCCTGTGTTGAGGAAAGCTAAAGTGCAATTGTTTGCAGTAATCACAGATCCCGACGACATATTGACAGCAGCAAACGAATGTATTACTAAGAACTTCTTTTACAATTGGACGAAGTTGTGGCTCGGGAATGGATTAATAACAAGTACAGGTAAGTAAATTGAAAATTCAATTCAAAGGACTTTTGCTGGTGTTTGTAAAATTATATCTACCCGCATAGGAAGATGTCGCTTGTAATAAAAGATTACATTATTCTTCAACTGCCCCAGGGATAATCCAACACTTGATTTGTACAGAGATATAATATCTTTGAATATTCCTGTGCCTATAAATTTTCCTTCTCTGCTAACTCCTCTCTTGAACTGGTCGAAGCAATGTTAATCTTCATAAGATCTAATGCCATCAGACTGTGAACCTGAAACGTTGGAAATGTTTAGAGTGGGATACTTTTCTTTTCTTAATTGATTTATCTATTTTACATTTTTTTTTAAACAACGTTTTATAATAATAATGATGATTTATATTTTACTTTATTTTATTATATTTTTTGTATATTCACTATACCATAATTGTGTATGCCCTTTTGTTTCAGTGTACTAACTTCGTTGCCGTTATTTAATACATTTAGTATAACGTTAACTATTGAAACAAACTTATTTCAAATATTATAACACATTAATTAAAAAGACACGAGAACTTATCGCACATTAGACATTGGCAGAATTGTCGACATCGCCTCTGCTTGCCATTGATAAAAAACTGAACTGAAAAGATTACACTCTCTAAAAGGCAGGGATCTATTATTTCGACAGAAAATACTTTGAAACCATCCATCCATCTCTCAGAACTTCTAGTTAAACTCATTCTTATAACAAATTCTATTCTTATTTTAAGCTATTTAATAAACACATTTGATTCTTGCACTTATCTCTTTGTTTACATGTTTACTAGAAAATCCAGTTTATCACATTGAGTGGAACTAGTTCTTACTTCTCTGTAGAAGTAGTAAGTAAGATTATATCTGTATATAATCTTATATACCATAGTATAAATTACCTTAAATCTTAAATGGAGAACTAAATTCCTCTAATCAAATTTATCCAGCTCTCCTTTTTCCTGCTTTGTCCGTTTCATAAACAGTTTTGATCAAGGCGATATTATTTCGACACGGGAAAGTGCATAGTTGTTATCAGTTCTAAATGTTGCCTATTCATGGGTAGAAATAGGCTGTCAACTATATTACCTATACACCTGCTACTGGTGGTAAGTCTTTTATAAGTATGTACCTATGGCCGTCTGGGTAGGAACAACCGCAATGTCTGTTTCTCCCGCCAAACAGAAGTGTAAATGTACTGCTGTATTTCGGTTTGAAGGACATTGTAGCCACTAGCCAGAATAACTACTGGACATATTGACACTTAACATATTATGTCCCAGGATGGCGAGCACAGTGGAATGCCATGCATTGCTTTGTAATTCAGGTTGTTCATGAGCGGTCGTATAGCTTAGCGTCAGGCGAACGGCATGCTCGTCACGCCATTCATTGATATAAAAAAAACTATATTATTTCAGGTGCCATTTGGAAACGACATCGACAACTGATCTCGCCAGCGTTTAGTATTCCAGTACTGCATGGATTTCTTGGAGTATTCAACAGCCAATCGAGGATATTGGTCCGCAATTTATCAAATGAAGTGGGCAAAGGACGCTTTAACGTTTTGCCTTATATAGCGGAAAATTCTTTAAAATCTTTCTGCAGTGAGTAGAAAAGTAATAATAATAATATTATATCAGTATTGTATTGTCTCACTGTTGGCTTATCGAAGTCTCTAAATGGCAGGCCTTAATTACTCTAATCGCTTAAACTGGATAGATGTGTTCTCAGCCTATATACTATTTGGTCACTGTATTATTATTTATTCGATACACAAAAATTAACCATACACTAATTAAAACTACGAGCAGCGCTACCTCGACATGAACCCTTTACTACCGAATGTAAAATATAATCTGTAAAATATTTTCACATACATATTTTGATTTAGGTATAAGAGTTCTATAACGGTGACGTAAAACATAATGAGGAATACTGCATACCATAGCGATTTATAAAATTGCTATGGTGTGTAAATTCCGCCAACCTGCACTAGGCCAGGGTGGTTGACTGTATGGCCTAACCACTCTCAATCGAACTCTGGATTGTAGAGTAGGCCTCTGCAATGGGACGTATATGCGCTGATACAGATTAATTTATGCAGTTAGGCATTGTAAAGAGTAAGAAGCTGCCCTCTACATGAGGTCTGATAACTTTTTGATGATGCAAGTCATGTGGTCTCTTCTTGGAAACATCTAATATAAATTATTTTTTGGTAAGGTATTGTTTTCGTAATATTAGCTGTTTATTAATTTTAGGGACTGCAATTGGAGTGGATGTATCGCAGAATGAAAAGTTTATTAAAAAGTACACTGAGAACATTGACGTATTGTTGGAGCATTTAATGACGAGATTAGCAACGTTTTGGCTCCACAGCGATTTTTTGTATAAACTTCTTGGATATAAGCAGAAAGAAATTGAAGTTGTCGGGATTTTAAATGAAATGTGTGATACTGTAAGTACTAAACATTTCATTGCTTTAACAACAGGTTGTAGCGTGTGAACCAACTGACCTTGGGTTTTATTTCCAGATTAAATAAATTTCGGGAAAACATATTTTTGTACCGAGGAATGCTATAGGCAATATACTTGTTTATACCTAAAAAGTTTGTTTGGTTGTAATAATTTCTGGTACTACTGATCCTATTTTAAAAATTCATTCATCGTTAGAATGATATAACAACTTTGAATAACATAAAAAGGAAACTGTGTCCGTACAATTGCCCTATTTGATTGACGTCACATAAGTGCCCATAAAACTATATCGTCGTTGTCAAACCAATATCTGATGTGTGCTTAAAGTTAAAGGCCACAACTTATTAGAGCCACCCGACCTGCAACGCCTTACCCCATGCGGTTAATATTTTTTGGATAAATTTGTATAGACATGCTCTCACTACGTTAGCTCTGGAACTTAAATTCACTTTTAGGTACTAATTTATAATAATTTATTCATTAAGATAAATTATGCACAGAGGATACTATTGTACACATACTTGTATAAAAGGTCAAAGTAATTAGCGCATAGCAGGTATTAGAAGCAACATGACTTGGCAATGTTGTTATATAACAATTTAAATTATAATAGAAAAATACCTTTATTCAACTGTATTGAATGTCCGGGATATTCTCGAGGAAGACGCCTTCACGAAGAAATAATAGGGATGTTGATAAATTTTTGGAAATGTTCTTATTTTGTAGATATACCCTTTATAAACACGAACAGAATTATTTTTCTAAAATATAGAACAAATTTTAATAAAACACGTAAACAAAAATATATTTCAAAATTCCCGCTAAAACGCGGCTATAACCTACATCAACCATTAGTAATTTGAATTACTGCTATTTCAAATTAACTTCACCACCTTGATATTTTTGAAGCCTTAGCTTGCTCTATATTTCTACTATTGCTAATTGCCCTCCACAGAATTTGTAAACAAAAAAAACTGACCATATACTTTTTACATCTAAAATGAAACACACAAAATTGACCCTTCAGTTTTTTTTAAATGGGTTCGTAAAAAAATATTTACGCAGATTAGACAATATCGTATAAAATATTAGGCTGCCTGCTTTGTGTATTACAATAGGAAATCACAAAATTTAGCTTATTTATATAACTTGTGAAATTTTATTATAGATTTCGCTTACTATTTGTGATTATTGTTGCTATTTATTCAAACACTATCAACCATCAACAACAGTCTCGATTTCAATGAAAAATAACTGGGTAATACCATCTGCCGTCCTCGCAGTGGCGTCAGCGCGCTCCGATCGCTGCAGTCATTTGATAATGGGAAACGAATAAAACATTTTTTCAATATATTTATTTTATTTATTATGAACAATTAGGTTGTCATAATATTACTTAACGTTTTAAAATACTATCTTTAATGTGTAAAAAAATAAAACGCAAATTTGTAATGAATCAACATCCCTATTGTAGTCATATAAAAACCCTCTGACATCGTTCATGGTATGATGACCTTTTTTTACCAACACTGATAGCCCCAATTTGAGATTAGATTCTTATAATCCTTGAAAAAATCATGGTTAAACAAAACTCCGGTTATAATAAATAGGTTTGATGTAATTTTCTACAGTGTACACTTAACACTCACAAATTTTCGAGCGCTCATAATTCAACGCATTATTATTAGAATCACATACCGTTTTATGTATAATTTATCAATGTTAGGGTAGTATCTATATTAAAATATAAAAAATAGTCACTGAAAAGTGCACATAACATATTATATTGCTTTGACAACGATGATATACCAAATGATTTCACAAACATGTTTAGTAATGAAATATATAAAAATAAATACTAAAGAATTTCAATTTATTCTCATTCTACAGGTAATCCAAAAGAGGCGGGCTGTGTTACAAGACAAGGGATCCACAAATGGCGCAAATCAATTCCGAGGTTAATATACCTAAAATATTTGTTTTATACTAGAACGGCAAAGTGTTGTGTATGTCAAGCTCACAATTATGCCTTAGCAATAAAACCGATCTCTTCCACACAACCATTTGAATAGGTAAAAATGCCAGGAGACAGTGGTGTTGCTTTTTCTCTAAAATTAATTCACAAAAATAATACACATCCGCCCTTATACTATGTATAAAGAGCAGAGGCGGCTCGTAATATTTTTTGATGGGGGTTCACAAAAAAACTAATTGAAAAACTAGAGCTTACTATTTATTATATTTGCCGCCGATCTTTTTGGCGTGCGAAGATATCTATTTCTTTCTTGTGAAAATCAGAAATGGAATTGATTAAGCGTACAAACTATTTTTTAATACTTATTAAAAAAAAAACTGCGAATTAACTGAGTGACGCGTGAGCGGCGCTCCAGATTACGCTAATTTCTCATACGATATCTTTTGTTTCACGCGTCAGCGCGAGTCGTAGCTCTCTTTCGCACTCATTGAATACAGTACTACGAGTCGTACTAAACTTCGTTTCATAGGAGCACAATCGCTGGCGCTCCACTCGTTACAAATTTACGCTACATGTACCTATATAGGTAATATAATATACTTATTATAGGCGTAGTAAAATATAAAGAATGTAATGTAAGGATTTATGTATTATCAATATATATAAATTATTAAACTAGCTAAGTACGTAATTTTCGTGGGAGTGCACTGCACCAGCGCTCTTTCGGATGAGCCGCCTCTGATAAAGAGCATTAATAAAATTGAAAAGTCGTTTGAAAGGGACAAAACATTCGATATCAAAAATGGGTTTATAAAATGACTATGATTAAGGTCGTAAGAATATAATGGACATTTATATAATTACTTCCAGCGTTGAGATACCAACCTCTACTGGATCTTCTACTCGAAATGTCGAGTAATAATGAGCTGTCAGATGAGGAGATACGAGACGAAGTCAACACTTTTATAATTGCTGGCTATGACACGTCTTCCTTAGCTATCGCTTATACTTTGATGAATTTGGGAACATATCCAGAGATCCAGGATCGAGTGTATACAGAGTGAGTACACAAGTCAGAAAATGTTTTTGTGACACATAGCCAACCAATTTTTGATAAAATTATATTTTTAGCGTACGTAAAAATATAATAACTATACAAAACTTAAGCAAAAAAAAAAATAACTTTACAGAATACAAAATGTCTTTGGAGATGAGGACAGAGACCTGGAGAAGACAGACTTGTCGCAGTTCACATACATGGAAGCTGCTATAAAGGAGACGTTGAGGTTGTACCCGAGTGCTCCTCTTTTAGCAAGACATGCGGACAAGGATGTGCAGCTTAGTGAGTATTCTCATCAAGGATATTATCATAGTACGAGTACAAAATAATGGCCACGTTTAGTCAGTTGAGTTCAGAGTTTCCAAGCCAAGCTTATATGATGTGTCTGTTCAGTTGGTTTATAAATGGCCATCGAAGATTTAAGATCCAAGATTCATACACGTTAATCCCAAGCTGTGTCAAATAAACGAATTCTGTAGATTAATCCAACAACTTGTTTGCAAACTGATACCAATAATTATTAAACTACGCATGTTGTGGAATAAAGTGATTAGGGACAATTATGTTGTATTTCAGAAAAGTACAAAATATCAGCGGGTGATCAAGTCATCCTACTGGTGTACGGGCAGAACCGAAGCTCAGTGTGGGGTGCAGACGCGAAGGAGTATCGACCAGAGCGCTGGCTGCAGCCGCACCCGGCGCAAAACACCGCCTTCGGGTCGTTCAGCCTAGGAAAACGATACTGTCTAGGTAAATATAGAGCATGGAGACTGACCCGTTCTCACACCCACCACTGTAACTCCTGTGAGCCCGGATCAACAGTGGCATGCAATGCAATGACTGAGTGTTGAAGCTCGGCGAGTCTCCGGGAATGTCTAACTTATCTTTAACCCGCAACAAAATTAATTAGAAAGTTAAATTAATAGGAGGAGTCGGAAATGAAATAATTATTATAGAGCATTGTATACTTTTTTTTTTTGTAGACTATGGCGTGTTTTTATAAAAGCAAAGGAATATCCAACACGTCTATAATCATAAGAAAAACATGTCACGGTAAACCAAGTTCAAAAATCTATGGCCAAACATTGATTTTAGGATTGAAGAATGAATGAAATGAATCATCATGAATATCTCACCTGATGTTTAATTCTCAATGCATATGCTAAAATCGCGTAACATAAATAAATAAATTCCTAACCCTCAAAGAGCTTTTCGAAAATTACATTCAGTAAATCTTGGTATGAACTGATGTACATACATATAAACTGCTTACTTTCTATTTCAGGACAACATTTCGCAATGATGTCAATGAAGACGACGCTAGTTCACATCATACGGAACTACAAAGTCACTGCAGATATCAAAAACCTCAGGCTAAAAGTAGATTTTATGATGAAACCTGTTGCAGGCTGTAACTTAGTTTTAGAACCAAGAAAGTAGGATTTACGTGAATTTGTTCCAATCCTTACTAAAATTAGATACAGGATTGTGAGTTTTATTGTTAAGGCTTTAATTACTCAACTAATCACGAAATGTTCCATAAACGTTGCATGACATCCTATATTATATTATGTCAGTCTTTAATTTCCCACTGTTGAAAATGGGACCCTTTTTTAACTAAAACATCGATTGCAAGGGGTTTCGTTATAGTATATAATGCTAGTCTAGTTTTTTCACATACCATAGAAAAGGAGAACCTCGGCTCCTGTACAAATTGGGGCCCACTCAAACTGTGAGCTACAGGATTGAAATTTTTTCACCAATTATGACAATTCGAATGGTTTAAAAATCTGTAATTATTGCAATAAAGTTGAGGGTGGTGGTTTTAAATAAAGCTTCATTATTAAAAAAAAAAATGTATTTCAATGAGTTCCATTCGCCTAAATATTATGCCACATTTACACTCAGCCCTGTAGGACAGGGAAGTGAGCAGGGAAGTGGGCAGCGTGAGTATGTAAATAGTTAACTCGCACTGCCACTGTTCATGCCGCTGCCATTGCTCGGCGCACCCTCAAGTGTCAGTTTTTCGTGCGGAAGTCAAAGGACAGGCAGCGCAAGCGCGAGTGCGCGTTTACATTCAGCCATCTTGCTCAGTTGTCGTAGTTTTTTGTTTCCCCGTTCCCCAACTCCTACAACTATCTACTTGTTTTATTCTGCGCTGCATTTTCAGTATTTACCGTATTTACTTAAAAATAATAGCTTAAGCCCCCGCCTAAGCTAACGTTGCCAGCGGAGTTGAGAAATGAGAAAATAATTTCTTCTTTTAAGGCAGCGTTTTCTGCTTCTTTGTTGTCTTATTAATGCCACATTTACACTCAGCCCATGCCACTGCTCCTGCCGCTGTCGGAAATATTTCCCTAAATACTTCTGTTGCAATATGAACGCGAGTGAGTGTTCACACTCAGCCCCGCTACTCCTTTTTTTAACGAGAGTAAAGCTCCTTTAGCCTTCCTTCCGACACTCGGGGGGGATCGGAAGGGGCATGTCGGGGTGTCCGGTCTTCCAGCCTGGGACGCCTAAAAAAAAACCTCTCGGTGGCCATCATGTGCTTTATTGGTGACAGGCGATGTGAACGGGCGAATGGCGCCCATTTAACTCGCCGTGCCACCCGGCGCACTGCCAAATATGGCTCCTCACATGTTGGGAGGGCGCAGATGCCTCCACTTTCCCTACTTCGGACGCCCATGGTGATATGAGCGTCCGCGACAGATAGGAGGCCACACGTTCTGCCGCCCATCTTGGAGTCACACCTGACATGAGCGCACTGCCCGCGCTGTGTGCTTAGCGACCCGATCCGAACCACTCGCAACAATGGATGACGTCGAAGCTGTTGCGGTGACGGGATTATGTCTGCTCATGATGGACCATCTTTCTTAAAATTGTATCAGATTATCTGCAAGCCGGACATAAGATGATTTTGGTTTTGAAGCAACGCTTCCATGTCTTGGCCTTGATGCATGTTTCTATATTGGAAAAAGAAATATCTTGATTATTTCAAAACTTTTATAAAATCTTGCCTTGTATAATGAGTTCTCCCGTTCGCCAAAACTTGCTGATATTGATATGACGTCGAGCAATATTCGAAGTTCGTATCGGTTTTATAGAGTAACCCCCCTGGCTCGCTAACCTCCCAGAACCTCGCTTTGCACGGAGGGAAGTGGACAATAATTTATTTCCAACTCCTCCTATTCATTTAACTTTCTGATTAATTTCGTTGCGGGTTAAAGACAAGTTAGACATTCCCGGAGACTCGCCGAGCTTCAATGCTCGGTGTCATTACTTTGCGTGCCACTGTTGATCCTGGCTCACAGGAGTTACAGTGGTGGGTGTGAGGGCGGGACAGTCTCCTAACCTCCCAGAACTTTAGAAACTTGTTTACATTAGTCACCATGTACTGATAACACTGAATAACATTAACATAATTTAAAATCTATAGTGTAATCAATCACATATTAAAAGTAATAAGAAAACAATATCTACTACGCAACCATATACAATAGAACATATACAAGGAAAAAGTTTAAAAAACTAAGATAATTTTTGAGATTTCTTTTTTAATATGTAATTTAAATGTATGAATGAATGTTTGAATAATATATCTTTTGTTTTAAGGAATATCACCGGCGGGGATCAACTTGCCATTGTGACGTTGTGAGAATGTCACCTCTAATAGTTGCGGTCTATGGCTCAATAGTCGGCATAAATCGTATTGTCTATGCCAATCAAGGCCTCCGTTGCGCTGATTGGTTGATTCAATTTCTGACATCTGTCAAACGTGACGTGCGAACTGTCATCGGCGCTTGCATAAATACGCGTGTAACGTCGCTCGCGTCCTCTTTTCCTAACCTGAAAGCCGCGTGCTATCACGTGTCTTTCTGAACCCGCTGGGGTGAGTGTTCTATTTGCTAACCGCTTGTAATCGTTTGTTTCTGTGTATTCTGTCTGCCGGGCTTGTGAGCTATTTCGAGTCGCTGGCACGGAATGCAAGCCTAGTTTGCATTCCGATTTCTTGGATGCTGATTCCAGGTTCTTGGGCATCTTCTTTACCCGCACACCGCGACTCCGTGCGCTTGCTTTGCAACCCGCTTCCGCTCCGCACCGCTTCCTGCCCGGGCTGCATCCGAGCCCGTGCCGCGCCGCTGACCTGCGCACCGTGTCCGGCCACGTGGCAGCAAACTTCGCCGGCGAGCTGTCGCCGGGTTCCGCCGCGTGCCGAAGACCCGGATCAGTGCCTAACGAAGGCCAGTGACTCCCGTTGCATACCACCAGCAACAGTGCTGGGTGTAAACAGTGATGCGAAATTATTAAAGCCCGAACCACGTAATTACCCTGAGTATTTATTTACCTACCTACCCCTATCTGCGGGCGGCCTAACCCGCCGCACCATTCCAAATGACGTAAAAATTTGTCTCCAATAAGTAATATTTCCTGGAGTCAAACGGTTACGCCGATAAGGACAGGAGACAAGAGACTACGTCTCTTTTATATATGAACATTTTGTATAAATGTATCTCGTTATTGATTTAAGAGAGATAGAACGTGGAACTCCGTCTACAGATAAAGTACTCCAATTTGGTACAATTCTTTCTTAAAAAAATATGACAATTGTTCCTTTTGCTCACGTGGTGTACATTTACTAAGGGCTTAATGTGTTTGCTAAGTATTCCAATAGCTTTGAATCTAACTTTAATGTACACCTAAATCAGTCTATATTTAAGGCATTTGTTTTTTTTTTTCTATTAATCTGGTCTTTCTGCAGTACCGCGGCTATGTTTTCCAATGTATTCAAATGTACAGAAAGTGGTGTTATTTATTCAACAAACAAATCAACTTTGGTCGTTAATAGAGGTTAATAGCTTTAATTTCCATGTTAATGCTCGATTTATTTAAACCCTGCACCATTTTATTTATATTATCCGTTTTATTTATATTATTGTTACAATCGTTATGTCAACATTTTGGTTTCTGTTGTATTTACTCGTGGAGTCCGCCGACCCGCTTCATCGATTTCTTCGGCTCGTTTTAGAGCATATGCTTATCATGATAAGGTTCATTTGCTCTTGAAGAATGGCCTTGTTTCTATATTAAGATCGAGTCTTGTGTCGTGGGTATCAAAAACTAAGAGAGAATTTTCGGTCTCACAAACACCTATAATGACAGCGTCAAAAACCTTGGTATTTTCGTTGATCAACATCTGAACTGGGATCCGCAACTCCGAGACTTGAGTAGGAAGGTATTCGCCTCGGCTGGATCGGATGGATTTTTTATCCATTGTCACGAATAGGGATGTTGCGGATGTCGATTTTTTCACATCCGCGGATGCGGATGCGGATGCGGATTTTCAAAGGCTCACATCCGCGGATGCGGATGTTTAAGATCTTATATAAATATAGTATATGAATGAATATTGAAATTAAACTATTATTTACGGATTTTATCGCTTACTAATATTTATCGATTTATCTGTTATTTTTTTTATTTTTTCATCATATCATCATATCACAGGAAGTCCACTGCTGAACATAGGCCTCCCCCAAGGATCTCCACAATGACCTGTTGGAAGCGGTCTGCATCCAGCGACTTCCTGCAACCTTAGTCAGATCGTCCGTCCACCTTGTAGGCGGGCGTCCGACATTTCGCTTGCCTGTACGTGGCCTTCACTCGATAACCTTTCGGCCCCAAAGGCCATCGGTTCTACGAACTATGTGCCCGGCCCACTGCCACTTCAACTTGCCAATCCTATGTGGCTATGTCGGTAACCTTGGTTCTCCTACGGATCTCCTCATTTCTGATTCGATCTCGCAGGGAAACACCGAGCATAGCCCGATCCATGGCTCGTTGAGTGACTTTGAGCCTTTTAATGAGGCCCACAGTGAGAGGCCACGTCTCGGTGCCGTATGTAACTTTCGACTTTCGCTTTAGGCACTGAGGTATTTTGCACGATAAGACGTCGCGAAGTTTCCCAAACGCTGCCCAGCCGAGTTGGATTCGACGATTGACCTCTCTCTCGAAGTTGGACCTGCCTAACCGGTCCTAAATAGACATATTCGTCTGCAACTTCGAGAGTCGAGCCCCCAACTCCAATGGGGGTGGGCACAAAACGGATTTTCGACATGATCTTCGTTTTATCCATGTTCATTTTAAGACTGGTGAGTCTTGTGTTGGGACAGGTGTGTTGGGAGACTCGATTAAGGTCTTTGAGCATAGTGCTAAGGTCTTCCAGCGATTCTGCCAAGACTACAATATCGTCGGCAAATCGAAGGTGAGTAATATACTCGCCGTTGATGTTGATGCCGAATCCTTTCCACTGCAAGAGCTTGAAGGCGTTTTCCAGCTCGGCAGTGAACAGTTTCGGAGATCTCTCGGGCATCTCCCTGTCTCACGCCTCTCTGTAGTGGAATAGCCTTCGTGCTCTGATCTTGTACTCGGACCGACATGGTGGCGTTGTTGTATATACACCTCAACACTTCGATGTACCGATAGTCTATGTGGCACCGCTGAAGAGACTGTAGCACAGCCCAGGTCTCGATCGAATCAAAGGCTTTCTCATAGGCCACAAACGTTAAACAAAGCGGCAAGTTATATTCCTCGGTTTTTTGTATAACCTGCCGTAGCGTATGAATATGGTCTATGGTACTAAAGCCTTTTCGGAAACCGGCTTGTTCGGGAGGCTGGAAGTCATCAAACCTGCGTTCGAGACGATTTGTGACGACCCTCGAAAACAACTTAAAGACATGGCTCAGGAGCGAGATGGGCCTGTAGTTCTTCAGCAAGGTGTTATCACCAGGCGTTGAGCTCTCGAGGAGAACGGAATTGAAGAGCCTCTGAAGGACTTTCAGTTTCGGCGTTCCACCCGCTTTCAGAAGCTCTGAAGTGATTCCGTCCTCACCCGGCGCCTTGTTGTTTTTAAGTTGTTTGAGGGCCATATCAATCTCACACAGGCCTATGTCCGGGATATCATCGCTATAGTGTCGGATATATTTTTTAATTGAAATAAAACTATTATTTACGGATTTTATCGCGGATTTGGTTTAATTTTACATTTTTTGAATTCCCGACGTTTCGATTACTTTACAGCTTTCGTGGTCACGGGGCGGACTGAGGTATTAGACATCCGCTCAGTGACTGTTACAATTTAACTACCCTTAATTTTGATTATTAAATTAAAAAAGTTAATTTAAATAACTAATCTGTTTTTGCATTTCAGTCTACGCAGAAGAAGCTCACTGTGTCTTGATGTCGGGCAGTTGTTCTTTTGGGTTCCGATATAATTAAGTGTAGAATTCGATCCCTTGCTTGTGCAAGGTTCTAGCCATCTTCTCTATTGATAATTAAATGTATTGCCTTCGTTTTGAGTAGCCCGAAGAGCTCGCAAAAGAACACCGTTTTATTTATTTAGTATAACACCGCGCCGCCTTTTCGGATAACAAGGCGGTTAGGAAGACGTTCGTAAATTAAACCCACGCTGTAAATAATTGTTCGCTAAGATCACTACTTAGTGGAGTGGATAAAAATCTTTCAGCTATCGGAAATAATATCTTTAATTCCTCTCGATAAACACCACTTAAGAGGATTTTCAAATTTTTTAATGGGGTAAGAAAGAAATTCTGATGCTACCATTTTCTGGTATTTCTCGACTCTCATTTTCACTAGAAGAATCTAACATAATAGCAACAATAAACGCCTCGGATCATGTCACTATTTCTTTCGCTCCCATTGATCAATGTCACGGCATTCGCCGGCACCGCCAATTTTCTATCTTGTCTCATTTTGTATTACATTCGCATCCGCATAAATATCCGCATCAATTATTGCGGATGCGGATGTGGATGCAGATGTCCAAATCTATGCGGAAGCTCCGCATTTGCGGATGCGGATGCGAATATTCGCAACATCCCTGGTCACGAATATACATATCGTTCGCTTAATCACTTCGTCACCCCATCCTTGATTGTGCGGATGTCAGTTGTCTTGATATCACTGTAGAGAGTCTTAATAAACTTCAACAGTCTTCCAAACTTCAGAATCAGATTTATATTTGGATTATAAGCCTTTGCTGGAATACACGTGTTCTTTCTCTTCTTTATTATATACTTTTTAATTCTCTTACTCCCTCATATCTCAAAAATCGCTTTGAAATCCTCCATGATATGCATTAAAAATTTCATCTCTATCACCGGAGAACT
This sequence comes from Hyles euphorbiae, assembly GCA_023078785.2. Taxonomy (NCBI): domain Eukaryota; kingdom Metazoa; phylum Arthropoda; class Insecta; order Lepidoptera; family Sphingidae; genus Hyles; species Hyles euphorbiae. The sequence goes on from CM041030.1 coordinate 6,986,575, forward strand.
TAAGGCTGATAATCCCCGCGCATTCCACTTTCTTCGTAAACAGGTATTTTATCATACAAGCTGCCTAGTTGTGGAATGCTTTGCCGGCAACGGTGAGAGAGGCTTAACCTCTGTCCGAAAAATGACTGAATAACACGATTGTCAGGCTCCATGAAGATATTGGAGTTATACATTTTCCTTTGTTTGTTGTTCTTTATTTATATCGCATTTATATTTATGTGGACATATATATTATATTTATACATTTGTAAAATGAAGCTTCCCCAACTTTCGTTCATTCTCGTTTATCTAGCAGTAATCGTTTCGAACAACACCGCCACCTGTGATTTTCTTATTTTTTACATAATTCTGTCTACTTTTAAGTATCTAGTGTACAATAAAGTGTAAAATAAAAAATAATCACCCAGACCCAATACAAATACCTGTGGATCACACAAATGTTTGTCTCGATGCGGGCGTCGAACCCGCGGCCTCTTGTTTCACAGAAGGTTAAGTCCCTTTTATATTAAACAGTGTGGATCCAGGTCAGTTATGAACCAAATATATCAGACTTTAATAATAAAGATTTTCTAAGGAAATGAATCATTCGTTCCTCTCTTTGTATCTGGCTTAAAATGAAACTCCATCTCGTTGGATAAAAAATATTCACCGATTATTCTTAATATGTAATAATCTTCGATTGGTTAACATCAATGATACTATATTTCAACCCCATGTTTCAACCGCACACCAAGACTTCGTTCAAAAGGTTTTTAATTTTGGAATTCCTTACTCCATTTACCAGATTTTAAAGGAGACGGGCGAAATTGGGCCTGACCTTACACTTATGAAAGCTTCACTAATATTCTCTTAATTTTTTTTTTTGTTTCTCATCGAAACATAATTAGATTTTTTTACAATGGGATAATTAAATTAGTAATAGGCTATTTGACTAATTTCTGAAAACCATACCACATTATGAAGCGGGGTCTATAGACCTTCCAAATGAAGGTTATTTTTAATTACTATATCTATATCATTTGAAAATTAATTTACAAAATACACTGAAAAATTACACTGTCAAAACGCTCTGTCTGACAATGTGGCGTTTAGTTCGTAAACATCCGTTCCACAGATTCGTTCGCATATATCACTCATTCTTAAATCATCCATAGATCAATCAATCAGTCAATCGTCCGAATGAGTTTTTGTATTGAGGTATTACAACTAAAGCGGATTATATTATAGATCAAGTCGGCATTGCTGCAGATACAACACTTCATATATTTGTTACATTTGTTACCTAATGTTTCAGAATAAAGTAAAACGAAATATAAAAGGCCAATATAATCATACATTTTTAATAACTTATAAAGCTACATTATTATATAGATTTTAAAAACAACAAAACCTATAATAGGCTATTTGACTGTATAAAAATATTGACTTATTTGATTCCATCCGTGTAAATAATTTAATTTTAAACATATTTCATTATCATACATTAAAAATATTGTATATTTTGTTTAAAAACCACAATAATAATTTAATTTATTTTGAGTTCGCGCCACGTGATCGTAAACGATTTTGATTGGCTATGACGTCATGCATTAGTATGAACTACTCACGTACAGGAAATGAATGGGATTGATAACGGCATAGATGCAATTTAAATATTAAAAATACCTTTAAAACGCGTTATTTGTCATTTGTACCCGTGAATTAATAAAATGTGAAGAAAGAAAAAAAAATCTAATTTTTTTGACAAAACCTCATTCGGACTATTGATTGATTGATTGATCTATGGTTGATTAGAGAATGGGTGACATGCGAACGAATCTCTGGAATGGATGTTTACGAACTGAACGCCACATTGCCAGACAGAGTGTTTTGACAATGTAATTATTCAGTGTATTTTGTAAATTTATTTTTAAATGATATAGATATAGTAATTAAAAATAACCTTTATTTGTAAAGTCTATAGACTCCACTTCATAATGTGGTATGGTTTTCAGAAAATAGTCAAATAGCGTATTGAGTTATCCTACTAAAAAAATACTTTTGTGTCAAAAATATGGATAGTGAAAAAATATATTTACAATATCTAATGTATCTGATAATAAATATATTAAATAAAATAAATAAAGGAAATTTTCAATATTTACCTATTTGTCCGTAACTTTAATCTTATTCTATAATTTTGTTAAAATATGACATTTGTCAAAACGGCTTTGGTACATAATCTAATTTATTAATATTTTTGCTACTTTATTCAAATTATCGTTAATTTACGTATGGAATTAAATTCTATATTTTTTTCACGTGAACTGGAATGGTTTTTACATGTGGAGGACGGTATTTTTAAAGCAATTAGAATAAATAGCATAAATGACAACTGTCATAGCCGACTGTCAGCGTAAGGGTACATGTACCCTTGCAAATATTCCAAATTATTTGGTCTAGATCCCCTCCAGTTGTATATCTCAATGAGTTTTGGTCAAAAAAAAATAGAATTATATTTCTTTCTTCACATTTTATTACATTGGACATGATAATATTATTAATTCACGGGTATTAATGTTAAATAACTCGTTTTAAAGGTATTTTTAATATTTAATTTACATCTATGCCGTTATCAATCCCATTCATTTCCTGTATGTGAGTAGTTCATACAAACGCATGACGTCATATCAATCAAAATCGTTTACGATCACGTGGCGCAAACTCAAAATAAATTAAATTATAATTGTGTTTTTTAGCCAAAATATACAATATTTTTAATGTATGATAATAAAATATGTTTTAAAATTAAATTATGTACACGGATGGAAACAAATAAGTCAATATTTTTTATATAGTCAAATAGCCTATTCATTAGGTATATAGTAGATTTTCATAGCGGCCTGTCATCACGCCATCTTTTAATTACTGACATGGATGACATACACCTCGAATTCACTTCTTGAATTCACTTATTTGCTTTGATCTACGGTGTGAATGCTAAACTGAACTCATTGCTTGGATTTCGATACCGTGACTTCTTATTTTAACAGCTTTGGCTATTTAAAAATATTTTGACGAACGACTCACGTTATCCGACTCCAACGAATACTTGTGATCAATAATAAAATAGTTCCTGGTTATTGAAGGGTAGACTAAAATCTCCACATATTACTGTAAAAGTATATTTTAATTGATAGTTCTCTGGTTGGAAGACTAGCCCAAAATATTTTTTTTAAGTATAACATAGGTATAATAATTGTTTGGTCGTTAAACGAACTGCTGGTTGCTGTTGCCATATTATAATAATTTATTATATAAAATTTATTTATTCAACACAGAACACAACAAATCATAAGAATTTGATCCCACTTGCGCAGTTTTTAGATGATACTTAATGAACATGATAAATAAAATTGAAACGGACAATGCTTGCTTATCTCTTTATGTGCCTTTAACAATAACATAGATAAGTAAAATACACCATATCGTACATTATTTATCTCATTAAAATTAACATACATTATTATCATCTACTGCCAGCATCATCGATATAGTTTAAAAAGGTTGCGCATGAAAAAATGTCACAATCGGTAATTTTATTTTGTAATAAATTCCGATTATCCCTTAACTCCCATTTGGCGCAAAGATTTTAATTTTTAATTTTGATATACTTATCTTATCCCTATAAAATAATGCATAAACTAAGTCTGTAAGGCTAAGCCCATGGCCTTAGCCCAAGGTTCTATGAAGTTTCGCCCGTGTCCTTTATTTGTTTTAAAAACACGTCACTTTAATCATTGCCTTTAGCTTGAAAGAGAATTTACTATTATTGGTACAAAAATATATTCATTAGACGAACAACAAATAAAATGTTCAGTACTAAAATGCAACCTTAAAGGTTCAAAATTGAATTGTAAACTAATTTTAACCGGTGGTAGGTCTCTCTTACGTGAGAAGCCACCTGGGTAGGTACCACCGAAATGTCTATATCATTTCTCCTGCCAAAAAGCAGTGTACATACACTGTTGTGGATTGAAGAATATTATAGCCAGAGTAACTACTGAGCATATTGAGTCTTAACATCTTATGTCTCAGGATGGCGAGCGCAGTAGAATGCCAAGTGTTGCTTTGCTATTCAAAGTGTTGTTTGGTTTTGCTACTGTTCATGAGCAGTCGTATCGCTTTACATCAGGCGAAGGGCTGCTCTGGCCATTAATTGCAATATGAAAATAAATTAAATTAAAACAATTTGTCTAATGCAGGGTTTCTTACATTTTTTGCAGTCACGGACCCCTAACAAAATTTAAAATTGTTCACGGACCCCGCCAAAAAATATTTTGGTAAGAAAAACAAACCTTGTATTGAATACTCATTTTTATTAAAAAAGGGACTTTTATTGGTACTTAATAGTATAAGGTCTTTCATTAATAATTATTTCTACATATTTGGTATTTTGCGAACCGCCGTCTATATCTTAGACATACATAATTATATTTTGATTTGTTGGCTAGTCTAGTCAATAAGCAAATTAATCAACATGCACAGCGTACAATTAAATAAATATTATTTTTGCCTTTCAGTGGAATTTTATTATTATAATTTTTTACTTTATAGTGTTTTTTAAGTTTTGTAGTTTTTTAGTTTTTATTACGAATTTTAGTTATATTCTTTTTAATATTGATATGATATTGTTTTTAAATGATAATTTTCTGAAAAATATAATAAAAGTGTACAGAGCTGCTGCGGACCCCCGACACACATGTTACGGACCCCTAAGGGGTCCGTGGACCCCACTTTAAAAAACCCTGGTCTAATGTAAACATAATTAGATTTTACCTGTCCGAGTTCGTACTACGAACGAACCGTGACCGACCTTGTGGATCCAGCCCTAATTTGCATATAAATACTTCATAAGTGATGGATTTGCAAGTAGTGCTTGCGTGAGTAGAGCAAGATGTTGTTGCTGCTTTGGTGCGCGGTTTGTGTATTGTTCGCGTTGTGGACATGGCGCATGCGCACACACACCGATCCGCGCGCGCCTCCGTACTACCCCGGCGTCTATCCCATTATAGGACACACACATATTTTGCTTGGAGACACTGAAAGTAAGTATATTATTTTATTCAGACTGTTACGGTATAATTGTAAGTATATTTTTGTATCCATACTTTTAAGGTATAATTTATTTTTATGACCTACAGCTTTTCTGGGAGTAAATAATATTCCTGTAAAATCAATTATTACTACTAGGTAGGTTCTTCGTATGTCATGATTTGACAGGTTGTGTAAGAACCTAGGTACCATCGCTTTAGTCATTCTGCGGCCAAGAATCAATTTAAGCACTGGTGTATCCCAGATTAAAGGCTATAGAAGCCAGAGATTAGATACCTATTTTTTTTGTGAGGACTTTGCAGGAATAAAAAGGTCTCAGTGGTGCGGCTTGCCGTACCATATATTAAAAACCAAATAAATTATTATCATTTGTAGTCGAAAAATCATTTTCTGTTGTTGTTAGTGGAACTTTGGAAGGTCATACATAAGAGTATATGCATGAAATCCTATAAAAAACTTTAATTACCCATTAATTCTCAGTGGCCCTTTACTCTTCTCTAGATTAATTTATTATTATGTAAATACTATTGGTCTAAAAATATAATATATACAACATAATATAATATACTAGCGGTTTTGCCCGGCTTCGCCCAGGTGCAGATAGTTTTTGTCCACATCAACAACATAATATTATTCGCGTGCTGTTTTATACTTAAGCTCAATGTGATCGTCGTTGACTGTATTGCGTTTCCCGTTCCGTCCCATTATATCCCGTCTTGCGCGATCTCATGTTGTCCAATCAGGAAAAGCATGCAATCCTATCCTCTCCTGTCCCGTGCAATCCACTCAAATTTGAAAGAGTAGCAAATATGTATATTTGAATTCCTGGCTTATCTTAGCTTAGCTTATGGAACCCTAAATCTATGAAATTATCAACAAGTGTTGATAATTTCATAGATTTAGGGTTCCATACCAAAGATGACTATTAGGAACCTTCATGAGTTTAAAACTGAGCTTGGAGACAGTAGCGGATGTAGGATTAACGACGCCCTGGGCGATCCTTATACGGTGCCCTATAAGTACTACGCAAATCCGAACGAAAGTAAATCATAGATAATATACTATAGGTTACAGTAAATCCCGAGATTTAAGGGCGCCAACTGCTGACTGTCGGCGCCCTTTTGTACTGGCTCCCTAGGAGCGTCGCCCAACCGCGCTCTAAACCCTAACACCGGCTCTGCTTGGAGGATCATTTCATTGTCTGTGTGTCTCTCAAGAATACCTAGGAGGTACCAGTGGCAAAGGTGACTTTTTTCATATGGAAAGCCGAAAATTTAAGTTGTATATGCATTGTTTTTTTTTTAAATGCAGCATTTGATTTCAAAAAAAATCTACAATAATACAATTCATAACGCAAAAAAGTCTCAATTTTCAATAAAAGTTTGGCCAAATCTGTTTCCACTTCGAAACTGGTAGAACGTCATAAATTACCCACTAATTATATGTATATGAACGTTAAACAAAACACCAGTATTATACAGAAGCAATAAATAAAACACTATTAAAAAAAAATCTAATTAAAAACACGAAAAAAAATTAGGCGCGCACTTGCATATTATTATAAAAGCCGCTAACAAGTCGGCATATTCAATCGTTATGACCGGCGAATTTTACCTACAAATATATTTAGACTTAACTATTGTTGATTTAGGATGTAATTTTGCGTGTAACTCTGACTTTAATATATACTTGTATATGACATATTGGCGAGGCTCACTCAGAACCAAATATGGCTTCCATTCAAGCAAGTGAAAATGCCACGGATCGCCCAAATCCCGGCTCTAGAGCAAAACGACTCCGTCGCGTCGGGAAGAACCCATCCTGCTTTCAAATGAAATTGAACAGTTAAAAGAAATGCTAGTAACATAGAAAAACGAACAAACGGCTATTTCGACTGACCACTTAAAAACTTTAAAAATAATCATGGCTGATATGGCGGACCAGGATGGATGGATGAAGGCACAGGCTCAACAAATACAAAAAACAAACATAGATATTGAAAAATCAATAGAGTTTTTTAATACTAAATTTGAAGATATGACGCGTCGATTAGATGAACTGGAGAAAGAGCGTACCTTCTACAAGAAAACCCTTGAGAACCTGGAATTAAAACTCCAAGACATGGAACTTCGTTCCCGTTCAGCAAGCGTAGAAATCAGGTAGGTATGTCGCATTTAACGAAAAAGAATCTATAGAGGACCTGTCAAAAATCATTGTACAAATTGCATCAATAATAAATTGCGACATACAGCCAAATAGTATTAGGGATATTTACAGGCTCCCCGGAAAGCCTAATACAAACAGGCTAATAATAGCTGAATTCCTGGCAGTTCCATCAAAAACCAGCTTTCTCTCCTCGGTGCGGTCATATAACAAAAACCACATAAAATCAGAAAAATTAAACTCCGATCTACTCGGCTTAAAATGTGAAAATTGACCGATATATGTTAGTGAGTACTTACCGCCTTCTACAAAGAAATTGTACTACCACGCCCGAGAATTTGCTAAGTTAAACGATTATAAGTTCTGCTGGTGTACTAATAATAAGATATTTTTGCGCAAGACTGAGGGTGAGAAACAAATTTATATAGCTTCAGAAAACTGTTTAACACGGCTCCCAAATACTATATGACTATGCCATATATTGTATAATACTGTTCTCCATCGCCCGCAAACTTGCAGTCTTTTTTGTATAATGTCTGTATACATACATCTAACAATTACTTATTGTAACTATGGAATTCACTACTTTACCTTACGTACCTTAGTTGTTCTAAATATTAACCGTAAAGCAATTCATATGCCCAATCATACATCACCTACTCAAACATATCCTATCAAACCATCAAACACTCTTAACACACATTTCATCACCACATTCACAACCCGTAAAATATACGATATGAAAATAAAAAATTCACACATATCACATAAACTATTATGGAGAGGGTATCTCATATCACTACAAATTACAAGTTTTAATGTTTCAATGTATCCACTTAACGTCAATTATTCTGTAATAATTAAAATAAAATGGTTAATAATGCTATAGACAGTTTGGGATCAGTCTTGGATGCCTATCAAGTATCTAAGTCTTATAAAATCCCGTTACAGGAAAGTTCTAGGTTTTTGAATAAATCCGGAAGTCAATTATCAGTACTACATCTAAATATTCGGAGTATTAATAAAAATTTTGACAATCTGCTAGTATTTTTGGACGATAGTATATTTAGTATTGTAGTAGCCAATTTGTTACCTACATTTACAAAAAAATCATTTACTAAGTTTGTCGATTTATATTGGCATGCATCGATTTTAAGAAGTTCTACAGATGGTGACGGCACATACTTAGTATGTGTTATAGACTTTATGAAATCCCAGGTGGCTTTAGGATCGTTCTTTCGTTTAAGGAATTCTGATTTCTCATAATTAGTTTTAAGTTTGCGCAATAAAGAATTACAAAAATTACGATACCTAGTGTAAGTTATTTTTAAAATGAAATTATCTTTTTGTAACCTCAACTTCTGATGCATTAGATCTCTATTTCGTATACATCGCAACAAACCCGGAGTAATCCATGGTTTTATGTTTCGGTTGTTCCTAGAGACTTTTAAAAATCGTGTGTTTGGCTATTATGTTCCTAAGTAAGGACATGAGAAGATTTGTTGCTATATTGGCATCATTTGCTAGAAGTATCGCTGTAAAATCTGTCTTTTCAATGTCTTTTTGAATACTAGTTATGTCAACTGTTTTAGTCGTCCTTGGTAATTTGTGTTTTTGACTATTTAAGTTAAGGAGAACTATTACAGGTAGGTGATCAGTAATATGGGTGTCTAAAACAATAGTGGTTGCTGAAATATTGGTTCTAAGGAGCACATGGTCGAGACAGTTGTTAAGCCTAGTAGGATACATATGTATGTGCTGGTAGCAGCCCATGAGAGGCTGTGAAAGTAAGGTACTCGTGAGAAGGCTTGTCACTGTTATTTAATTTAATATCAATGTTGATATCACCAACTAGGGCAATGTGTTCAATTTTTGATATAGATTGAAGAGTGACATCGAGGCTGTTTTTAAACTTGTCAATATGACTGCATGGGGATCTGTAGACGGCCAAGATAGCAACATTATCTTCGACTTTACATAGTAAAGAACTTGCATCAAGTATTTTTGGTTCCAAAATTGAGCATTTTAATGAAGATTTTGTATAAATAACTATACAGTCGTTTTGATTATGGTTTTTATTGTAATTCCTATGTAAGTATGTAATTCCAATTCTTGACGAAATCCTTCCCATCATTTGCCAAATCCTCAACTATTCCCTATCCAGTGGTCACTTTCCATCTCCATGGAAAGCGGCTCAAATTATTCCTTTACCTAAAAAACCGAATCCTAAATCCTTTTCTGATTACCGACCCATATCCATTCTTCCTTTCCTCTCAAAAGTCCTTGAACGTCTCACCTACAACCAACTCAATTCCTTTCTCTGCAAAAACAGTCTCCTTAATCCCATGCAATCCCTGTTTCGTCAAGGTCATAGTACCGTTACTGCTTTGGTTAACATTACGGATGATATTATGACGGCTATGGAGAGTGGAAATCTCACAGTTCTGCTACTCCTGGATTTTAGCAATGCTTTTAATACTGTAGATTTGACATTCTCCTTGGCATATTACGCTCTCTTAACATATCTCCATCGGCAATTGACTGGTTTCGTGGTTACCTGTCTGGTCGTCAGCGGCGTGCACAGGATTATGACACTGGGTATGCGGCGGAGTACTCGGTCACAAAAACTTTTTCTTTTATAGTTTTTTAGCATAGCCACAGCCACGCGACGGATCTCTAAGTCGGAAACCATGCCAACATAACAAGTCTTAGAGATGTACTACTATTCATGTCCATCTTCTACGGCAACGCAGACAAAACAGCGATCGATCGTCGCGGCGGAAGAAATTCTAACAAGTAAAATAAAAAAACTCACCTAGTCAGCTTTCAATTTTCACATATTCAAGGTTCCGGTTAGTTGAGATTACTATACCTATCCCGATGTAAATAAACGCATGATTTCGGCCACGTCATTCATTCATTTAATAAACATACATTTTTAACACAAACCTAGCAATCAAATAACATTTAAAAAAATAAACAAACACACTAGTAAAAGCAAATGACGACAATTAATATCGAAACTTAGTAATAAACTGTTAAATGTACACACTTTCAAATGTTAAAATGAATAATCCGTTAAGAAATCTATTTTTTTTACAAACATACTAGTATAAAATAGTAAACAATGCAAAAACTCATAAAAAAAGCAAAATGGCCCCCGCGAAACACAAAACACTTCTATTTAAACAAATAAAACCTTACTAACCAAAAATGCATAATGTGCATAGGTGATTTATTAGATTCCAGCCTATTAATTTTACTCGGATTATAGGCAACGAACATTTACGATTACTCCCGACAACTGCCGAACTCCCGAGGCCTGCCGCAGGAGTCGCGGCTTTCAATATTCATGGGTGTGTGCGTTTGCGACTGTGCACGGACACCAAAATTACTACACACATGCAAACAAATGTAATGCGGGACGCGGCGGCATGACTTGGTTTATTAGGTACATTAATTTGCTTTGCAACGCCTCTTGCTTTTCGCGTGGCAACCACAATGTTTGCGTGATTGCAAATAGGTGCTATTTATAAAATATTAGGCGTTTTTAAGTTATTATATTTTGTTTATTCATTTATTTACTATAAATTAAAGTCATCTAAAACGTACGAACGTTATAATAAAATATCTGTGAATGGCAAGTAAAGCACTGCATTTCTGCCTAAAAGGAGTGCACGCCCCTGCTGGTTGTCGACAACGAATAAGTATTGACAACACCTTATTTTGTCATGGTGTAATACAAGTGTCGGGGTACCACAGGGTGGCGTTCTATCTCCATTGCTTTTTGCTATATTTATTAGTTCTATCTCTTTTAAACTTTCATCATCCTACCATCTTTATGCAGATGATCTCCAAAACTCTCATGGATCGTTAATAAGGTTGCCCGAAGTAGTCGCTACAATTAATAGGGACTTATGTCAAATTGAAGAGTGGAGCAAAGCGTATGGACTTAAGGTAAACCCCATAAAATCTCAGGCGATTGTTGTTGGCAGCCCCAGAATGATCTCGAAAGTACAGTGGAATCAGCTTCCTCAGGTTATTTTTGATGGATCCATAATACCGTTTGTCGAGAGTGTCAAAAACTTGGGGGTTATTATTGATAATACCCTCTCTTGTAATCCTCAGATAAACGCTGTCAGTCGCAAAATCTTTGCTTCAGCGGGGAGTTTGCGACGGTTACGCAACTTTTTACCGATTACTGCCAAAATTACGCTGGCGCAATCTCTTCTTCTGTCAGTTCTCGATTATGCCGATTCCAGATATCTCGATCTCAGAGAAGACTAACTAGACAAGCTTGAGCGACTTCAAAATGTTTGTATAAGGTTCATATTTGGCCTGCGCAAATATGATCATGTCTCCGCTTTTCGTGTTAAGCTCAAGTCGTTAGCAATTCGACTTCGCCGGAATGCTCACAAACTTTCTTTGCTCTATAATATTTTGTTTGAACCATCCTCTCCTCGTTACCTTAAAGAACGCTTTGAGTTCCTAAGTGTATCGCATTCGGTGTCCCTGAGGTCGTCGGAGAATTTAAAGCTTCGTACTCCGAAGCATACTACTAACTTTCTGGACAAATCTTTTACGGTGCAAGCTGTTAGACTATGGAATGCCCTTCCCTTTCAAATAAGAAGTGCACATACTTTAGGTTCCTTTAAAAAATTGACATAAAATCATTATCTGTCATTGTGTAGTTAAATATACTATCGTAGTGTATATATGTATTATATACAAATTACTTAAAACTGTAAGTTGTCATTGTGTACAATAAAGCATATTATTATTATTCTTCTTTTTATGTCTAATTACTGGTGGTAGGTCTCTCATATGTGAGAGGCCATCTGGGTAGGTACCACCGCAATGTCTATTTCTCCCGTGAAACAACACTGCGTAAATGCACTGTTGTGTTTCGGATTGAAGGACATTGTAGCCAGAGTAACTACTGGACATATTGAGACTTAACATCTTATGTCTCAGGATGACGAGCGCAGTGGAATGTTGCTACTGTTTATGAGCGGTCGTATCGCTTACCATCAGGCGAACGGCTTGCTCGTCTCGTCATTCATTGCAATAAAAAAAAAAAATTAATAATCTTTTCTCCCACAATCGGAAGGCAATATACTATATTCGGGCCGAAGCCAAGGAGATATAGTTATAGATAGCGCGCGAGTTGAATGCAGAGCTTAGGAATACGGTAGTGCTGTGACCTAATTATTTATGACTACAATAAGTATGTCGATAAATTTAAACATTGTTTTAACTTTAATTTCACACTAGATTAACATTATTTAAAACAACTAGGTAAACATTATCACACATTTTTAATAAGTGATAATTTTATACATCAAAATAAAATAAAACAAATTATAAAAAAAAATATTGTCAGATTCAGAAATTGCAAAAATGCATTGTTTAAAGAAAATACCAAACTGATGTTTTGCCTTTCTTCAACACACATAATATCTAAGATCTTTTTCGCCATTTCTCGTGTTTGGCGATGAACCAAAACTCGTTTTTTTTTCGTTACAGAACTTGTTGGAATCTGATCAGTCATTATGAATGATTAAAAATAATAAAACTAATAACACGGATTGCAAATTGATTATTAACGCGATAACAGGGTAAGCGTACAATTAGCTAGGACAGCACATCACTAAATTGCAGGCGGGCGAGGTGAGGCGGCGGACGGCGGGGGGAAACGCTCCCGCTCCGCACCTCAGGCCCCGACTGCATTCAACTCGCGCGCTATCTATATTTAGGTTCGATTAACTGTTGTTATTCAAGAATTTACGGACCAGGCGACATGTGTTTAGAATGACCGCTTTTTGTAAAAGTATGTGTGTGGATTTATGCATATCGAGTGTTTTGAGGCTAGTATGGAGGGTGTGTGGTATGACTCCTGTAGTTGATAAGACTATTGGGACAGTTTTGGTGTTACTGACTTTCCATTGAGTCTTTATCTCAATAGCTAAGTCAGTGTACTTAGATATATTTTCAGTGAATGTGCTATTTAGGTTATGGGTGTTACAAACTGCGATATCTACTATATATACAGTCATGGTATCTTTATCTAACACTGTAATATCGGGTCTGTTATTATGGATAGTTTTATCTGTCACTATTGTTCTGTCCCAATAAACCCTGCATTTGTTATTTTCTAAAACTGACTGTGGTTCGTACTTGTAATATGGTTGTTTCTGAGTGATTAATTTATATTTATAAGCCAGGTTTTGATGAATTATAGCTGCTATCTGATCGTGGCGATGTTTATAATCACTTTGGGCTATGGATTTACATGCTCCAGTAATATGCTGTATGGTTTCTGGGCTACTATGGCAGTGTCGGCATAAGTCAATGATATTTGGTCTACGGATTATGTGCTTTTGATAATTTTTAGTTTCTATTATTTGGTCCTGAATTGCAAGCATGAAACCCACTGTCTCTGGGAAGAGATCGCCTCGCCTTAGCCATGCGTTCGACGCTGACATATCGACTTGTGATTGCTGGAGGTCATGGCGATGTCTCCCATGTAGAGACTTTTGGGCCCATGCTGCAATTTTCATTTTGTTATCTGTTATGTGTTCGTTACTTTGGATATTTCTATTATGGAGATTTAAGGGTGTAAACAGTCTATCGGCCTTTACTACGCGTTCATGTAAATTAGATTCTATTGCTCGGTTATGGATAAAAGTTCGAAGTTTAGATATTTGTTTATTGTGCAGATTAACTAGGTCTATAATCCCCCTACCTCCTTCTTCTCTTGGCAAAGTTAAGCGCTGTGTGCATGATCGTGGATGGTGTTTACGATGCTTTGTCATCGTCGTATTAATGACGCGTTGAAGGTTTTTTAATTCCGTCTGGGACCAACTTATAATGCTAAAAGAGTACGTTAAGATAGGGATTGAATAAGAGTTTATGGTTTTAATTATATTTCATGAATTGAGTTGAGTTCTTAGTACTGATCCAAGCCTATGTTTAAGCGAGTTAGAACCATTTTTGTATCTTTCTGACGGATTTGTCTATCTTGCTGAAAGCCCAGGTATTTGTAAGTTTCATTAAAGTCCATTGTTTCTATTTGTTCTCCTGTACTGAGAGTGTAATCTGTTAATTGTAATTTACCCTGTAAAAAAGTTAATGTTTTGCACTTGTCTACCCCAAATGCCATGTGGATATCTTTGGAAAACTGCTGGGTTAGGTTTGCAAGTAGGTGAAGAGAATTTACACTGTTACTATATAATTTTATATCGTCCATGTACAAAAGATGAGTTGGAGTTAATTGGCCGTCTATTGTAGTATTTGTTGAAATTAAGCGGTTTAACAGTTTAGAAAGAGGGTTTAAAGCCAAACAGAACCAAAGAGGGCTGAGGGCGTCTCCTTGGAATATTCCACGCCTAATCTGAATATCCTCGGTTTCAATTACGTGTGATCTATTACCTATTTTTAATTTAGTTCGCCAGGTTTGCATTGTTTTACGTAAGAATTCTATTAAATTGATGTGAATTTTATAAATTTGTAAGATTTGGATTAACCAGCTATGGGGAACGGAATCATAGGCTTTACTGTAATCTTATTATTATTATGATTTGTTTGAAAAACAAATTACCATAAAGTAGTAACTAATACTTTTAATAAAATACTAATAAGAAATAAAATAAATAAATAAAAATTATTATAAAGAAATAAATAAATTAAAGTAATAAATTAATATAAATAATACTAAGTATAGAAAATATTTTATATCTGCCTACCTAACCAATAAATACATTAATTTCATACAATTCCTAAGCAATGTACACCAATCCGAGTATGTTTAGGAAATACGTATAATAATTATTTGAGGACTATAATACTAACATTTCCTGGGAAATGCATGAATAATATATTTCCTACAGTGCATAATGCTTTTGTAATAATATGTGAATAACGTAAATAAAACGCACTAGTAAACTGTGAATCAAATTACCTGACAGCTACAAAACAATCGTTAGGTTAGGTTAGTTTATTTCAATTTTTTCTTTCTTGCTATGAATGGCGAGACGAGCATTTTATTTGCCTGATGGTAAGCGATACGACTGCTCATGAACAGTAGCAAAACCAACAGCACCTTGAATTATAAATCAATGCTTGGCATTCCACTGCGCTCACCATCCTGAGACATAAGATGTTAAGTTTCAATATGTGCAGTAATTATTCTGACTATAGTATCCTTCAAACCAAAACACAACAGTGCATTTACACTGCTTTTTGACGGGAGATGTAGATATTATGGTGGTACCTACCCAGGCGGCCTCTTACATATGAGAGACCTACCAATAATTCCAATCCTCAATCCTAACCTAACTACCCTTTTACAACACACATTGTACAACATTCCCGATCGCTATTTAACAAATGTGTAGATTTCCTAGGGATTGTATATAATTACATACGTAAATATGAACTTATTGTTGTGTTTTTTATGATTTTAGAAACATGGCGCAATATGTTGAACTTGGCTAAAGAATGTTCTGAAAAAGGTGGAGTTATTCGAATCAAACTTGGATGTTTAAATTACTATGGTAAGTACTTAAAAATTAGTCGCACTTAAGTTTACTATTTTACCGTGGCCTGGAAAATGAAAACAATCTATTTTTTATAGTAATCACAGATCCAGATGACATACTGACCGCAGCAAACGGATGTTTGACTAAACACTTATTTTACGATTGGGCGAAATCGTGGCTCGGGAATGGATTAATAACAAGTTCAGGTAAGTTAATTGTAACGTCAATTGAATTTCAAACAGTGGTTTTTAATGGTGGAATATTCTTATCTGCCCAGAAATGAACCAACGCATACATAAATATCGCGTTGTATCGACTAAAAAGAAAGAACTCGTCGGAATACAGTATATAGGCTAAGAGCCTGCGGCACAAAAAAAAAACAAAGTTACATATTATTACTTAAATATAAATTAACGAAAGGGCTCTTGATATAACTTAAGGCTTAAGGGAGAACTTCAGGTTGAAAATCCCCGCGCATTCCACTTCCTTCACAGACAGATCTTTCACCGTACAAGCTGCCAGGTTGTGGAATGCTTTGCCAGTAACGGTGAGAGGGGCTAAAACTCTGCCCATCTTTAAAAAATTGGTTCACAGGTTCTATGAGGATATTGGAGTTGTTCACATTTTACTTTGTTTAAGTTGTATATATATGTTACTGTAAAAGCTCGAACTACGGTTAATCTTAAGATTTAAGTGTAAGTCTTAGGATTTACCGACATGAGTTGGTAAATGTAAGTATTTCTGAAAATACGATAATTTTTTCGAGCTTTTACCATTCGAATTCAGTATATGCTAGGTTTTACCACTGTCAGCTGGTAGATGTTGGTTTTAGGAATAAAACAATGAGTAATTCTTAATTATTTTCTTTAATGAACTATTAGACAAAACAGGTACACAGTATTATAAAGGAACACAGTATTATATGATAGTAATAAGTACAAACTAATACCAACTTATTTAAATTATTTTGAAAAAACACATAACGTATATCTCTGAATATCTCAATCTCTATCATATCTATCTAGTTAGATATTTTGGGTAAAATTTAGAATAGGGTAGCACGATGTGGTGGGGTTCGGGGTGTGGAGGGGGGGGGAGGGAGTGTCCCATCTCACTCGGTACCACTCCCGTGAAAAGGTAATGCACCATTCCTGAGATGTATCAATTTAAGTAACCTAACCTACAAAAACCCTTTAGAGACTTTCCCGCCCTCACACCCGCCACTGCAACTCCTGTCAGCCAGGATCAACAGTGGCACACAAAGATTTGACACCGAGCTCCGGAGCTCGGCGAGTCTCTCAGGGACACTAGCTTGTCTTTAACCCGCATCGAAATTAATCAGAAAGAAAAACAAAAGGAGGAGTTTGAAACAAATAGTTGTCCACTTCCCTCCGCAGCAAAGCGGGTGACAAAAAATATTGAGTCGAGAGGTATGTATCCTCTTATATAAAGATATACAACTGGAGAAGCCAGATGTATTAAGCACCACGGGATAAACAAATTACATGGGTCCTATAGTTTGAGCTGCTAAATTTGGGTCCAATAATAGGTATGGCAAAAGCGCCGGAAAGCACGGGAGTTCCTCCTAGATTCCACGAGGTCCGTATAGTATGCAACACCAGAAGTTATTTGCATATTGTTCAACATTATTCCGCGTTCATCGGACCAGCGATTACACTCCCAAAGTATATGATGTGCAGTTTGTTCGTACTCACAGTCAGGTGTAGAGCATTGACACGCTACAAAAACACTTGTTGTCAATACAAATTTGCTTCTGCAACGTCTCCGGCGCTGCGGGAAGTGCAGCCCCTTCGCCCTTGCGTAACAAAGGATAGGCACCCGTGCGAGCCGGAGCGGCTGAGGCTGGTCGCCGGAGGCGACCAGCAAGCCGAAGCTGCAGAGGTGAGCATTGTTACAGCGGGCGGGGGCTGCTCTCCCTCCGCGCCTCCGGCTTTTTATATATACTCTAGGGTTGGTAGCCAAAAGACTACGTGAAGTCGGGGTGCCCTTAGTCGGTTTTGGAGCACATTCGACCTAACTGATTCATAAAGTGAGTGCACTAACTTCCTTCTAAACATAATTTCTAAGGCGTTATAAAACATATTATAACACAACAAAACACAAACAAATAAATATTGGTATAACGCAGATACGAAATCCGACAAAAACCATCAACAAAACATTCTTATTTTTTGTTGACATTGACACCTGAATCGACTTACATAGTTTTTATTTTACATTTTTTGAATCCTTGTCCTCCAGTTAACGACAATTTTCCGAAAACTTCTCGAAGACTCACTCTTTTATCCGTAACAACTTCTTCTATCTTTATAAAATCTTCGGAGCATGCGGCGAACTGATTCTTGATGTTAATCTGTTTTAGTATTCCCATTTTGGTACCTAGTTGATAAAACTCATTGTTCTTTACATCTATCACAACTGCAATAATGCTTTTTGGGTCAGTTTTAGCTCTGTCAATATCACAACGTAACATTTACCGTGCCATTTATGTAAATCCTAAGATTTACCAACGGAATGGTGGTAAGAGTTCGAATCGCAAACCTTTTTGGACATTTACCATTAGGAATTGGTAGATCTTAGATTTTACTGGAATATCTTAGGATTTACTGCAGTTCGAGCTTTTACAGTAACATATATATATATAATATTTCTGTATTCTGTATCAGCCCATATACGTCCCACTGCAGGGCACGGGCCTACTCTACAATCGAGGGTACGATTGAGAATATATATACCTATAAATAAATATATATATATATATATATATATATATATATATATATATATATATATATATATACATATATTTATTTATTTATAGGTATATATATTATATGTGTATTTTGTGTATTTGTATGTTTATTCAACATATAATATATGTATGTATGTATGTTTATTTATAAACTTAAAAATATTATAAACTGTAATACTCGTACACCCAAAGCCCCAAGTATCGTTCTTTTCGTTTATCCATCCCATGGTTGTCTGGCAGAGATTGCTTCAATCAATAAGACCGCCACTTGTGCATATATTTAATTTCATTTAGTTTTAGTCTTTGTTATGTATATGGTGTACAATAAAGTGTTAAATAAATAAATATAATAATACCGTAATTGGATTGCACAGTATTTACGATGAGGAGACAGCTCGACCGTTCGTCTCGTTATTCTGAGCGTGCGCAAAATTGGAACTAATGTTGACGTCATGGAATGTTGACGACTTAATGGATTTACCAATACAGTTACCCTTAGAGTAATCTTTCAATCTTCGGTTCATTGTAATTCAAACATATTTTACCATCCTATAATAAGACGATATAATTCCA
Source organism: Hyles euphorbiae (assembly GCA_023078785.2). Taxonomy (NCBI): domain Eukaryota; kingdom Metazoa; phylum Arthropoda; class Insecta; order Lepidoptera; family Sphingidae; genus Hyles; species Hyles euphorbiae. The sequence continues at coordinate 7,005,718 of CM041030.1, forward strand.
AGCATTAAAATTATATCTTAGACTGCTGACTGAGTAATAGCAGATTTACTTAAATTGGTAATATAGGTACCATAAATCCTATCTTGGTGATTTTCTAAATTTTAATATAGTTTGAAACATTAAAAGCGCCGTATGTCGCACGCGGTCTTATCTGGCGCGTAGTCTAGTCAGTAGTTCTGTCGAGCCGGGCTATCACAGACTACTAAGGATAACTGGTAGGTTTTTTTATCGGAATGAATGGCGAGTATAAATTGACGTTCGCCTGTTGGTAAGCGTTAGGATTGCTCATGAAGTAGTTCAGTAGTTACTCTGCCTAGTATACCTTCAAACCGAAGCACATGCATATCCACTGCTGTTTGGTAGGAGAAAAAGACGTAGTAGGTGTACTATATCAAAAATTGTCTCTATTATTGCAGGTGGTATTTGGAAACGACATCGGCAGCTGATCTCGCCAGCTTTCAGTACTCCGGTATTGCACGGATTCCTGGGTATTTTCAACAGCCAATCGAGGATATTGGTCCGGAATCTATCCAGTGAAGTAGGCAAAGGACGCTTTGACGTTATGCCCTATATAGCTGAAATTTCTTTAAAATCTTTCTGTAGTGAGTTTCGCAAGAATTTTATAATATCTGCATTGAGTCTTCCCACTATTTTTTTTGAAAATTCTTACCTAAACTTTAATTATTATTATTTTCATATTTTTTATAAATAAACTGTTTATTAATTTTAGTGACAGCAATTGGCTTGGACGTAATGCAGAATGAAGAAATTATAAAAAAATATACTAAATCTATTGACGCAATATTAGGTTTTCTTATGATGAGATTCACAAAGTTATGGCTCCAAAGCGATTTAATTTATACACTACTGGGATATAAAAAAAAGGAAAATGAAACCATCGGAATTTTCAATAATATGTGCGATACTGTAAGTAATTTTATAATTTCGTTAAATTAGCAGCAAGATGTGAACCAACGGACTGCCTCGATGGCGTAGTTGTACTACGGTACGGTTATAAAGTTGAGGTCTCGGGTTCGAATTCCGGGTTGAGTAAAGTGATATTGGATTTTTCTATTCATTATCAGCCCAGACTCAGGAATTTGTGCCCGATATGGCGATAGGCTCGCCACCTATCACATCGTGGGACGGAACATACAAGGCGAAATGTAGGTGGCCTGGCACCTCTGCCTACCCCTTCTGGGAAAAAGGCGTGAGTTATTATTATGTATATATGATGTGAACCAAAAGACGCAGGGTTTTGTTCTCAGGTCCTCGATATATTATCGACCTCACTTTTCGTAAAGTGCACTACACACTAAAGCCGCCGACATCACCTGCGGACTAATGTCGGCAATTTTTTGTCGGCAGGCTAGTTGGCGGTTTCGCTCATTACAAGTCAGAAAATCTTAATAAGTGAAGAACTTTTTGTGGAAGTTAGTGATTGTCACGTGTTGAATGACGTATAGTAGCGTCATATATCTTTTACGGTGTACACGTGGAGTTTTTCTGTAATAATTTACTTAAATAATAATAACCATTAAACATAGACGATGACAGTGATCTATTGATAGCAGATTGTGAAATTATTATAGCTTGATCCCGCCAAAGGGAACGCTGCTGTTGCTAAAGCTGTTGGATTAGACGTAGCTTATATATGATGAACTCGAATAATTTCCCTTTGTCGAGTTCATCATAAGCGCTCAAATGTTTTCGGGAGACGACTTTGATTATCGCCCAAGCCCTCTTTGAAAAGACATATTCAAAAGTATCTGTAATTCTATTACGTGGTACAACGTTTCGATTACATTTGTGGACGAAAGAATGAAGTATGGTTTCCGGAAAACTATATCTCGATGTGGTTACTTGTGCGAGATATGTATGAGGCCACGAGCGCCACCACGAAGCAGCTTCCTCACCATTCCATATATATATATTAGTTGTCACTATTGGCAAAATTTTACATCCAAAAAGATGGACTTCGAAAAAATCTGTTTAGAATCGTGGGCTGTTACGGGTATTACAATTATGTTCTTCAAAAAGGACCTTTGGGCGATAATGACTGCAAGCTCAAAAAATTTATGGGTGCTATAAATAAATAAATAAATAAATAACACCCAACAGTCACATACATAGTCCTGACCCCACACTAAGATCGAGTCTTGTGTCGTGGGTATCAGGAACTACGAGAGACTTTTCGGTCTCACAAACACCCAGACCCGGAAGAAATATTTGTGGGTCGCACAAACATTTCTCTCGGTGCGGGGATCGAACCCGCGGCCTCTCGTTTCACAGGCAGCGTCTAACCAACTGCGCCACGGAGGCTATGAAGCTATAATAAAAAATTCTCTGTAAAACTGACTTGTAAAGTTTTAATTTTTTTTTTCTTTTTGTGAAATATTTGTGTTAAAATTGTTTACTATTTCATTCCATGCATGCATCGACACATGTTTAGGTCGACTTTTATGACAACTATAAATAATTAATAACAATTTTTATTCACTTCTAATAAAGATTATATCCCATCATTCATAAATCAGTTGGCATCAAACTAGGCAAGCCTGTATTTTGGGAACCAAGCAATCTTATTGTATTAAAAGTGATAAAAAATGTAAATGTGCGATTGTTGTATAATGATACCTATAAAATTACAAAGGTAGCCATTATTAAGTGAATTATTAAATAGGTTCTCATAAAATAGAATTGTAAGAAATAATACATTTAAGTAAAACTACGCAATAAGGTAACGTAGGTAAAGTGGAGAATAATTTTACATAATTTTTAATAGGTTTTGGACACTCAAAACAAAAATTACTTACTTAATCAAATTAACATCAAAGTAATATCAAATAGGATTATTATTCTTAAATAATCTGTTTTCTGAAAAAGAACATAGCTTGTGCTTATAAGTGCAAACTTAGCAATATACATTACTTTTTGTTTGAAAACTATGCTAGATAAAATCTTAGTAATTTAGTGTCAGTAACCATGATAAAAAAAATATTTTACAGTTTACGTAAGGTTAGTGATGTTGCAATGGCTATTTACTTTGTTGTAGATGAGTGAATGTTTAAAAGCTGGACATTGTTTAGATAGGAGAGAGGAAGCTCTGGATACTGGAATTTGAATATTCGCTTGGATTTGAGTATTTTTAAGTCTGGTCTCTTATGCCAATGTTTATGTGTGTGAAGTGGCACTTATGACGAATTGTCTGACACTTACACGGAGCACAGCAATTTTTCTATAAATTACGATTGTGGGAGGCAAACATGTTTTTTTTTTCAAGAAAACTTTGATTATTGCTCTTTCAGTCTCTATGTTTTTGATTCTAAAATAATTAACTCGCATAAGAAACCGATGCAAAAGTTTTTTCATCGTTGCGCTACAAGTTGCACAGCAAAAACATTACTACATAACTAAAGTTTAAGTGTCGCCAGCTTCGATCAAATATACACTAGATACATAGTTCCCTGTAAAAGTTCTGTTAAAAAGTGGCACCGATGCATGACATGAAAAATAGGAAACAAAAAGATCACATATTCCAAATATATTAACACAAATTCCACCTTATTCCTGGAGCTTAAAGTAGCTTTTCACATAATATTATCTAAAGTTCTGCGACGTTTTACAAGCAACGGTCGGTGCGTGACTGAAGGCGAAAGAGTGCTTAAAGCACTCTTTTTTGGTGCCATTTTCTAACCGCTCATGTTGTATCTAGTGTATATTTGATCGAAGGTCGCCAGGCAATTGAGCTGTCAGCTGACCGTTTGCGTGCGCAAACAGACATGTTGACACATTTTGCAGATATGATTCTTTTCTTATAGGCCCTGGGTTGTGTCAACTGGTCAGCGGCTTTGGTGCGTAGTGCATTTTAGACTTTAATTCACAGCCTCCGTGGCGCAGTTGGTTTAACGCCGCCGAGAGGCCGCGGGTTCGATCCCCGCACCGAGAGAAATGTTTGTGCGGCCCACAAATATTTCTTCCGGGTCTGGGTGTTTGTGAGACCGAAAAGTCTCTCGTAGTTCCTGATACCCACGACACAAGACTCGATCTTAGTGTGGGGTCAGGACTATATATCGACACGCCCGTAAAACAAGGTAGTATGTGATCAAAAGACGAAACCACTTTTTTTGTATATTATTCTTTAGAAAACAATTCTTTATCAGTACAGCTTGAAAAAATAAAATTATTATGAATACTTTCGGAGATATTCAATCGGACAAAGTTATATCTCAATATTATTCCGACGTACAATGTCATTATAGCACGTACATTCTTGTCGCCTACCAGACGAAAACGTGTTTGGATCGGTAAGCTTCTGCGTATCCTCAGTTGTAGCGTTGTCTGATGGATTACGCATGTACAATGTTCACATGACTCCAATTCTATTTTAGTTATAAAAAATGTTATTTTTAGGTTTTATAGTCAATAATATAATAAATGTATAAAACCAGGACGTATGTTATGAATCAACATTATTCTACGGAATTCTTAAAAATATATTTATCTCAATACTTTATTTTATATTCCACACTGTTAATTATATCTTATGTATTTATAACATTTAAATTATTTATTAAGTTTTTTAAAAAACTGTGTCGTATATAAGTTATGCCACGTTTTTGTTTGAAATTTCTGTAAATCATTTAGATCATATGTACACATACGACGTCTTACTTCGGGTATTCGTTGTATTTTTTTAGTCGTTTCATAGTTTACTTCGTTGTTGTGTGAAGCAAACTAAAATAATACTTTGTTCCGCATTTATAAATGCTTTTTACTTTATTTATATTACACTTACTGTTTATAAAATACTGCAGTTTTTTAGTTCATGGAATTAACTCATACTTTTGATTAAATGTTATTTTCTTATGATGCAGATTTTGATGTTGGTGGTGTGTTGTGGTTTGATACATCACCTCTACCACCAGGTGTAGAATTTTTTTTATTCAGCTAGCAGGTGTCTGGTATGATGTTATTGGCAATTACAATATAGAAAACTGTGAATATAATGAGAGAAAATATTATATTCATCAGTTATCTGTACCAAATCCATTTAACATAGAATATGATGATCCCAACTTTAAAATGTACTGCTTTTTGTTATACAAAAAAATTAAATATAGCATCTATATACAGATAATCACTATTAAATATTGCAACACCAAAGCCTTTTCGAATTACTAATCACGGCCACTGGAATGTTTTATTTTCTGCATTGCTCAAGAGCGGTCGGTTTAGCTTAATGCTAACTTCATAGGCAATATAAATATTGTTTTTTTATAGTTTACCCGAATTAAACGGTAATCTGTTCTACCCCTCAACATGGAAAGAACGCAAAATATGTAAAGATACATGTTTAGAAATGAGAAGGATATGTTTGTTAAATCTGGTTAAGAATCATGTTTTAAAGAAACGAAACGTTATACATTAAGAAGATATGACTGAGCCTTGCAAATATAATTATAAATATGGATATGAAATTTCTTATAAACAATGATTGAATTATTTTATAGTATAGTCATTGATATTGGAACCTAGGCCTTAACGAAAAGCAGTAGGCGTTTGTTATAAAATATACACTTAAGCTAAAAGAGTTTCCGATACCTTAATTAGGATCATCCGAATAGGCGCAAATTTAGCTACTGTTTATATTGTTTTCTTCTTTTCATGTTATAATGATACAACAACTTTGCGCTAATCTTTTTTTTTAATTAGCTATGTATGCTGTTAAGTAGCTGTGTACTAGATTTATTGTCCTAAAACCCAAAAAGTGCTTTATAAAAAACTGATTTATCGTGGGGGACAAAATCGATACAGAATTGCTTATTATTTTGTACATTTATGCTGCTAAAAAGTTTAATTTGATTATTTTTCAAAGATTTCTCGTAAAACAATCATTTAAAATTCTAATATTATGGGCCAAAACAAATTCGAATCTATATTTGGTACAAAATATGCACCACAGGTCTCTTTTGATGTTTAATCTAAAATTTAAAATATGCTTGTCTTGAAAAATATCAGTAACGAAAAAAATATCATGTAACAAAATAAAAGATGTGTATAATATTGATAAAAATGATCCTAGTAAATAATTTATAAATATGTTCTAAATAAAACTACCGTTACCTATAGTTGCCTGATTGTTGTCCACATCTTTACAATTTCATCTTTGCACGTTTGAAATAATACATATATATAACTCTTGACAAACGATTTCGAAGCTTATAATAATGAGGTATAAATAATGATATATTTATTTTGTGTATTGTGACCTCTATTATTTCTGAGCACTTATTCTTCAAATATTGCATTAATGTTCCCTTTTAAATTTGATGGGTAAAAATATTTATTAAGAAATTAATTTTATATTCTTGTATATGATTTTATATAATATTAACATTTACATTACACTATGAATATGTATATTTTTTATAATTATGATAAATTATTAGTTTGAAGATCATTAGTTAATAAAGCTTTATGATCGTTATGCTAAATACAACGGGTTGAGAAATATTTATCTATGCTGTACTATTTAGTTTTAAATGGTAGTCTTAAAGATAACTGCAGTTTCGTTTTGATAATTTGATACCAAAAAAATAACTTAAGTACTGAAAAATGTAATAAATATACAGCTATAACAATAATTACAATATATGATTTAATATCTAACGTTAAATATATATATATATTAAAATAAAAGATTTTAATTTATTTTTCAGTTCAAAAACTGAGTTTTGTGCTCAAAACAAAAACATACATCATCATTTTTCGTTCACCATTCCATACAAAAAAGTCGGTAGTGCACATAGGTAACCCTAATTTTCATAGAATATTGCCGTAAGATAACAACTAGCGTTCTCATTTACGTAGTACAACGTGGAATGTTCTCATAAAACACCTATTTTTTAAAATAATTGAAAAATTTTCTTCATATTTATTTATAAAAAGGCTTGACATTGGAGTATAAACTTTTGGTTAGTTATATTTAACCGCAATAACTAGGAATAAAATAATTCAATAAAAAGTTTTTCTAAAACTTCAAACAGCTCTCCTGTAAAGTAGAGATTTTGCAAATCCGACTTTGTTCTACGACAGTGTCGATATGTGACTGTTGGGTGTTATTTATTTATTTATTTATTAATTAAAATAATTCCTTGATTCTAGACAGTTTCCCTAACCGATTGACGTCACCCAAGTGGTCATGTTAAATACCAGATTATTGCCAACGTTATGTAAGACAATATTTTACATAAAAATATGTTTTTTTTTTTTTAATTTTTATTTTCCAGGTAATACAGAAAAAACGGGCTGTTTTAAAAGATAACAAATCAACAAATGTTGCGCCGCAATCCATAGGTTAGTATAGCCTCTATGATATAGCCTTAAAAATCGTATAGTAATACCGAACTAAAAAGTAGAAACATTTTTTTTAAGTTTGATGTGTGTGTGTGTAAGAAATATAATATATACTTGGACTTTGGCTTCCTTACATCTAATCGTATTCATAAGATAATTATATTCTTAAACCAGCAGGTAGTTTTATCAATGTACCTACCTTAAAACAATTTAGTGCGTGATATCTCAAAGCTTTTGTTTTGTATTTTTAACTAATAATAGTCAGAATGAAGAGAGAATAATTAATAGAAATGGAAGATAGAGCAGAAAACTAACAAATATTACTTCTCCGTACAAGTAAGAATACAAAAAACAAAAAGAAAAAAAATCGGTCAAAAAAGTTCCAGATAATATGTAAAATTTTTGCTACGTCATTTATTCTTTACTTTGCTTATAATAAGTTGGAAAAAGTAAGATCTATAAGACTGATTAAAAAAAATCAATATATCCAATATTGACAAGCAGTTTTTTTAATATTACATCTATCCCTAGGGCTACGGATGATTTCAACAAATTCCACTGTTTTTATTTGGATAATTTTGTTTTTACTGGTGGTAGGTCTCTCCTATGTGAAAGGCGGCCTGGGTGGGTACCACCGCAATGTCTATTTCTCCCGTTAAACAGCAATTTAAATGCACTGTTGTGTTTCGGATTGAAGGACATTGTAGCCAGAGTAACTACTGGACATATTGGGACTTAACATCTTATGTCTCAGGATGGCGAGCGCAGTGGAATGCTCAAAATCTGTAATACCAGATGCAATCAAGTTGGTGGTAATAGATAGCTGAAAAGGGATTCAATTGGCATTGTCGTCGATTGCAGTAATCAGAACTTAATTGAATTACTCAACAATTTCAGCATTAAGACATCGACCTCTAATGGATCTTCTATTAGAACTGTCAAATAATAATGCTCTGTCAAACGAGGAGATCCGAGATGAAGTGAATACTTTCATAGTCGCCGGCTATGACACGACTTCTGTAACGATCGCTTACATCCTTATGAACTTAGGAACACATCCAGAGGTCCAGGATCGAGTATATAAAGAGTAAGTATATTTTAATGAATACATACCTAGGTGACTCTCCGTTGTTTATTATAAATATTTTAAATTGATTAATATTCCTGCTAGTCTTTTTTAAAAATTGTCTACTGTTTCATGCACAGAACAGATGAATATAGTTTTCATCTGTGCCCAAACCAAGTATTTCTAGTAGTCCATAAAACTATTTAAGTGTCTCTGGTACTAGACTCGGATAATATTATATTACCAATTACCATTTAATTTCGTGTCAAAAACTCTAATTTTAGCTAGGAATTGAAAACCAATGGTAATTTTCGGTAAAGTATTGAAAAATGACACACCATTGTTTATTTTTTGTAAGCACATTTAAACTAAAAGTAAAAACTGCACTTTACAGAATACAAAATGTATTTGGAGATGAGGACAGAGACCTGGAGAAGACAGACTTGTCGCAGTTCACATACATGGAAGCTGTTATAAAGGAGTCATTGAGACTGTATCCCATCGCGCCAGCCTTATTAAGACACGTTAACAAAGACGTGCAGCTTAGTGAGTAAATAATAATAAAATAGTGTGTAAATATATAGCGATATATTGATGTATATGGTAAATTATATGTATTTGTATTTTAATATATTATATATATAACTCTTTTCTATACCTTAGTCTGCCCGCTCATTTTTCCTATTTCAATATCCATCCAAAGGTTGCATAGAAGAAATTACCTAGAGTGATAAGGCCGCCTCTTGTACTATTATTATTGTGTTGTTTCTTCACTGTATTTTTATTTTTATTTTGTGCAATAAAGGTTTAAATAAATAAATAAATAGAAAATACAGTGGGCCTAGTACGAAAAATTGTAATATCACCTAGTCTATTTAACAATATTCAACCCAAGCATTTCCGATGTACTTTCTGTCGATTTACTAAATATCTAGTAATGGGGATAAAAATGTACGGCCTTATTGATAGATAGTTTATAAACCTGTTTTAGTTATCGAATGGAATGTTTTGTCAATGTAAAATACTTTATCTACGTACGGGCTACAGGCTATTGGCTACGGAGCTACGGGCACAAATAAATTATGTATTTTATCAACAAAAGACTTTAATACGACCTGATAATGACCTGAATTGAACTTAGTATTTAATACATACATAAACTCACGCCTTTTTCCCAGAAGGGGTAGGCAGAGGTGCCAGGACACCCACATTTCGCCTTGTATGTTCCGATCCATGATGTGATTGGTGGCGAGCCTATCGCCATTTCAAGCAATTAAAAATTTCTGACTCTGGGCTGGTAGAAAATAAAAATCCAATATCACTTTGTGCAACCTGGGATTCGAACCCGAGACCTCACCTTTGTAACCGTACACTAGTGCAACTACACCACTGAGGCAGTCGAGTTAGTATTTAATATTATATATAATATTAATTTACTTTTCTAAGCAATTTTTATATTTAGAAAAGTACAAGATACCAGCGGGTGCTGAAGTCATCCTATTGGTGTACGGACAGAACCGAAGCGCAGTGTGGGGTGCGGACGTAAACGAGTTCCGACCAGAGCGCTGGCTGCAGCCGCACCCGGCACACCACGCCGCCTTCGGATCATTCAGCATAGGGAAACGATTCTGTCTCGGTAAGTACAGGGTAGTAGAGGCTACATTTTTTATTGTGTGCGCAGGCAAGCGAAATGGCGGGCTGCCTGATAGTAAGCAGCCATCTCCTCTCATTGATTTTCATAATGCTAGGGGTTCAGCCAAGCCATACGTCAGAAGAGTACTTTATTTAAGCCTGGTATATAAATCTTAGCCCCCAGGATTTTTTATTGTCTGCGCAGGCAAGCGAAATGGCGGGCTGCCTGATAGTAAGCAGCCTTTTCCTATCTTGGACTGTCACAATGCTAGGAGCCGAGCCAGGCCGCTGCCGGCATTAAGAAGAGTACTATTTAATAGATCTTAGCCCTCGAGAATCACCAAAGGAGATCATTCCAAAGCACGCCCGTTTTGAAATGAAACTTCACACAATATCTCTACATTAAGATAATTTAAGTTATATTATCGTGGGTATTAAAAACTACGAGAGACTTTTCGGTCTCACAAACACCCAGACCCGAAATAAATACTTGTGGACCTCACAAACATTTATCTTGGTGCGGGGATCCAACCTACAGCCTCTCGTTTCACAGCCGACGTCTAACCATCGCACTACGGAAGCTGTCGTGTAAATAGACCACAAATCCACAAAAGAGTATTGGTGAAATGATATTTAGCAACTCTGAGGTCTGATGAATGCAACGCTTACTTATTGTTTCAGGACAACAGTACGCGCTGATGTCAATGAAGACGACGCTGGTTCACATCATACGGAACTACAAAGTCACGGCAGATATCAACGATCTGAGACTAAAATTGGATTTTTTAATGAAACCCGTAGCAGGCTGTAACATAGTTTTGGAACGAAGAAATTAACCATATCTAACTTCGATCAAATATACACTAGATTATAAGTAATGTCCTAAAAAAACGGCAAGAGGAATAAGAGCACAAACGAGCGTGTGCTTTTATATGATTTTAGTATGGTACAAACCATAATAAATCTTAATTTAAAGGAATAAGGTTTATTGTTACCTGAAGTTGATTATAATTTAAGACTTTATGCTACATCTCGCAGTTCGAATGTATAAGTATAAGCAACCCCGACCACTTTTGGTGTGTGATTTTGTTCCGGACCTTCTATCTAAATAGTATATGTTTGATCGAAGATTTCTAACATCACAATTAGAAAATTACTGTAACAAATAATTTGTATAGAATGGAGTAATATTGTATTTTACGGTTGTGGTTGGCCTTCGATTCTTTATCGACCTCTCCATTATTCAACTATACTTCCTTGAAACCCTCCTCTCACATTGTTTCGAAATGTGTAATTATATTCTTAATTTGCCTCAATTAAAATCTATTATTTAAAACCTTAATTATATATAATAATCTTTTAATAATAAAATTTAATGCTCAATATTAAATATGAGAGTGTCGCACTCTTCCTATTTTTAAAACTGGCTATAGTGAACATGAACCGCCTTGTAAGTGTTTTTTTTATCACAATGAATGGCGAGACGAGCATGCCGTTCGCCTGACGCCTGAACATTAGCAAAACCTAACAACACATTGAATTACAAAGCAATGCTTGACATTCCACTGCGCTTACTTACCATCATGAGACATAAGATGTTAAGTGTCAATATGTCCAGTAGTTACTCTGGTTACAATGTACCTACTTCAATTCGAAATACAACTGTGCATTTAAACTGCTATTTGGTGGGAGAAATAGACATTGCGGTGGTACCTACCCAGGCGACCTCTCACATATGAGACCTACCACCAGGTAATATAGTTTGCGTGGGTCCACACTGCGCATGGGGCTGGCCGTCCGGACAGATACATACCGAAGACCATAAAAATATACGTATTAGTCGATATATATATATACATCCTAAAGTGTTTTCGGTGTCTAGTATGTAGTGCATCATTACGACGTCTCCCAGTTCCTCTTACATTTTTTTACATGTCTTAATGAATAGTGCTTAGTTTTTCGATTTCCAGCTCCGTGGGGTACGTCATTTTCCGATAAGTTTATTTTTCGCGATATTCTTCTTGCAGTCGGGCCGCAACATTTTTGAACCCCGAACCATGGTAAAACATTAACGGCATCCTGGATATATTGATCCTGATTTACCTAAGGCACCGACAATTTCACATCCTCAGAATGCGACGTTGCCAGCTTCGTCACTTGTCTCTTTCTTTTACTATCACTTGTTTGTATTACACAGTTTCATCATTTAATTTATTCCAATATTGATGAGTTCCGTAGATATACGGACGTCCAATGTTGATATAAAATGTATTTGTTAGTACTTACCTACCATAATTGCTATGAGTATAAGTGAATGTATTAATTGGTAGATATTTGTCCGTCTTTCACGCAAAACTCATTACACGAATTTAAATAAAAAAAATTTAATCAGATAGAAGAAAATAATCTTTATTACTTCTGGTCATCCAACCTTTAGGTAGGTAATGAGTCACAGAGGTGAAGAAAGCCTTCTCCCGAAGAAGAAATTACAGTGTCTCAGATGCGAAGTTGGGGATTTTTACTGGTGGCAGGTCTTTCATACGTGAGGCCACCTGGGTAGGTACCACCGCAATGTCTATTTCTCCCGTGAAACAACACTGCGTAAATGCACTGTTGTGTTTCGGTTTGAAGGACATTGAAGCCAGAGTAATTACTGGACATATGGAGTCTTAACATCTTATGTCTCAGGATGGCGAGCGCAGAGCAATGACGCTACTGTTAATGAGCTGTCCTTCCCCAAAGACGAAAGTGTATGTAAATAATTGCAAGAAGACATCACTTTAGTGTTGACTATCGTGCTTCCAGTTATAGCTATTGAACGTCCGTATACAGCTATTACGCATCCGTATATAGCTATTGGGCATCCGTATACAACATAATATCCTATAATTTCGCCTTGAATTTTCAAAACAATAAAATATTTACATACATTCGTAAACTCACGCCTATATCCCAGAAGGGGTAGGCAGAGGTGCCAGGATACCCACATTTTGCTTTGTATGTTCCGTCCCACAATATGATAGGTGGAGAGCCTATCGCCATATCGAGCACAAATTCCTGACTCTGGGCTGATAATGAATAGAAAAACAACCCAGGATTTGAACCCGAGACCTCAGCTTTGTAACCGTACCGTAGTACAACTACGCCATCGAGGCAGTCGGAGCTAGAGAGTAAAATATTTAAAGATAAATAAGTAATTTACTAAAAGAAGACATTACTTTAGTGTTGACTATCGTGCGTCCAAATAGCTATTGAACGTCCGTATGCGGATAATAGGCATCCGTATATAGCCATTGGGCGTCCGTATATAGCTATTGAGCGTCCGTATATAGCAATTCGGCGTTCGTATATCTTTAAAGTACAACAAAATTGGTTATAATTGCCACGCTAATATTCCAAGATATTTGTTTCGGGTTCACGAAAGAACATTTAATTGATCGTATTGTGGGGTCAGGACTATATATCGAGCCTTTACCGCCATTTTAGCGCAACCGACAAAAAACAAATTTTACAGGAGAAGGTTTTTATTAAATATTTTTAAAAAGAAGTGTGCAATTTAATTGAAATTCCATATACATTAATTATTTTTATACATTTGTATATCTTATTTATTAAAAATCAAAAATATTAAGTATTTCTTCCTTTTATGTCGCTTACATTAATTTTGCTATCATAATCTACGGTTATTTTGTCGTTTACGATAAAAATATCTCTTAAAATTACTTTAACTAAGAAACGATTTTTGATAAATAAAAAAAATATTTTCGATGGTTTATAAATGAAATATTCGTATTATATTTGAAGTAATGAGATTAATCAGCTTAGTGAAACTTAAACTAGGAACTTAAATAAAATGAAATAAAGTTTTTCTTCTGGTACCAATTATCTTCGTTAGTTTTCACTTAAGACCAGATATTGTTGCTTCTAGGTTTTAAAACAAAATACTAAAATTAAATAATAAAAATATTAAACAAGAGACCAATTAGATTATGTTGCTGTCTGTTAATATGAATGGATCTAAAACTGAGGCTCTGTGTCTTCTTGTTCTTGTTCTGGGAAAACCAGTTTCAGGTTGATTCTCTTCTGGTATGTGGAGTGGTGATATCAACTGTATAATTTTGTTCATTCGTGACTATAATTAACAAATAATAACTTACATAGAGGTCAACCGTCGAATACAACTCGGATGGGTAGCTTTCAGGAAACTACATCAGGTCTTCTCGTCAAACGTTCCTCAGTGACTAAAGATGAAAGTCTTCAACAGTTGTGTGTTACCAGTGATAATCTACGGCACCGAGACGTAGCCGCTAACGAGGCGGCTTAAAGTCACTCAACGCGTTATGGAGCGGGCTATGCTAGGTATTTCCCTAAGAGATGGAATCAGAAATGAGGAGATCCGCAGGAGAACAAAGGTTACCAACACATCCCATACGATTAGCAAGTTGAAGTGGCAGTGGGCTGGGCAGATGGCGCGAATAACTAATGGCAATTTGGGCCAAAAGGTTCTAGATTGGAGGCCACGTACAGGCAAGTGAAATGTCGGACGCCTGCCTATAAGGTGGACGGACGACCTGGCTAAAGTTGCAGGAAGTCGCTGGGTGCAGGCCGCTTCCAACAGGTCGATGTGGAGATCTTTGGGGAGGCCTATATTCAGCAGTGCACTTCCAGTAGCTGAGATTATGATTATGATGAACTTAAAAATAATCACATAATTTAATAAAGCTGGCTAAGAAGCCGCATGAAAAAGCTGCCTTACCTACTGGCAAATCTCTTTACAGCTTATTCCCGCCTCCGCGGACCCTCATTCCCAGACGCCGCCTACACTGTCTGATTGCGGTTTGTCAACGGCGGTTATTCGCATCAGGCAGTATGATGTGCGGCGTGAGCTACGGTCTCTCGATGTGCGGAAAGCCAGTTGTCCGGATGGGATACCAGCGGTGGTTTTAAGAGCTTGTGCAGCGGAATAGTCTCCTGCACTGACGCGCCTCTATCGAGCGTCCTGCAGCACAGGAGTTGTGCCTGAATCTTGGAGGGAAGCCAATGTGCAACCGATCCCCAAAAAGGGTGATCGGTCAGACCCGACCCGTCCTGTCACTATCACCTCAGTGATGTGTAAGGTCATGGTGCGGATTATAAACGAGCAAATGATCCGCTACCTGGAGGATCACTCGTTGATCAGTGATAGATAATACGGATTCCGTCAAAATTGATCAACGGATGATCTGCTAGCGTTTGCCCTGCATCGCGGCGTGAGGTGATTGACCGGCGTGGCGAGACTCTTGCTTTGAGCCTCGACATAGCCAAGGCGTTTGACAGGGTCTGGCACCGTGGTGTTCTTTCCAAACTTTAGGCATACAGACTGCCCGACAACCTGTGTTCGTGGATTTCCGGCTTTCTGCATGGGCGAGGAATGCGTGTCGTCATCGACGGACACGCTTCGGCGCTCATGTCGATAAATGCCGGAGTTCCTCAGGGCTCGGTGTGGTCGCCCACCCTGTTTATTCTGCATATTAATGACATGTTGTCGGTTGGCAACATTCATTGCTATGCAGATAACAGCACGGTTCATGTGCGATACCACTGTGGGCCTCCGGCTTGCCAAGTCGACACTGTGAGGGGACGCGAAGATCTTGTGATTGAGCTCAACCGGACCTTAGATCTTATACGTAAATCTTTTTCACCATTTTCTAGGCGTCTTTGTAAGTCTTCCTTAACAGAGTTTATATATAGCTTTTGGGCAGGAGTTTGATCCGAGTAAATCTTTAGACTGTCTGGTAATTTGTCTTTGTTACGTAATAACAGTTTAGGTGTATTGGTATTGTCAAAACAAATTTTTAAAGCTCGATTTTTGCCAGGACAGTATTTGCCTAGTCGGAATGATTTTATCGGTTTAGTATAGTTTTCAATCAAACAAGATGTAATCTTTATGACTCTTCCAAAATGGAGTAAAATACATAAATTTCAGTGTTACAAAGCGTGGGGTGTTGACAACAATTACTTATCCTACAGCAACCCACGCTTTGTAACAATAAAATGTATGTATTTTACTCCATTTTCTAATCTTAAACTCATTATCAATTATTTTTTAGTTTTTAGTTGGATCTTTTATGCAAGCGTGTTTTTTTAGTTTTTTAAACTATAATTTTTTAACTGGCATATTCTCTCGTGGAAAAATACTCCCATTGTGATGTGATCGACCATGTATATGACGTCAGCTTATGGAAACCATTCATTTCTATGGTGAATCATAACGATCTATAGCATGTTGCATGAAAATAAATGCAAATATGATTTTAAGGAACGGTCTCTGCATTTGCCTGACATTTATCACTCGGCAAATGATTAGCTCGGGAAAAATCGTGTATTTTCAGGCGCAAATCCACGCAAAGTAACCAGACTACCACACTTGAATACCAGGTTTCACACAGCTTTTCATTAGCCAAACAAACTACCCAAACAGGATGATCCTTAAAAAAAGCCATCTCATTTTTCAATGGTTTTTGTTGGTTTGAATCTGAAGCCACTACACTACCACCTGGCTTCGTTTAAGGTCGCAGTCTGGACACACCATGTATCTATATTTTATTATTTATCAATATATCCTGTTTTTATTTATTAGTACTGGTATAATTAATTATATCATTATCCTATACTGTCCATGACCTTAGAATGTCTCTTCTCTCTTGGTTTTCTTTGCCATCCTATGTTATCTGTACAAAATCGCCTAATGCCATAAAACCGCCATTCGTACTTCCAAGAAAAGTTCATGCCTAGTTATCATCATCATCATCAGCCTATACTATTGTCCACAGCTTGTTCGGATTGTTTCATCAAGCATCTGCCAGCGCCCTTCGCAAATCGTCACGCCAACTAGTTAGTGCGCGTCCTATACTACGCTAGCCAAGACGCGTTCTTCACTCAGATATCCCACATATCTTTAAAAAAACTTTTTCGTAGCTTAAGGCCGCCAGCTTAAGTGCGTGTTGGTCTGTTGATAAACGGGCCAGATCCGGCTGCCTACATGTTCATTGTGGCCGCGGGTTAAATTCCCAGGGCATATCTCTGATTTTTCGGATTCATGTGTGTATTGAGAGTTAATTACAATGCGCTATAACGGTGTTTAACGTTGGTAGCGGTAAAGGAAAGCATATTGAGGAAACATTCATACCATAGCAATTTGTAAGAATTTTTATGATATGTAAAGTCCGCCAACTCGCATTAGGCCAGCGTGATGGTAGACTATGTTATGGCATAACCACTCTTAATTGTACTGTCGATTGTAGAGGAGGCCTGTGCCCTGCAGTGAGACGCATATGGGCTGAAACAATAAGGTCGCCAGCTGTATCGATATGCCAGTATCGACAACATAATCGACAATGAATGGCGTAGCATTATCTGCCACGCACACATACAAAACCTCACGCACAGTACCCTACACTCGTTTTGGTGTCACTAACGCCCAAATACTGGAACGCAACTTAAATATAAATGGCGCTTAACTACGTTAATCCCGATTAAATGTACTGGCTAAGTGGGCCGTGCACTGTTAAGAGTAACTTATTACTTGAATGGCGTTCCAGTATTCGGGCGTTAAATTTTTAAAATGCTAATCTACATCCTACCCTTCATTATATCCGACTATATATTATACTAGCTTTTTCCCGCGACTTCGTCTGCGTGTTTATGTTATCATAATACGGACGTAAAAGCAGTACATTATATGAAAATGTCATCCCTTATTTCACCTCTTTAGAGCTATTTTTCTAAAAGTAGTTCATGCCATTATTTTTCGTTGAAAATAAGCCATGAAATACGAATTTTGATATCAATAACTTCAGTGTTTCGATTTTGCATACTACACTTCAACCCCTATTTTAACTCATTTAGGGTTAATTATAGGAAAAAAAAATATGCAGTTACTCTTGTTCCTATATGAATAACCTAAGTGTCTTGTTTAATATTTTCAATTTCAATGGTTACAATTTTCCATACAATAGTTTTTAACCCTTTTTACTCCCTTGGGGGTTGAATTTTCAAAAAATCTTTCTTAGTGCTACTCTACATCATAATAGGAACCCTTGTGCAAAATTTCACATTTGTAGATCCAGTAGTTTCGGCTGTGCGTTGATCCGATAGTTCGGTTCTACAAAAATTCAACCCTTATTTATACCCATTTAGGGTTAATTTTAGAATAATTAAGTATGCAGTTATATTTGTTTTTGATAGGCTAACTAACTTGCAAAGTTTGAGAATTCTAGCTTTAATGGTTTAGATTTTCCATACAACCGTTTTTTACCCTTTTCACCCCCTTAGGGGTTGAATATCCAAAAATCCTTCCTTAGTGCTACCCTACGTCATAATACGAACTCCCGTGTAAAATTTCACATTTGTAGATCCAGTAGTTTCGGCTGTGCGTTGATTAGATAGTCATAAAATCACCCTACTCTCGCAACACTTCAACCCTTATTTTAACACCTTAAAGGCAAATTTTGGACAAACAAAGTATGCAGTTAGTTTTCCCTTTAAATGATCAACTAAAGTGCCAAGTTTGAGAATGGTAACTCTAATGGTTTCGATTTTCCATACAACAGTTTTTAACCCTTTTCACCCCCTTAGGGGTTGAATTTCCAAAAATCCCTTCTTAGTGCTACCCTACGTCACAATAGGAACCTCTGTGCAAAATTTCACGTTCCTAGCTCCAGTAGTTTCGGCTGTGCGTTGATACGTCAGTCAGTCAATCAGTCAGTCAGTCAGTCAGTCAGGTTCCTCTTTTATATATATAGATTACGCATCCGTATATAGCTATTGGGCATCCGTATACAACATAATATCCTATAATTTCGCCTTGAATTTTCAAAACAATAAAATATTTACATACATTCGTAAACTCACGCCTATATCCCAGAAGGGGTAGGCAGAGGTGCCAGGATACCCACATTTTGCTTTGTATGTTCCGTCCCACAATATGATAGGTGGAGAGCCTATCGCCATATCGAGCACAAATTCCTGACTCTGGGCTGATAATGAATAGAAAAACAACCCAGGATTTGAACCCGAGACCTCAGCTTTGTAACCGTACCGTAGTACAACTACGCCATCGAGGCAGTCGGAGCTAGAGAGTAAAATATTTAAAGATAAATAAGTAATTTACTAAAAGAAGACATTACTTTAGTGTTGACTATCGTGCGTCCAAATAGCTATTGAACGTCCGTATGCGGATAATAGGCATCCGTATATAGCCATTGGGCGTCCGTATATAGCTATTGAGCGTCCGTATATAGCAATTCGGCGTTCGTATATCTTTAAAGTACAACAAAATTGGTTATAATTGCCACGCTAATATTCCAAGATATTTGTTTCGGGTTCACGAAAGAACATTTAATTGATCGTATTGTGGGGTCAGGACTATATATCGAGCCTTTACCGCCATTTTAGCGCAACCGACAAAAAACAAATTTTACAGGAGAAGGTTTTTATTAAATATTTTTAAAAAGAAGTGTGCAATTTAATTGAAATTCCATATACATTAATTATTTTTATACATTTGTATATCTTATTTATTAAAAATCAAAAATATTAAGTATTTCTTCCTTTTATGTCGCTTACATTAATTTTGCTATCATAATCTACGGTTATTTTGTCGTTTACGATAAAAATATCTCTTAAAATTACTTTAACTAAGAAACGATTTTTGATAAATAAAAAAAATATTTTCGATGGTTTATAAATGAAATATTCGTATTATATTTGAAGTAATGAGATTAATCAGCTTAGTGAAACTTAAACTAGGAACTTAAATAAAATGAAATAAAGTTTTTCTTCTGGTACCAATTATCTTCGTTAGTTTTCACTTAAGACCAGATATTGTTGCTTCTAGGTTTTAAAACAAAATACTAAAATTAAATAATAAAAATATTAAACAAGAGACCAATTAGATTATGTTGCTGTCTGTTAATATGAATGGATCTAAAACTGAGGCTCTGTGTCTTCTTGTTCTTGTTCTGGGAAAACCAGTTTCAGGTTGATTCTCTTCTGGTATGTGGAGTGGTGATATCAACTGTATAATTTTGTTCATTCGTGACTATAATTAACAAATAATAACTTACATAGAGGTCAACCGTCGAATACAACTCGGATGGGTAGCTTTCAGGAAACTACATCAGGTCTTCTCGTCAAACGTTCCTCAGTGACTAAAGATGAAAGTCTTCAACAGTTGTGTGTTACCAGTGATAATCTACGGCACCGAGACGTAGCCGCTAACGAGGCGGCTTAAAGTCACTCAACGCGTTATGGAGCGGGCTATGCTAGGTATTTCCCTAAGAGATGGAATCAGAAATGAGGAGATCCGCAGGAGAACAAAGGTTACCAACACATCCCATACGATTAGCAAGTTGAAGTGGCAGTGGGCTGGGCAGATGGCGCGAATAACTAATGGCAATTTGGGCCAAAAGGTTCTAGATTGGAGGCCACGTACAGGCAAGTGAAATGTCGGACGCCTGCCTATAAGGTGGACGGACGACCTGGCTAAAGTTGCAGGAAGTCGCTGGGTGCAGGCCGCTTCCAACAGGTCGATGTGGAGATCTTTGGGGAGGCCTATATTCAGCAGTGCACTTCCAGTAGCTGAGATTATGATTATGATGAACTTAAAAATAATCACATAATTTAATAAAGCTGGCTAAGAAGCCGCATGAAAAAGCTGCCTTACCTACTGGCAAATCTCTTTACAGCTTATTCCCGCCTCCGCGGACCCTCATTCCCAGACGCCGCCTACACTGTCTGATTGCGGTTTGTCAACGGCGGTTATTCGCATCAGGCAGTATGATGTGCGGCGTGAGCTACGGTCTCTCGATGTGCGGAAAGCCAGTTGTCCGGATGGGATACCAGCGGTGGTTTTAAGAGCTTGTGCAGCGGAATAGTCTCCTGCACTGACGCGCCTCTATCGAGCGTCCTGCAGCACAGGAGTTGTGCCTGAATCTTGGAGGGAAGCCAATGTGCAACCGATCCCCAAAAAGGGTGATCGGTCAGACCCGACCCGTCCTGTCACTATCACCTCAGTGATGTGTAAGGTCATGGTGCGGATTATAAACGAGCAAATGATCCGCTACCTGGAGGATCACTCGTTGATCAGTGATAGATAATACGGATTCCGTCAAAATTGATCAACGGATGATCTGCTAGCGTTTGCCCTGCATCGCGGCGTGAGGTGATTGACCGGCGTGGCGAGACTCTTGCTTTGAGCCTCGACATAGCCAAGGCGTTTGACAGGGTCTGGCACCGTGGTGTTCTTTCCAAACTTTAGGCATACAGACTGCCCGACAACCTGTGTTCGTGGATTTCCGGCTTTCTGCATGGGCGAGGAATGCGTGTCGTCATCGACGGACACGCTTCGGCGCTCATGTCGATAAATGCCGGAGTTCCTCAGGGCTCGGTGTGGTCGCCCACCCTGTTTATTCTGCATATTAATGACATGTTGTCGGTTGGCAACATTCATTGCTATGCAGATAACAGCACGGTTCATGTGCGATACCACTGTGGGCCTCCGGCTTGCCAAGTCGACACTGTGAGGGGACGCGAAGATCTTGTGATTGAGCTCAACCGGACCTTAGATCTTATACGTAAATCTTTTTCACCATTTTCTAGGCGTCTTTGTAAGTCTTCCTTAACAGAGTTTATATATAGCTTTTGGGCAGGAGTTTGATCCGAGTAAATCTTTAGACTGTCTGGTAATTTGTCTTTGTTACGTAATAACAGTTTAGGTGTATTGGTATTGTCAAAACAAATTTTTAAAGCTCGATTTTTGCCAGGACAGTATTTGCCTAGTCGGAATGATTTTATCGGTTTAGTATAGTTTTCAATCAAACAAGATGTAATCTTTATGACTCTTCCAAAATGGAGTAAAATACATAAATTTCAGTGTTACAAAGCGTGGGGTGTTGACAACAATTACTTATCCTACAGCAACCCACGCTTTGTAACAATAAAATGTATGTATTTTACTCCATTTTCTAATCTTAAACTCATTATCAATTATTTTTTAGTTTTTAGTTGGATCTTTTATGCAAGCGTGTTTTTTTAGTTTTTTAAACTATAATTTTTTAACTGGCATATTCTCTCGTGGAAAAATACTCCCATTGTGATGTGATCGACCATGTATATGACGTCAGCTTATGGAAACCATTCATTTCTATGGTGAATCATAACGATCTATAGCATGTTGCATGAAAATAAATGCAAATA
The DNA here is from genome assembly GCA_023078785.2 of Hyles euphorbiae. NCBI lineage: Eukaryota > Metazoa > Arthropoda > Insecta > Lepidoptera > Sphingidae > Hyles > Hyles euphorbiae. The sequence continues at coordinate 7,028,012 of CM041030.1, forward strand.
TGATTTTAAGGAACGGTCTCTGCATTTGCCTGACATTTATCACTCGGCAAATGATTAGCTCGGGAAAAATCGTGTATTTTCAGGCGCAAATCCACGCAAAGTAACCAGACTACCACACTTGAATACCAGGTTTCACACAGCTTTTCATTAGCCAAACAAACTACCCAAACAGGATGATCCTTAAAAAAAGCCATCTCATTTTTCAATGGTTTTTGTTGGTTTGAATCTGAAGCCACTACACTACCACCTGGCTTCGTTTAAGGTCGCAGTCTGGACACACCATGTATCTATATTTTATTATTTATCAATATATCCTGTTTTTATTTATTAGTACTGGTATAATTAATTATATCATTATCCTATACTGTCCATGACCTTAGAATGTCTCTTCTCTCTTGGTTTTCTTTGCCATCCTATGTTATCTGTACAAAATCGCCTAATGCCATAAAACCGCCATTCGTACTTCCAAGAAAAGTTCATGCCTAGTTATCATCATCATCATCAGCCTATACTATTGTCCACAGCTTGTTCGGATTGTTTCATCAAGCATCTGCCAGCGCCCTTCGCAAATCGTCACGCCAACTAGTTAGTGCGCGTCCTATACTACGCTAGCCAAGACGCGTTCTTCACTCAGATATCCCACATATCTTTAAAAAAAACTTTTTCGTAGCTTAAGGCCGCCAGCTTAAGTGCGTGTTGGTCTGTTGATAAACGGGCCAGATCCGGCTGCCTACATGTTCATTGTGGCCGCGGGTTAAATTCCCAGGGCATATCTCTGATTTTTCGGATTCATGTGTGTATTGAGAGTTAATTACAATGCGCTATAACGGTGTTTAACGTTGGTAGCGGTAAAGGAAAGCATATTGAGGAAACATTCATACCATAGCAATTTGTAAGAATTTTTATGATATGTAAAGTCCGCCAACTCGCATTAGGCCAGCGTGATGGTAGACTATGTTATGGCATAACCACTCTTAATTGTACTGTCGATTGTAGAGGAGGCCTGTGCCCTGCAGTGAGACGCATATGGGCTGAAACAATAAGGTCGCCAGCTGTATCGATATGCCAGTATCGACAACATAATCGACAATGAATGGCGTAGCATTATCTGCCACGCACACATACAAAACCTCACGCACAGTACCCTACACTCGTTTTGGTGTCACTAACGCCCAAATACTGGAACGCAACTTAAATATAAATGGCGCTTAACTACGTTAATCCCGATTAAATGTACTGGCTAAGTGGGCCGTGCACTGTTAAGAGTAACTTATTACTTGAATGGCGTTCCAGTATTCGGGCGTTAAATTTTTAAAATGCTAATCTACATCCTACCCTTCATTATATCCGACTATATATTATACTAGCTTTTTCCCGCGACTTCGTCTGCGTGTTTATGTTATCATAATACGGACGTAAAAGCAGTACATTATATGAAAATGTCATCCCTTATTTCACCTCTTTAGAGCTATTTTTCTAAAAGTAGTTCATGCCATTATTTTTCGTTGAAAATAAGCCATGAAATACGAATTTTGATATCAATAACTTCAGTGTTTCGATTTTGCATACTACACTTCAACCCCTATTTTAACTCATTTAGGGTTAATTATAGGAAAAAAAAATATGCAGTTACTCTTGTTCCTATATGAATAACCTAAGTGTCTTGTTTAATATTTTCAATTTCAATGGTTACAATTTTCCATACAATAGTTTTTAACCCTTTTTACTCCCTTGGGGGTTGAATTTTCAAAAAATCTTTCTTAGTGCTACTCTACATCATAATAGGAACCCTTGTGCAAAATTTCACATTTGTAGATCCAGTAGTTTCGGCTGTGCGTTGATCCGATAGTTCGGTTCTACAAAAATTCAACCCTTATTTATACCCATTTAGGGTTAATTTTAGAATAATTAAGTATGCAGTTATATTTGTTTTTGATAGGCTAACTAACTTGCAAAGTTTGAGAATTCTAGCTTTAATGGTTTAGATTTTCCATACAACCGTTTTTTACCCTTTTCACCCCCTTAGGGGTTGAATATCCAAAAATCCTTCCTTAGTGCTACCCTACGTCATAATACGAACTCCCGTGTAAAATTTCACATTTGTAGATCCAGTAGTTTCGGCTGTGCGTTGATTAGATAGTCATAAAATCACCCTACTCTCGCAACACTTCAACCCTTATTTTAACACCTTAAAGGCAAATTTTGGACAAACAAAGTATGCAGTTAGTTTTCCCTTTAAATGATCAACTAAAGTGCCAAGTTTGAGAATGGTAACTCTAATGGTTTCGATTTTCCATACAACAGTTTTTAACCCTTTTCACCCCCTTAGGGGTTGAATTTCCAAAAATCCCTTCTTAGTGCTACCCTACGTCACAATAGGAACCTCTGTGCAAAATTTCACGTTCCTAGCTCCAGTAGTTTCGGCTGTGCGTTGATACGTCAGTCAGTCAATCAGTCAGTCAGTCAGTCAGTCAGGTTCCTCTTTTATATATATAGATGATCGTAACTGACAAAAAAAGAATAATACTCATATTTTTTTTGCCTCTGGCAACAATTACGGTGTTATCGTATTAGAAATGAGGCATTGTTAGAACTGTTTAAATATATTAATTACTTAGAGTAATTACCTCTAGAGAGAGCCTAAATGTACTGTACATCGCAAAAATGAGACACACCGATACGAATTTCTTTATGTCAGAATGAGATGCAAAATAATGTTCTATTTCATGTGACGTGCCGCGTTTTGTCGTTGGGCGAAAAAAGAATTTCGCCAGACAAAGCGACGTCGTTCAAGCAATAAAGCAACCTAACATCATTGTAATAGGGTCTATTTTAAATTAAGGCCACAATATGGCGCTTATTTTCTTGTGTTGCTAGATATAGCTATTGATGTCTCATGTGCGGTTACAGCGTGAATCTCTCTAGAGGTAATTACTCTAAGATTAATTATGACATTAGCATTTTATTTCCCTTTGTTTTACAACTTTTTTGACGTGACAACGTCTTAAATTAGGTTGCGGCTGGGAGTCACTTATGAAAAAGTGTAACGCCCGGTAACGTTACGATGAGTCACCGAACGAGAGAGAGGCCCGCCGAATGCCTTGCGTCTCTCTCCCACTCAATTTAATTATATTTTTTTTCAGTTTCACCCACTTTTACCAAAATTGTCCCATAGCCCCCCCCCCCTGCCTTCCCCCACCCTTATTCCGAAATAGTGCCTATTAGCCTCCCCACGAAACCTACCCCCCCCCCTCCCCTACCCCCACCCCGAAAATTTACCTCACCCCCCCAATCCTATCTCGGCCAACATAGGTCGTAGACCCACCGAGTTTGGTATCCTCGGAACCGTCTTGGTGAGGGCTACAAATTGACCCCGCCAGAAATCCCAAATTACGCAAAAAATTACCCCCCCAAAAAAAATATTTTACCTCCAAAACAATTAATTTAAGTTAGCCTCCCCACGAAACCTTCCTCCCCCCCCTCCCTTACCCCCACCCCGAAAATTTACCTCACCCCCCCAATCCTATCTCGGCCAATATAGATCGTAGACCCACCGAGTTTGGTATCCTCGGAACCGTCTTCGCTGCAGTGTGCCTAGAAAGAACCTAGGCCTACATTAAGGATCTCCACATTGACCTGTTGGACACTTCCCACGTCCAGCGAATTCCTGCTACTTAAAACAGGCTATATAATAATTATTAAAGAGCGACCAAATCACTTACCGAGTCCTATACAAACAACTTACTTAAATAGAGTTACGCACGAATTCTAAAAATCCTACAAAATATATAAATATTTTCTTAGCTTGAACAGGTGTTTTATCAATGAACAATAAATAAACTAATACAAACATAGTACCTTTAATTAAAACACAACTACATATATAAGTGTATGGAATACATTTCATCGATTTATTTTTGTGTACATGCGTGCCGTGATTAAGAGGTAATTTTGTTTTTTTAAACACTTAACAGTGGTATTCATATTGATATTGCGCTAGTTCCATTAATCTTTTTTATAATAAATATTAATTAATACTGCACATTATGGTAAGAGCATTCCTACCTATACGAATATACTAATATTATTCAGATTCCAGACTATCTGATCTACCCTTGTTACTAATAATGGTTTTTTTATGTGACAATGGGTGGCAATACGATCGCTCATGAACAATAGCAAAACCAAACAACGTTATGAATTACAAGCAAGGCTTGGCATTCCACTGCCCTCGCCATTCCTGATATATAAGCTGTTAAGTGTCTATACGTAATTACCCTGGCCACAATGTGTTTCAAAACACAACAGTGCATTTACACTGCTGTTTGGTGGATAGACATTGTGGTTGTATCTACCCAGGGGCCCTCGCACATATGAGAGACCTGCCACAAGCAAAAATAGTACTTTGAAATAGATAGTATTTTTTTACTATCATGACATATAAAATAGTATGATTATTAATATGTACGAGTACAAGACATAAGTTGGACTTGTTGGTAAGTGAATAATTTATATAACATAGATAGTATGTTCATGAACTGCAAACTAGTCTTGCCATTTAATGAAATAATAAAAAAGTTATTATATTTTGGTGGCAGGCCTGACTATTTGTTTACAAAGATTTTTTTGTTTTAATTACATGCTCATTTAAATAACTAATTACTTAATTATTTTATGTTAATTAAATTATGTTAATAAATAATATAAAAACAACTTATGTGTTTATAAAAGAACTAGTGGCCCGGCCCAGTTTCGCCTGGGTGCAGATATTTTTGGACTCCACTCTACAACAGATACGTGTTACTTTCGTTTTTTTTGTATACCTACACTCCACGTAACAATCTATACGTTTTCTTTCCATCCCTCCACGACCTATCCTACTATTCAATCATGGCCCGTCACTTTCCCCTCTTAACTTAATATTATATTGGAAACTCTCTGTAGTCTTTTTACAAAAAAATCTTATATTCAGCTATAAAATAGCCTTAATTTCACGCACATAGGGGTCCATTCAAAACATACTAATATTTTTGTGGGATGTTCAGACCAATTGAAGCAGTCAGAATATTCAATCGTAATTGAATATTCAGAATATTTTGAAATTACTATTTCTAAAGTTTTGATGTTCCATATAATATTTCACCCTTTAATTCAACCTCCAAAATTACTACACACCATAATTTTTCCCTTGTAATAAGGAGCAAAAATATTAATTTTCAAAGAAATATTTCAGTGGTTGCAATTTTCCGTTGAAACAGAATTCTATGGTCTACATTGTTTGAATAGATGGAAATGCATTAAAAACCACAGGAAGAGAGATATTTGAAAAAAAATACTATTTAAACTATAAATCTTTATGGTATTCAAGTTTCCTCGCGATGTTTTCCTTCATCGTTATAGTGCGTGGTGATTGACTATAAATTCTCATATAACTCCAAAAAGTCGGAGGTTCACATATCACTCCCAAAAGTCGGTGTATCCTGGAATCTGAGCCCGCGACCACCGCGAATATGTTGGCAGCTGCGTGTGGTCCGTTGCCACTACGCACTTTCCAGTTTACAGCTTATTATCTTTAACTCCTACGTGAAACTCTTATTTGACTGGACTTATTTCATGGAAGGCAGTGACTTTCTTCTGCTAGACTCCTGACACTGCGAAGATCCAGGAGAGGTGGTGACCGCTTACTATCAGGCATGGTCGCCTGGCTGCCAAGGCCATTCAAAAATCATTTACAATATGAAAAAGTAATAGTGTGGCTCTACGATGATAAAGAATTTTGAAAGATGTCTATGTATATTTTCCAAATATTCTAAGGCTTCATTAATAATAAATACATACTCCCAACAGTCACATACATAGTCCTGACCCCACATTAAGATCAATTAAGTTTTGTGTCGTGGGTATCAGATAATTTCGGTCTCACAAACACCCTTACAAAACAAAGATAAGACGCGTTTACAATGTTTTTTTTTACTTCCTTCATAATTATAGAACATTAACTAATCCTGGGAAAATACAATACATATAAAAACAAACTTTGCAAAATATACTATACATTCAGTTAGTTGCCGGTGACAGAATTTTAGTGGAATATTTTTTATAGAAAAGGTAGTGTGTGAACTTAGTATAACACTTATATTGTTATCAGCTCATTGACATACCGCTAGGAAAGCCCAGGCTTATTCTACGATTATCATGATCCGTTCACCAAAGAAAGCGTACACCTTATGTGCCTTCACACAAGCGTAAGCGTAGTCAGTTATGCCCAGAGGCTTAATACATAATTAGATAAATAAAATCCTAATCAAAATAAAACGCGATCTGTCTGAATAGCTACCACATCTAATAAAGCAAGATGAATCATTCAAAGATATTATAGAAATATAATTTCGATATTGCTTAGGCAGTGAATCTAATTTATTCTATCTAGCAGGTCAATGTGGAAATCCTTGGGAGAGGGTTATGTTCAGCAGTAGACTTCCCGTGGCTAAAGAAAAAGAGTGTGTGAATCTACAGTCATTTGCGGTGGGAACAAATCTCAAATGTGTAATTTTGTCCTTACAAAATTATTTGGGTATTGTGACTTTAGTTAGTTTAGTTTCAGCCCATATACGTTCCACTGCAGGGAACGGGCCTCCTCAGTAGAGCGTACGTAAGATGACGATAAAATGAAAAAAAAAAGAAACAACTTAAAATCGCTTAACATTTTTGACAAACTGTGTTATGACGTGTAGTTTTAAATTCAGATATTTCACAATTACTTAGATGAATATATTACTAATTTTATCTTAATGGTATATTATTCATTGTAGATTATTATTATTTCATTTATGCCCTAGACTGCCTTTTCTTTCTCCTATTTAAATATCCATCCCATGGTTGCTTGTAAGAAATTACATAGGTAGTGTGATGATAAGGCCGCCACTTGTACTATTATTATTATTATTATTATGTGATTTCTTTGTTGTTTCTCTGTACAGAGCAAAAAAGAATTACAATAATGAAATTAATAAATGTTTTTGATGAAATCATTGACAGTGAAGACGACGATGAAACGCAATACATTCATGTTAATATTTTTGTTGCTCAGGAACATAGTGCAAGAGAAAATGATACTAATTTTTGTAGTTTCCACATTCATCTGCTATGCAGTATGGTTGATGGCAAGACAACGGAAGAGAATGAAGGTGCTGACACCGCCAGAACTGCCCGGTAAACTGCCTTTGTTGGGCCACGCGTATATATTGTACGGGGATAACAAACGTAAGTAATGTTTTTTTTATTGCTATTAATGGCGAGACGAGCATTTCGTTTACCTGATGCGACGGCTCATGAACAGTACCAAAATGAAACAGCCTTATTACCTGCTTAGAATGAAAATAGTATAAAATATTTTAATCAGCGGCAAATAAATAAAATTGGTCTAGATAATTTATGTTTTTGTCAAAATTTTCCGTTGCATACAAATAATAATTGACCAAACATAGCTCTTTGGATCTTAATTTTTTTTTATACAAAGTGTCGTTGTTTTAATAACTTTAAATTATAACGTCATTAAATAAAGTCAATTAAAACAAATTAAAATTATTAGACTTTAAATCACATTAAAATTAAAAAAATGATATTTTCAAACAAACTAAATAATAAAATAAATTGGTTTAAATACAACACGCTTTATAAGTTACCTACTGCCCTCAGTTGACCCAGACATAAGAGCGGCAACGCCGCATTTTTCGTCGCCGCGTCGCAAATGGCTTTAAATTGATTTGGCGCGATGAATCCTTTGTAGTTTTTAGGCATAATTGTATTCGTAGAATAATTAATGAAAACGCTCTTAATCAAGTCACCTTTTACACAAATTATGTGAGTCAAAATTGCTTCATTGGGTTGGGAGCGACGATGCCACTTACAATAAGTACACAAATTCAGTCTTATTTTTGCGAAGGGGGATGAAAATAGCACGTCGCGTAAAATATTACTGCCACTGAATAGACCTTCAAACAAATCATATCAGTGTATTCCACAGCTGTAAATCGCGACATCATGAACATAAAATGCTATCGTAATTCGTAATGTGTTGTGAGCAACGCACGCGCATTTGCAAAGAACAAGTACGGCTCACTGACGAGGTGGCGCGGGTGCCGACTCCCGAGTTTACACCACCGCCCCGCCCCCGCCCCCGCCCCCGCCCCCGCCCGTGACACCAGACCTTCGACCGTCGATCGCCGATCGCAGTGTTGCTAGGTTAGATTTCAAAAAATACAGAAAAAGTTTCGTAAAAATATCGTAGATGGATATAAAATAGAGGAGATTATTATACTGTTTATTACAGGGCTTTTTTCATAGAAAGCGAAAATAAACACATTCTTAAAAGTTACAAGTATTCCGTAAAAAGACTAAAGAAGTTAATCGCTGTATGTGTCACTTTTCTAAAATTCATCATAAAGTAGTGGAGATACATAGTCGTGACCCCACACTAAGATCGAATCTATGGTTTGGTTGAAAATTTAAGGATGGCTCGGTGAAATAAAAGACCCTATATCATTATTTTCTAGTGATAAACAGTTAGTAAGTGTCAGAAATAGCTTTACTATTTGTCTTGTTAGTCATATTCCAGTATGTTTTATTCTTACTGTATACTTTGTTTTGGTATTTTACATTAAATGAAGCACAAATAGTTTTAGTGTAATTACGTTGCAACACTGCCCAGGAGTCGCGGGTAATCCCAGGAGGAGGCGAGGTGGGGAAGGATGCACGATTAGAGATGCATAAAATAATTCATCGATATTTTTATCGAGAGTAAATAAATGTCGTCAATTGAAATATGAAATCCGCATAATTCATATTTAAATACTTTTAGGGCAGTAAATGTCAAAGAATATAATATTTATTAACACAGTTATCAGAACATATTCTAAGCGTGCCAAAAAGACCTTAGTACAAATAAATACACAAAAACAAAGACTTAGTAAAAGTTATTTTCCAAGTTTCATTCTAATCAGCGGGTTTCTACATTGTCACCATAGCGCCTGCTTTTGAAAAAATGCGTCTCAACAGTACCCATACAGAATGATACCGAATAATGTCTCGGATGTTGCCACATGACCCATAGCAATTTTAAGTAGGTATAAAATGTAGATGTGAGTTGTGTATCTCATTTTATGTATCACATTTGTTTTTAATATTGTCGATAAATAAAGGTTTTTATTAATAAAGTTTGAATTATATCGATAATATTGATATTGTATGATCGATGAAGTCGTTGCCACCCTAGCCTCATTTTGATCAACGACGCGACGTTGCCTATTCGACATCACGACGTCGCGAAGTTATGAGTCTTACTATCATGGATATTAGGTCTAAATTCAATTATTGATATTATTTCTATGCAACTAATAATAAGACCTTGAATTTTATTGCACTTGACCTTTATTATTCGTTTGTGTCAATGACCTAGCCAAATCGCTACAGCAGGTGGTTAAATATTGAAAACTAAAAAACTATCCTGTGGCTAAACGGGTGGTGATAAATTAATAAAATTTGGTGTATGGGCTGCTGATGCGGTACCCTATATGTGGTCCAAAAAAAAATACTTATGTCACCGCCATTTTGTATACTGTCCCGGCATAGTGGCGGCATTGCACCTGATGGTAAGTGCTAATGCCGCCCAGGCAGAGTATCCATTGGCATCGGACGGCGGTCCCATGCCAATGGAAACAGTTATGCCGGCCTGCTAAGGTGTGTCTTCACGCTACGGCGGAAGGACCCAGGATTGTAGGAAGGAGGGAACACGTGAGACGGCAAACAATTCCACAGCCTGACGGTGCGGCACAAAAAAGAATTCGAGAATCGTTTGGTTCGCGCCGGGATGGTGTGGACCGTCAAGCTATGGCTTCGCAAGCCAGCATCAGGTAAGGAATGGAGAGGAGGGGATCAAGTTGAACAATTCTTCAGAGCACTCACCGCGATACAAGTGGTAGAACACGCTTAGAGAGGCGACATCCCTCCGGAGTTGTTGTAGTTGTTGACTCTAAGTTGCTCGTAACGTCTGCATCATTCACAATGCGTATGGCCCGCCGCTGCAATCGATCCAAGGCATCGAGCAGGTACTGGGCGGATCCATCCCAGAGGTGCGAGCAGTACTCCATACTCGGCCGGAACTGCTTTCTTGTGAATACGGACATCGTCGAAAATAATATTTTCCACTTTCTTAATTTCTTCTGCACTACTTTCGTTAGTTAAAGATATTATAATATTAGTGCTGTTTATAGGGTAGGTAAATACTTATCATCAGAGCCTTTTTTCCGTATGACAGTCGTATTCCAAAAGAAATTATTATTATTATTACCATCTGGTAGAGGAGCGGAGAAAAGATAAAGATTTTTGAAATCAAACGAAATGCCTGTTGAATTTTATTTATCCAAGTTCATTTTCTGTCAGAAATTAATAGTTTATTAAAAAACCTGATGAAATTATATAATAAGTACACACTTATTATATAATTTCATCAGGTTTTTTTTTCATCATCACAATCATCGTCATCAGCAACAAGAAGCCTTCTATTATGGATTGCCAAAGCAACTAAAATTAAATATATGTGAACGGAAGGAGCAATATTATGTCTTCAAATCCTTAATTCGTCCTATATTTTCAGACATGTTGAACGTTCTGAAATGGATATCGCTGGAGAGCCTTGCCAAGGGCGGCGTGATAACGATGAACATTGGTCCTCGATTGACATACGGTAAATTTTTTAATAAGATGTTTACATAATATAATTTGAATGCCATCTATAACCTCCTTTAAGGCTTCTTTAACGTAGCTGGTAAGATCTGTAGCTGTATTAACCCATATACGTCCCACTGCAGGATGCGAGCTTTCTCTACAATGGGAAGTACGATTGAGAGGGTTAAGGCCGATAGTTGTTTAGTTGCCGGCTATGAATTTTGAGACTGCGGGTTCGATCCTCGCACCGAGACAAATGTTTGTTTGTGTGATTCACGGGTATTTGGATCGAATTTTGGTGTTTGTAAGACCAAAGAGTCTCTCTTAATATTTGATACAAAATCCGATGGGTGTATTTACTTATTTTTACATATATTTGTTTTGCTGTATATTCTTAGACCACTTTCAGTGATCGAAGCAACATGACTTTTCAGATAGGTATATTGTCAATATGACTTATATACACAGTTACTATACCTTTTATTAAGTGCGTGGTGGCCTGTTGGTAACCGGACTAGAACTTCCACTGAACCAAGACTAATTAACTTTACAATTTTTACGAGACACGCAGGAGCGTCGTCAGCCGATGGCCCAGAGGGGGGGGGGGGGGACAAATAATATGGAGGATGAGAAAAATATGAATTGTAGCTGCCCACATGAAGCTTTTCACTTGTACTACGAGCCTTATATCTATGGCAATTGTAATAACAACTGTACACAATTTTGACGGCGGCCCCAGACGGTCAATATTATTGTACAATAGTATGGTATATGCAAAAAAATATACCGTATAGTAGGCAAGTGCGTGGTGGCCTGTTGGTAAACGGGCTAGACGCGATTGCCAACATGTTCACGGTGGTCGCGGGTTCGAATCCCAGGGCACACCTCTGACTTTTTGGAGTCATGTGTGTATTGATAGTCAATCACCACGCACTAAAACGGTGAAGGAAAACATCGTGAGGAAACCTGCATACCATAGCGGTTTATAAAAAAAATATCCATGGTATGTAAGTCCGTCAACCCGCACTAGGCCAGCGTGGTGGACTATATGGCCTAACCACTCTCAATCGTACTGTCGATTGTAGAGGAGGCCCGTGCCCTGCAGTGGGACGTATATCGGCTGATACAGATACATTTTATATTTTAATTTATTTTGGGCTGTGAACTGCTGACTTAACACTTTTTATGTGGTTTAAGAGCGTATACACCTTGCGCGCAAAGTCAACTATAGGTATTTCTTCGTTAATTTCACGCACACATAAGCGACCAAAGCTGTGTGCGTAGAGCTGCCGCGTCGGCTCGCTATACAATCGGCTCAAACAACTTTGATCCGTGCGCTTCAAATATTCAATTGAAATGTAACTGTAATATAATATCATAAAAATATTTTATTTGCATAATAAGTAGACAAATATTACTGTGCAAGCAAAGAATAATACAAATTTAGATACTTATCATATTGTACCAGCAAGGAGGCTGGACACGGTGTTCAGCTGAGCTTTTCAGCTGCCGAGGGGGAGGTCCCCAACAGAATTTCGACAGTAATGTGCGCTGCAGAAAAAACGGTTAATTCCAAAACTGAGTGCTTATCGTCTACCACTTACCGAGGCTTCCGGCTTCACCAGCTCTCGCAGACCAGGCAACTCCAGCAGCAATACTCTCGAGGGAACACGTTAAATGGGAATATATCGGGTATAGGTTTTGGTTACGAGGTTGCGCAACAGCGGAGTTTTTGACCAAGTACTTCCACGATTCAAAAACGAGTGCTGGGTTTTTTCCAAGGCAACGGTTTTGTGACCTGCTCGTTGGTCACACTAGAACCTCGCCTATTGGTCGGTGGTTTTTCGGTTGTCGAAAAGTTGTCTATGCGACGCCCGGTTGCGCCATCTAGCGCCGGTTCGTGATATCGGATTCGAACCCAGCAATGGAACTCCGATGCAGCGCACATTAACTTTGGGGTGACGATACATACCGCCCACCAAAATATGAAGGTATTTTACTTACAATAAAAAATAAAAAAAATAGAAAAATAAAAATATAGGAAAAATAAAGAGAGAAAATATAAAGGGTTGATGATAGACTGAATGATGTTTCGCGTTGAAATCTTTAACAGTTAACGACTGGTGAAGCTTGTTCTGCACTGATGGGTAGAGGACAAAGCTTCACCAGTGGGCGAGTGATGATATGATGGTTCGCTATCCGTACCGATGCGCATCTTATAACTCCATCCGGACCAGGATGCACATTGACTACCCGACCTACAGACCATTGTAATGGTGTTCGATTGTCATCCTTGATGATTACAATAGAATTTAAAGGCAATGGTTTACTGTCTTTTGTCCATTTTGCTCTTTGCGTTAAGGAGTGGAGATATTCGTTCCGCCATCGTATCCAGAAATGCTGTTGAAAGGCTTGTAGAAGTTGCCAACGGTTCAAACGGTTTAGATTGGTAGCTGTAAAATCATGTTCTGGTACGCTGGTTAAGGGTTCTAGTGTTAAGAAATGACCCGGTGTCAGAACATTTAAATCGTTTGGATCGGAACTAATGGGGCACAATGGTCGCGAATTGAGGACTGCTTCAATTTGGGTGAAAAGTGTGCTAAGCTCCTCAAATGTTAGAACCTGATCTCCTACAATGCGATGCATATGACTTTTTGCGGCCTTTATTTGGATTTCCCACACCCCGCCGAAGTGTGGCGCCGAGGGTGGGTTGAATTTAAACTCGATGCGTTCTGTCTGTGCGGCTAGGTCCATCAACCTACACAATTGAGTTTTTGCACCTACAAAATTAGTACCACAGTCTGCATGGATGATAGAACATCTCCCCCTACGCGCCACAAATCTCCTCAACGCAGCTACGAAGGCGTCGGTGGATAAGTTAGAAGCTACTTCGAGATGGACTGCTTTTGTAGTCAGGCACACAAATAGACACAGATAAGCCTTATCCAACTTGGCACCACGATGTTTTCCCAGCTTAATCCGGAAGGGACCGCCAAAATCAACCCCGACTACCGAAAATGCCTTGACTTGGTTCACTCGATATGATGGCAGATCACTCATAACGGGTTGAAGCGGTTGCGGACGCGTTTTAAAGCAACGTACACATTGGGATAATTGTTGACGGATAACGCGTTTCGCCGCTACGATCCAAAATTGCTGTAATATTAGGTAATGTGTAGTGTTAATACCGGTGTGACAGTGTTTGCGATGCACCCACGTAATGTAGTAAGTAGTGAGCGGGCACCGAGTAGGTAACAACGCGGGATGCTTGTGGTCATGTTCTAAACCACTCCGAGATATTCTACCGCCCACCCTGAGGATACCTTTGCTATCCATAAATGGGGTGAGTTTCCGCAACCATTTGGCTAATGCTTGATGATTTTTTAGCTTGTCTATGTCATTATGAAAGAATTTCTCTTGATAAAACCTTACCGCGACGTATAAAGCCTCATGTCGTTCACCGTCCGTCAACGTAATACGCTCAAAGCGGGAGGATGCTTGACGCGTATTGTTCATGAACCTACGCACATACCCAATAATATTTATAATTTTATCTAAGGAAGAAAACTTTAAAAATAGGGCATCGATCCACCCAAGAGGCTCCGTCATCGTCTCCGTCACTAACGCAGATTGGGGTCGTTGTTCTGATTGGATAATATCTTCCTCCTGCGTTTTTGGTTCCACTAGATTAGGTGGCCAAGTTTCGGGCGCTTGCGATAACCAGCTGGGGCCCGCCCACCATAATCTATTGTCGAGGAGTTTAACTGGCATAAGTCCCCGTGAACAGATGTCGGCGGGGTTGTCGTTTGTCGGTACATGCCGCCATGATTCGGTCGGTACGCTGTCCTGAATTAGGCTTACTCGATTCGCCACAAACGTGACCCAACGTGAAGAGTGCGATCGTAACCAAGATAAAACAATCATAGAATCTGACCATAAGTATAATCCTTGTAAGGGAGGTCTAAACACCGATTTGACACTTGCCAGTAACTGAATGAGAAGGACCGCCGCACACAACTCGAGACGAGGCAACGAAATTTTCTTAATGGGAGCGACGCGAGCCTTTGCGCAGTGTAGAAATGTACGAGCTGAACCCGATGCATTGGCCACACGCACGTAAATTACAGCTCCATAGGCCCGTTCCGATGCGTCACAAAAGCCGTGAAGTTCGAATGTCGGATTCGCTCTAAAGTGGACGCAACGTGGGATTTCAATGCGCTTAAGTTGAGGCAATTGTTCTAAATATTGGGCCCAGTGCTCGATAACATCCTGTGGGGGGGGTCTCATCCCACGGAGTACCGACTATCCATAATTTTTGGATTAGACATTTGGCTTGAATGGTGAGAGGCGAAAGAAATCCCAGTGGATCGAAAATCCTAGCCAATTCGCTTAAGATATTGCGTTTAGTGCAAGGCTGTTGCAGGGGTGTTACGTCAAAAACGAATGCGTCGCGCAATGGTTCCCATCGTAAACCAAGCACCTTTAACGTTGTATCCTGCGTTTCGTCAAAGTTCACCGTATCTTTTAGTAACTTATGTTGATCCGGAATGTCGTCAAGCAGATCTGGGACGTTACTAGCCCATTTGCGTAGAAAGAAATGCCCCTTAGAAAAGAGATTGATGACTTGTGCTTTGGCTTCATGGGCTTCCGAGACCGCATTACACCCGGTTACTACGTCATCTACATAAATGTCGGACAGTAAAATTTGCTTTGCGATTGGAAACGCGTCACCTTCATCATACGCCAGCTGTTGCAACGTACGACAAGCTAAAAACGGTGCTGCGGATGTTCCGTAGGTGACAGTGTTTAAATTGTACTCTTTAATAGGTTCTGTCGGACTTGATCTCCACAAAACACGCTGAAAGTCCCGCTGGGTCTCGGTAACTAGAACTTGCCTATACATTTGCCGTACATCCGCCATAAAAACAACCTTGTGCTCCCGAAAACGCAAAAGAATCGAAAAAATATCATTGTGTAGTTTAGGACCCGTTAGTAGAGTATCGTTTAAGCTCTTGCCGTTGTAATCTTTTGCCGAGGCATCAAACACTACTCGTAATTTCGTGGTTGTACTTTCTGGTCTTAGAACACCGTGATGTGGGATGTAATATCGTCCGTTTCCCAATTTTGTGCTTGGTACCAATGACATATGGCCGCTGTCCAAGTAGTCATTCATGAAGTCCACGTATTGCGTTCGTAATTGTAAGTCCCGAGACAAGCGTCGTTCGATTGCGAAGAATCTCCGCAAGGCAATGTCACGTGATTCGTAAAACACAGGAACCGACTTGTCCTTGAATGGCAGAGTCACGATATAGCGACCCGTCGGGTCCCGGGTATGCTCCGATGCGTATTTGTATTCACAAAGCTGCTCTTGAGGCGTAAAAGTGGACGCCTGTGGAACGTTGTCTATATCCCAAAATCTTTGAACTACACTGGCCAACTGCCCACTATCCGTAGTTGCGTTAATCCCGAGTAAGGAACTATGGACTATGGACGTCTTCCCCAGTAAAAGCCAACCGAACACAGATCTCAGTGCGGGAGGTTGAGATCCTTGACCCCTGATCTTTTCATTCAATAAAGATTCCGCAAATATGTCTGCACCTAACAGAATGTCGATGGGACCGGGAATATCGAAACCAGGGTCGGCCAATTGCAAAGATTTAATATTCGACCAACCGTGTGTGCTCAATTTTGCTATGGGTTGGTCGCTGCATATCCTGGGGATGACTAACATATCTAAGTCGAATAAGGTTTTAGAAGACGTCCCCAACTTACATCGCACTACACCATTAATTGATGCTTCGGCACCTCCTAAGCCAGTAACATTGACTAGTGCCGGTCGAGATGAGAAACAAAGTCGATCGGCAGCTTGTTGAGTTATAAAATTGTTTTGACTGCCAGTGTCAAAAACGGCGCGGAAAGCTAACGAGCGCCCGAAAGCATCCCACACGTATACTATAGCCGTGGCGAGCAGCACAGTAGGGCTAGTACAAGCTAAGTCGTGTCGCGTAATTAGTGTAGTATGCGCTGTCGACTCGGGCGACGTTGCTAAGTCTTGATGTAAAAGTGTGTGATGTCTATGTTTACATCTCTGGCACGAGAACATTGATTTACAGTCTCTGATTGTATGTGATGCCCTTAAGCAATTAAAGCACCACTTATTATTACGCGCTATATTAATTCGTTCATCTACAGTGTTTTGCAAAAATGATTTACAACGTGTTATTGAATGTCCGTCTGAACAATAGGCGCATTTGATAACCGGTTTGCTAGTTGTAGGCGGAGTCAGTTGCGTCGAGTGGGGCGCGATGTACGTTCCGCTTACCGCCGCCTCATGAGTGCAGTCCTGCGCAGCTACTAAGGCATGACCCATTTTCGGTTTGTTGGCTCGGAAGTCTAGATTCGACTTTATGTGTTGTTCCCTATTCCATGTGGAAGTGCTAGTTGATGGTCCGGATTCAGTGAAATGTGTATCTCTAATTAAAGCTTCACACTTTAAATATAGAAACGATTGCAAATCCGTGTAACTCGGCAGCTCAATGGTAGACTGTCTTTCTTCGAACTCTCGACGTAGTTTTGGGTCTATCTTTGACAAAATGTGATATGACAATACGAAATCCCATTGGTCTACCGGTAGGTTTAAACGTCTCAAAATGGTTAAATTTTCGTCAAACATATCAAGGGAACGGCGGAAATCGTGTGGGTTCTTTAACATGAAGCTTGCGTTTAATATATCGCGCCAACAAGTGAATGCGAGGTCTCGTTTGTTTTCGTATCTTGTAACCAATTTATTATATGCATCGGAATAGTGATCACCTGTGGCCGGGAATGTGCGGATGAGTGCTAACGCGTCGCCTTGTAATGTTGACATTAAATAGTTAAACTTATCGGTGTCACTCATACGTGTATTATGAATTAGGTTATCATACGTAGAAATGAATTTAGGCCATTCCTTTATATTGCCGGAGAAGGACGGGAGCGTTATCTTAGGTAACTTTACGTGTGAGTTAACACAGTGTGAATTTGTGTAGTCAAGGGAAGATTCGGGTGCATGTGAGACGGGTTTTGTGATTGATCGGTGAATTCGAATAATCTCATAATACATTTCGTCGAAACGTTTGCACATGAGTTCGTCTTCCTCCGGATCGTCGGCCAAATCCAGAATAATTAAATGTGCTTCTTCGAAGGTAGCCGCGATTTTTTTTACCTCCTGATGGTAAGATAAAAATAATTCGATTTGGGAAGGATCGTTAAGGGTAAGGGCGGCGATTTCGTGGGTCTTGGTCAAGCGGTTATATGCTAGTGTACGCTTTCTACGCAAAGATGGTAAATTTTCGGTTGTATATTCCCACGTATCCTTAGAACGGGATTTCTTTGCGATACTTAGTTTTCGTTTTGAATAACTCATGATAACTGTTGGTAACGAAATTCAAAACCCGATGGAGAGGTCAGATTATGGAGGTAATCAGCTGACGCGCGATAATGAATCAGATAGCAACGTTAAACGTTTAAAAACACAGCAGACACCGATAGTAAATTGAGAAGTGTGTTGCTATAGAATTAACGTTACGCACTGGTCGTTATTTGAATTATCAGCTGATTGGCTATGTGTACCACTCGCGTAACGGAATTTTGTATTTTTTATTTTTTAACAACTAATAGCAAAATGGACAAATAGAAATGATATTTAAAAACTCAATAGGTATTCAATAAAACACACTGGACCGTATACGAGAAATGCGAAACTGATTAGGGTAATTAGGACATAAAGGATTACTTTAAACGATTAATTCATATGTTCCCGGGTTTCGGCACCAAAACATGTACCAGCAAGGAGGCTGGACACGGTGTTCAGCTGAGCTTTTCAGCTGCCGAGGGGGAGGTCCCCAACAGAATTTCGACAGTAATGTGCGCTGCAGAAAAAACGGTTAATTCCAAAACTGAGTGCTTATCGTCTACCACTTACCGAGGCTTCCGGCTTCACCAGCTCTCGCAGACCAGGCAACTCCAGCAGCAATACTCTCGAGGGAACACGTTAAATGGGAATATATCGGGTATAGGTTTTGGTTACGAGGTTGCGCAACAGCGGAGTTTTTGACCAAGTACTTCCACGATTCAAAAACGAGTGCTGGGTTTTTTCCAAGGCAACGGTTTTGTGACCTGCTCGTTGGTCACACTAGAACCTCGCCTATTGGTCGGTGGTTTTTCGGTTGTCGAAAAGTTGTCTATGCGACGCCCGGTTGCGCCATCTAGCGCCGGTTCGTGATATCGGATTCGAACCCAGCAATGGAACTCCGATGCAGCGCACATTAACTTTGGGGTGACGATACACATATTTTCGTTCTTATTACATTGTTAAGTTGCATTCAAATCAGTGTTCAATCAGTAGACACTACGGACGTTTTATTAATCATTTCGTGTTCGAACACATAAATAGTGTTAGGGGCCTTTAAACCCCTTACAATTACGAAATATATTTAATTTTATATTACAATACATGACATAATTTAGCTTCGGAATTACATCCCATTATATTATCTGAAACATAATTCATACTCACTACAAAATCATTGTAGGTAATAAAAACAATTAAATATTTTACTACCAAAGTACTAAGATGTGGTAATCGCATTCCGCGCGTGGCTATTTTTACTACGCGCGGCATAATCGACTGCAGCCAGGCCGGAGCGACGAGCGATACGTCCTCCCTCTAGAAGGCCTTGCGGCGGTCTGATTTGAGCCACGTCGGACAGCGTGTTTTATAGTGGTTTTTAAAATATTTGTAGAAAACATGAAAACTAATTTTGTTGAAATATAAAAATGGTAATTTATTGATAAGATGTTCTTCTATTATAATATGCAATTGCTATAAAAAATTATGTACGATAAGTTGGTGAAAAAAAATATGTTCTTGACGAGAGTTTCTGAATAATTTCGCATTGTTTAAATTTTTATTTTTCAGGAACAAAACACAAAAAGATTATTTTTCTCAGCAAAATCCCTTCATAAGGGTCTTATTAGTCTGATAATATTTTTATTTTCATCTTATATTTAGTGGTTTCGGATATCTTAAGCTTCTAAATTGCCATTTAAAGCCTAAATAACGAAACTTGTGTTCAGTAATCCTCATAGTACTCACAAATTATCCATCAATCTATAATGTTTTCCACCAAAATCCCTAGATGACAACCTTTTCTAAAATTAGTAATAACTATTTTTCCTTTTAATTGTTTATTGGTGGCTATTAACTCATTTGAAAAGTCCTGTTTTTAAGCCAAAAAGCGCGTGCAGGGTATAAACGCTCTTAACTCACTGTATGTATGAAATCATAGTCAAATATAAGTCAAGGAAATCTGTGGCATCTGTTGCCGATTTTGTATAGGTATGTGAAGTCCACTAACCCGCAATTGCCCAATACAGCGTATCAATCAATGGACTCACCTCTCTCAATTCAACTGTCTGTTGGAGTACAATCCAGTGTGCAGCAGGGCATGACTGTTAGAGTACAGTATTAAATATGATATGTTTTTTTCTAGCAATTACCGATCCAGACGATTGCTACACAGTAGCAAACGCTTGTTTGATAAAGGACTACGTGTATAATTTCACTAAGCCTTGGCTTGGCAATGGATTATTCAGCGGAAGTGGTATGTGTATTATCCTTAATCTAATTTTTACTTTTGTTTATTTTCGGTGTACGGGAATTACATTCATATTTTTTGAACTGGCACGGCAAAGCCTCTTAGTGCTCATGTGACCTGATGTCAAGTGCAATGAAATCCAGATAGATTATAATTAACAGGGATATATGCATTTCTTTCGTTATTTATGTTTATTTTCAACTTCCACTGAACCAAGACTAATTAACTTTACAATTTTTACGAGACACGCAGGAGCGTCGTCAGCCGATGGCCCAGAGGGGGGGGGGGGGGACAAATAATATGGAGGATGAGAAAAATATGAATTGTAGCTGCCCACATGAAGCTTTTCACTTGTACTACGAGCCTTATATCTATGGCAATTGTAATAACAACTGTACACAATTTTGACGGCGGCCCCAGACGGTCAATATTATTGTACAATAGTATGGTATATGCAAAAAAATATACCGTATAGTAGGCAAGTGCGTGGTGGCCTGTTGGTAAACGGGCTAGACGCGATTGCCAACATGTTCACGGTGGTCGCGGGTTCGAATCCCAGGGCACACCTCTGACTTTTCGGAGTCATGTGTGTATTGATAGTCAATCACCACGCACTAAAACGGTGAAGGAAAACATCGCGAGGAAACCTGCATACCATAGCGGTTTATAAAAAAAAATCCATGGTATGTAAGTCCGCCAACCCGCACTAGGCCAGCGTGGTGGACTATATGGCCTAACCACTCTCAATCGTATTCTCGATTGTAGAGTAGGCCCGTGCCCTGCAGTGGGACGTATATGGGCTGATACAGATACAGTAGGCAAGTCAAGTCAAAGATTTTGGTTGCTTTACATTTGGCATTTTTTTTATCTCTAGGGGGGGACAGCTGCCCCTACCTGCCCCCCCTTGGCGACGCCCTTGGAGACACTAATGATATTATAAAGCACAATAGGTTAAAGATACTGTAATTTGTTAACAGGCCCGCAATGGAAACAGCACCGGAAACTACTAAATCCTTCTTTCAACCAACACGTTCTAGACGGGTACATGAGCAATTTGAACAACCAAGCGAGGCGGCTGGTCGGCCAACTGTTTCCTCAAGTGGGAAAAGGCCCCTTCAACCACTTAAGATATGTGTCTGTAAACACATTGGAAACGGTATTTCGTGAGTATATAGAAATGGATCAGAAAAACAAAACTAATTAAAATTTTAAAATAGTTAAACCCGTTTATTAGGGATTTTATCACGGATTTGGTTTATTTTTCCATTCTTTAACTTTTCGACAATCTATATAAAAATTTGGTCTATTTTAATGTGAAAGATTCGCGTAAAGTGTAAGAAACCATTATTTATAATAGTAAATAAATATTTATCTTTATTCTTTCTATAATAGTCACAATGGTCCTAACCCTACTCTTAACATGAGAGCAGTTGGTTGAGAACTGACTGAGACTACAAGCTCGTATATTGCATTGAGATATTTCGACATATTTCTATTAGTCACAAACATGTGTTAGGGGCCGGCTGTTGTGAGACGAATAAGACTACGTAGTTTTTGTCATCCACGACACAAGAATTGTTATCTTGCTCAGCGGGATCAGAGTTGTTCAGTGATTATTTATTTAAATTATGGAGAACATGAAGTGCGTGGTGGCCTGTTGGCAAACGGACTAGACGCGGCTGCCAACATGTTCACGGTGGTCGCGGGTTCGAATCCCAGGGCACACCTCTGACTTTTCGGAGTCATGTGTGTATTGATAGTCAATCACCACGCACTAAAACGGTGAAGGAAAACATCGTGAGGAAACCTGCATACCGTAGCGATTTACAAGAATTTCTATGGTATGGAAGTCCGCCAACCTGCATTAGGCCGGCGTGGTGGACTATATGGCCTAACCACTCTCAATCGTACTCTCGATTATAGAGTAGGCCCGTGCCCTGCAGTGGGACGTATCTGGGCTGATACAGATACAGACAGATGGAGAACATACGTTGCATAACTCTTACTGAACTTTCAGAAACAGTCTTCGGCGTCAATGAAAAATACGAAGACATAGGAGAGTATCTGAAAGGTATAAATCAGATCCAAAGTATATTCACACAAAGGTACCAGAAGTTTTGGTTACACCCTGACGTGATATACAACATGACGCAAATGAAGGCAAGGCAAGACAAAGTTGTGAAATTGTTGCACAAACTCTCAAACAAGGTATTGATTCTAATAATTCAAAAAATATAATTGTTTACCGGTCAATAAAGTAGACGTAATTTGTATTTTTAATGAACTCTAGGTGATCAAAGACAGAAAGTTGCAAATGAACGCAACGAAACTCAGTCAAGGAGATTATCAAAACGCTAATGAGGGTTAGTATTTTTACACTATTATAAATATTGGTGGACATATTATATAATTTTGAGAAATAATTATATTCTGATATAATAATACGCTATAAAATCTAAAATTATTTACAAAGAACATTTCACAAATATTAATAGTACATCGCTGTTGGGGCTATAAGTTCTAGGAGTTTTCTTCATACCGGCGCGGTAGTATGACCGTATTGACATCAACTGATGGTATCTAAGTGTAATGCAGCGCAAGTAAAGTATCTATCGAAAAGAAACTACTAACTGTCTCATAACCATTACCTGTTTAGTTCATTGTTTTGTCACCCGCTTTGCACGGAGGGAAGTGGACAATATTTTTTTTTCCAACTCCTCCTATTCATTTCACTTTTTGATTAATTTTGTTGCGGGTAAAAGACAAGGTAGACATTCCCTGAGACTCGCCGAGCTTCAATGCTCGGTTTCATTACATTGCGTGTCATTGTTGATACTGGCTCACAGGAGTTACAGTAGTGGGCGTGAGGGCGGGACAGTCTCCTAATTGTCAAGTGTAAAACATCAAGAAATATTTGAAACAATATTTTTAGGAAAATATAAGTCGTTCCTAGATTTACTTCTAGAACTTTCTAACGGCGATGAAGTGTTCACTGATCAAGAGATCAGGGAAGAAGTGGACACATTTATGATTGCCGGCTACGACACTTCATCTTACGTCCTCATGTATGCTCTAGTTGTTATTGGATCTTACCCCGAAGTGCAAGAAAAGATGTATAACGAGTAAGTCGCTCTTAATTTCCCTTTATATTAGTATTGTTATTATAGAAGGAGTAGTACATTTATTTGGGTCTTCAAATATAGATATTTTACGCAAAATTTTATCGACGTCATCACAGCCATGACGTGCTACATTTTATTTTTCTTTTTTAATTTATTTTTATGTTTTTGTTCACCAGTGACAAATAAATAGTTTTTCTTTCTATTTTATTTTATTTGTTGGTAACACGCCTTTATTAGTGAGAATTTAAATAATTATGTAACAACATACTGCTATACATTCCATAGATAACCGAACGAATATTTAGTTATTATCCGTCTAATACAAGGTTTAGTGGAATTCAATAGACTTTAACTTTTTTAATTATTTGTGCATTTTGGATATCCTATCATTTGTTAGCCAACAGTCGGACGTTTATATACGTTTTTGAAGTACCAGCGCTCCCTCTATATTATAAATAATCTGCGATACTTTCACTAATCATCATCATTATCATGATCATGTCGAATGTTCATGTTGTGCCCACCCCCATTGGAGTTGGGGGCTCGACTCTCGAAGTTGTAGACGAATATGTCTATTTAGGACAAGTGGTCTGGTTAGGCAGGTCCAACTTCGAGAGAGGGGTCAATCGTCGAATCCAACTCGGTTGGGCAGCGTTCGGGAAACTTCGCGATTTCTTCTCATCCAAAATACCTCACTACCTAAAATCTAAAGTCTTCGATAGTTGTGTGTTACCAGTGATGACATACGGCACCGAGACGTGCCCTCTCACTGTGGGCCTCATTAGAAGGCTCAAAGTCACTCCATGAGCCATGGAGAAGGCTATGCTCGGTATTTCCCTACGAGATCGAATCAGAAATGAGGAGATCCGTAGGAGAACAAAGGTTACCGACACAGCCCATAGGATTAAAAGTAGCAGTGGGCTGGGCACATAGCTCGTAGAACCGATGGCCGTTGGGGCCGAAAGGTTCTATAGAGGAGGCCACGTACAGGCAAGTGAAATGTCGGACGCCCGCCTATAAGGTGGACGGACGACCTGGCTAAGGTTGCAGGATGTCAGTAGATGCAGGCCGCTTCCAACAGATCGATGTGGAGTACCTTGGGGGAGGCCTATGTTCATCAGTGGACTTCCTGTGGCTGAGATGATGATATGATGATTTTCATTAAACACATAAATACGTACAAGTATTGGTCACACAGGATATAGTCCTGAACTCCCGCAAAGATACTTGTTTTGTGTCATGAGAATCAGACTCATGAACGACTTTTAGGTCTCACAAACACTCAGATCATCTCAGAAATCATCATGATTTATCAACACCTTTTCCGTGGTTGCTGATATAATATATGGACAGTGCCATTACTATAATAACCATCGCAAAACAAGCAGAAATTTAATTTTAATATAATCTTCTTTTCTCAGGTTACTAGATGTGGTTGGCAATTCAGGAACAGATGTCACTAAGTATGATCTAAATAGTTTAGTTTACATGGACGCTGTTATAAAAGAAACCATAAGGCTGTACCCGATAGCACCGATTATTGCAAGATATGCTGATACCCAAGTCAAACTTAGTGAGTGGATTTTTTGGTTTTTAATCCCTTTCTTAATTCTTTATTGGAGAGGAAATCTGGGGGCCAAACAATTGATGATCATGGTCTGATACATTACAGTACCAACTACCTACAGTATAATGCTGTGTATTAACAAAAAAAATCTCTTTTTGATTAATAATAATGGGCCTCCTAATGCCAGAGTTTTTAAGGATTTGGATCGGAAGCACGTGGTGGCCCGCTGATAACGGATTAGACACGACTGCGAACATGTTTACGGGGGTCGCGGGTTCAAATCCCAGGGCACACCACTGACTCTTTGTAGTTATGTGTGTACTGATAGTCAATCACCATTCACTTTAACGGTGAAGGAAAACATCGTGAGGAAACCTGCATACCGTAGCCATTCAGAAAAAGATCTATGGTATGTAAAAGCCCACCAACACGCACTAGGCAAGCTTGGTGGACTATACGGCCAAATCCTTTCAATCGTACTCTCGATTATTGAGGATTTCCGTGCCCTCCAGAGGAACGTATACGGGCTGATACAGAAGGATTTCTAAAATTGTTCATTAGCTGCTGATATTTACAGTGTTTCGTTACATTTATCCTCCCCTAACGGAAACTGAATCTTATATAGTTACAAGTTAATTTCGGTTTTTACCGGTGGTAAGTCTCTCATATGTGAGAGTCCATCTGGGTGGGTACCACCGCAATGTCTATTTCTCCCACCAAACAGTAGTTTAAATGCACTGTTGTGTTTCGGGTTGAAGGACATTGTAGCCAGAGTAACCACTGGACATATTGAGACTTAACATCTTATGTCTCAGGATAACGAGCGTAGTAGAATGCCAAGCATTGCTTTGTAATTCAAGGTCGTGTTTGGTTTTGCTACTGTTCATGAGCGGTCGAATCGCTTACCATCAGGCGAACGGCATGCTTTTCTCGCCATTCAGGGAAAAAAATCGTTACCATCACCATTTTAGTTCTAGCAGAGTCGATATTTCACTACTTACTAATGTACTAAAGATACAAAACTATGGGAAATTTTGTCGGTGACGTGTTCCTATTGAGTTTTAAGGGTTTTGGTAATCATGTAATTATATTGGAATAACATAAGTGAAATATGAACAGTAATTCTTAATTCAATTAAATACATATATTATGTCCGTACTTACAATATCTATATTTTTCGCCTATGAATGGTTAAAGTTTTTTTTTAGCAGGTACAAAGGTAATGCCTTTTTTGGTCTCACAAACAAAGTAATTTTAAATTATATAATCAGTCTTTAAACTAAATAGAAACACGTCATCATATGTAAATAGCAATAATAGCGTGAGCAAAAACAATGATTTATCACAGATTGTTAATAAGACGTAAACTTAAAGCGTACTACACACTAAAACTATAGACTCGCCGATGCAGCCCGCCGACATAACCGAAATCCAGTGGCCCAAATTAATAAAATAATAAAGTTGGCACTATTAATTTAAAACTACGCCGTTCAGTACATTTGGAGTTCCAAAACTATGACCATGAAAATCATGCTTAAATAAATATTAAATTAACCTAATTTAATAGATTTCGTATGAACCGTGAAAAGAATTACTATCTTTATTTTTATTAAACGTTCTGTCATAGTAGAAGCAAGAATTTTCAAAATCGATTCGAGTGGTGACGAATTTCAGTAACGCTCCACAAGAGATTTACTGGGGCGCGCGCACCACTTACGTCAGAACACTTTACGAACTTCCGGTCTGTCCATATATTTAGGTGAATTGTTGGCAACATGTGTCCGGCGAAATTTTTGCGATGAGTCGGCGACGCAAGAGTTCAGCTCAGTTGCCTCCAAAACTGAACGTCATAAAAAAGTTCCTCATCTCACGTCGCCGACAAGTTTTCTAACATGCAATGAGTGAAACTGCCAACTGGACTGCTGACATAAAGTTGCCAACATAAGCTGGGATGTCGGCGACTGTGGTGTGCAGTCAGCTTAATGGTGTTATTATGGCAAAAAAATTCAATGCATTGTTTTCTTTTTTTGTGAAATTAATGAAGGAAACTAAAACAAACTTCTGGGAAAAATATTTATTGTGTATTTTGTTGATATACAATTAAGATATTAGCTACATTTAGAGGCCAATTAGGTTTATTTTTTGTAAAATATAATTTTTTCACAGTGATTTAAATAAAATTAAGATTGTGATTCAAGACCAAGTTTTTATTTTCCTATTAAAATTTTGTAAAAAATATGTTTCATCCGCATCTTATTTTTTTTTTGGCTCCATGGTATTTAATAAATAAATAAAGAACATCCAACAGCCACATACATAGTCTTGACCCCACACTAAGATAAAGTCTTGTATCGTGGGTATCAGGAACTACGAGAGACTTTGGTCTCACAAACACCCAGACCTGAGAGAAATATTTGTGGGCCGCACAAACATTTCTCTCGGTGCGGGGATCGAACCCGCGGCCTCTCGTTTCACAGGCAGCGTCTAACCACCTGCGCCACGGAGGCTGTCAAATGTTGTTTAATGAGAATTAATAACCATTGCCGAATTGATGAAGCCAAATGCTGGGTTGGTGACGGGCACGGGGCAGCACGCGCCATTACAATAAACAGATCAAGTTGCCTTGAAGTGTTGATAAAAGCTCCTTTTTCGTGCAGCGAACTGTTCAAACAATCCTAAAATTATGTATTACAGAAAACTACACGATTCCTGCCGGGTCCAGTGTTTACTTGCTGTATTGGGGTATGCATCATCACGCTCTATGGGGCCCTGACGCAGCAGAGTTCAAGCCAGAGCGATGGCTGAACCCAGCCACATTGCCAGCCAACTCGAATGTTTTTGCTGGATTTAGCTTAGGGAAAAGAAACTGTATAGGTAAGCACGAACTTATTTTACAGTCTAATGCCACTTTAAAAATTAAGAGTCTTATAGGATAAGGACATATTATAAATTATTATATCACTTAAAGGATAGGGAAGACCAGAGGAGTTACTCTGTACTCCGACACGAAGTTCGAATGTTCGGACGTTGAATGTTAACAGTAAGTAAGTTCTCCCATTCTAAAACTCAATACTATACTACTATACTATACTATCCTCTATGATTTATTCTGGGTGTCTCAAGACTGCTACCGAAAACGAAGCCGGGTAGTTTTAGTGACTACAAACACAATGCAACTAAAAATTTCGCAAAGAAACGCGACAATTATTTTTTATGATTTTTTAAATATAGTCATTTTTGGGTGGTAAATCCTTAGTTATTGCTAAAATAATAATTTAAACTCTTTTATACCTTAGATTATTTATAAATAAAAGGGTATACACTATTATTTTAGGAAAAAATGTATTTACCACCCAAATATGGTAATAGGTAAAAAAAATTGTCGCTTTTTTTGCAACTTTTTCTGTTGCATTGTGTATGAAGTCGCTTAAACTACCACTCGGCTTCGTTTTCGGTAGCAGTCTTGATATACCCTGTATATTTACATTTTGCAAAGTATTGAGGCATATTCGTACAATTTTATGTGTGATGTTCGAACATTCGTCGTCGTGTTTCAGTACAGAGTAATCCCCAAGGGACAAAAGTGACACGAGACGGAAGTAATAAATTAATTTATAAAAAAATGTTATATACAGTGATATTGTGTATGACCGACTTTAGTAATTATATGCCCCCCTCCCCGCTCCTCGCCCCCCGATGCCTTTGTTCCGCCCCCAGCATAGTGTCGACCGGTTTTAGTGAGTATTAACTGACATAATGTAGAACCTCTCAGGCTCCAACAAAGTGATTTTGGATAATGGAATATCACTTCTATTTTATTTTTTAGGAAAAAACTTCGCCATGATGTCGATGAAGACTACATTAGCGCATTTATTACATCACTACAAAATCCACGCTGATGTGTCCAAAATGACTCTGAAAATTGATGTTATGCTGAAGCCAGATAAAGGAGACGTCATCAGTTTAGAATTACGACGTCCACAGAATAATATGGGATCTTAAGAACTTATTTAATAATATGATTCTAGTTTAAAAAATATAAGTAGTTTATGTACTTGTATAAGACAGAAGTAGGTATTATATAGTGATAAAATATGCAATGAAATAATGTTTAGTTTCCTGAAATATAATAAGGTGTCTTTAAAGCTACTTTTGCTATTATTTAAGTTCTCATGTAATTTGATATACGTACCGATTATTTTATTTTAGTGTAACGTACGAATAATGTGCTGTAAAGCTTAGATCAAATTATATTTGATCGAAGCTTCCTACAATATAATGGTAAAGCAGTCAAGTAATGTCATCATACATATTAGTTGGGGAAATCCATGCAGATTACTGTGTGTTTTAATTGGTTGGAGTATATGATATATCCCTTGTCACTAAAGAACATAGGTATCACTATTATTTTACTTGTTATTTTACTGGGAGGTTTTGTACATGTATCTCTATGGCCCATGAGCTGTTACCATTTTGGTTCGTTTGATCCATTATTGCAGATGTGCGAATACCTCAATGTTTGCATCTAACTCGTCTTACCACCGCACAATACGTCAATCGCGTTTTATGCGGACATTCGTGCCATTTAATATTTGAAATATAACTTCATATTGTTTCTAATTGTTATAATTTTCTTGAAATCTAATGAATAATATGTGTATGGGAACTCCAAGCTAGTACCGCAAGAAACAGACTGAACCTAGTTTGAAGGCCTCTTAAATTGTCAGTGTATATTTTTTTATTATTCTTAATTCAAATAAAAGTTACTTTGTTTTTGTTTTATTTAGACCATAGCCTGCTTGAGACATTATCAACTAATGAATAAAATATGATTATCAGAAAACAGATCGAATGCATAATAATAATAACACTAGTTTACATAATTGAACTTTTTTTTTATACCCCAAAATAAATGTATACAAATATGTTAATCTACCTTCCTTAAACCAAAAAGTGTTAGTAAAAATATTCTATCAAGTCACAAATTCTTCCTGCAGTCAAACGTTTTTTTAACTACTTAACGTGGTAACTACAGTTTATTGATTATTCGTTCGCTTCAAACCACAATTATCTTGTTTCGGAATGATATAAAATGTCGAGTAGAAAGTGTAAACAAAGTTCTGATCGTTTTTGTTATATTTGTGGACAGTTTATATTTTCAAAAATGAGAAGACCCATTACAGATTAGTTAAAAAGTGCATATCTCCATTATTTTGGATTTCATTTTGTAAATGAAGATAAAAAGTGGGTGCCTCATGTGTTTTGCGAAGCTGTAGAATTGTCTTACTCCAGTGGTCATCAGGAGAAAACGTTCACTTTCCATTCGTTTCACCAATGCTATGGAGAGAACCTAGTAAAATGGTTGTGGAACATTTATTTGGAAATGAGAAAAGTGAAGATTACAAAGAAATTGTTACCGATTTATTGGAAAATGTTCACAAGATGGGAGTAAACATGTCATTAAAGATTCATTTTCTGCAATCGCATCTTATTTTTTTCCCTGAAAACTTAGGAACAATGAGTGACGAACAAGGGGAACGTTTCCATCAAGTTTTACAGGTTTTTGAAGAACGACATCAAGGATTTTGGGATGAAAAAATGTTGGGGGATTACTGTTGGTCCATTAAAAGAGAAACTAATTCAAATAGCTATAAAAAGAATGCAAAAATTTGACATTTTTTTTTAGTATTAATACCAAAATTATGTATTTCAGTTAAGTTAGTAAATATTTCTTAAACCAGACGTGATGGAATTTTTTTACAATTTTTTTTAGATAATTCTACCTAAATGAATCACAAAATAACAACTTTTAGCTGGGGTATAAAAACCGTGTAACCTAGTGCAATTATTAGGTATGAAATATTGTTTTATAATTTGGGCGGAGGCCTATATCCAGACTTCACAGAACAATAAGTGAGAGACATCTAGTGGTGGCAGGGAGAAATAGAAAGAGGAGAGGGAGGTACCATTTTCCTAAATCTTACAGTATTATTCTTCTGGCTACTGTAAATCAAGAAGTTCATAAAAATTAAATCACCAATAATGTTATGAGACATTATATGATTTTGAATAGATAAATAAAATTATTGCTATTTTTATGTGCCATGTAAGGTCAGGCTGGTGAATTCCGTCTATGGGGCGTGATTGTCTATTTCCAAATAAAATGCAGTACATTCAATTTAGAGTTGGCATTACAACAAAATCAATCGGAACAGTATCACTTTTTGCATCAAATTCAATTTAGGGAGTAAAAAAGTTGTTAAAGAATAGGCTAAAACTGGCTTTGTAAGTTCAGTTGAATTTTATAAGTGAAATGCGAGTGACAACCTCCCACGTTTTGCCTGAGATAAGTGAAAAAATACATAGTTAAAGTGTTTATACCGGGTATATCAAGAGTGCTACCGAAAACCAAGCCGGGTAGTTTTAGTGACTACAAACACAATGTAACTTCACCAATATGGCGGGATAGCCCCAAAAACATTTAATTACAAATAAATCGCGAACACGACTAGATATTTAAGATCCTAAAGCTATTAAATGATCCTCTTCCACCAATAAATAAATAAACACATACACCCAACAGTCACATACATAGTCCTGATCCCACATTAAGATCAATTAAGTCTTGTGTCGTGGGTATCGGTAACTACGAGAGACTTTTCGGTCTCACAAACTCCCAGACCCGAGACAAATACTTGTGGGCCTCACAATCATTTTTATCGGTGCGGGGATCGAACCCGCGGCCTCTTGTATCACAGGCAGCGTCATGAACAATAACATTACGGGTATTCTTAAAACAAAAAATATTTTGCATGAAATATTGATGTTTGACGGTTTTTATACTATAGCTAACTTACATGTGCTAAATGCATTTAAAAGTTTAATGCACTATTTATCATATAATAAAATAACATTGGCAAAAAATTAAACCTTGATAATTTGTTAGCAAACAAATATGAGTTTTTAAGAAAATATGCCGGTATTGGCCACTCTGACCTTACTTATAAAGATATGAAAGACAAAAATATTCTCTCTTACTTTTTGTGCCAACAACAGGAACCCCCATTCAGCTTATTACTGCAATACAGCATAAGCAGTACCACAGCGCTGATTTTCAATGAGGGACCTTTTTTTTTTTTTTTTTGTTTTCGCGGGCAAAAACGGTTTATCGCTACCGCTGCCTGGGGGAAAGGCAGGCGGTTATGTTGGTTTCACCGGTCTTACGACTCAACGCTGAACCACCCGGAATGGATGTTAACATCCAGGTGACCGTTGAGTCGCGTCCCTAACAAAATTCCTACACCGGCATACCAACCAAAAACCCCACGGTGAACCTCTTCAGCGCATTGGAGCGGGTCCGGGTTCCTAAGGCTTAGGCGCCCTAGCCTCGCCGGATCCGATCCTGCACAATGTCGCGACACGACACACCCCACATATTTTTCTTCACGTAGTCGCTATTAGTGGACGTTACGCAGCCCCCCGCTGCGTGCCCGCGACTACCATTGCCCCCATTTGTCGCCTCTTACGACAGGCAGGGGATACCGTGGTGGAATTCTTAAAATAGCCCCCAGTCCACAGGGCAGGAGTCACCGGTTAATCGTCCCCCCGGCGTCTCCTATGTCTCCTGGTACGACGAGAGGGATCGGATCGATCTCTCTCCCTCCCTGCTCTTTCCTTCTGCGAGATCACCCTCTCGCAAAATTGGGACATCGCCCTCCAAGATCTCGGGCTGCTAACCATGGATGCCACCACAGCCGGCAGGGTGAGGTCCCGACCGACGATCCCAACGAGAGCGCTACGCTCACCGTCCCAGGCTGGACACACCTCCAAAGTGTGTTGAGCCGTATCCCGCGGACAGTTGTCACAATGGTGACACACGGTTGACGATTCCACGCCGACAACTCGACACAGGTACTCGCCAAAGCATCCATGGCCTGTAAGTACCTGCGTCAATCGGAATGTTCAATGAGGGACCTAAGTGAATTCCGAGCACTATGCCGGTGCGCAGATTAAAATTAGTGTATTAATTACAAATTATACATTGTACATGTATTTTAGACAGAGATTTGATAATTTATACAGAATAAAACGCAAAAACCATTCACATACAAAAAATAAAAATAAAATGAAGATTACAAATTCATTTCATGCATCGATGCATTAAAACAAAAAGTAAATGACAAGATCACATATTCTAATTAAGAGCGTATACACCTTGCGCGCAAAGTCAACTATAGGTATTTCTTCGTTAATTTCACGCACACATAAGCGACCAAAGCTGTGTGCGTAGAGCTGCCGCGTCGCCTCGCTATACAATCGGCTCAAACAACTTTGATCCGTGCGCTTCAAATATTCAATTGAAATGTAACTGTAATATAATATCATAAAAATATTTTATTTGCATTATAAGTAGACAAATATTACTGTGCAAGCAAAGAATAATACAAATTTTGGATACTAATCATATTTTCGTTATTATTACATTGTTAAGTTGCATTCAAATCAGTGTTCAATCAGTAGACACTACGGACGTTTTATTAATCATTTCGTGTTCGAACACATAAATAGTGTTAGGGGCCTTACAACCCTTTACAATTACGAAATATATTTAATTTTATATTACAATACATAACATAATTTAGCCTCCGAATTACATCCCATTATATTACCTGAAACATTATTTATACTCACTACAAAATCATTGTAGGTAATAAAAATAATTAAATATTTTACTACCAAAGTACTAAGATGTGGTAATCGCATTCCGCGCGTGGCTATTTTTACTACGCGCGGCATAATCGACTGCAGCCAGGCCGGAGCGACGAGCGATACGTCCTCCCTCTAGAAGGCCTTGCGGCGGTCTGATTTGATCCACGTCGGACAGCGTGTTTTATAGTGCTTTTTAAAATATTTGTAGAAAACATGAAAACTAATTTTCTTGAAATATAAAAATGGTAATTTATTGATAAGATGTTCTTCTATTGTAATATGCAATGGCTATAAAAATTATGTACGATAAATTGGTGAAAAAAAAATATGTTCTTGACGACAGTTTCTGAATAATGTCGCATTGTTTAAATTTTTATTTTTCAGTAACTAAACACAAAAAGATTATTTTTCTCAGCAAAATCCCTCCATAAGGGTCTTATTAGTCTGATAATATTTTTATTTTCATCTTATATTTAGTGGTTTCGGATATCTTAAGCTTCTAAATTGCCATTTAAAGCCTAAATAACGAAACTTGTGTTCAGTAATCCTTATAGTACTCACAAATTATCCATCAATCTATAATGTTTTCCACCAAAATCCCTAGATGACAACCTTTTCTAAAATTAGTAATAATTATTTTTCCTTTAAATTGTTTATTGGTGGCTATTAACTCATTTGAAAAGTCCTGTTTTTAAGCCAAAAAGCGCGTGCAGGGTATAAACGCTCTTAAATCAACACAAATATCACCTTATTTCTGGAGCGTGAAGTAGCTCTTCACATAATATTGTCTAAAGTTCTGCGACGTATTACAATGAGACGCTTTCGAAATTAATAACATTTTACGATTTAGTTAGATAGCCGAACAAAGGCGCAATGGAGTCGATTGATTGCATATTTATCTATGAATTTACAAGAATGTAATAATTACATTACCTAAAATATGTCGTCCGAATAATATGTAGAGGACAGGAATATGGAATAGAAGTCACACACACTACGCTCGAATTGTTAGGTTTAAAATTTTCTTCGTCTATTTCTTGCGAAATTATTTAAGACCACTTATTCCTTTCTATTACATTAAGTGGACATTTGTAATAAATGTTTTTGGTGCTAATTTATAATAAGAATACATTATTTATTACTAGTAAATTTAAAAAAAGGAAACTTTACCATATATTTTTTGTTCCAAATGACGACTAGCGTCCTTATCTATTTAAGCGAGTAGAAAGGGACAAGTGCGAAGCACAGTTTGTTGATTTTAATTTGCTAAATTTATTTGTATTTAATTATTGGTACTCACATATTTATTAATGTAGAAAGCAAGAACCTGGATTATAATTGCCGAAAATATGAAATCCCATGTGTTTCAAGCTTTGTAGATGTTTTGTTTCTGTATTTTTTCAAGCAAGCACCGGTCGGTTCGTGACTGAAGGCGAAAGAGTGCTTACTCGAGATTTAAGCACTCTTTTTCGGTGCCATTTTCTAAGCGCTCGTGTTGAATCTAGTGTATGGTTGAGTGTATATTTTATTGAAGGCAGTGGCCCTGAATAGGTGGAGGTGCACGCGCATTCAGTCCGGTATCTGCCACTATTCTCCCAGGCCGGTGATCATAACAATACAAATTAGTATTCAACAATTATAACAATTATCGCTATTATTATCAGTGTTCAAAAACTGCAACGTTATGTATCTAACTTATATATTAAAAAAATGTATATATAAATATATATTATCATATTAAAAATAATATTGTACGAAATAAAATAATATAAAAATAGAACATAAATAATACTTTCAAAACCAATTTAGTTTTTTTTTAAATTCTTCTTCTTCTTCTTCAGCCTATATATCCATCCAATGCTGAGTGTAGGCCTCTTGCAATGCACACCAGGATGGTCTGTCTAGGGCAATCCTCATCCAGTTTCTTCCCGCCACGTGAACCAGGTCGTCGGTCCACCTCGTCAAAGATCTGCCCCTGTTCTATAACCGATTTTTTAAATAATAGTGTATAAATGCATCTGCCAGATATGTTGTGTGGGAAGAGATGCTGTAAACTATACAGTCAATTTTGTAATAAAAGCAAAATGTACACGAGATAAAAATATAAAACAAAAGTCAAAAAGAATACAAAAAATATTTACAAAAATATTGTACATCCCACAGCGTGTATTTATCGATTGTTGATAATTAATCATGAAGAAATATGCCTATTAACTTTTTACTGGATGCTGGGATTCTTCTCGACCTGGTTGGAAGCGCCGTGTGTTATTTGGGGACTTTCGGTTGAGCACGGGCACCGCTTGTTATCACCGAAATCTTGTCAAGATCACCAATGGAGTTAATTCGGAGACGCGTCCCATTAGCCTTCAACACAGATACGGAGCCGTCGCGCGTCCAGCACTTGCTAACGACAAACTTTTGACGTGCAGCCATGAAGATATCACGCCGTGACTTGGTCACAAACTCTGACAATGTTATTCTAGAATCACCCAACAGTGTCTTGGCGTACCAAATATGATTGCGTACTTCCAAGGCACATACCTTCACAAGAATTGGTCATGGACCATCCGGTGCATATGAGCGCCCACTACGATGACAGCGGCTGATTCCAGTCACGCAGAAATCGGCAATTTTAAGAAGGCTTGCAACTATAGCAGCAACCACGGCCGCCGTGTCCTCGTCATTCCCTTCAACAACACTGTGGAATAATTAAATTTTTCGACGTTTATGGATTTCCGATTTCTCAATATTTTCGGAGAGCATCGTAATTTGCGATTGCATTATATCGCATCTTTGAATATGTAGTATTCCGCCACCAAACATGCTGTAGATGCAAAAGAAGTAGGGCTGTTAGTTTTCTTAAGCTCATTTTCCATTTACTCCATCCGTTCGAGAAACAGTGTTTGCCAAATTTGCTTACTTTAGTGTTACAAAATTTTGTAAGATTTATAAATAAATAAATTCTCCCAATTGGCACATACACAGTTCTGACTCAAAATAAATATCAATTAAATTTTGTGTAAACTCAGATAATTTCGGTCCACCAAAATAGATACAAAACAAAAATAAAACGCGTTTATAATGGATTTTTACTTCCTTAATAATTATAGAAAATAAACTAATCTTGGGAAAATACGATACATATAAAAACAAACTTCACAAAATATATTTTACATTCAGTTAGTTGCTAGTGACAGAATTTTAGTGGAATATTTTTATAGAGAAGGTAGTGTGTGGACACTTATATTCTTATCAGCTCATTTACATCCCCCAAGAAAGCTCGGGCTTACTCTACATCATCCATTCCATTCACCAAAAAGCAAATACCTTATGTGCAAATGCACTGTTGTGTTTCCTTTACACGATGGGCTATCACGTTGGTCCACCATGATGCTCCATCGTATAGAGACCGTAGTGGCGTCTAATGGCGTATAGCGCGCGCGATGGTCTTGGAATGTCGTCGGTGTCGATTTTTCCGGCGGAAATCTAAGGGGTTGGGTGATCACTACCAAATGACACCATCGTGTAGTTGCTTTTCCATCATTCGTATGGCCATTGATGGCCAACTCGCTGGTCCAGCGCTGGCCCATAGTGTAGAGAGGCAGAGGCAGAGGGTATTAGTTTCAACCCATATAGGCTCCACTCCAGGACACGGGCCTCCTCAGTTGAGATTACGAAAGACGTTGATAAAATGAAAAATAAGAATACTTATAGAAACAACTTAAAATCGCTTAAGATCTTTGACAATGTGTTGCGACGTGTAGTTTTAAATTAAATTATTTCGCAATAGCATCAATAAGTATATCTATCACTAATATAATTTTATGTAAATAATATATTATAATTTCGTTTATGCCCTAGATTGCCTTTTCTTTCTCTTATTAATATATCCATCCCATGGTTGCCTGTTACAAATTACTTAGTCTGATAAGGCCGCCACTTGTACTATTATTTTTATGATGTGATTTCTTTTGTTTCTCTACACAGTGCAAAAAAGAAATAAAATCATGTTAATATTTTTGTCGATCAGGAACCCAGTGCAAGAGGAAATGATACTGATTTTTGTAGTTTCCACATTCATCTGCTATGCAATATGGTTGATGGCAAGACAACGGAAGAGAATGAAGGTGCTGACACCGCCAGAACTGCCCGGTAAACTGCCTTTGTTGGGCCATGCGTATATCTTATACGGAGATAGCAAACGTAAGTAATTAATATTTTGTTGCTATTATTGGCGAGAAGAGCAATCCGTTCACCTGATAGTAATCAACACGACCGCCCATAAACAGTAGCAAAACCAAATAACACCTAGAAATACGAAGCAATGTTTAGCATTAAGTCTTGTTATGTTCGGTAATTTCTCTGGCTACAATATCCTTCACTCTGAAATACAACATTGCATTTACACTGTTTAGCGGGAGAAATAGAAATTTGGTGGTACCTACCCAGATGGCCTCTCACATATAAGAGACCTACCGCCAGTAATGTTGTTTGAAATCAATGTTTCAGTATATTTATACTACTAGATTTTTTAGATTTTTCAATGATTGGTTGTTTTCCTAAGTAAAATTCTGCTAAAGCCCCGCTGTATTTGTGCAGCCTTATTACCTTATTATATAATGAAAAATTCAAACCATTTTAATTAAAGGCAAATAAATAAAATTGGTCTAGATAATTTATGTTTTTGTCAAAATTTTCCTTTGCACACAAATTATTGACAAAACACAGCATGGTAGACAAAAATATTTTCTACTTTTTTAATTTGTTTTGCACTCCTTTGCTTGAATGTTTTGTCATTCTGATGATACATAATTCAGCATTAACGCTGAGAAGGGATCGGCACGTTTGCGAATGGTTATAATTACACATTACGTCTTTCTTAAGCACATAGGAACGACGCAATATTTGCAATATGGTATTTTGTGCTTTTCCATGGTAATTAAGTCGATATTCAGTCACTTTCTTTATTTTGTTGGTATTTTTTTAAACTAAGCACTGCTGGATGACATCGAACTTGTGTAATCTCGACGTCATAAACAAGCGCGCCAAAATGGCCGCGTTTAGATCGCCCTAAATTGATACCGATTTTGATATTTATTTTTTTGCATAATAGTTTGAGTGGTAACGCCACCAGTCTATATTCGTTGATTAATTAATTATTGCTATCACGACACGTTATAATTAAGGGATTAACTATTTATCCGAATATCTGCGACAACTTGTTACTTTTATAGTAATCACGCGTATTTCAATGTTTTACTGCCGACTGCTGGATGTTGAATGCCTTGTTTGCGGTCCGGAGGCGCTTTATATTGCAAACTGTCATGGTCCTACCCTTATTCTGACTTTGGGTAGTGAAATAGAATCACAATCGGGTTTTCTTTAATGAAATTACTTCTACAACTACCCGTAGATTGCTTATTAAAGCTTGTTTTGACAATCTTTTTGTTAAACATTTTGACTTTACATAAAATCGCCCCGATATATATAATTCCACCAGTACATATCTGTTTTTCATCATCATCTACTGGTGGTCTCTCATATGTGAGAGGTCATCTGGGTAGGTATCACCGCAATACATCGAAGAAGACGGCACCAGTTTAATGGGGAAAATTAGACCTGGCGCCCTGCCCTGTGGCAAGGGGGCGAAAAGAATTCCACCACGGTATTCCCTGCCTGTCGTAAGAGGCGACTAAATGGGACCACCGGGATTACTGGGTGCTTTTGGGGGGCACCCACACCAAAAGTAATCCCGAGATGAACGCCCGAATGGGGCTAATGATTATGGAGAGAGGAGGGGCCATAGGTCCCCGAACTGCAAAGGATGACTGCGGAATAGTACCGGGCGAATTACGCTAGCAGAGACCGCAGCCATCCTAATATGCGCGAAGAGGGCCATCGAGGGGTTTTGGTCGGTATGCCGGCGTAGGATATCAACGTTAGGGACCCAGCTCGGCATTAACATCCAAGCGCCGGGCTGGAAGGCCGGTGACCCCGACACATCCTTCCTGCACCTCTCCCCCGGGCCTGCGGGAAGAGGACCATAAACATTTTTTGCACTCGTAAAAAAAAAAAAAGGTATCACCGCAATGTCTATTTCTCCCGTGAAACAGCAGTGTACATGCACTATTGTGTTTCGGATTGAAGAGTAACAACTGGACATATTGAAACTTAACATCTTATGTCTCAGGATGGCGAGCGCAGTGGAATTTTGCTACTGTTTATGAGCGGTGGTAGCGCTTACCATCAGGCGAACGGCTTGATAATCTAGCAATTGAACATATGCAAGCGGAAGGAGACACTGTTATTCAATCAGCATATGTTTTCATACCATTAATTCGTCATATATTTTCAGACATGTGGAAAGTTGTAAGATGGGCATCGCAGGAGAGCCTTGCCAAGGGCGGCGTGATAACAATGAACATTGGTCCTCAATTGGCATATGGTAATATTTTCAATGCGATGTTTACACACTATTATTTGCATGCTTATGCTTATTCACGGCATTAAGGATGTCTATACGGAGGCGCTCCTTTCCAGACATCCTTAACACCGTTGCTTAAATCTGTATATGTATCAACGCATATACGTCCCACTGCAGGACACGGGCTTCCTCTACAATTGAAAGTAGGTTTGAGAGGGTTAAAGCCATATACAGTTGTTTAGTTGCTGTCTATAAATTGAGATAACGGGCTCGATCCACGCACTGCACCAAGACAAATATTTGGTTCGGGTCTGAGGGTTTGTAAGGCTGAAGGAGTCTCTCCTAGTTTTTGATACAAAATCCGATCTTAGTGTAGAATCACTATCCATGTATGTGACTGTTGGGTGTAGCTATTTATTTATTTTGCTAAATATAATTAGTCCACATTCATTTATTTGAAGTCAGCTAACCCGCATTCGGCCAGTGCACCGTAGCGACCAATGGACTCACTTCTTTGAATCCAACTGTCTGTTGGAGTACAATCCAGTGTTCAGCAGGGCATGACTGTTACAGTACAGTATTAATGATGTTATGTTTTCTTCCAGCAATTACCGATCCAGACGATTGCCTGACAGTAGCAAACGCTTGTTTAACAAAGGACTACGTGTATAATTTCGTTAAGCCTTGGCTTGGCAATGGATTAGTCAGCGGCAGTGGTATGTGCATTATCCTTAAACTGATTTATATGTTGCTTAGTTTTTTTTTTGTTTCAATAACATTCGTATGTTTAGGAATCTCAGGGCAAGTCTTACAGTGCTTATGTGACCTGATGTCAAGTGCAATTAAATCTAAATATATTAATATTAACAGCGATATATCAATTCCTGCCGTTATTTATGGTTTATTAATTTTCAGCTCCCATTGAATGCTGACTAATTAACTTTAAAACATTTACAAAACAATATCTACACTATAAATAGTGTTAAATATAGTGTAATTTTTAACAGGTCCCCAATGGAAAAGGCACCGAAAACTACTAAATCCTTCTTTCAACCAACACGTTCTAGACGGGTACATGGGCAATTTGAACAACCAAGCGAGGCGGCTGGTCGGCCAACTCTTTCCTCGAGTGGGAAAAGGCCCCTTCCACCACTTAAAATATATGTCTGTGAGCACATTGGAAACAGTTTTCCGTGAGTATTAGAAATGGATCAGAATAGAACTATTTAAAATTTTAAAATTATTAATCCTGTTAAAATAGTTAAACCTGCTTATTTAGGATTTTATCGCGGATTCGCATTAATTTTACATTCTTTAACTTTCCGACATTCTGTGTAAAAAAATGGCCTATTTTAATGTGTAAGATTCGCGTAAATCCTTATTCATCATCATCACCATATCAGCCATAGAAATTCCACTGCTGAACATAGGCCTCCCCCAAGGATCTCCACAGTGACCTATTGGAAGCGGTCTGCATCCAGCGACTTCCTGCAACCTTAGCCAGATCGTCCGTCCACCTTGTAGGCGGACGTCCGACATTTCGCTTGCCTATACATGGCCTCCACTCGAGAATCTTTATTAACCTTTATTAAATTCTTATTAGTCCATTGAAATGTTACATGAGCTTTGCATTTTTTAAAGAACGCAATTTTATTTTTGGGCCGTGTGTGGGTATAGGTGTATAATAGAAGCTTAACTTCAAGTTTGTGGGGTCGCCACCCTTGTCCTCCGCCATCTTGGAAAAAGGGGTGAAAATACTTTTTTCGCGATATCACGGGAACTATGTGTCTTACAAAAAATTGTAAAGACATCATTTGTTGTTTTGCCTACATATTATCTAGTATATATAAAATAATGGAGAAATACATAGTAAACCAATGTCAAAAATACTTGCAAAAAAATAATATAATTAACGAATGCCACACACACGGTTTCATAAAGAAAAAGAGCACAACCACATTATTATCTAGTGAAATAAACAGTTATTTACATGACAAGAAGTTTGTAGTTGCCATATTCTTCGATTTTTAAAAAGCGTTCGACACTCTAGAAGCAGGTACTCTGCTCAACGCAATGACTAAATGTGGTGAGAGGAAGCCACTGAACCGGCCACCACTACCGGGTGAAGGTTGGTGAGATGTTCAGTAAGTCGACGAACGTACGGTGTGAAGTGCGGCAAGGCTCTGCGTGCGGACCCATTGGCTACCTCATGCACGTGAACAATATGTGTGACGTGATGTCATTGTTATACATACACGTACGCAGATGACTTATGCGCACTTTATGCCGGCACTGATGATACACAAACCTTTGCCCGAGTGCAGGAAGGTGTAACGCGATCGTAAAATGATTGCATGATAATGGGATAGTCTAAACTCAACTACTAATTATAAACTTACCTTACATTTGCTCACCTGTTCTGGCTCCACCATTAATAGCTCATGAATATACATGTTTCCGTACCAACTCTATATGATGCAAATGCAAACCAATTAAATAACCGGTTGTGTTAAATATTTGGGTGTTAAAATATGTAAAAACTTTTCCAGATCGCATCATGTAAATTATATAAGTGAAAAACTAAGAATATTATTAGGTAAATTCTATCTGTTGAGCTATAAAGTTCTCGTTAAAACATTAAGATTGTTGCATACATATTATGTTCCTAGTTGATTCCATTCTAAGTTATGCTCTTGATTGCTATGGCTTAAGTTTTACAACACAATTAAATTAGAAAAACTTCAAATCAGATATCTTAAGTTACTGGTTA
This sequence comes from Hyles euphorbiae, assembly GCA_023078785.2. NCBI lineage: Eukaryota > Metazoa > Arthropoda > Insecta > Lepidoptera > Sphingidae > Hyles > Hyles euphorbiae. The sequence continues at coordinate 7,070,967 of CM041030.1, forward strand.
GTAAAAAAATTGTTGCAATAATGATTACTCCTATCCTAAGTGCGTGGTGGCCTGTTGGTAAACGGACTAGACGCGGCTGCCCACATGTTCACGGTGGTCGCGGGTTCGAATCCCAGGGCACACCTCTGACTTTTCGGAGTCATGTGTGTATTGATAATCAATCACCATGCACTAAAACGGTGAAGGAAAACATCGTGAGGAAACCTGCATACCATAGCAATTTATAAGAATTTCTATGGTATGTACTCGTATGTCCGCCAACCCGCACTAGACCAGCGTGGTGGACTATATGGCCTAACCACTCTAAATCGTATTCTCGATTGTAGAGTAGGCCCGTGCCCTGCAGTGGGACGTATATGGGCTGATACAGAATGATTACTCCAAACTGTTTAAAATCTGCAATATTTTGTCCGTTACACAAAAGCACAAATATTTATTGACTTCCATACAATTTAGCAGTAGACCAATATCTAATTCCATACTACAGAGACCATGCAACACGGTCAGTGACTGGTGGTAGTTTTGTAGTTCCCCGGATTACCAATTATTATTTTTATTATTTACAAATAATACCTTACATAATGAACAATTTGCCGCCGGAAATTAGAAATGATCCCGTATACAATTGTTTTAAAAACAAATTAAGAAATCACCTTCTAACATTTTCCTAGTAGTGGCCTTAAGCATATTTACTTTTCTTTTTTGGTATACTTACAGTTACAGTTTATTTCGATTTTGTGTAGTTGTAATATACAATGTGTAGTATATAGGTTGTATAATTATTTGTACTGGCTGTAGTACTTTAACGGTAGTTCGATTTATAATTATGACACAGTGTCAGTCATGTATTAAACGTAATAAAATGAATACGTGTTTTTCTTTAAACAAACATTACATTGGAGACGAGGATGATTGATTTGAGATTGGAGGATTGGAAACTTGAAACTGTTTAAATAATAAAACTATGTCTATCGGCAAGGTTGGTGAGTTTTCCGTGGCTACGGGTAATTGGACACATTATGCCGAGCGCTTAGAAATGTTCTGTACTGTTAATAACATCAAGGAAGAGCTATGGGTACCGACGCTCATTTCGGTCATTGGCGAGGAAACCTATGAATTGTTGAGTAACCTAGTTAGCCCTCGAAAGCCTAGTGATTTGAAATATCACGAGATTATGAAAGTCTTAGGGGATCATTTACAACCCAAGCCGACCATCATGGCTGAACGATATCGTTTTCGTCAGAGGAAACAAGAGAATGGCGAGACGATATCACAGTTTGTCGCAGAACTCAAACGTCTTTCTAAGTTTTGTGAATTTGGACAAAGTTTAGAAGATAATTTACGCGATCAATTGGTGTGCGGAATAAGAAACGATATGATTCGTCAGAGATTGTTCGCTGAAGATGATTTGACATATGTCTTAGCGGTAAAATTATCTAGTACTTTGGAGGCCGCGTAGCGCGACGCCGCAGCAATCGAAGTGGTTACCAAAGAGCATAGCCGTGGAGTGCAATTCTATGAGCAGGCTGCGACTCCAGAGGCTGCTGGGTTTCACAAGGTATATTCTTCAGTTAAACATTCCGAGAAGCAACACCGTGATAATCGTCAGCGTGTTACGGCGAAGGAAGTTGGATCTTGCATTGTATGTGGAAAATATGGTCATTCAGAGGATCGTTGTCGTTACAAAAAGTTTCATTGCGGCAAATGTAAGGAAAAGGGTCATCTCCGACGGGTTTGCCCGAATAAGGAAATAAGCGGAAGTCGACGTATACCTAATCATGGTTTCAATCTTGTAACAGCAGATTCAACTGCTGGTTCTTCACATGGCGATGATTTTCGGAATATCGAAGAAGAGTTGAATCAACTTTGTTTGAGTGCGTACAAACCGGTGAGCGTAACTTTGATTATTGATGGTCATCAAATTGTAATGGAAATCGACACAGGTTCTGCTGTTTCCTGTGTAAGTAAGCAGACTTATGATATATTTTTAGGGCGCATAAAATAATACCTTTTGATTTAACTTTGAAATGTTATAATGGAAGTAAGATAAAGCCACTTGGAATTATTAAGCCCGAAGTTAGGTATGGAAAGCAGATTAAATTCTTGGAATTATTTGTTATTCACGGAGGAACTACCTCATTATTAGGTAGACAGTGGTTGAAAGAACTACATATTAACATCCCTATTTATAATAATCAGTCAGTAGTAGAAAGTAGTGTTCAATCTAAATGTAATAATGATAGGTTGTCGTTAATACTTTACAGATTTAAAGAATTGTTTAGTGGCGGTCTAGGACGGTTCACGGGTGGCAAAGCTAAATTACGGTTACGTGAGGGTGCTAAGCCGGTATTTTGTCGAGCGCGGCCTCTACCCTACGCATTGCGTGAGCGGGTTGAAGCAGAACTTGAGGCCATGCAGCGGGATGGCGTCATTGAGCCCGTGAGTGCATCGGACTGGGCTACACCTCTAGTACCTGTCCGTAAAGCAGATGGCGGACTTCGAATTTGTGCTGACTACAAGGTAACCTTGAACCCAGTACTAATCATTGAAAAATATCCGTTGCCCAAGATAGAAGATTTATTAGTTGAACTAAATGGGGCTAAGTACTTTTCCAAAATTGATCTCTCTCAAGCGTATAATCAGGTAGAATTAGAAGACCCTGATAATTTAACCGTAATTAATACCCATAAAGGGTTATTTAAATATAAAAGGCTTGTTTCTGGGCTATCCTCGAGTCCCGGAATTTTTCAAAGAATAATGTCCACATTATTTAACGACATGCCAGAAGTCAAAGTATTCTTGGACGACATTGTCATTGGAAATAAAGATCTAAATAGTCATTTGTCGCTTTTAGAAAGAGTTTTAGATCGTCTTCAAAGTGTTGGTCTTAAACTTAAAAGGACTAAATGTTCCTTCCTTATGGAAGAAGTTCACTATCTAGGATTAATTATTTCAAAGGAAGGCATTAAGACGGATCCTAGTAAGGTTGAAGCTATAAGAAAGATACGACGTCCTACTAATATTACGGAGCTAAGGTCGTTTCTTGGACTAGTTAATTTCTATTCCAGATTTATTAAGAATTTTAGTGATATTCTAGCACCTATGTACGAGTTGTTAAAAAAAAAGTATCGTTGGAACTGGACTAATAGGCAAGAATCTGCCTTCCGTGAGATTAAGGAAATATTGATAAGTGCTAAAGTACTAGCCCATTACAATCAAAATATACCATTGATTTTGAATTGTGACGCTAGCGCATATGGTATCGGTGGAGTTTTGACACAGATGTGCTCTGAAGGTGTTGAACGACCAATTTCTTTTGTTTCGCGTACTCTAACTGATGCGGAGAAGAATTACTCACAAATTGACAAGGAAGCCTAGGCAATAATTTTCTGTTTGCAAAAATTCCATCAATATTTGTATGGTAGGCATTTTACACTTCGCACTGATCACAAGCCATTAATTAGTATATTTGGTTCGAAGCAGGGAATTCCAATAATGGCAGCGAGTAGATTACAACGTTGGGCAATTATAATGTCACCTTACTCTTATGATATTGAATATGTTAATTCGAAAAGTAATCACGCGGATGGTTTGTCGCGTCTACCGTTACCAGCTAAAACCGAGAATTCACCGTCATTGCCCGAGCAAACATACTTGCATTTTGCTGAGACCGAAATGATGTTAGATTATAATGATATTAAATATCAGACAATTCGTGATCCGTTGTTATGCAGGGTGCTCAATTTTATGAGAAATGGTTGGCCATCAGATAATGAAATGGCTACATTACAACCTTTTTATAATCGTAAATCTGAAATTTACGTAGAACTAGGTTGTGTGATGTGGGGGCATCATATTGTTGTTCCGGAGGGGTGTAGAAATAGAGTACTTTCCGTACTACATGAATGTCACATGGGTATAGTAAAGACAAAGTGTTTAGCGCGTAGCTATGTTTGGTGGCCAGGTATTGATGAGGCATTGGAAAAACTGTGCCGGCAGTGTCCCATATGTGCGGCGGAAGCGGACGCTCCCCCGCGACACGCACCTGTTCCTTGGCCTTGGCCAGCCCAACCGTGGTTCCGTATTCATGTGGATTACTTAGGGCCCATTTTTGGAAAAATGTATTTAGTGGTAGTGGACGCTAGAACTAAATGGTTAGAAGTTTTTCCGGTTCCTAACACCGCTGCTGTTCACGCTATTGGTAAATTTTGTGAATTATTTGCTAGATGGGGTATACCAAAACAGTTAGTCTCGGACAATGGACCTCCTTTCACTAGCAAAGAATTTGCTGTTTTTATGAAAGCTAATGGAATTTACCATACGTTTACGGCCCATTATCATCCAGCATGAAATGGGGCTGCAGAAAATGCGGTGCGCACTATTAAAAAAGTTATTAAAAAAGCAATGCGACAGCATTCAAACGTCGACTTATCTCTTCATAAATTTCTTCTTTATTATCGTGCCACAGAACACTCATCGACAGGTGTCAGCCCAGCATCTTTGATGCTTGGCCGTGAATTACGTACTAAGCTTGATTCATTAAGACCGAATTTTGAGATTAAGGTCCAGAAGTCGCAAGGACATCAATTAGAACATTGTTCAAATAATAGACGCGCTTTTAACGAGGGAGATCAAGTTTGGTTACGTCAGTATCAATCGAATTCGAAGTGGTCACCGGGAATAGTAACCAAGTGTTCGGGTAAAACCGATTATGCAGTTAGAGACTTGGAAGGAAGGGATTCACATAGACATATTGATCAGCTAGTTCGAGCAACTTTTTAGTTTGGCCTTCTTCGGGAACATCACAATCTTCTTCACCACCTGTGATAATCGAGGGAAATTTACCACAAGAAGGCGAAGAACAAGCTGCGGATACTGCTCGCACTAGTCAGCGTAATACAGACGCTGCTCAGGCTCCGATAAACACTCCTGAACCAGTTTTAGGCAGGCTTCGTAGAGAGTGTAGAAAAAAAATTGTTAGGTATAAGTTTTAGGGTATTTATTTCTTTATTTGTTAATTAAGTTTTCGGGTGTTGTTTTTGTTTATTTCTTTTTCTTTAATGTTAATTTATTTTTGTGAGGGGAAAATAAATGTAGTATATAGGTTGTATAATTATTTGTACTGGCTGTAGTACTTTAACGGTAGTTCGATTTATAATTATGACACAGTGTCAGTCATGTATTAAACGTAATAAAATGAATACGTGTTTTTCTTTAAACAAACATAACACAATGTGCTTTATTTTAATTTTATATATAAGTTTAGAAATGATGTATTATTTTCTGCTTAATATGGAAGTGATCTTTTTGTTAGATTTCATTGTTTAAAGTTATATCCTGTTTTTATTTTATAGTTATATCTTAAAAATTATGAGTGATAATTTGTCTGTTTTTGTTTAAATTTTAACTTAATAAGTATTATTTTGTTTTTTGTTTAATGTCTAATGCAAATGTTTTGTACATGTGAAAATGAGACTCACCCACCTTCACGGTCAAACCGAAGCCCGATTTCGTGGGAATAATTTTTCATTGTTTTTTTTTTATCTTTGTGTTTTAATAAATAAACAAACACTCTGAATTAGCACACACTGATTGGATTACTGTAATTTCTTTCTCTGATATTAATAATAATGTTGCTTTATTTTATGATAATCTTAACAAGCTGATTCAAGACAACACATGTATGACCTCTCATCGTCCGGGTAACTATCCTGTACATTGGCTTTAAAAAGATGTATAGCTGAGAAACGCAAGTTTCATAGGTTGTACAAAAAGAATAAAAACGATAGAGACTATGACACTTGCATTATTAAGTTCTGGAAGCGAGCATTTAATAACGCAATCTTATAATTATTATATTTCCACTGTCGAGCAATCTTTGAGAACAAATATCAAATAATTTTGGTCCACAGTTAAAATAAGTCAATTCCATTCCTGTAACAATGGAATATGGCGCGCATAGTTCATCTAATGAAAAAGGTATTTGCGAACTTCTTTTCAAATATTTCAGCTCGGTGTTTGAAAGTGACAGTGATCCTAATGCTAATTCTGGGAACTTAATCATTAATAATAACCCCCACGCCCATAATGCGGAAAGCTTTGTAATAAACTGACAAGCAATATTATCCAAAATAAGAAATTTGATATATCCAAAGGGGCCGGACCTGATGGCTTACCACCACTCTTTATCAAGAATGTGCCGCAGAACTTATTACACCTTTATCTTTGATATTCAAACAATCTTTGCAGTTGAGCGTCTTCCCCATTTACTGGAAAACAACTCACACTGTCCCAGTTTTCAAAAGTGGAGATAAAACTTCGTGTGAAAACTACACAACTATAATTAGCATGATGTCTGTTTTCGCTAAACTATTTGAGTCGATTATTTCTGATGTCATATTATATTACCAAGTGAAACCTTTAATTTCTTCTGCTCAACACGGCTTTATCAAAATTGGTCCACCCTAAGTAACCTAAAAATAAAAATATCTATATTCTGCTAAAGTAAAAATATCTATATTCTGCTTTTGCATGGGGTATGCAAGTCGACTCGATTTGTACTGACTTCTCTAAAGCCTTTAATAAGGTTAACCATACCATACTCTGTCGAAAGCTAAATGATTTTGGAATTCACGGTAATTTGCTAACATGGATTAAGTCGTATCTTGAAATCCGAACACAACTGGTCGCCCTTAAAAGTACAAAGTCAGCTCCTGTCCTTATAACTTCGGGTGTACCACAATTTTCTCATCTAGGCCTTCTTTTTTTCATAATTTTCATTAATGACCTTATAAACCATTTAAAATGTCCTTGCTGATGACTTAAAAGTCTTTAATACAGTAGCGAGCATTCGTGATGCAATGGATCTGCAATGCCACCTGGACGTTATTGAGATGTGGTGCGTGGAGAACAAAATGTTTCTAAATGTGCAAAAGTACTTTATTACTTCATTCACAAAAAAAGTCAACAAAATTTTTTGTTCAAATATTCCTTAAACAACCACTTTCAAGAACGAAGAACATTAGCAAAGGACCTAGGTATATAAATAATAAATAAATAAATAACACCCAACAGTCACATACATAGTCCTGACCCCACACTAAGATCGAGTCTTGTGTCGTGGGTATCAGGAACTACGAGAGACTTTTTGGTCTCACAAACACCCAGACCCGGAAGAAATATTTGTGGGCCGCACAAACATTTCTCTCGGTGCGGGGATCGAACCCGCGGCCTCTCGTTTCACAGGCGGCGTCTAACCAACTGCGCCACAGAGGCTGTCCTGGAGGCTGTCTGATATGAATCGATGCTACCCTTTATTTCCGAGACCATTACGACTATATCATTCAAAGAAGTTCAAAGATGCTTGGGTTTATCGTTCGTATAATATAACAAAGGAGTTCAGAAATCCTCTTAGTCTTATTTATCTTTTTAATACGTTGGTTAGGACCACAGAACAGTTGAATATGGTTAGAAAAGCAATAGCCGTCAAATTGTATCAAAACCAGCGTCGTCGTTTTCGAAACACAAAACCTCAACAAATCCAATATACAAAGCTTGAAATAGTCGATCGAAAGTGTCGATAAAATTTTGGCAATATTTATCTTCTATACATATAAATAAAATTGAACTACATATCGTTATATACACGATACTTGTGCCGAAAATGATATTTAAATTTATTTTGTCTGTCTGCCTGTCTGTTTGTTCCGGCTAATCTCTGAAATGGCTGGACCGATTTTGACGGGATTTTTATTGTCAGGTAGCTGGTATAATAAGGAGTAACTTAAGGTACATTTATTTTAGAAAAAAAAATATTTTAGAGACATAAAGTAATGTTGCAATGCCCGCGTGCAGCTCACGCGCATGCCACCACTGGGCCGTCATGTCGGGCGCCTCCCACCACTTCTCCCACCAAAAAATCAATAATTAAAATAAAAATGCAAAAACCAAAGAAAAAACTAAATAGGTAAATTAATTAATTTTTTTGTTAAATTCCACGCGGACGAAGTCGTGGGTACAGCTAGTTTGTTATAAGACCGGAATTTGTTCTACCGATATGCGTAATGATTTTTCCTGATACAGTTATTTAATTAGTACTATGTCGATAGACGGAAAATAAATCAGACTAGAATAATTAATGTACAAAGTTAAATTTAAGGTGTATACTATATAACAAATTTATATGTACAGGTTTTTCAGATTTCTTGCTGTGTGTGCGGCATTAACATTTTTGTTATTGAAAAGGCACATAAATGCAATTATTATAGTCAAATTATGTTATTTTTTACCACAACGCATTCAGTAGTTTCGATCCTTCATACAATATTTCATTATTTTTCATTCATCCTTATGATGCAGTTTGTATATTACGTATAATGCCGTTTACGAAAGGAAATTTCAGTAAACAACATTTTCATTTATTTTTTTGAGTTTTCATATGACTCCAAATTTTAATATGATACAGAATGCATATTATGATTCCAGCATCAAGGAAATTATGGTAGCTAATCAGTAGTGCGATTCACGTAACTTTTTGACGCGCCGATCAAGTTGCGGTGCGGTTACAATTAAGTTTACGCTTTGGCACAAAATGGTATTCTTGTAAGTGTCTAGCTGCGCGTGAACTGCGCGTGAGCTGCGCGTCAACTGTACGTCAGATGTATGAAATTTGTTTGAGATTGACATATACGCGCAGCAGTAGAATACGCTAAAACGACCTCTAGAGAGATTCACGATGTAACCGCACATGAGACATCAATAGCTATATCTAGCAACACAAGAAAATAAGCGCCATATTGTGGCCTTAATTTAAAATAGACCCTATTACAATGATATTAGGTTGCTTTATTGCTTGAACGACGTCGCTTTGTCTGGCGAAATTCTTTTTTCGCCCAACGACAAAACGCGGCACGTCACATGAAATAGAACATTATTTTGCATCTCATTCTGACATAAAGAAATTCGTATCGGTGTGTCTCATTTTTGCGATGAACAGTACATTTAGGCTCTCTAAAACGTTTGCGTGACGCGAACTTGACGCGAGCGTATTTGACAGCGGTTGTCAAAATTACGAGAATACGAAAAGGGCTGTTTTGATCGAAACTTAACCGCAACTGCACTGCAGCTGAACTTATTTTAATACGTGAATCGCACTACAGAGCTATCATGACTGTTATACTAAATTGCCTGTATGAAGTGACATTGAAAGATGTGTTATGTGTGCCTGATCTCAGCACAAATTTAATTTCAATAAGTCAGCTGATTAGAAATAGCAATAAAGTCGAGTTTAAAGAGAATTGTTGTTATGTTACCAACAGAAAGAACTGTTTAGTGGCTGTAACTAAACAAACTGATGGTGTTTACAAGATGATCCTAGAAAATAAACATTGTTTATTGGCATCGACTTCTTCAGCTGTTAGCAGTGAAGTTTGGCACAGGAGACTTGGACATCTGAATATCAGTGACATGAATAAGATGAAAGGTTGAGCATTCACAGGAATATCATACACTGATAAGTCAGTGATCAACAATAATACATGTTCTGCATGTTGTGAAGGAAAGCAGTCGCGTTTACAATTTGATCAGTCAGGAACACGGAGCAGTGAGCCTTTGGAAGTTGTCCATGCTGATATCTGCGGTTCCATGGAGGTTAGATCAATTGGCGGAGCAAGGTGTTTCCTTATCTTTGTTGATGACTTTACTCGTATAGTGTTTATTTATTTTCTTAAAGAGAAAAGTGAAGTTTTTAAGTACTTCAGAGAATTTAAGTGGATGATTGAGAAACAAAAATGAAGTACAATTAAAATATTCAGAACTCATAATGGCTGATAATGAGTTTTGTAGCAATGTATTTGAGAATTTCCTAAAGGATAGTGGCATCATACATCAAAAGACGAATGCGTATTCTCCCGAACAAAATGGTTTGAATGAACGTGTTAATCGATCAATTGTTGAAAGAGCTTGATGTTTGTTATTTGATGGGAATTTGTATAAAAAGTTTTGAGCAAAAGCAACAAACACTGCTGTCTATCTGAAAAATAGATCTGTCGCATCGGGATTAAATAATAAAACTCCGTATGAACTCTAAATAAATAAGAAACCAGATTTAAGTCATGTTCGAATATTTGGAAGTGCAGTGATGGTTGTTGTGGCGACGACTCGAATGTATTTAAGTTTGTTTCTAATGTGTGAGGCAAACTGATACAGGATTTAAAGAAATAAGTAACTTAAGGCGTTTACAAAAATGAGCACGTATATTCTCTTGAAAAAGTGAGCGGAAAGTGAGTGAATACAAAAAGAAAGAAAAACGTTATAAAAAAATTACTGTTACATTTTACGTGGCGCCATCTGTTAAGTAAGACGCGTCTAATACAAAAATCAATAAATTACAAAAAACAGATGGCGCCAAAAAAAAATTTTTTTTTAATTGTAATTTATAATCTAAACTATATGATAGATGGCGTGATGATCAACATGCTCCCGGCCTTGGAAGCTCCAGCTTCCAACGATGATCTTCATCTTCGTCTACGGTTGCAGAGACAATGGGCAAATTTTTGAAACTGCACGGCGAATCACGCCGTTCGACGTCCGGATGTCTGCTAACCGCGATACGCCGTCGCTGCCAGGAAATGTTTTCAAGACGCGCCCCAGCTTCCACTTCAATGGTGGCGTGTGATCGTCTTTAATTAGTACCATACTGTCTAAAATGATGTCATCGGCTTGAGTTTTCCACTTCTTTCTTGTCTGAAGCTCAGCTACATATTCTGTAGACCAACGTTGCCAAAAATGTTGACGAATTTGCTCAATTCTGTGATAGCGTGAGAGCGTCGACACTGGCCTTGTAGTGATGTCTTCGCAAGCTGGAGCAGTAAGCGGTCTGCCAATGAGAAAGTGTGCAGGTGTGAGGGGAGTCAGGTCATTTGGGTCAGTAGATAGGGGTGCCATAGGCCGTGAATTTAAAATTGCTTCTATTTGTGTTAACACTGTAGAAAACTCTTCATAAGTTAAACGAGCGTTCCCTACTATACGTCTAAGGTGATACTTACAAGAGCGTACCCCACTCTCCCACAGGCCTCCAAAATGAGGAGCGTATGGCGGAATAAATTTAAATTTAATTCCTTCGTCTGTGGCAAATTGTGTGATTTTATTAGAATTGCATTTAAAAAATGATGAAATTTCCCTTTGAATACCTACAAAATTTTTCCCATTATCAGAGAATAAAAATTCCGGTTTTCCCCTGCGACTAATGAATCGCTTTAAAGCCATAAAAAAGTCATTTGTGGAAAGATTTGTGACAAGTTCCAAGTGAATGGCTCGCGTTGTCAAACATAAATAAACAAATATACGCTTTTGTTAGTCTAGATCCCCGACCCCGACGATTCAATATGTTAATTGGCCCGGCATAATCAACACCTGTTCGTATAAATGGAAATCCAGGTTCTAAACGTTCTGGTGGTAAATTTCCCATAATAGGACATAAAGTTTTACCTTTTATTCGTGTACATGTCACACATCTACTCACTATCTTTCTTGCTAAATTCCTGCCACCTAACGGCCACCAGGTCTGTCGAATAGTCGCTAGGAGCAATTGCGGTCCAGCATGTAGTAGTAATAAATTATATTAAATACCATTTAAATATTAACACTGTAAGTAAATGTTTTGAACACATTAATAAAGGATGTTTTTTATCATAAGTGAAAATAGAAGAATTATGTAACCTGCCACCTACTCTTATTAAATTATGTTCGTCTAAAAATACGTTAAGTCCTAATATGCGATTATACTGATTATCTTTATTAGAATTTATTTTGCATTTGTTCATGAGGCTATTATATACTTCCGGAAACGATTGCATTTGAGCAAATCTTACGAGTATTCGTTGTGATGCATCAAGTTCCTCCACCGATAACGGACCGGTTTCACGGCTTTGTTTATTTGATATTGCAATACGTGTGTTACGAAAAAATCTCAAAATGTATGCACCTACACGTTTTAATGTATTAAATGAGGAATACCTTTCGAACTGGAAAATGCATTCAATCTGCGTACATACGAGATTTACGATTGTGGGTCTTAGGTCCGGCAAATTTTCAATGTTCGTCCCATTACTAGTATTGAAACTTGACAAATTAAAATTCGAATCGTGCAAATATGAAGGACCCTTCCACCATAATTCACATCCTACTAATGAATCTAAATATAAGCCTCTAGATAACATGTCAGCTGGATTTTCTTTACTGTCAATATGTAACCATAATGAGTCACCAGTAAGTTCGTTTATCTCAGTCACTCTATTTTGCACAAAAGGTTTAAGTAAACGTGGTGTCAAGCGAATCCAACTCATTACAATTGTTGAATCTGTCCAGAAGTAAACCTTTGTAAACTGTAATCTTAATGAATCACGTATTTTCTTGTACAATTTAGCCCCTACTAGTGCCCCACATAATTCTAAACGGGGTATCGTTATTGCCTTTATAGGCGCAACTTTAGATTTAGCGCACAACAAATAAACATTAATGGAAGAAGTGTCGTTATATGACCTCAAATAAGCGCAAGCACCGTACGCATTTTGAGATGCGTCAGTAAATATATGAAGCTCCGTATATTTATTATAGTCACTTCTTACGTAACGTGGAATATGTAAGTCAGTTAATGACCTAAGCGAATTCATGAATTTATTCCAATTCAATTTGATATCACAAGACACTGGAGTATCCCAGTCGACTTTACTGAACCATAATTTTTGTAATAGTATTTTAGATACTATTACTGTTGGAGCAAGCAAACCTAATGGATCGTATATTTGCGAAATTATGGATAACATTATCCGTTTAGTAAGAGGTTCGTTTAAATCGTAATGTAATTTAGTTGTGTAATATAATTTATCACTAAGGCTATGCCAGCCTAACCCGAGCGTTTTATTTTGAGTATGTTCTCCCAAAAACAGTTCGTCAGATTTATCGTGGTTACTGATATCAAAATTAAATGTCCATTTACGCAAAGGAAAACAACCACCTTGTAGCGTTTACGAAATTGTGTCGCATGAGTGTGTTTTTTTTTTTATTGCATTGAATGACGAGACGAGCAAGCCGTTCGCCTGATGGTAAGCGATACGACCGCTCATAAACAGTAGCAACATTCCACTGCGCTCGCCATCCTGAGACATAAGATGTTAAGTCTCAATATGTCCAGTAGTTACTCTGGCTACAATGTCCTTCAATCCGAAACACAACAGTGCATTTACGCAGTGTTGTTTCACGGGAGAAATAGACATTGCGGTGGTACCTACCCAGATGGCCTCTCACATATGAGATGTGTAATAGACTTTGACAATTATCGTCCATCCATCCATCCATCCATCAGCCAAAGGAAGTCCACTGCTGAACATAGGCCTCCCCCAATGATTTCCATAGAGACCTGTTGGAGGCAGCCTGCATCCAGCGACGTCCCGCGACCTTTACCAGGTCGTCGGACCATCTTGTGAGTGGACGTCCTACGCTGCGCTTTCCGCTACGTGGCCTCCATTCGAGCACTTTCTGACCCCATCGGTCATCAGATCTCCGCGCTATGTGCCCTGCCCATTTTTTCGCGTGTGGCAACACTAACGTCAACAGCTGTTTTGTTCGTGTCTCAAACTTTTTATATAAAAAAAATACTTATTTTGGAGCCCTTTCCCAATAATTAATCGTATAGTATAGTGTTAAGTGTGGCATATTGTGTTAATATTAAGAACTTACTAACATTTTCAAAGATAACACCGAAAACAGCAAGTGCCGGCAAGTGACATTTAACATAACCTACAACCGTTACGATCTACAAAATTTAAAAGTTCGTAATAGTATTAATCCAATTTGTAAGTCACTGTTTCTCTGTTTTGTGGTTAACAACAGAAATTATTTGTATCAATTTATCTTTTGCACGTCTTCAATCAACTTTACTTGGTACTCGGTAGGTACCTCCATACTTTCCTACATATTATTCAAAGTCATTTCTAACATACAACAATGATGACTCGCAAGGCCTTTTCACGCCAGGAGGAGACTAAACTCCAACTGACGTTGAAAGAGCTAAAAGTTACCAAGGAGCTGGTTGAAGAATTGAACGGAGAAAGAGATGACAATGAAAAGGTACTGTTGGAGATGTCAGACAAAAATTTTAAACTAAGAAGTGAGTTATCTGAGCTTCATGTACAGTTGGAAGCATGCATAGAGGACCGGGACAGGTTGCAAACTATTGTGGAAGGGTTCGGCCAATGCAGTGATGAGTATGAATTATCTCTCAAACGCATCACTGAATTGGAATTCTTACTTCAGGATGCCCATAATGAAATAAATAAGTTAGAGAGTTACAAACTCAATGAAACCATCTTGCAAAATCAGAGTTTGTTTGATGAATTAGTTGCAACCTCTCCGCAGTTGGTTCATGCTGATATTGACCACATCCCTCCAACAACTATTGACTCAACTGTTGGCAACAGTGAAGATTATGCAAGGGGGATTGGTAAATGCAGCAAGAACAAACTGAAGAAATATATTAACATAAATAAATTTATTAAAAAGACTCAGAAATTAATTAGCAAAGACAAAATACATACAAAAAATTTGAGACATAACAAACATAGAATCAACTTGAAGGAACAATTACAATCTTGTTATAATGAAATTAATTTTAATAAAAAGCAGTATGACTGTGAAATTAGTAAACTAGAACTAGAAATAATAGACCTTGAACAGTCATTACAATCAATCACAAAAAAATATGAAATATCAAAAAAAGAAATCAATGAACATGTCTTAGCACTTAATGACCTAGTACAGACATGTCATTATAATACTGAAAGATTTAATTCTTTAGTAAATAATCATAATTGCAACTGTGACCGTTCTGTCAAACTATCCTTAACACCTAATAAGGATATGATAAAATCTCCCAGTACCGCACACAATTCTGTTATAAATAATGAAAATATAGTTATATTTAGTGACAATATTGGGAAAGGGTTAGGTAAAATATTGAACAATAAGACAGGACAAACAGTTATAAATTATTGTATGCCAGGACTGTCCTACCCACAAATTATTGAAAAAATTTTAAATTACAAATTTAATACAAACACAACATTGATAGTTTTGATTGGTAATAGGGGCAATGTAAACACATGCCAGTACTCTAACATTCTTAACAAATTAACATCTTTGAAAGTTAAGCATATTGTAATGTTTACATTCCCTTATGATAAAAGCTTGTCACACGTGGAAAGAAATGTTAGATTTAGGCTAAATTCTATTTTAAAAGAAGCCCACAATAATAATAGTAATAGAATTACCAAGATTGACATAAATACTTACAATAGTAAGTATAAACAATTAAATTCATATTTTATGAAACGACATGTAGCGAAACTGCTATGTTTTAATATATTAAACAAAGCCAAAAGCTTGGCTACTCCCACTGCTTCTGTTGAGCAGATGACATCTAAGACATGGAATAATACACTTGTATCTATTCCTAATGACATCACAATAAA
Organism: Hyles euphorbiae; assembly: GCA_023078785.2. Lineage (NCBI taxonomy): Eukaryota > Metazoa > Arthropoda > Insecta > Lepidoptera > Sphingidae > Hyles > Hyles euphorbiae. Next base: position 7,086,494 of record CM041030.1, read on the forward strand.
TTATTTAAATTAAAGAATACGACAATAGAGTCCACCTCTTGCAATCAGACATTACCATTAAAAAATAATATAGAACATAATAATATTTCTTTAAATAATAATAATTTAAATGACATTAGAGTTTACAGTACCCCACCCATTAGTCGGAATAATGTTTGTAATATGAGTGGCAATAAAATTTTAAAACTAGTACATCAAAATAGCCAGGGCATGCTGGGCAAAGAATTGCAAATAGAATTGTTCATGGGTTGTCAGGAAATTGATATACTTTGCATTACAGAACATTGGCTAAAAACTGAACAACTCATGTTCAATTTTAAAAATCATATAGTTGGTAGCAACTTTTGTAGGGAAAGTGCAATACATGGTGGCTCACTAATATTGATTAATAAAAATATTAAATTTAAAGAACGTAAGGATATAGTGAGCCTCTCTGTAGAACAAACAGTAGAAATATCATGTATAGAGTCAGAGCAGTTTATCATTGTCAGTGTATACAGACCTCCTTCGGCATCATATGACAGTTTTGAATGTATAATTGAAGATGCATTGAGGAAATTAATTAAATCAAATAAGAGATTGCTGGTGTGTGGAGACTTTAATATAAATTTATTAGAAAATACTTCGATGACTGTAAAGTTGAAGAATCTATTTTTGTCATTTGACTTGGTAAACCTTTTTTTAGAACCAACTAGGATAACTAATATCAGTGCTACCTGCATAGACAATGTGTTCACTGATATAGTGCCTATAAATAGTTGTATCATCAATAAGTTACACTCTGATCACTGTGGACAACTTGTCACATTTAGCAGTCAGTTCCAAACACAATACATTGAAAAACTTACTGTTGTTCCAGTAACTAAGGCCCGGTTAGAAAAGTTAAGAAAAAATATATCAAATAAATTTACTACAATTGTAAAGGGTAATGACCCTAATAAGTTATATAACTTTGTATTTAATACATTTTGTGAAGAATTCAAGTCAATTTTTGCTTCCAGGTCCGTTTCCAGTGATAAAAAAACATGTTTTAACAGTTGGGCTACTATCGGTATACATCGAAGTAGGGAAAGACTATATAATCTTTATCATGAAAGAACATATAACCATAGTCAGGATTTTAAAACATATGTAAAAAATTATTCAAAAATATTTAAACAAGTTTGTCTTAAAGCGAAATCAATGTATGTAAGTAACAAAATAAAAAGCTCCAAAAATAAAATAAAAATGACTTGGAGTGTGATTAATAAAGAAACTGGTAGGGCTAAACCTCGGAACACAGAGTTTAGCTTAAATATTAATAATCAGAATATTACATCTAATGTAGAAGTAGCTAGGATTTTTGAGAATTTCTTCTCAGATGTACCAGTTTCTATAACAAAAAGTTTAAACTCATCCCCTGCCATAGCAGAAAAGTTACTACAAGAAAATGTGACTGGAGGCAGAGATTCATTTGAATTCCACTGCGTTGACAGTATGGATGTAATAAAGATATTTAAATGCATTAATATTAAAAACACTTGTGACCTCTGGGGAATTTCAACAAAAATATTAAACTCTGTAATACCAGTCTTGGCTCCCCAGTTAGCGGTAATTTTTAATGTTTGTATAAACAGTGGTCTATTTCCTGATAATATGAAGTTGAGTAAAGTTATACCTCTTTTAAAATCTGGTAGTTCAGAGGACCCCTCTAATTATAGACCTATTTCAGTTCTACCTTCATTTAGCAAAATTTTTGAAAAACTAATGCTCTCACAACTTCAAACTTATTTTTCAAAAAATAAAATACTTCATGGTAAACAATTTGGTTTCACGCGGGGTCGCTCCACAACAGACGCTGGTGTGGAGCTAATAAGTAACATATTTGATGCTTGGGAGAACTCACAGGATGCCTTAGGTGTATTCTGTGATCTATCCAAAGCGTTTGATTGTGTTCACCATGATATACTTATCAGGAAATTGAGCCACTACGGAATTAATGGTATTGCTCTTGAATTATGCAAATCATATTTGAGCAATAGGGTCCAAAGTGTAGATGTCAACGGAATAAGATCTCCTGGGTCTGCCGTTACTATGGGAGTTCCGCAGGGCTCGATTCTTGGACCCTTTCTCTTTTTAATTTATATTAATGACTTACCTTTTTTTATAAGGGACAACTGTGAGGTAGTGTTGTTTGCCGACGATACTTCATTAATATTTAAAGTAAATCGACGCAATCCTGATATTGACGACGTAAACAACACCCTCTCAAAAATAGTACATTGGTTTAGCATTAACAATTTGTTATTAAATAGCCAAAAAACGAAATGTATAAGGTTTGTGACACCTAATGTCAAGAAAGTTAATGCTAACATTAATTTGAATGGGGATGAGTTGAGCCTTGTGGATACAACTAAGTTTTTAGGAATTACATTAGATCCCAAACTTCAATGGGGTTCTCACATAGTCGCTCTAGCTAAAAAGCTGAGCGCCGCAGTCTTTGCGGTGGGTAAGATTCGCCAATTGACTGATGTTGATACAGCTCGATTGGTATATTTTGCCTACTTTCATAGTCTGATGAGTTATGGAATTTTACTGTGGGGTGGTGCAGCTGACATTAATACCATCTTTGTTCTCCAAAAGCGAGCTATAAGATCAATTTATTCGCTTGGGTCCAGATATTCTCTTAGAGAAAAGTTTAAAGAGATAAATATAATGACAGTAGCATCACAATACATTTTTGAAAATTTAATTTATGTCCATAGAAATAAAGAAAGTTTTCTTAAGATTAGCGATATTCACAACAAAAATACTAGGAATAAGAATAATCTAGCTACTCTTAAGACCAGACTCCACAAGATCAGCAAATCTTTTAAGGGTTACTGTATACACTTTTATAACAAAGTTCCCAGTCATATTAAAGCCTTATCTATTACAAAATTCAAAGCTACTATCAAGCAAAAATTATGCAATAAGGCATATTATAAAATTTCGGAATATTTAGACGATAACAAGGCTTGGGAATAGAATAAAATTAAATGAATGTGTAGTATCTCGGAGCGTAAGTCTTGGTGTGCTCTATAATATATCATTTAAATCAAGTAACTTGTCAAATTTGCCATTATTTTCCTGTGTAAGTGATTGGGTATGTCATGCTCGCTAAAAGGTCTGTGCTTGCGGTGGCGTCGTGTGCCAGGTCGGTCACTTCCCTGCAACATGGTTGAGGAGGCCGATGGCTGGCACATGCGTCATACTCGTGAACGGGTGCTGCTTGCGTAGACTGGTCTATCCGATTTGCTTACATTGTAATGGATGATTGATGGATTACATAAGGCTTTCGCAATTATTCACTGCTTTGGCGAAAAAGAGTATACTGATTCTTCGTTCTGGGCGACTTCACTCAGCCATAGTAATTATATTATAATATAATAATATTCATATCAAAAATATTTATTGTAAAGCAACATATTATTATTAAACTGCTCTGATTTAAACCAACTTGTAAATTTTGTAAAAATTCACTACATTGTAAACTGGTTTTGAAAAGAGCAACACTAGAGTTTCTTGCCCGTTCTTCTCTAGTGAAAACAGCTTTCCGAACCGGGTGGTAGATAAAAAAATGACTGAATCTAAATGATGTTGAACATTTTAATGGATTCAATAAATTATTTTCATTTCATTTTTCATTTCATTTCATTTCATTTCATTGCCACTTCAACTTGCTAATCCGGTGGGCTATGTCGGTTATTTTAGTTCTCCTACGGATCTCCTCATTTCTGATTCGATCTCGTAGGGAAACCCCGAGCATAGTCAGTCGGTAGTCGGCAACGAGTGTACACGTAGACGTAGCTATTGCATTCGTAGTTTGGCCAAAGCTTCTCAAACTTCATCTACTTTTACACTTTTTCTTCTTGGTGTATTTTTCGTGTAATAACATGTTCACATGCCATCGCTGCAATTCTGAAGCCAGAGACGGAGTCCAATGTACATCATGTCGCAATTACTTTGACTATCCTTGTGCGGGTATAACTGAAGCCGGATACCGAAAACTAGGTGACAGAAAAGCAACTTGGAAATGTGGTGCATGTAAAACTGGAGGTGTGAGTCCACACGTTGCTCCTGAGAAGTCCACACAAGATAAGTTGGTAACCCCGGGGGACCTAGAAAATATTCATAAAGAGCTAAAAAACTCTCTCAACTAGCGATCTAGACCTCGACGGCAATAACAGAATTTTTGTGAATGATCATCTAACAGTTGATAATAAACAATTATTAAATCAAGCGAAGTCACTAGCAAAAGAAAAGGATTTTCTCTACACTTGGGTGAAAAATTGCACTATATATGTGAGAAAAAACTCAACATCTCCAACGTATGCCATCAGGAACGAAGTGGATTTAAGGAAGATTGGATGAAAGTTGTTTTGTCGTATACACTCACATATCGCACGGCATCGAGTTTGAGAGACACTGGTACGATATTAACTTGTTTCTATTCACTTGCTTTGACACCGGTTGATTCTTTTGTTCTCTTATCGCACGGGGCGGGGCGTTCTAATTGCTCTATTCATTTTTATTTTAAACCATTTGTTCTTAGATTTAGGGCTCTTTTTAGTTTTAATAAGCTTTTATTTGCAGTGTTTTTTGCGTTCCCTGTCTATATTCCGCTACCGTCATTTGTAATATCTTATTTATTAACCATTTTGCTTGTTATTATGTCTTCTATCTACTTTTATATTTTATATGCATGTTTTCATATCTGGATTTTAAAATGGATTATTTTTATGATGCGTTCAATTTTACAACTATTTCTTACTTGCATTAAAAATGCCGCTTGAAGTGTATTATCAAAATGTACGTGGTTTGCGGACAAAAGCATCATACTTTCTTAGAAATGTATGTATTAATAATTATGACATTATATGCTTGACTGAGACTTGGCTTAAGGATGACTTCGATACTGGTGAACTTTTTGATAACCGTTATTTAGTTTGGCGGCGTGATAGAAACTATCTCGATACCTGTCAGACGCTTGGTGGTGGTGTCCTTATAGCCGTCCGCCGTGAACTTGTGGCCAAAGGCCGAGATGATTGGTGTTCTTCTGCAGAAGACATCTGGGTTACATTAAAACTTAAATGTTCTAAACCAAAAATCACCTATAATTTAAATATCTGCACTGTTTACATATGTAACCAAAATATGGGTAACTCTATAACCACCCAGCTCGTATGTTTCTATAACAAGCTGTTGGACATCGTGACTAACAATTTACCAGACACTTTTATTATTGTAGGTGATTTTAATTTGCCGAATATAACTTGGATTAACTCGGATGACGAACCTTCTTCATTTGTACCCGATTGCACGACCGTACAAGGTCCGATTCAATGTGACTTTTTTGACACCATAAATGTTTGCAACCTCAGTCAGTATAACAGCCATAAAAATGTCAATAATAGAATACTAGACCTAATTTTATGCAATAATCTTGTAACGGTAACAGTATGCGATGACCCTTTGGTACCGGAAGACCCCCATCACGTAGCCCTCTCTGCTTTCGTAAACTTCACTAGATACCATGCCTTGCCAACTCAGCCTCACACAAGGTTCATGTACGATCGAGGAGATTTTACAGGGCTATCGAGTGAGCTTGATAATTATGATTGGTTTAAAGATCTTAATGACGGAACGGTAGAAAATGCAATTTCGGTTTTCTATAGTAGGCTTAATAAACTTCGGGAAAACTTCATACCCGCAATTACTGTGAAGTCGTCTACAAAATATCCACTCTGGTTCAAGAGCCCCCTCATTAAAATTCTAAAAGAAAAGTTTAAATACCATCGTAAGTTTAAGAAATACGGCAATTTATCTGACTTTGAATCTTTTGTAACATTACGTAATCGTGCCAAATCCTTGGAATCAGATATGTTTAAAAATTATATAAGAAATATCGAGAATAATATAAATAATTCTCCAAAAACTTTTTGGTCCTTTGTTAAAAGTAAGCAACAGTCTGCTACTTTTCCGTCTACTATGAAGTTTGGTCAAAATTCGTCTGACCAAGGTATTGTTATTTGTAATATGTTCAGTGATTACTTTTATCGTAACTTCTTACATACCACCAGCACAAATCTTGATCCTCATCTAAGTACACAACAGACCGTCGCGGATTTAGGGACAGTAGAAATTTGTACTTCAGAACTTTCCAAATTATTACAAGCTATTGATCTTAAGAAATCTGCTGGGCCGGATGGTATACCCGCTATACTTATTTCCAAATGCGCTAAGAGCTTAACTAAACCACTCTCTATTCTGTATAGACGCTCTCTTACAGAAGGGGTAGTACCCAAAATTTGGAAAACCGCGTTTATTACCCCTATTTTTAAAAAAGGCGCTAGAGACCAAGTGGAAAATTACAGGCCTATATCCAAACTCTGCCTATTCGCAAAAATCCTCGAAAAAATTGTTTACTCTAGAATATATTTCAGCATTAAACATACACTGAGTGATTACCAACATGGTTTCTTAAAAAACAGATCCACTGTTTCCAATCTTTTGATATGTTCTGATTATTTAACAGATATAATGTCTACGCCTTCGCAAGTAGATGTAGTCTACACAGATTATAGCAAGGCTTTTGATCGATTAGACCATTGTATTCTTCTACGCAAGTTGCTGGATGTAGGTATCAGAGGTGACCTATTCAGATGGTTCAAATCATACATTGAGAACCGATGTCAAACAGTTGTTCTGAATGGCTACCAATCTGCTACTATAAACATAACTTCAGGAATTCCACAGGGTTCGTTGCTAGGGCCGTTGCTCTTTATAATTTTTGTTAATGACATAGGTTCATGCTTTACGCGTTCTAAAATAATTATGTATGCTGATGACATGAAAATCTTATGCCCTATCTCACAATTTTCTGACTGTCTTGCCCTGCAACAAGATTTAAACGCCCTGCAAAATTATTGCCATCTTAATAAATTAGACTTGAATGTATCCAAGTGTTTTGTTGTTTCATATACTCGAAAGCCTAATTCTATTGTCTTCAGTTACACAGTTCAAGGAGGTCCACTTATCAGAAGTAACATAATGAAGGATCTTGGTGTCATCTTTGATTCCAAATTACTTTTTCATGCTCATGTCGAAAATGTAATAAAGAAAGCTAACAGGGCCCTTGGCTTCATACTGCGATTGTCAGCAGAGTTTGAACATATAAAAACTATAAAGATACTTTACTGTGCTTTTGTTCGCAGCCACTTAGAGTATGCTTCGCAAGTATGGAACCCGTGTTACAGCATCTATACTGATAGAATAGAACGCATCCAAAAAAGATTCCTGCGATTTCTTCAATTTAAAAGCAAAAGTTATTCAACTGACTATGTAACACGATGTAAAAAATTTCACATTTTACCGTTAGAGGAACGCAGACGCATAGCAGACCTTATTTATCTTTTTAAAATTGCAAATGGTACAATTGATTGTCCAGAACTACTGGGAAAGCTGGGCTTCGTAACGCGACATATATCGTTGCGAAAACCAAGTCTACTGCGCATACCCCCAGCACGTACAAGTTATAAGCAGAACTCCTTCACAATCCGTGCGTGTAAATCGTTTAATCAACTTGCCGATAAGCTCAACTTAGATTTATTTTTTACGAGTGTGTCTCAACTCAAATATCTTCTTTCTAATACGTTTTTTAACGTTTAATTACTATTACGATGCTTGTTTCATGTGTCTTTTTCCTACGTAAAGTGCTATATTTTAATTCTATTGTTCTTTGTATTTTACTCTGTATCTCATTAAGTTAAGACCTAGCCGACTGTTACGCTATTTAAGTACTAACATATTTGTGAAAACTTGTAAATGGCTTTGTAAGTATACCTGTATTATCTTGATTTACTATAAGTTTGCTGTAAGTTTTCCGAATAAATAAAATAAAATAAATAAAATAAAATAGCCCTCTCCATAGCTCGTTGAGTGACTTTGAGCTTCCTAATAAGGTCCATAGTGAGAGGCCACATCTCGGTGCCGTAAGTCATCAGTGGCAACACACAACTATCGAAGATTTTCGATTTAAGGCACTGAGGTATTTTGGACGAGAAGACGTCGCGTAGTTTCCCGAACGCTGCCCAACCGAGTTGGATTGCTCGCAGAACCAATGGCCGTTGGGGCCGAAAGGTTCTAGAGTGGATGCCACGTACAGGCAAGCGAAATGTCGGACGCTCGTTTACCAGGTGGACGGGCGACCTGGCTAAGTTTGCAGGAAGTCGCTGGATGCAGGCCGCTTCCAACAATTCGATGTGGAGATCCTTGGGGGAGGCCTATGTTCAGCAGTGGACTTCCTGCGGCTAAGATGATAATGATGATGATGATAGATTTAAAAATTATATGTCTTCAATTTACTAACAGTGTGTTTGTTATTTATTTCATTTATGGATAACATTCGTTGCATAACTCTTACTGAACTTTCAGAAACAGTCTTCGGTGTCAATGAAAAATACGAAGACATAGAAGAGTATCTGAAAGGTATAAATCAGATCAGCAGTATATTTTCAGAAAGGCTCAAGAAGTTTTGGTTACACTCTGATGTGATATACAACATGACGCAAATGAAGGCAAGGCAAGACAAAGTTGTCAAATTGATGCACAAACTCTCTTACAAGGTATGCATTTACAGATTGTCTACGATCTTTGTTGTCCGAATGCGTTTGTCATGCTCTTATCAAAATATTAGGAATAGTGTTACTCTCTTCAAATTGTATTTTATTGGATATGTTAATACTATTTGATTACGATTATAAATGTTTCTTGTTTATAATATGAAAGCAAATCTCAAACAACGCGTATAATAGATATCTTTTAAATTTTAATAGTAGTTCCAAAGGAGAAAGGGCAGGGGAAAACATGTATGGACTCCATCCTGTCGACCAATAACGACTAGCGAAATGTCATTGGAAAGGTCTTTTCGGCTGCTACAACTTCTTCTATGGCAACAAAACCCAAATCGCTGTATTTTTAAAAAACATAGGTACTTAAAGACTGCACGAAAATCACGCGAAAGGACCTCAGCATAGTGAGCAATAAAAACAAGTGATCCGTCATTGGAAAGTTCTTCTTAAATGCGAAAACTTCTTCTACGACGGCATGTATCAAATCTGTGCGTGGAAAAAACTATCGCTGCGTAAAGGTAGCCCAAGGATGAAAATATGTGTATGGACTCATAGTCTGTTAACCAATAACGACGAGCGGTATGTCTTTCAAAAGCTTTCACTTGGACCCAGGATTTGAACCAGAGATCTCCGCTTTACAATCATACCGTAATACAACTGCGCCAACGCAGTTCATAGACCTACTTAATACCCACATATTATTTGTTCTCTATTTTAAATCCCGGGTTTGGCAAAGTGATATTGGATTTTTCAATTCATTATCAGCCCCGAGTCAGAAATTTGTGCCCAATACGGCCATAGGCTCGCCACCTATCACATCATGGGACGGAACGTACAAGGCGAAATGTAGATGTGAGTTTATGTATGTATGTAAATTGTGTTTATTCTAAGAGCCCTCCAATTTAAATGATTAAAAGTACAAAAATATTTTACTAATATAAGTAATAAATGTCGCGCAAAACACACCTTGGCCAACACTTCTGAGCAATGCCTGGATTGAATTTATCGTATTTATTCGTACATTAACCACTGACGTACATTAACAGTGTACATTAACGATATGTAGGACGCATCGTGTGTTGTTATTACTTACTACGCCGAGGCCCTTTCGCGTGATTTTCGTGCAGTCTTTAAGAAGCCATATTTTTTAAAATACAGAGATTTGGGGTTTCTTGCCATAGAAGAAGTTGTAGCACCCGAAAAAACCTCCCCAATGATAAATCGCTCATCGTTATTGGTCGATAGGCTTGAGTCCATACATATGAGCCTCGCGATATCTTTATGTCGATATACCATACTTCTTTTCATACAGCGAATCGGGATTTCTTGTCAATGAAGAAGTAGTAAAAAATAAAAAGAGCTTTCGAATGACATATCGCTCGTCGTTAGTGGTCAACAAGCTATGACTCCATATACATATTTTCATCCTTGGGCTACCTTTACGCACCGATATTTTTTTTCACGCACAGATTTGATTCATGCCGCCGTAGAAGAAGTTTTCGCATTTCAGAAGACCTTTCCAATGACGCATCGCTTGTTGTTATTGCTCAGTATGCCGAGGCCCTTTCGCGTATTTTTCGTGCAGTCTTTAAATAGCTATATTTTTTTAAATACAAGGATATGGATTTTGTTGCTATAGAAGAAGTTGTAGCGTATGAAAAGACCTTTCCAATGACATATCGCTCGTTCTTATTTGCCGGTAGGCTGGGATGCCCCTTCTCCTTTCACCACATGCCATTAGAGTTTATTTACTGGTCTAGTTTATATTATACTTGTTTACCGGTTACAAAACGTTCACGTAATTTGTATTTTTAATGAACTCTAGGTGATCAATGACAGGAAGTTGCAAATGAGCGCAACGAAACTCAGTCCAGGAGATTATCAGAACGCTAATTATAAGGGTTAGTATTTTTACACTGTTATAAATATTGGTGGATATAGATTATTTTGAGAAATAATTATATTATTCTACGCTATACGCTATAAAAATCTAAAATTATTCACCAAGAACATTCGACAAATATTTAATAGTACATTGCTGTTGGTGCTTTAAGTTCTAGGAGCTTTCTTCATACTGGCGCGGTAATGTGACCGTAGAAATATTAGCTGATGGTACCTAAGTGCAGTGCGACCCAAGTAAAATATCTATCGAAAAAACAAAAAACTACAGTCTACCTCATAACAACTCAGAGTAACAAGTGTCGAACATCAAGAAATATTCGCAACAAATCAAATAATTTAGTAGTAATTTAACCAATAACATTTTTTTAGGAAAGTGTAAGCCGCTCCTAGATTTACTTCTAGAACTCGCTAACGGCGAAGAAGTATTCACTGATCAAGAGATCAGGGAAGAAGTGGAGTCGTTTATGGCCGCCGGTTCCGACACGACATCTTACGTCCTCGTGTACACTCTAGTTGTTATTGGATCTTACCCTAAAGTGCAAGAAAAGATATTTAACGAGTAAGTCGCTCTTAATTTCCCTTTAAATCAGTATTTTTATCATTTTATCATAGAAGGAGCGTTGTATGTATACATTTGCGTCTTCAAAATGTAGATATTTTGCGCAACATTTTTCTGACATCATCACAGTCACGACGTGCAATTTTTTTGTCCTTTTTTAATTTATTTTTATGTTTTTATTCACCAATAATTCAATAAACAGTTTTTCTTTCTTTTAGTTATTTATTTGTTGGTAGCACTTTAAATAACTATTTAAGAACATATTGCTATAAATTCCATAGCTAACCGAACGAATATTTAGTTATTATCCGTCTAATACAAGGTTCAGTGGAATTCATAGCGTTAAAATTTTATTTTTATTTTTCACCTTTAAATATTTTTTGCATTTTGGATATCCTATCATTTGTTAGCCAACAGTCGAAAATTTCTATACGTTTTTGAAGTATCAGCGCTCCCTCTATATTATAAATAATCTGCGATATATATACTTCTGACCCCCCACCAAGATACAAGTATTGTGTCATGAGTATCAGAATCATGAACGACTTTTAGGTCTCACAAACACTCAGATCATCTCAGAAATCATCATGATTTATCAACACCTTTTCCGTGGTTGCTGATATATATTGTCAGTGCCATAACTGTCCTAACCATGACAAACGGAACAGAAATTTCATTTATGTTACATAATATTATTCTTTTCAGGTTACTAGATGTGGTTGGCAATTCAGGAAGAGATGTCACTAAGGATGATCTAAATAGTTTAGTTTACATGGACGCTGTTATAAAAGAAACCATAAGGTTGTACCCAATAATACCGATTGTTGCAAGATATGCTTATACCCAAGTGAAACTTAGTGAGTAGATTGTTTGGTTTTTAGTCCCTTTAAATATTTTTTTATTGGAGAGGAATAATATATGGGCTGATACAGATACAGATACAGATAGGAACGACACAATATTCGTAATATGGTTTTTTTGTGCTTTTCCATGGTAATTAAGTCGATATTCACTCACTTTCTTTATTTTCTGGTAATAATATATTGAACCAAACACTGCTGTTGACATCGAACTTGTGTAATCGTGACGTCACGAACAAGCGCGCCAATATGGTCGCGTTTATGTCGCCCACAATTGATAGCGATTTTAATATTTAATTTTTTGCATAATAGTTTATATTTTGGACGATATTTGTATGTTTGGTAATGTAATGACTAGTAGAATCGTATAAAAAATTTAAAAAAATTATGCATATTCCCCATTAATATTCAATTATTATAATCTGGTGTTTTATATACAAGTGTAATAACTTTTATTCATTTGATTCATCTTTCCACAAAACATCTCACTATTTGCGTGCCCGAAGCGGGTTACACTCGCGCTCGCAGTGCTCTCGACTGATTTGAAATATCGTGTCGGTGAACGCTGTCTATGTGTGCGTTGATTTAGCGCGCTTTGTATGGAGCTTGACTTCTGTTAGTTTAGTATTCTGTGGCCATAGTGACCCCGTACGGAACCGGTTTCCGGGATCAGCCCGTGTTATTTTGGTTTTTCGATGAGTTTGACTCTGAGCTTGTGGTTGTACTGTGTGGGTATTTTCGGTCGCTGTCGAAGGGAAGAGTGTTGACCCGCCGGTTAAGGAGACTCGTAGATATGGTTGTCCGCTGGCCGCCCGCGGTTCAGTACAGGGGGCCAGTCGTTGCTAATTACCACCAAAGGCTGCCTCACCATGCCGCGCATAAGCTTGGGTGGGTCTGTCGGCGTCGTGCCGATTGGTGACCGGATGTAGGGTCCCGACGGCTCATCCCATCAGGGTACGGGGCCCTTCCATCTGTCGGATCAATCCGCCACCTGCCGACCCTTTCGTGCCAGTGCCCATTCGGCCTTCTTAATGTCCTGACTTAGGCTCCTTGATGCCTTTTCATCAAACCCATCCCCTCAATCTTATGACAGTGCAATTAAATAGAACAGGTCCTTCAGCGATGCATAACCCCACTACCGCGTTCACTTTTCTGATTGATGGTTCTCATCCATCCCTTGGAGGCAGCACTGCTTTAAAGGTAAAGATCCCTCAGCGAATGCCAACGCTATTGCTGACGAGATCAGGCTTGGAATGGAATACAAGATTCCTTCCTCTGAGATCGCCAGTAAAGGCCGTGGACGCTCCTGGTTCAATCGTGCATGTGACGATGCTGTCGGTGACAAACAGGCGGCGTATCGCGCCTAGATCACAGGTCGCGCCATCAAGGATGCCAATATTAGTTCCCTCAAAGAAGCCTACAATCGAGCCACCAAGACCTGCAAGGAGGTCTACGTTAGAGCGGATGCCCAGCGTGTTAGCAGGATTGGGCGTGCCTTGGCCAATCACCCAACTAGCAGTTGTGCTTATTGGAGTTAGGCCAGGGCCGTTCATTCTAACTTCTGCCGTCCAGCGTTGCCACCGCTGAGGTATCCGGAACGGTCGCTGGCTCACAAGCTGCAAGAGAGAGCCGCCTTACTGACAAATCTTTTTGCGGCTCATTCCCGCCTCGAGGACTGTGGTTCCCAGACGCTGCATACACTTTCTAATTGCGGTTTCTCAATGGCTGATATTCGTATTAGGCAGTGTGATGTGCGGCGTGAGCTACGGTCTTTCGATGTGCAAAACACCAGTGACCCGGATGGAATACCGGCGGTGGTTTTAAGAGCTTGAGCAGCCGAGTTATCTCCTGCACTGACTTATCGAGCGTCCTACCACGCACGAGTTGTTCCTGAATCTTGGAAGGAAGAGTTCCTCAGGGTTCGATGCTGCCGCCCACGTCGTTTATTGTCCATATCAATTATGTTGTCGCTAGACAACATTCATTGCTATGCAGATGACAGATTCGTTCTTGGGCGATACCACTATGGGCCTCCGGGTTGCCGGGTCGACACTGTGAGGGGACGCGGAGATCTTGTCATTGAGCTCACATGGGTTTCCAGGAATATGGTTAAGTACAATGCCAAGAAAACCTAGGTGTGTGCGTTCACGTGCAAAAAACACCCGTTCTCTCCCTTCCTAATTTTTCAGGGTGCTCCCCATTCAATGCAGAATGACCTGAATATCCTTAGTGAGGATATACGCTGTGTATATCCATCTCAATCCAAGGAATCACATCGAGGGCGTAATATCTGCCAGAGCACGCAAGCTTGGATTCCTGAATCAGGTGCGTCGGTTTTTCACACCCGGTCAACTTTATCGCTTGTTTAAAGCGCAGGTCCGGCCGGGCATGGAATACTGCTCGGACCTCGAGGATGGATCCGCTCAGTACCTGCTCGATGCCTTGCATGGATTGCAACGGCGGGGCATCCACATTATGAATGATGCAGACGTTACGAGCAACTTAGAGTCGCTACAGTTTCTATTTATTTTCTCCGTACTAGAAATTTAATATTTTAACCATTACCTTGATTTGTTTAGATACAAATCCAATTTGACTTGAATACCAAAAAAATTATAGTATGATTTGTTTTTGAATATTAGCTATAAGGGGTCGAAATAAAGGATAATTTCATAGCTGTATAGAAGATGGGAATGACCCAAGAGTTTATTTATGATACGAGTAGATTTATGTTGATTTTTGTAAAAAGCTTTCGTAGAGTTTACAATGTAAAGTAATTGTATCGGTATAACTTTGGTTTGCTTTTACAACCATCCTTACTAATATTATAAAGGTGAAAGTTTGTATGTATGTATGGATGTTTGTTACTCTTTCATGAAAAAACGGCTCAACAGATTTTGATGAAATTTGGTATAGTGATAGCTGACACCCTGGATTAACACACAGGCTACTTTTTATCCCGAAAAATGTAGTGTTCCCGTGGGATGAGTCAGGAAACCAAATATACATATTTTCTACTCTTTCAAATTCAAATTGTTGGCACGGGATGTCCTCTCCTACGGAAGGGAAATATAGTCGACGGCACGCGGGAAATATAGTTAGTAGACACGCGAAATAATATGTTCTTGATGTGGATTGGACTCAAAAACTATCTGCACCCGGGCGAAGCCGGGCCCGACAGCTAGTATTATCATAATATAAACGTAGACGAAGTCGCGGACAAACTCCTGCACCTAATAAAATATGTTTCTTCGTTTGGTTAATCAACAAAAGTAACTAGTAAACACAAATTGAATATTTGAAACCAAACGTAGTCGTTGAGATCGATGAAGGAGTTTCCAAATATAGCTTCATCTCTTTTTCACACGCCCTTATCGCACATTCATCTATATTTGCGCCCCGCGAAAAAAAAAGTTCTGCAGTGTGTTCCCGTGTAGTTGTCTCCCAAGATTCAATATGCCGCCCCCTGAACTTGCCGCCCGGGGCACAGACCCCGTCTTGCCCCCCCCCCCCCCCCCCCCTTGATCCGGGACTGAGTGCTAGTGCGATATCTACGTCGTATTTGTATAACATATCATTGTCAAAACCAGCGTCGTCGTTTTCGAAACCTCTACAAATCCAATATAAAAAGCTTGCAATAGTCGATGTAAAGTATCAATAAAATTATGGAAATATGTCTTTGTTATAAGACCAGAATTTATTTTATTGATATGCTTAATGGTATTACCGGGTACAGTTATTCAATTTGTATTATGTCGATAGACGGAAAATTAATGAGACTGCATTATCTATTAATGAAAGTTAATTTTAATTTGAAAAATCTATATGTACAGAACTTTCCAGATTTTCAGCTGTGTGTGAGATATTAACATTTTTAGTATTGGAAAGGCACATATATGCAAGTATTATAATCAAATTATGATTATTTTAAGTCAATAGCTTCAGTGCTTTTGATTTTTCATATAAAAAAAAATTATTGCACCCCCTTGATACAGTTATTCCATAAGCGATGCACGTAATTATTTTTAGTTTGTATATTACTTATAATACAGATTTTTTTATCGTCTTCTGTTTTACGAAAATGAACACTTAGAACAAATCGTACTGGATTTTGTAGGAATCCAGTTGTCTCTACCTGTTGCTTTTATCGACTCACTCTTAGCCTATAAACGAATGAGTTATTTTATTATAAAGGATATGCAGATACAAATATATGTTGTTCTCAAGTTGGCGAAGTTATGACATTAGAACATAACCATAGGTCGTCAACGTTAACAAACGTTACTAGTAGTACAATTTAAAATCACTAAAGGATTTCATTTAATTTTCTTTGTTTAATGCCTATGAAAACTGATTTACGAGTAAACGAAATCTATAATTACATCGATAGAGTTACTATGTAGTACATGACTACAACACTGCGTGACGTGTGGCAAATTTCGGAGTTGACATAACAACAATGAGTCATATGCATTGCGTAGGAACTTGGCATTCGCGTGCATTGTATGTACGCGTAATCAGCAATGTATATTTTTGATTTGTTGTCTATAATATTATCAAATTCTTCAAAATGTCGTAATTAATAATCGCATTTTTTGGAAATAAAGGTGAAAATCAATAAAATCGGGTATTAAACCCGATTTTATTGATTTTCACCTTGCAAGATAAAATAGCATTAGTCTGCATTTTTACTATATTTGGCTGGAGCACCACACTCCAAGGCATTTCGACAACGACTGATTTGACAAATCATCCGTTCCGCGGCAGTGATGCTTTTTACACGCTTTATATTATTATCTTAGATTTTTATGCACCACCTTGCGACACGTCAAACGCTTGTATTTCCTTTCTAACCATATTCATCTTTTCTGTGGTGCGGACATTATGCAGATCACGTTTCCAATAGGTGTTGATAAGAGCTCCTTTTTGGTGTAGCGAACTATTCAAACAATTCTAAAATTATGTGTTACAGAAAACTACACGATTCCTGCCGGGTCTAGTGTTTACTTGCTGTACTTTGGTATGCATCATCACGCTCTATGGGGCCCTGACGCAGCAGAGTTCAAGCCAGAGCGATGGCTGAACCCAGCCACATTGCCAGCCAACTCGAATGGTTTTGGTGGATTTAGCTTAGGGAAAAGAAACTGTATAGGTAAGCACCAACTTGCTATACGAGCTCGTATATTGTATTTATTTATTTATTTAAAGCTTTATTGTACACCAGTAAATAAAAGAAAATAACATTAACACAATTTAACAAGCAAGAAAAGAGTACAATGGCGGTCTTATCGCTCGAGGCGATCTCTTCATTGTAATGCCACTTTCAAAATTGAGAGCCTTATTTCATATATTTCAGCCTCATTGAGGATAAAGACATATCAGTTAAAGGGTAGACCAGGGACGAAAGTAACACGAACGAAAGTAAAAAATGAATGGGAAAAATATAATGTTATCTACACTGATATGGTGTATGTCCGACTTTAGTCATTTTAATCCCCCTTCCCTCACACTCTATACTTGAGTTCCGCCCCGTTTTGGCAACTATTAATTGACATAGGCCCTCTCAAGCTCTAACAAATTGATATATTTTGGATAATGGAACATCACTTTTATTTTATTTTTAGGTAAAATCTTCGCCATGATGTCAATGAAGACCACATTAGCGCATTTACTACATCACTATAAAATCCACGCTGATGTGTCCAAAATGACTCTAAAACTTGATGTTATGCTGACGCCAGATGAAGGAGACGTCATCAATTTAGAATTACGACGTCCACAAAATAATATAGAATCTTAAGAACCTATTTAATAATATGATTCTAATTTAAAAAATATAAGTAGTTTATGTACCTTGAATTACGTAACAGTAAATATAATGATTTAAGACAGAAGTAGGTAATATAAAGAGATAAAACATGCAATGAAGTAATGTTTAGTTTCCTGAAATAACATAAGGTGTCTTTAAAGCTCCTTTTACTAATATTTAAGTATTTTTGTTAATGTGATGTGTGATATGATACGTACCAATTATTTTATTTTGGTGTAACGACCGAATAATGGAAAGAAACAGTATCTAATAAAGAACATGCAAGTTTCTTTAGGTTTATTCTATTATACTTAATTAATTCAAGCTAAGCAATATGCCCTGTTATTTGGTTAAACTGCAGGGACCCATAGGTAAATAAAATACTGTTAATTATTTTCAGCTACAGCATCTTTTCTAAAGGTCTATATATTTATTTGTAGCGAGCAACTTGCATCCAGAGACTTCCTACAATATTATTGTAAAACTGTCATATAATGTCATCATACATATAGTATTATTTAGGGAAATTCAGGCAGTTTAGGTACCATGTGTTATTATTTTTTGGAGTATATTCCTTGTCACCAAAGAATATACATACCACTAGCTTGTTCCTTTACTGGGAGGTTTTGTCCATGTATCTTCATCGCCCATGAGCTGTTACCATTTTGGTTCGTTTGCATCTAACTCGTCTTACTGTCGCACAACGAGTCTACCGCGTTGTTTTCTTAGTTTCTTAATTTCTAAATTAACATATTGTGTGTGGGAACTCCACGTTGGTACCGCACGAAATAGGCTGTGCCTAGTTTGGGGGCCTCTGGTAATGTCTGTGTAAATTGTTTTTATTATTATTATTTCAAATAAACGTTAAGGTAAAGTCACTAGTAGATGACCACTTAAGGATACTGAATTTTCTTTTTTTATGTTTAACTTTGAATAACATCCGAATTCAACGAGTGTTTTTTTATAGGCTCTATGCAAGTCTGTTAACGAAACGAATCAATATTTTTTCTTGTAGAATGGTTGAACAAAATATAGAAAATAAAATAAATCTTCGTATAAGAGATTTAGTAGTTGACCATCTAAAAACTAGTAGATGACCATATTTTGCATCAGTAGTTGACCATTCAGATTCTTAAGTTTTAATTGGGTTATTTGTAAAATAAGAAGTAAATCAAGACTTTTTCTTTCTTTTCACTTGTTTTTGACGAATTTCTTTGTAAATGTAACTTTGTAAGTGTTATTCTTGGTCTTTGGTTTAAAAACTAAGGATAGGCCCTTCAGTACATTGGGTACGTCAAAAAGATGCCTGTAAAAATCGTGCCATCTGTTAGATTTTTACGTCAACGGTGGCCATGAAATCGTTTTTCATTAATGCTAAAATAATTGTTATATAATAGTTAAGTAATATAATTTTTACTTAGCGGTAATAGGAAATGTTATCTTTTTTTTTTGTGAACTTTCGGTCATTTTTACTGGACCCATGCACGATACAATTAGGCATTTGTCGACGACTTACAGACCGGTGCGCTGTGACGTCACAACCGCTGCACTGGTGCTGCGGAATACTTTCGTGACAACACTTTTCGTGCTCTCCGCCCCGTCCATATATTTTACATCAATGTTCTTGGTTCTTGGTTCTTTGCAGCCGTTCATAAGGGTGTTTTAAGAAGACGAACATTCTCTACTGCCGATAGAATTGCACCTTCAGTATAATTTAGGAATGCTCCCTTTTTCCCAGACGTCAACAAGGTGAAAAAGTGGTTTTAGGAACTGATCATACCTTACAATGAAGATGGTCAACTATTAAATAATATTAACTTATTATAAAAGTAAATTAAATACTGAGTTCATTCGAATGAATGCTGCCCTTCACATCTTATTGTGTACAGTATATTGACATGATACAGAATTTTAGCAGAAGTTAACCATCCTGGTCAATTACTAGAAAATCATGGTAAAACGGAATCAATAATGGACCACCCCCACATCTCAATCTTTTAAATAAATGTTCGTATTTTAAATACCTTGTTACCTCAATGAATCCTTAACGAATGAGAAAAACAAAACACTTAGCATCAACAAGGTGACAAAGTTGTTAATTTTTAAGTCCAACTTTTTCAATCCTTAAGAAAATTGTTCCAAAAATCTGAATAAGAGATTTATAGTCAATCAACAAAAATTGGCGGGCATTTAGAATATACTAAAAAAATTAACACGTAGTTTGCGTAGCAGTGTAGCACTGACTACTTAATATGAAATTAGTTTTAAAATAGGCTATGAATTCTTATTTTATCGGTTTATGTGCATTAGTGGTCAACTACTGGTACATGATCCATTACTAGTGACCTTACCTTATTTTGTTATTGTTTTATTCTGGCCGTAGCCAGCTTGAGACATTATCTACTAATGAATAAAATATGATTATCAAAAAACATATCAATTGCATAATAATAATTATTATTATGAAATATTGTTTTATATTGGGCAGAGGCCCAAGTCCAGACTTCACAGAACAATAAATGAGAGACATCTTGTGGTGGAAGATATGAGTCATGGAACGTAATTGATATTTTGTGGTGGTGGGTAACAAAATAATAAATCAGTTGTGTCGCAGACTCGGTCTTATTATTTGCGCTCATTATTAAATTCTTCTAAAATCTTACTGAAGAAAGAAATAGAGAGAAGAGAGAGAGGTACTATAAACCTAATGTGACCATTTTTTTGTGCCAGAGCGGGACATCTGTGGAATAAAATAATAATAATAAAGTTTTTACAAGTTTTTTATCATAGAAGATAGTATAACATAAAATTATAATCGTAGTCGTAGGTATTTTTTTATTTGTCGACTGAACAAATTTATTTCAAAACATCGAGTAGGTATAGTTTTTAGATAAGTGTGAAACTCAGAACATGATTAATTTATATTTATTTTCATAATCAAAATAGCTTTCATTACTGCGACACTCAACTGTGTTTTACTTTTTCGATAGGTGCGTTACTTCCAGGCAGACACATAACGTATTCAATAATTGTGGATTTTTTTTAAGATTGTATTCACGAAATTGCGGGATTCGGAGCATTTAAATTATCGTTTGGTCTGTTTGCAAGAGCGGGTCTACTTATGTCGGCCTTACTGGGGACACCGGAACAGACTTCCTGAAAGCGGGTCTGTCCCGCCTAAAGCGGGACGTATGGTCACGTTAATAAATAAATACACCCAACAGTCACATACATAATCCTAACCCCACACTAAGATCGAATTTTAGGTCGTGGGTATCAGGAACTACGAGAGACTTTTCGGTCTCATAAACACTCAGACCCGAAACAAATACGTGTGGTTCACACAAATATTAGTTTCGCTGCGGGGATCAAACATTATTCTTCAGGCTTCAATACATCATGGAATTGATAAAAATTAAATTAGGTACCAATAATGTTATGAGATACTTATTGTATGTTTTTGAATATGATATGTATTAAATTATTATTATAAACACAACATACATTATATTATAATGTAAACTAATCGCATTGATTTAAAAACTAAGGATAGGCCCATCAGTACATTGGGCACGTCAAAAAGATGCCCGTAAAAATCGCGCCATCTGTTGGATTTTTACGTCAATGGCGGCCATGAAATCGTTTTTCAATAATGCTAAAATAAATGTTATACTGACTTAAAGTAATATAATTCTTACTTAGCGATGATAAGAAAAGTTATCTTTTTTTTTGTAAACTTTCGGTCATTTTTATTGCAACCACGACGATACAATTAGGCATTAGTCTGTGATTAGGCATTTGTCGACGACTTACAGACCGGTGCGCTGTGACGTCACAACCGTTGCATTGGTCCGCGGACCACTTTCGTGACAACACTTTTCGTACTCTTCGCCCCGTCCATATATTTTACGTCAATGACTAATCGTTAATGTTTTCGTAGTTGTCAGCATGTCGATTAAGAAATATTCGCAATATACGTATAGTATACTCGTACTCTTATAATCGACTAAGAACGCATTCCGGTATTCACATCACTAGCTGTCATCCATTTAACATTTCACATTGACGGACGTCACATACCGTAAACGGTAAAACGAGGTGGATAGGGACAATTTTCAATTTCACGACGAATTTTCTAGTAGTATTATACAGAAATATTCTTGTGTTATAGCATATTTCTTTAAGTCTTAGTTGCGTCTTGACTATTAACTATACCATTTTTTTAGATCCCTTGGGAAATTAGAAAAAAAGGGCACAAAATATGGGTTTGGGGTTAATAGGGATTTTGGGGGTAATAGAGGCGGGATCATGGATGTAATATAAAAACAGGATTGCGCACGAAGAAAATGGTGTCATCCTGAAATAAGACATGTGCATGTAGCATAAGGTTTAATTTACTATGGTAAATGACATGGAGGAAGGCCGAAACCAAATGAGACAGTATGAGAGGTTTCTATCCCTTCTTATTTGCTAGCGTGACCATAATAAAACCCGCCTTAGAACTTTTTGGATCGACAACTCAAAGTTCAGATGAATTATTGAATAACTTTTAATCTGCTTGAATATTAAAAGCAGTTCTTTTTTCGTTAAAATTTTATTATTAAAGTAATGTTTAATTTATACACATTAATTTGCATCTACTACATACTATGTTTTAAGTGAAAATAAACACGTTAAAAGTTTTTCTAATACAATTGATCATGAATTAGGTATAATTAAAAAATATTTATTTCTTGCGATAGTTTTTATTTACTGAGTGATGTAAAATTTCGGCACGGACGTATTACACTAACTGCTATATTTTCACGCCTAAGCCACTGAACCAATTTTGATAGAATTTGATACAGAGATAAATTAGACCTTGGGTAAGGGCAAAAGGTTCCCGCTTGTTATGTAGACAACGCTTGAAGGGGTTGAACAAGGGGATACGCAGTACGCATGGAAAAATCTAAACTGTTGAAGTTACAGATGTCAAACTTTTTTACTTATTTTGTAACAAAAATAACTGCACACTTCGTTTTCTTAAAGTTAAACCATAAAGGGGTTATAATAAGGGTTGAAAGGTAGTGAAAATAATGGCGTGAATAATATTAGAAAAATAGCATTATGGGATTTCATTTCATTTCTTTATTGATCCGGTGGTCTAAAAATCCGGTGGTCTGAACGGGTGGTTCACACATTTACACGAAAAATTGAAATTTAGAGTCAGAATTGATAATTATCGCCGCAATTTTGAACTTTATTGTTAATGATTCGATTAAAATAGGGATATTCGTTAGGGATGAGATAGACGGTACGTTGATTTTAGTTATTACAAGAGATGGTATGAATAATAACATGTATCTGGTACGAAGTAGGCCAGGGAAGCTCCTATCTAGTGGTCATTGCGGGGTACGCGATCTCGGCCCCCTGAGCTACTGCTATTACTACCAACTTTCCCCTTCGTGGCTGTAGTATCCATCTCTACATTCCATACTTTCCTATCCAATAACATCTTCTAGCCGCAAACTTTCCCCGGTTGAAGACGGACAGCAGCGTCAACAACGCGAGTACCCTCCTGCGCTCTCGAATCCGTCTGCCAAGCGTGGTGAGTATTGGCATAAAAAATAAAAAAGCCTAATAGTTGCTAAAACCAGGATCAGGACTCCAGTCCCCGGCAGCCCCGCTATTCCTGGTTATGGTAGCGGCCACGGTAATGGTGGGACAGATGGTGGTAAGAATCTCTGTGTTGACCCCGGCTACCACACCCTGACGAATGGCACTGATAATACACAACATACGCAGTTTGTGAACAGACGAGAAGATTGTTAACTGTATTTTGCTGTTAATAAAGGCTTATTATTATTATTTTCATTTTTCATTTCACCTATAAAAAGTATACGTATAAAACTATGATTTTGAACTTTTTTGCTAGGTCCTAATGGTGGACCATATTTTGGTGGTCAAATATTTTTTAAACGGTTAGACAATATTATCACGTTTGTTACCTCAAAAACAAAATGCTTCATTCGACGTATTACAACTGAAATATTTACCATATTAGCCAATGTGATTAAAATTCCTGTATTTCCCAAAACATATACATAGTCACCCTATAGGAACGGGACACAACCCTACCGTCCTACACCTCTCGCTCGGCTCGTTTTTCCGATGACAGTGCGCAGTCCTGTTTATATACTACGTCCATGGGCGGGATCGAGTTCAATGGGGAAATTAACAAGGGTTGGCACTGAATTGTTTCTTATTAATTACTTTTTAACCGACACATCTAAATATTCTGAATTATTTATCTTAATAATTTGCTTTGACACAAATGAAATAATTAAAGATTACAACTGTCTTAAATGATATTTATCAAATCAAGTGACACATTTCAATAAGATATAGTTTCAAAAATTTAAAAATCAACATATTAGGTATTAATATATATAATGCAGTCTTATTATTCTTCTAAGAAGTAATACGTAGAGAATTATGTATAGTTTGGAATCAGCTAATGATTTCTTTCTTATGTGCTAAATTATGAGATACGCTAACAAAATAAATTACGAAGAAAATTGATGGGCAAAATAACACACGAAATTTCTTAAGTGCGTAATGCTCATTTTTATTATTGCACTGATGAGGCGATCATACCGTTCGCCTGATGGTAAGTGATATGACCGCTCATAAACAGTAGCAATACCAAACAATACCTTGAATTACAAAGCAAAGCTAGGCCTGCGCTTGCCATCCTGAGACATATATATTATGTTAGGTCTCAATATGTCCACTAGTGACTCTGGCTACAATGTCCTTCACAACGAAACACAACAGAGCATTTACACTGCGGTTTGCCCAAATTAATGTGTACTACTTATTAGAAAGAGGAAAATGGCGAATCAGTTTTTTCTATATTTAAAGAAATACTCCAAGCATCGCACAGTACTAGATCTATCTATCAAAAAGGAATAGTTGTTATGAAGAATATTCTTACTGCAGTTTCTACATATAATATCTCAACCAATGTGACCACAACTGAAGTAAAATTTTAGTTATTTTAAGTGGAAGTACTTTCAATGTAACTTACAGCATTAAAAATAAATATAATTAACAGACAAAGAGCGACAAAATATTTTACAACAAAAAAAAACTGTTGCGACAACCCTACACACACTGTACCTATACACCCTTTTTCGTCCCAATTGTACCTTTTCATGTCTCTATAAACCTTAGTCTCGTTATTAATCACCCCCAAGTCGCCTCTATTCCCCCCAAAATATCGTATTTTTTTATTTACTTTTTAAATGATCAAAAAAACATGAATTAAACGAGAAATTGAGACTAACCTTTTATGAATTCGATAGTCCAATACTTATATTTTGTGTCTTTAACGATATCTCCTTCATAAATGGTGTAGTTTTTGTAGTAGACCGAAGTTCGTTTCAGTGTATTTTTACTGCATATCGAGAGGCTATTTTCAAAAGATTAATAAGACATTTTGTAACTCAAATTAATTGTTACTGATTGTAGCACTAGGGACTATATATAGTCTTCTATTGTTACAATTTGTTGACAGCCTCCGTGGCGCAGTTGGTTAGACGCCGCCTGTGAAACGAGAGGCCGCGGGTTCGATCCCCGCACCGAGAGAAATGTTTGTGCGGCCCACAAATATTTCTTCCGGGTCTGGGTGTTTGTGAGACCGAAAAGTCTCTCGTAGTTCCTGATACCCACGACACAAGACTTGATCTTAGTGTGGGGTCAGGACTATGTATGTGACTGTTGGGTGTTATTATTATTATTATTATTATTATTATTTGTTTTTAATAAATTATGTGCAACTAATGGCTCACATTTCAACCTTAAAATGTTTTCTCAGTTTTGTCCCTAATCTCCCTTTGATCCCTAATCACCACGTTATACGGTACCATATAAACGTACAAATGACGAGGCTGTATGGGCAAGAACCCTTTGCCTTCCCAACAAATGGGAGAAGGATTAAAAAAAAAAAAAAATTGACGGACGTCACTGTTGATTTTATCGAAATAATTCTCGAATCGGAGGCTTGTTTATCGCTAACGATATGTTAAAACTATGATACATTCGTAATATACACATTCCCGTAGAATTAATTTATGTGTGTGTAGTTATTGTGGGTGAAAAATGGCGAATAACAGAATACCTTCTGGCCCTAACACCCCAGGCAGCCAACAGACCCCAACACAGCAAGGCATAAAGATATTTATACAAAGGGACTATTCTGAAGGGACGGCGGTGAAGTTCCAGACGAGATTTCCACCGGAACTCGAAGATAGGGTAGGTGAAAGTGTGAATAATGTTAAAGATCAGTGCACTGTAAAACTAGTGAGAACTCTTATCTCAATGAATTATAAGCATAGTGCAGGACAAGGACGTGCTGTTTTTATGTGCATATTCAATTTTGTAATACAATATTAAGTAATTAATTGTCAACAGTCTAATGTCCCTGACATTAATTGTACACTTAGTAATTGTTAAGTGGTGACCTATTGACTCATAATTGACACATTTAAACCTTTGGACATTGTCTCTCGTTTAATATATTGTCAAAAGTCTACACCCATACAGTCAAACAACACATGGCTAAGATTTACTTGTACTGTGAATGAAGGTGTGGCAAATGTCAACATCCTTTGAAACAATAATTTTTGGTTCTTTTTAAATTATATCCCTGAAATTTTAGTTTATTTATATTTAATTGCATAGAAAAAAGCTTAGTTTCATAATAACTCGGTTATTTCAGACTGTTTTATTTTTGTAGTTAATATTTTAGTCACCCCGAATATATTACTGTAAATAATTATAATCAGGGTGACTAAAATACTACTGTAAATAATATCTGGTACCAATAATAGCCACACAGTGAGTTATGTTACCTCTGTATGTCTAATTTTGGGAGACAATTTTTATTATAAGACAATGATGTCCATCCAGTCATTATTCTTTTTTGACGGAACAGTTCTTATTATTTTGCTATATTCTATATCTACTTATTACTACTTATTCTATAGCTACTTAGCTTTATATTATTTTGTAGTCAAAGTCAGCATAAAAATTATATACTTTGCTTATAAATTAAGTTACCACCACTTTCAAATCTTCACTACATAGTATAAAACAAAGTCGCTTTCTCTGACCTTATGTCCCTTTGTATGCTTAAATCTTTAAAACTACGCAACGTATTCGATGCGTTTTTTTAAATAGATAGAGTGATTCAAGAGGAAGGTTTATATGTACAATATGTACATATTATTGTACAGAAATCAATTTGTACCCAGACGAAGCTGGGCCGGGCTGCTAGTATTTTCATAAGTCAACAAATTTATTGATGGGTTATGAGCTAGAACACCCTAAATGTTGAGCAACATCTATTAAAGACCATAAACAACTATTTTCAATAACTTTGTTGATATGCAGCATGAGCTGAGAGGATACGAGAAGTATGAGCAGTACAGAATATAATGTTTCCTATATGCAAGCCACACCAACAAATGAAAATAAGCCTTTTCAGAGTATTGTGTTTAAGAAACATATTCTAAACATAAATGTGAATAATTTTTTTACCAATACAAGTCATTCTAACACAAAAATCATATCCTACCTACCTGTCTCATATTTTTATTTTAAAACAGTAACTGACTCATGTGTTGTCTATAATTTGCAGATAGACAGACAAACATTTGAATACACAATGGAGAGATTGAATGAACACTTTGAAATGGCAGAGACAGCGGACTGCAGCACATATTGTGAGGGCTGTCTGGCGTGTTTGACTGCATATTTCATATACATATGTACAGAGACGCATTACGAGAAGGTATGTATCTTTCTTTATGTCACTGAAAATGTGCCATGCACTACTATTGGACTGATTTTATTTGCATTTTGTTTTTTTATTCCAATGCATTGCTAGACGAGCATGCCGTTCGCCTGATCATAAGCGATATGACCGCTCATGAACAGTAGCAAAACCAAAACATCACCTTGAATTATATATATTTACAAATTTCAGTAGAATAATCTAGTAGCGGCAAAACATTTCATGCCCCATATGTTGATTGTGTGAATATAAGTTTGGAATACAGACTAAATTAGCAAGTGTGAGTGTGGAGTAATTTTAATTTAGTATGTATATATTTTGGTGGGTAATTTTTTCATGTGAATTATTAAATTTTAATATAACGCAGAACAATTATTGCAATGACAACTCCCTATTAAGTCATTTGATCATTATTTTTATGTATTTGAGAATTAGAACAGATAACAGTATTTAGACAATGAAAAGAAACTGTCTCTCTGGCGCAGTTTTACTATGGTATGATTGCAAAGCTGTGGTCTCGGGTCCGATTTCCGAGTCGGGCAAAGTGATATTGGACTTTTATATTCATTATCAGTCATGAGTCAAGAGTTTGTGCTTGATAAGGCGATAGGCTCGCCCCCTATCACATCGTGGGACGGAAGATACTAGGCGAAATGTGGGTATCCTGGTATCAACTCTGCCTACCCCTTCTGGGAAAAAAAGGCGTGAGTTTATGTTTGTATGTATGCCCAGTAATATCAACTAAAATTTGTGGATAAAGACGACAGAATTTGGTATCTGCAAATGTTATTTTGTGTTTATTTCTACTTCGCCTTCAAATAATCGAGCACGGATCGCTTATTTTTTAATTATACTAATTGGTCTGCTTTGGCATAGTGGACAAAGTAATAACTTGTTTATCTACGACATCTAAATAAAACATGAATACGTTTTCATAATAAGAAAAATATTGCTTCTGAATCATTCGGAAGACCAAGGCCTAAGTTCAGATTAGATTAAACAGATAAATTCACGCGATTATTGTATGTAACTGTAGTAATAGACAATATAATTACGATATTATATATTACGTAATGTAGAAATTAAATCGTGCTTAAAAGTTTACTAGTTTTTGTCCGCAGTTTTCCTGCTGTCCATTCTAGATAAACCGTTTATTTCGTATAATAAAAAAATGTTAATATCTTTCTGTAGATAATAATCTGTTACAGTTTAAAAAAGGCGAATTGAATTATTGCAAAATCGCTGCTTGAAAGAGCAAACATTTACTTTTTATTAGTAATCATATTTTAAAAGTAAATCACTAAAACTTGCATTAAATTTTATGACGGTTATTAAAAAAGATTATAAGTATAAAATAAGTAATTTTATAATTTGATATGCCTTATCAAAAATTGATAAGGGCTCATACGAGTTGAATAATTTTAATGTTAAGGTTATCTTGTATTTAAACAGTTTCATAATTTGAATTACTAGCGGTCGGGCCCGGCTCCGCCCGGGTGCATACACGTTTTAAAATGGCGGTCAAAATGTTTAATTCTGACTATCAGTTTAGAATATCGACCAATCGGACCACGAAAAACGAACAAAATTTCCTCGTATTTGCTAGAAATATCACTACTGCTTTCCTTCTATAGGTCATAGCGTGATGATATATAGCCTATAGCCTTCCTCGATAAATGAACTACCCAACACTGAAAGAATCATTCAAATCGCACCAGTAGGTCCAGAGATTAGTGCGTTCAAACAAACAAACTCTGCAGCTTTATAATATTAGTATAGATTATTAAGTAAACTTGTTACATATTAATGTTTTGTAACATTGGTTTATTTGTATCAGCCCATATACGTCCCACTGCAGGGCACGGGCCTACTCTACAATCGAGAATACGCTGGCCTAGTGCGGGTTGGCGGACATTATTTACCAATATTAATTTATATAATTAATAAGCATCTATTGGAGTTTCAATGAGGCTTAAAATATGCTCCTAATCTAAATAAAGTTGGCAACAAACATATTTTGAACATTTTATGCTCCTGGATCTTTCATACTTGTAATATTTACATGAAAAATACTGAAATAAACTTCAATTATTACGATTAGTGCTATTTTTAAAACAATATTGTTAGTCAGCCTTCACGGCGCAGTTGGTTCGAAAAGACGATTGTGAAATGAAAGACCGCTGGTTCGATCCCCGTTCTAAGACATAATTGTGTTTGTATTTTTCTTTCAAGTTTTGTTGATTTTGAGATCGGGGTACTCTTGTAGTGTGCGATTCTCTGCAATTATTGGATGTTTTTATTGAACAATAATGTTACATCCATACATTATACTGTTTCCATTCGTTTATTTTATTTTTGACAGTTCACGCCTATAAAGTACGACATTACAGTAGAACAATATTTTGAAATAAAAGTAGATACTTTCTTGACGGGTAACGCCCACTTAGAGTTGTGCCATTCGTAACGAATGACCACAGATAACAAAAACGATTTTGAATAGAATCAATCAATCGGAATCATTTGAAATAAAATTACATTAAAATGATAATGAAAACAGTTAAACGTAATATAGTACCCAATATTAGGATCGAATGTATTTGCTGCAAATTAATTAATATGAATAAAGGTATACGTATTGAAGTGACTTTTAATAAGAGTTTAATTTAAAATAATTACAATGATTACAACGAAAATAAATGTTTAGTACCTACTTGTAATAAACAGTTAAACCATGTTGGAATTCATAGTACTTTAAGGATTAAATAATTAAAACAACTAAAAGGTAATTTGTTAATATTTTTATTTATAAACAATCGTCTGTTTCGTCGGAATCGGCGTCGTCGTCACTCGTATCCCCAGTAACACTAATTATTAATGAGTGCATGGGTAAGTTGTTACTGGCTTGCGTTGGCATTTTGTTAATTTGCCGAGAGTGATAGGACGCATTATCTATAAATATTGTTGATGGCTGTTCGAGTGACAATAACATTTCCCGAAACCATTTTTCATATACTTCGGAATTCATTTCTTCGTGGTAATCCCCTGTTTTCTTTGATTTAAAAGCTAACATAGCATCTTGCACAAATCCTTTTGCGGTTCCTGCATGACAAATTATAATTCTTTCACCTTTTCCCATTGGCACTGCGGTCGAGGAGCTAGCACTGTTGTCAGTCCAAGTTTTTGATACCGTGTGATTCGCATTGAGCCAAGTTTCATCGGTGAAAACAACATTCGACCAGTCTTCTATTTTTTAGCTTGTCTTAAAAATTCGCATCGATACAAAGCAACATCATTGCGTTCCATCAATATTTTTCTTTTGTCACATTTTTTGTATTGGAATCCAATCCTATTCAATACCTTCGCCAAAGAAGACTTTTGACCACGGAACAAGCCACTAGTTTTCAGAGATTGTACTAGGTTATGTAAAGTAGGAATCTCTTTTCTTTGGTAATAATCGTATATATGACGACGAATAGCATCACCATCAAAACTGTCAATTGCTGTCACTTTAAAGGGCTGACGTTTTTTCTTAGGTGTAGATGGCTTGTTTTGTTCCATGCCACTACTGCCGTAGCCTTCTTTAATTATTTTTGAAACTGTTGGAGCAGTAATACCTAATGCTGCTGAAACACGGTCTCTGATTTGAGTCACTGGTATAAGAGGTCCACCATTACGGCTTTCCCTTTCAAAGTACTCATGAAGTCGCAACACAAACTCCCTTGTTTGTCCTTTAAGCACCTTTCCTTTAGGCATTTTGAAAGTGATGAAGGCAGGTACGACGTTCTCAATTCAACCAAATGTAGGAATTCACGGGTAAAACAATACGGAGGAATATAAATACTCAACTCGACGTATGAAAAATGTGAATTAAAATTCAGCGAACGGAAAACACTAGCACGGGCGCGGGCGTCTCGTTGTGAGTGACCACAAAATGGCGGCGCGCGTCACCTGTCTGCCCAGTGTTGCCGTTTCACAATTTGTTTTTAACAACATTACTATTGCCGACGGAAGTGATAAGAATATTAACTTAACATGAGTAAATGGTTTATTTTAATATAATTATTAAATCAAGTAACTTAAATATCCCTGAAGTTTTATAAAACAATGCATGGAGCAAAAAATAAAATATGTATTAAATCGATTAAAACTTGTTCAAAAATAAAATCGTTTGTTATAAAAAATTGATTCGATAACGCATCAGGCCATCACTATTTGATTCAGTACTCGATGTGTCAAAAATAAAATAAACGAATGGAAACAGTATAACTTAGGCCTTTTCCCAGAAGGTGTAGGCTTGTGTTCCGTCCTAAGTTGTGACAGAGGGCGAGCCTGTCGCTATATCGGGCACTAATTTCTGACTGAATAGAAAATCCAATATCACTTTGCCCAACCCGGGATTCGAACCAGAGACCTCAGTTTTATAACCGTACCGTAGTACAACTCCACCACCGAGGCAGTTTATAAACAATAATGCTGATAGTATTATTTTTCTTTTTCCAGCACCTAAGAAAAGTGTCGAAATTCATAGCAACGCAGAACGAAAGAGTGTACAACCCAAGGGGTATTCATATAACAGACCCCATACTAAGAGGACTTCGAGTGATAGAGATCACGGTCATAGACGTACCCAATTGTCAGAGTCCAACGGGCAATTCAACGAACACACAGCTAAGGCATACTTGACCACCACAAGAAAACAGGGAGTTTTTCATGTAACGCTATTGGTTCTGATTTGTTTTCGGTGAAATTTGGTGCTTGGTCACAATGCAGCCATGCGGGACAAATCAGAATATTTATGACCCTATATGACAATTTGTGAAGTTGGTTTGTTGGTGTATGTGTTTTTCTCTTCAAGGTTGGTAGAATTGGTTGTCTTTGATAGGTATAGCAACTAAGTGTAGACGGTTACTTAGAATATCCTTGTGTAAATGTTGCCAGGTTATTTAGTTTTATATGGAAACGTAATTTGTTATCGTAACGTTTTTAATTTATGTCATGCAATGTCACGAATATTAGTTTTATTTTAATTTCAGCTTAAAGTAAGATACTTATGTTCCATATTTTCCATTTTACATCTGGCAACATTACTGAAAATCTGGATATATTAGCGTATAACATTTTCACGCTTAAAATACCGCCGTCATCTAGGTGACCCGAAAACATCGTAACTACACATATGCCTACATTTTATCGAGCTTTTGTTGAGATCTCAAGTCAGCAAACATTGCCATTTCAAGTGACCTTCGTTCACGTGTTCCATCATTGCAAATTCAAACTACGGCTTGCCCTTCCCAGCTTTGCAAGCACCGAATTTCAAAACTAGACTGTTTCTTCTTTACATACATTTCCACTGTGTAGATTCATTTTAAACTTAAGTTTATTTTTTATTTTGTTGCATGGCAACACCTTTTGCGGGCTGATTGGGAAATATCTATCTTAAAGTAATGAATGTTTGGGAAACGACATTATTGTTTATTCTTTATCAACAGGCGGGTAATATTTTGTAACTTTCTACACTTTTATCAAGTGCAGTTTAGTTACTTTGCAATATTTACATCACGTATCGACGCTAAATGCGATTATAAACGATTCTTGTGTTAATTTATGGGCGAAGAAATGACAGGTAGGTATAATTATGACGTTGTTTCACAAACAATTTTGAACAACATTTGAAACTCTTTTAAAATAATTTATTTACGCAATACAAAAAAATATTCGGCCGAATTTTAGTATGCTGTAACAAAGGTGACCTTAAAATTTTGTCCTTATTTACTTTACTGCTTGCAATAATAACCATTGAACTGTAATTTTAAACTAAGGTCACTTTTAAAGAGTGAATGAGATAGAGTTACGAACAACGATAGATATTTTCCGAAAGGTTGTATTAGTGACGAGTACGATTGCCTCGTAGCATGAATCCATGTGAAATTACTTCCAGTATTGTTTTATTTTTTGTCACTTCTATGGATGGTCAATGATTGGGATAGAGATTTTACTAGTTCGGACATCATAACACCTATACGCGGGTATCAGACACGCTAAGAATTATCGGGTTACTAAAGGAATAATCGATAAATGGAATTGTCAAACCGTTCTCGTAAATATTATTGATTTGTTTGTGAAACGTCACACCGTCGACATTTTAGGTCTGGATATTGATGAGACAAAAAAGTCTTAGTTTCTGTTACCCACGACACAAGACTTGTAATCTAAATGTGGACTGTGGGGGCAGGTCTATGTTTGACTATTCATTGTGTTTATCTTTTAGTGTCTTTATTTAACATGATTGATGGTAAGTAGTACTAATTTCAGTGTTCTATAGGTATAACACTTGTGTTATCATTTATTAAGATTATTAAATACTTCTGTTATATAGTTAGTAATGTGGGGGTAAAGGTATTTTTAATTATTTATTTATTGAAATGATGTCCGTACTAGCACAATTATAGAACACGACTTTAGACCGTCTCAACCACCTTGTAGAAAGTGTCAAAAAATACACAAATACATTGTTTAATTTACTCAATTTTTCTATTGACTGATATAATTTCTCTTTAATCAGAACTCCCTGCGCCAAAACGTTCTTCCATTGCTTATCGAGGGTTATACGCGTTGTTATATAAATAAATATATAAATAGATAGATTTTAGGAAATATTTGTGTGATCAGGGTGGCTCCCTGTGTTCGAGATGTGTCTTTGCACAAAACAATGAATTGAATTCAAAAATATCGACACCAGTACTTCAAGAAAGTATTGCGAATATCCAGAACAAATTCTGGAATGTAAAATTTGTTTGACGTATATGTGAAAAAATGTATAAATTTGAAATTGTAATATATTAATAAATAAATGCATGTTTACTTAGGTTTATCGACGTCGATAAATGAGGGGAAGGAGAAAGCACGTGCTGGATTTATGTGTAATATTTTTCCATTTTTTGAGGTTTGCAACATTGTGTGTGTGGTTTTGTACAGCTTATCGTAATTATTATGGTAATATATTTTATATATAATCTATCGACATCGGTAAATCAAACCTCAGTAATGAAACATCACTAAACACTTATCACTAAAGAACAAAATATTTTGTAATATCTAACAATAATTTTCTTATAAATACGTAAGAAAATGTATTGATTATTATATATTCGGCCGTTGTGAACACATTGTGAGTATGTGTGCGAAAGAATAAATTATTTAATATGTAGATTTATTTTTTTATACATTTGCACGGTGCCGTAGATAGAGGAAATTGTGTGGAATTTTAGGCACAGTAAGTAACTTGCCTGGATTGTATTTATGGGGGTATAGGTGGAGGGGCGGTTGAGACGTTATTAAAATGTGTTGACTAATTCAATACACTTCCCTTGTAATGTTCAAAAAATTGTAGAGGTAAGACAATCGACCGTGCTGACTAATACGGCCGACGAATTGTGACCATCTTGAAGTTAGCGCAGGTAGTAGAAGTTAGTAGTAGCGGAATCGTTTTATCCAACTTAATGGTGGTATGAGGTAAAATAAACGTTGTTATAGAATTCAAAATTACTTTTGTGCCCGACGGTTTCCTGTACTCAAATGCATGCACTCCTCTGTGACTATGTTCAGGGCGGTCATATTTATTCGGCAGTACTGTACATCATACGTGCTTAGAAACAACATTTTACTTTTGATTATCAATTATTATTTGTTTTGTACATTTTTAATAGGTAGGTATAAAAAGCACTCAGATTTTAATAAAACACGTTTTACAAGTGGCTAACGTTGTGGATACCTAAAGGTATAAGGCATATGCCACGATATGTCGTCTGGGTACATTCTACCACAGATGTGGTATCTGTTTATCCCGGATACCATAGACTATATTCCCAGAGAAACGAGCTACAGCACTGCCTCCGCCACCTCGAAAGATGGCGTATATTGACTGTATCGTAATGTCGATTGGTGATTGAAAATTATTGCGATTTGCATGTCACATGTTAGTTATAAAAATGGCGACTGATTATCGACATTTGTATGTAAGATAATAAGTTTGTTCGTTGTCATGTGACGTCAATATATAAAGTATACCAAGGTCATTTCTGAGGGTAATGTTTGGATGCTTAGGTGTCTTTTTCCCATGTGTCTCAATATAGGTGTTATGCAGCATATATTTGTTGCCTTCACAATGTCGACCCATTTGAGCAAGTGTATTTTTAAATGGATCTAAACGCACGAAATTTAAACTAATTTAGGAGTGCGACAAATATTCTGTCATTATTTTATTAATAATTTACAAATATATCAAATATCTTTGATGTTGTCGAACAATATTAGTGACTGTTGTCACGAAGAATAAATCTGCTTTTTGTATTGAACTGAATGCGATTATTGTCCAATAAAAATAGTCGATTAGTCACATGTCGTGTGTTTTTAAACGCAGAAGAGGCGACTATGGAAATTAATTGTTTTTTCATTTGATAAGAAAAGTGGAAGGATTTTGTGTTTGGTAGAGATGTCTCTACATTATCGACTAATAATATCGATAAGTATCTGAAACATCCTTGGGAATGACTAGGTACACCATAATTAATTATTCATTTCTCGTATTAGAATGGGATTGTGTTATCTTCGACAATCCTTTCTGGGCTTAGCATTTATTTGAATTATTTATAATGTTTATTATTATGATTAGTTGTAAACTTAACTCTATATGGTTACTTCGTTTTAATTACTATTTTAAAATCATTAATTTTTATCGACAAAGAATTTTAACATTTACCCAAGTTCCTTGTATAAAAATACACCAACTTTAAATCTTTGTCATAAATAATTAATGCCTTTAAAATACTCTTCATTTTTATGTACAATGTAAAGAAATATATTTTTTTAAGTTATTAATTATTTAAACATAATTACGTCACATTGTATATCCATGTTATAGAAAGTTTAGACAGTTTTGTATTGCTAATGATTTAGTAGCATTTTTTAAGTAATAATTGATTGAATATATTCGTGTGAAGCTGGCTTTGTTAAAATCACTATTTAGACATTACATTTGGGTCTTTAATTAAAAAAAAACATTAAGTATATGTTTTGTAAGCTAAAGTTAAGGAAATTGTCGCTACTATAGATATGCTTCAGTTTCTTACTTATATATGTACAAACTCAATGTGTACTTATGTTTGCTCCAAGTTAAAATGTCTCGCATCTCATCTGAAATAACGAAATCTAGTTTAACAGATTATGAAAAACTGCATCGAAATACAAGTAGTGGTTTTTAAAATATTCCCGAATAAACTTACAAACACGAAGGTCAAACTGAAAACCTCTTTTTATGAAGTTTATAAAGCGATTTAAACAAAGCCCGCTTTATCAAAAGTGAATGAGTGTTATTGAAAATGGATATCACATGTATGCCATGCTTAGTGTAATTTTATAAATAAATAATTTATGAAGCAAAATATATATCAATATTGTAAGTAAAATTAACGAGGAATGTATAAATGCACAGATTGGTTGGATGAATTGATATTTGATACATTGGTAATCCTAAATTATAAACCCATCTGTACCTATTGTACTAATTTAAGATAAGGTATAGATTTATTATGACGCGTATTAAATATTTGAAATTATTTAGATGTTTTATTCTAATTCAAGATTTAGGCGAAACGTAGGTGTCCTGTGCCTGTGTCTACCTCTACTGGCAAAAGGCGTGATGTTTATGAATGTGTAAATCATCATCATAGGAGTGTGGCTAATTCATAGGCTATGTAGTAGGTACCTAATTATACTTTTGGCAAACTTATACCGGGTATATCAAGACTGCTGCCGAAAACGAAGCCGGGTGGTAGTTTAAGCGACTTCAGACACAATGCAACTGAAAATGTTGCAAAAAAGCGAAGATTTTTTTTTGTTATTTTTTTCATATTTGGGTAGTAAATACATTTTTTTCCTAAAATAATAGAGTATACCCTTTTATTTATAAATACTCTAAGGTATAAAAGAGGTTAAATTATTATTTTAGCAAAAACTATGGATTTACCACCCAAAAATGATGATATTTAAAAAATTATAAAAAAAAATTGTCGCGTTTCTTTGCGAAATTTTTAGTTGCATTGTGTTTGTAGTCACTAATACTACCACCCGGCTTCGTTTTCGGTAGCAGTCTTGATATACCCGGTATGAAACCAATGTCCTGGCTGGCTTAGCACCGAAAAATGACCATTGACATTCTAACATTTTTGAGGTTTTTTACCTTTTACTGATGTTACGTCATAATATGTAAGAGCCCGCATGGGTAGGTACCACTGCATTGTCTATTTCTCCCGCCAAAATAAACTGTTGTGTTTCGGTTAGAAGGACATTGTAGTTCGAGTAACTACTGGCCATATAGAGTCTTAACATCTTATGTCTCAGGATGGCGAGCGCAGTGGAATGCCAAGCATTGCTTTGTAATTCATGGTGTTGTTTAGTTTTGCTACTGTCCAAGAGTGGTCATATCGCTTACTATCAGGTGAAAGGCATGCTCGTCTCGCCGGACGTTGAAATAAAAAAAAATGGTTTTTTTTTTAATTTTGTGTTACATTTATGAAACTGTCGTTTGAAGAGGTTGAAAGATACTTAAGTGTAGGCTGATCATCATCACATTAATTTAAAGCATATGTTCCTGACACTCCAGGTAACATAGTGCCAAGTTTTAAAAAAAACTGTCTGGTAACTTATCAAAATTCACGTTTTCAGTACTTGATCCACCCGTATAGAGACGAATCTTTTGTTTTCTTTTTTGCAGTGAATGGCGAGGCGAGCATGCCGTTCGCCTGATGGTAAGCGATGCGACCGCTCATGAACAGTAGCAAAACCAAACATAACTTTGAATTACAAAGCAATGCTTGGCATTCCACTGCGCTCGCCATCCTGAGACACAAGATGTTAAGTCTCAATATGTCTAGTAGTTACTCTGGCTACAAAGTTCTTCAATCTGAAACACAACAGTGCATTTAAACAGCTGTTTGACGGGAGAATTAGACATTGCGGTGGTACCCACCCAGGCAGCCTCTCACATATGAGAAACCTACCACCCGTTTACGGGTCAGGTAAGTTCCCGAGATGAACTGAAGTTCAGCTAAGCGGTAAAAATACTCGTATCCATACGGGATAGCCCAAAATCGTAAAAGACTAGTATTAATTTTTTATCACTACTTTTGACAAAACGACTGCGGATTTTTAAAATCTTGTACAATGTCACTGGGGGTTATGAGAAACATGTGGGCTAAATTCAATAATATAATATGACAATATCACTCTCTATACCTACCTATATACGTAGCTTTACTTTAAAGCGGTTAAGCTACAGGAAATTAGGCACAAACAACTTTCAAATACATTAATATTTAAGCAAAACTTGAAAATTTCCGTTCCCTTAAACATTTGACATTGTTTTATAAAACTTGAGCAAAACAATAATGACGCTTTGAACTCGACGAGGTCGGAACAAAGGGGCTCGTTTAATATGCATTAACAAAAACATTTTATCCCCGAGCCGTAACTAAGTTTCAATGTTGAATTATAATATGTATTATTAAACGATGCTAGTTTGTGATACAGGATAAATTAACTACGGCCTTCGCCTCGGGGACGCAACTTTTTGGTATTGAAGTTTTGGGATTCTGTATGATATTATGACCAAAAGGTGTTTTAGTTAGACTAGTGGTAGTATAGAATACTTTTGGCTATCAAGGTTTAGTTATAAAATTATACATATTATCAATAATGATACCGCCAGTATTTCCTTGTTCGCTAGTCGCTAGTTGTAGGTAGGTATTAAATACCTATATGAGATTAGGTACGTCTGTATCCACACAGGTTAGGAAGCTATCGATTCCACCCATAGCTCAATTAGTTTATTCCCTCTTAGTGGGATACATAATGTAAACCGAAATAGTTATCAGCTGTCGACGTATCGGCGAGAAAAATGGCAGAAAGTTTGATTGTCGCATTGGGATCAATATTTGTGACATCAGCAAATATAATAACATTTGCAATTAGGAGCACAAAGTCAATTAAAATCTTAATCGATTTGTGAAATTATCTCCACTCCAGCTAAATTTTTTTTTTTCAGTAGTGATCTAAATGTGATTGTAGATGATTTAAAATTCAATGCATGCATGCTTCGATCAAATATACACTAGATACACAGTTCCCTGTAAAAGTTCTGTTAAAAAGTGGCACCGATGCATGACATGAAAAAAAGTAAACAAAAAGATCACATATTCCAAATATATTAACATGGTTACCAGCATTCTATCAAATAGGAAGCATTACACCATGTAGCCCATTTTAATTTGTTCCTTCCAAATTAAAAGGATTAACAACCAATATCCTATAAAATACTCGAGCGTTCCGTGAGCGACAAAATTAACACCGCTTTTACTGGCATTGTAAAATGAAGTTTGCTGACCGGAAAGCGTGCGGAAGGTCCGTAATTACCGGGGTTATAAAACAATTGAGTCGCGTGACTTTACGAGACACTCGAATTTGATCTGAGCACGTAATTCTTTGCTAGAGCTCGTAAACATAACATTTTATGGTATCTAATTACATGACGTTATTACTATGGTAGGCAGCGGGGTGCTGCGGTGTTCAGTCTAAGTGACAGACGAGTGAGAATTTTCTTTTTTGCAATCAGTAAGTATTGGTATATCTTTTTCTATTTCTATTCTTTCCTCGTTTCTTTTTTCATCTGTCTCTTCCCAACTACAACCTTTCAGTTCATTTTGGAACAATCTTTGCTGACCGGAGTCTAAGAGGTTCTATCCATTATCACGCCGCGGTCGAGCTAGGAAATGCGTCGCGTCATACACCAACCGTGTGCAAACCTTCTGTCGGCACTGGGGAGCTATCGCCGGATCTTGGTACGTTCTTCTCATCCTGCTAAAATGCTGCATTCATTCGTCTTGCACCAGCGTAGCATCTATGCCCGCATCTCGTTCCATTTGCCAGACCCAAACGTAACCAGTTACCATCTTTGTATACATATACTAAGGTGCCGAGCTTTGACGTAAGAAAATCAGCTAGAACCAAGTAATTTCCCTGAGAATCATTTCTGCCTATATCCATACTTGCTTCTGCGTGCAGGACCCTACAAACCGCCGCTCTTCTTATATCTTGTTTTTTGTTTGTTTTAGCGTGGTAAATATATTAAATGTGTTTGATTATTGTTGTTATCCATCTTATTCTGTAACTATTGCTTGCTCAGAAAGATGTCAAGGTGTAATATTTTATATCTTACCATATACCTATTTTTTTCTTCATTTGTCATTGCAAACAATTTCAATTTACATATATTCGAAGGTTAGCCCTAAGTACGTAGTAAGTACTAAGTAGACACAATAACATTGCACACTCCTGTGAATTGCCATTAACATGTTATTAGTTAGACCATTTTGTAGGCACCTTTATATATGCTAGCATATATACCACATTAAAAAGACCTCTCGATCGTCTCTCTTTTCCTCAAAACATCACAACAAAAGGGGCAAGAAGCGGAGTACTGAGAGACCAATAAATACTGGATGTGAGAATATTGCAAGGAATAAACTTTGCAATTTACTTACTTCAGAAGCGAAAAGTTGGCGCGGTTGTAAGTTTGCATATTAGTCTTCGGTTTTGTTTTAAATTGAGTTAGATGCGACTATCTTTCATGAATTAATTTGTGGAAGAGTATTTCTCAATGTATTTACTTATAATAAAATATGAATGTGGTTCGAGGCGTCAACTTTCAGGCATTTGGTCCTAAATGATGGTGTACATTTATTTTTAAACTGTCTCAGTATATTGACCTAATGGTAAGCGAAAATGCCGTCCAGACAGAGTATCGAATGACATCAGACAGTAGTCCCATGCCTTTCGACACAATTATGTCAATGCCTTGAGGGATTTTGTATAAATAAATAAATAAATAACACCCAACAGTCACATACATAGTCCTGACCCAACACTAAGATCGAGTCTTGTGTCGTGGGTATCAGGAACTACGAGAGACTTTTCGGTCTCACAAACACCCAGACCCGGAAGAAATATTTGTGGGCCGCACAAACATTTCTCTCGGTGCGGGGATCGAACCCGCGGCCTCGCGTTTCACAGGCGGCGTCTAACCAACTGCGCCACGGAGGCTGTCAAATATTAAGTTCTTCCTGTGCTTGTAGTTTCCTAGCCTAGGGCCCCCCTTAGGCCTGGCGTTTGCTCACTCTGCCTCCCTATAGTTACGCCACTAATCAAAAACAAAGTTTCAGTATTCACAACAAACTATCATAAACAACTTAGGTCCCGCCGTAAAAAATGCAGTACAATTTTCAACTCGCAAATACTGACAAACAGTTGCGTAAAATAATGTACAAAGTTGGCGAAACAAAACTAAAACGAGGGAGAAATTTTCATTTCACATTACTCCGTCAGATTGCAGTGGACGTTTATATAATCGTTTTAAAACTAAAAATGAGAATTGCAGAAACAGTTTAATTACTAGAGGCGTTAAGGAAAATTGAGGTACGGTTTTAACAGGTTTTGTTGGAACCTTGAGTTGAGAGCAGTATTGTATATCAGTCTATATACGTATCACTGCAGGGCACGGGCCTTCTCTACAATTGAGGCCTGAGGGGTTAAACCGTAAAGTCCACCACGCTGGCCTAGTGCAGGTTAGTGGACTCTACATAGTACCATATAAATACTTAAAAATCGCTATGGTATGCAGGTTTCCTCACGATGGTTTTCTTCAGCGTATAGTGTGTGGCAGTCGGAGTGTGCCCTGTTTAAACCCGCGATATCCGTAAACTCGTTGGCAGCCGCGTCTGCTCCATACCAACAAGCCACCAAGCAGTTTTTAATTTACATACATAGGCTCAACTATTACTCAATATTTTGAACTCCTTATTCGCCATTATAACATTCAAAGTTTATATCTAGCAATATCATTCTCAACAACTTTAAAGTATTAAAGCAGACTACGAAATCCATTCAAAACCACTCCAAAAACTTCACTTTAACAAAAGTCTAATGAGAATGTAAGGAATTATAATCTATTCGATACAAGGGCCCAGTTAGAGGCACCGAATTAATACTCATTGTATTGTCTTACTTCGTCCTTTGTAGTTGATTAATTCAATTCGCTTCAATTTGTGTTTTCGGCGACGCGACGTTCTCTTCATTGCTATGGTATTTTGTCTCTATTCAGCTGAAGATAACTTCAAGATCATTAAAATGATAAATAGATTGTGATGTTATTTCTAAAGCTGAGGAATTGACGTGAATTAACTTTGACTGTTATTTTGTATATATGTTTTAAATTAATTGTGAAAGCACTCTATTTTACTTAGCTTTCTTAAAAGGCTAGTATGAAAACTTGTGTTTTATCTGTCTTTAAGATTTTGCTATTTAAAATTTCAGTTACTGCCCATTTCTGATTTTTCATAGATCTCCTTTATGGGTGAGGGAAGTTCATTGTGTACTAGTGCGGGTTGGTGTATTTGAAGTTTGAAGTTGGTGTCATAAAAAATTTGGTTGAAACTAAAGTCTTGTGCTTCAGTCATCCATCTATATTCAACGGATCTGTGCTAGCCACTTCCAAAAAATCCTGTCAAAAGACCTACATCAGCGTTTTTCAAACTGTGGGTCGATCGGGAGGCGTTCAAGGAGTCGCCATTCTTATAGAGCATATTACCTATGTCTTAATAATAATTATAGTTACGAAAATGGAGAAAATACATTTTTTTTGCCTGACTATGGCAGAAATTTTCGTCATGAAAAGGGGTTGCGTATTTAGAAATATGGAAAACCACTGACCTCCACCTTTGTGTATCATAGATACAATAATTGTATTATATCTCAGAACTAAAGAAGAATTAAAGTCAAACATCCATCGCTCAGCTTAGTCGCTCAGCATATTATCAATCCATTAATATAAAGAGATAAAGTAAGTATTTCGTTTACCTCAAACACAAGCCGGGCTAAATTCTTCAAAACGATCTCTAAAACGCACACGGCTCTCCGTTGAATATTTTTCAAGCGCCCTAATATAAGTTGGCAACACATTCATACACATCGCATCTTATACGCAGCACTTTATTAAAGCTGCCGCATAAAAGCACAATAAAGGAGCCACAATAGGGGCAGTGTTATTTTTGCCCGGGATATACGAAATGAAAAGATTAGTTCTGCACAGACTGTTAATGAAACCGGATAGAACGGACCCTAATAACCGGGTGGGCAGGATATGAGCCGCGCGCCGCCGCCGCTATTAGGATTATGTGCGAAGGATTTTATTACATGTGCCGTTAGAACAATAGTTTTGGTATTTTTCATTTTGTAAAACAATTTTAGCCGGGAAATTCACAGCAGTTTATTAATGGAGCGCGATTATAAAAGGTTTCATTAATCAAAACTATTTAATTATTGCCCGTTACTAGCTTGTATTCGATAAAGTTTTTGTTCACCTTTGATTCGATTTTTATACACTTTTTTTGGCAGGAATGGCGAGATGAGCGTGCCCTACGAATGACGGTAAGCTATATTTTTTATTTTTTACATTTTATATTATTTATCCGATTCCTCATATGAAATTTGATTTCAGTACAATGCATCTGATGCAAGTGTATGCAGTTTGGATGGAATACCCACTGAAGATATATCGCGTTGGTTTGACACAAATATTCGAATTTATCCGAGATATACAAAGACTATACTCGAAATGTAACACATATTTGGGAGTCACTGATGAGTTTCCGACTATTACAGCATGGGCCCTACTATATTCAACGAAACGAAGTTCGAAACTTCGGATGATCGAAGTTCATATACGATACGAATGTACCTACATATACTTATGGTCGTTATTGACTTATAGTCGTAACCATAGACTTATAGTTAGGATGTACGTTACACAAATACGAACTTTTACAGATTAGATAAATTCATATTGTATATAAATTTCGATCGTCCGA
This sequence comes from Hyles euphorbiae, assembly GCA_023078785.2. NCBI lineage: Eukaryota > Metazoa > Arthropoda > Insecta > Lepidoptera > Sphingidae > Hyles > Hyles euphorbiae. The sequence goes on from CM041030.1 coordinate 7,131,089, forward strand.
AGTTTCGAACTTCGTTTCGGATTTATATAGTAGGGCCCCATGTTCGCTTTCCAGGCCGATACAATTATCTTGCCTCCAGAAATTTATGATTTTGAAAAATAAAGTAAAATAATTTCATTACTTCTTATACAGGGTGTAAGACTGCTACCGAAAACGAAGCCTGGTGGTAATTTTAGGGACTACAAACAAACTGGAAATAGAAGTTAGCAAATAATTAGAACCTTTGCGTACCACAGCGTCTTTAAAATTAAATGGCTGTGCATTATTATTTTAGGAAAAAGTATGTATTGAACACCTTAATACGATCATAGGAACACAATACAACAATTCGTAGTGTTGTTTTTTGCAAAAGTTTTAACTGTATTGTGTCTGAAGTCACTGAAACTACCACCGGCTTCGTTTTCGGTAGCAGGCTTGATATACTCTGTATACTTATCTACCAATACAGAAAATCTTCAACCAGAAAGAGCAATATTGCCAAGGCCTTGTCCAGATAGAACTATCTATCCAGATACAACAATAAACACAGGGGGATTATTTATAACGCCTTTGATCGCACATTAGCAATGTGGCACGCGTTGTGGGCGAGAATTGCACGCGCGGCTTGGCGTAGTAAGCCATCTTGGATTTATTTAACATCTCGTGAGCCGTTATGAATGCCTCTTTGCTCTGATATGTGAGACTGATTTGCAAGCAGAAATAATTGTATGGAATGGAAGGGAATGTTCAGTTTTTACTTTGCCGCCGCAATATAAAAATAAATGAAACGTGGATGACTAAAGCCACTAGAGGTTCCAACTTTGGGTATTTTCAATGTGAAAAATGCTTTAGCATGCTGGCACGTGGTCAAAGATTGTTATTAGTATTTCTATTTTTTTTATTGCTGTGATTGGCGAGACGAACATGCCATTCGCCTGATGGTAGCTAAGCGATACGATCGCTCTTGGACAGTAGCAAAACCAAATAACATCATGAATTAATAAGTAGTGCTTAGCATTCCACTGCGGTCTCAATTACTCTGGCTTTTTGGCGGGAGAACATTGCCAGGTAACTACCCCGGCGGCCTCTCACATATGAGAGACCAGCGAATATTTATTTTCTTATAAACCTGCATCTTCTGTATCAGCCCATATACGTCCCACTGCAGGGCACGGGCCTCCTCTACAATCGACAGTACGATTGAGAGTGGTTAGTAGTATAAACCTGCATGATTAACATTATTTGGTCGAATTTTACCTACATTTATTGTAGTAACTATTCGTTATGTTGTCTTATAATATAAAACAAAAAATGCTGCTTATTCCACAAGAAGAGTTCAGCAACGCACCAAGTTTTATGTGACCACTTAAGGTCACATATGGTCATACGCTCACTACATCAACTTTGTGACGTCACCGGATCGCCGCCGTCCACGCGTGGACCACTCGGTGACAACTCGTTGCTCGTATGCTTGTCTTGCGTTGTATCGAACTGACAAATCACAAGCCTCGAATAAACCGCCCGTTGCCACCCAGTGACCCACGCGAGGTCCACCCGTATTCCACCAGCTACAGCAAGTGGGCTGCAAGTGACGAGGCGGTACCGGGTGGGTCTAATGAGCGGTAACCTTAAGGTAATCTCCGAAAAAATTATAGACATTATTTTTTTCCCGCCTACATTCAGTTTCCACACAAGATTATCACACCTCAACATCATCACAAAAAGCCTTTTACTGACATCCACAAGCTAAATTAGATAATAATATCAACCTCACATCGCTGACCCCAATTTCAAAAAGGTTCGCAAGTCACAAAGAGTTGGAGGTTACCTTAAATCGAAAGCGATAGAAACCGTTCAACATTGAGTGTAACCCGCGTTAACAACGCGTGGTCAGTAAGGGCCGAATCGACCCTACTCATGCTATCGACAGTGACACGACTTTCGATCGAATCATCTAATCATAGGTTCGGACTTCGAAGAGTAGTTTTGGGTTTAGAGGTCACATTTGGATTTTTTCTTACAGGGTATATCAAGAGTGCTATCGAAAACGAAACTGAGTTGTAGTTTTAGGGACTCCAGACACAATGCAACTAAATTTTGTGCAAAAAATTGAGACTTTTTTTTTCTATCGTCTTATTAGAGGAGTAAATACATAGTTTTTTTTTCTTAACTTATGGTACGCAAGGCTTTAAATTATTATTTTAGCAAAAACTATGAATTTACCACCTAAACTCGATAATACTTATAAAATTATAAAAAAAATTGTCGCGTTTCCATGCTTGAAATTTTTAGTTACGTTGTGTTTGTAGTCACTAAAACTATTACCCGGCTTCGTTTTCGGTTGCAGTCTTGATGTACCCGGTATGTATGTACATACATATGTGAGTCTTTTCTCACCAAATACAAAAAAGTGGGTGCTTTCCCTTGAATTCGAAACCTCACCATTACGGTTTAAAGCCCATACGCAGTACTGTTAGTATGCTTAATTAATTTTATTAATTATTTCCACCGAACGAAAAACCAATTTTCCATATACATTAAATATAAAGCACGTATCCCAACCCCAGTAAATTATATTGAGTTATTATAAATACTATTACCGCAGTTTTAATTTGGTATTAATTTAAATTGGTGAGGTATATAATTATTATAAATTTTTAATTGGTGAATTGCGCTGCAGTCTGTTTACGCTGGAATTGTCTAGGCTACCACTGTTCAATAGAATAATAAAGTGATCTCTGGAAACCATTGGCAAAACCAGTATTTCAAAAAAGACCTTAAATAAAAGAGTGTATTCCCACCTAAAATGTCGACAACGCATCTCTATACCCTATGGTATTGAATAATATATGTCGCATTTTAAATACAATAAAGTTGAAGGTTCAAGAATACATATCTTTTTCTCGTCTTTTTTCTCTCCTTTTTAACAATTTTCAACAACATTTGACATAATCTTTAACTTGTCCATAAAAAGTATTGATATTGTTGTTAAGCGAGCGAGATCTAGTAAAATTTAAACAAAATATTCTGTGATAATGGAAATTGTCTCTTAATGATGGACATCAGGACAAATAGTAAAAACATCCTTAGGTTATTACAATGTAATTCCCACAATCATACATGTATAGTCGGTTCTATTCCGATGGAAAAAAATAATTTAACATCTATAAGGTCTCAGGCAATCGTACTTCAGCTATATAAATAAATAAATAGAATGTATTTATTAAAAATACAGCTATATACATACAAATGAAATTATTAAATACATACCCATGCAATGGTTGCTTGAAAGAGATCGCAGGCAGCGACCGCCAATTTTAACCATGTCTTTAGTTTTATTATAATTGATTTATTTATTAAGTTTCCTTTTATTGTGGTGTAAAATTAATTATGTCGAAAAATAAATTATAAAAATAATACCCTCTACTGTATGTGTACTCTATTCGTGGGTTGGTTGAGAGTAAAAAAGATAGGTTTCGCACCCAAGAGGCTTCGAACTCAATAAGAGTCTGCTCCTTAGGCCTGATATTATATTTGACTGGTTGTTTTTGAGAATTTCGACTTCTAAAATGTTATTAAGTAGTTTTCTTTTTTGATTCTTTTCCCTAAGGTCAGTGGGTTTTCTGTTTTAACAAAGTTTTGAAACGTTAGTCTTAAAATAGTGATAGACGTTTATGAAACAAATTGAATAGTTAAGGTAGTGTAAGTGCAAAATGAAATATTATTAATGTTTAAACAATTTTTTGAGTTTGTAATTACATTTAACATTGCAATTTTCCACCTTTAAGGCCGGCAACACATCTCCATGCCCTATGGTGTGGCAGATGTTCATGGGCGGCGGTGATCACTTACCATCAGGTGAACCGCATGAGAGTTTGCCCCATTCAATAAATTTTTTAAACATTACACTCTTCGGAAAGCAATTTTACAAAAAAAGGCAAAAGGCTCTACAATTGTTTTTTCAAAATTAATTTACAATATCTTGAGTATAAAATGAATTGGCACAGGCTACTACTCAGCTACCATTCTTGTGGCAAATAGGGTGGTACTGCTGTCTCACAGAAAATGGCCACAGAATGACGTCTATGCTGTCGTCCTTTGTTTGTTACGTGAGGTTATCGGTGTTCCAATAAACTTCTTCTGTTATAATAGACCGACAACGCAGACGCGGGTATAATTTACAACCAGGTGAGTCGTTTACTCATTTGAAAGACCCTTCACGGATTATAAAAGAAAAAAGGCTCCTTTCGAAAGACGTTGGAAAAAAATAGAAATAATGATATACACATATAAACTCACGCCTTTTACCTACACCGGGATAAATTTTTGACTCCGTGATGATGAATAAAAAAATAAATATCACTTTACCCGACCCGGGATTCAAACCCGAGACCTCAGCATTGTGATCCTACCTTAGTAGAAATATGTCACCGAGGCATACTTATTACACAGGAGGATATTCAGTGGCAATTGTTGATATGATAAAATAATTTGGCCTTTATTTATAACTCACAGCCTGTATAGCGTCTACCATCATGTGTTTCATTCATTTATCAATTAATGTTGTCTATTATCAACATGGTTACGGTCTATTTTCAGCAAACACACATCGTGTGATGTTCTTAATATAGCGTGCTAATTGTTTCTTATTAGCTTTAAAGAAAAATATATTAAAATACCCATGTCAAAAATATTATTTTTAAATTGCATGTCTTGAGATAATAAATAATATGCCATCAAATTCATTCATTTTCTTGCAAAATATTTCCAAGACGAGACCATAATGAGTTGCACTATCAAAAAGTTATCAGATCTCATGTAAAACCAAGCTTCTTACTTTTTATTTCACGCCTTCACACTTCACAAATTCTATACAATTAACATTAAACTAAATATCATTTTTTCCCTATAACAATGATATTGAACATATTGCTTCATTGTTACTTAGACGTTATCTATTCAACAACATATTTGGGTAACCTGTATATGTTAAGTAAAGCCATATTTCCATCACGAACGTAGGGTTGCTATAAACGCGGGGTGCTGTAATAACATTTTAGTTTATTGGTTTTACTGCTAAACCCGACGTCATCTCCATGGGAATATTCGTCGGGAAACACACTTTACAAGATTATCTTTGTAGACTTCGTGGTATTATATCGTCCTTACACAACTGCCATACAAAATGTAGAATGTAGTTTTGACTTGAATTCTATCTAGGCAGTTTCTTGACTAAGGCTGAAGGAAGTCGCTGGGATATTGGATCCATCTAAAGGTCGTTTGGAAGAAATTGTCAACGACGATAATACCGACGGTATTATTTTTTTTTTTTTTTTCTCTTTATTGGTTAGGGCCTAGGGGTTTTTATCCACACGGATACGCCAACCCCATTGTACCTTATCAACTGTACACTACATAATTGTCTTAAGAACTAAATAATATTAAGGTATACAATAAAAGTAAAAATGAATATAAGTAGTGATGGATGACAATATAAGTAGACAAAGTATTTAATTACACAGGTTAGCTAGGTTACAAAATTATTTGGCAATGTCGGATTTAGAGGATGCTAAAATATTTTGAATGAGTCCAACGTTTAGAATGTTCATGTCAAATTTTTTAAACAAGGCGTCCCTTTCTTTTTTGTTCTTAACACACTCCAGCAAAAGATGTTGTACATCTTCAGTTGGTATTATTATTTGTTACACAAACTTAAACGCTTTGTGTTGTCATTTCTCTTGATCTGTGTGGTGTATAATAAAGTATTTATAAATAAATAAATAGATCAATCCGCTTCCCTGAGGTTTCTGTGGCAATATTTGAAGTAAGCCTGTGGTTTCACAGAAGACTTTCTGGGGCTGAAGAGAGAATGAGGGAGGCAGAGAGAGAAAGAGAAATTTCCTTGTTTAATTTTAATTTAAAGAAGATTGCATAATTACATTGCATGATGGGATGTATTATCAGGTGTAGGGGAGTCACGGGTGTTATCATTGTATATCTGTTGAAACTGAACGAAAAATACAAAACCTTGAGAATAAAAAATTATTTTCCACAAACCAAAAGCGACGGCTATTATTTTCGCTTTAATACCGTTAGCAACGCTCGATCCTGGCTAATCGCAAGTGATAATGTATAGGCGAAGTTTTCAGTCGAAAACTTAGTAATGGCGTCGTTAGGACGCAAATTTTCGTTTGCGATGCGCCAGGTTTACGTGACCAGATAACACTAGAAATTGACAGCTGTGTAATGCATATATATGTCGGTTTGCCTGATAAATGGTACTTATTAATACTTACAAAACCACTGAATATATACAGGGTGTGCCAGGATGGCGAGCGAAGTGCAATGCTAAGCTTTGCTTTGTAATTCATGGTGCTGTTTGGTTTTGCTACTGTGCATGAGCGGTCCTATCGCTATCATCAAGCGAATGACAAGCTAATCTCGCCATTCATTGAAAAAAAAAACTATGTATAAATAATTTAGTATTAATAATGAACGTATATTCGGAAATAGAAATAAATTTGAAGGAGGATATAATAATACGAAACAAAAAATGTTATGTATATTTTATTATTTGGTCAAAACTGGCTTTACCCGAAACCCATTACCCAACGCACTTGCTTTTCGGGGTTATTATAACGAGTTTGTCACCCTCATGTACCAGCGAATGGGACCTTTGGCAAATCAGCTGATCAAATGAAACCAAGCAGCAAAACTGTTACTCCGATCGATTTTCTATAGTATTGTACAATTATGGCACACAGCTGTACCAGACTATATGCGTCCCACTGGAGCCTGGCCTGATCCTCTACAATCGAGACTACAATTAAGAGGGGTTAAGCTAAATAGTCCAGTGTCCACCACGCTGGCCTAGCGCCGGTTGGCGAACTTTACATACCAAAGAAATTCTTGCAACACGGTTTTTTCCTTCACTTATAATGCATGGTGATTGACTAACAATATACACATGACTTTGAAGAGTCAGAGGTGTTCAAATCAAATCTTCGGGGATTTGAAACCCGTGACCACGGTGAACATGGCATTTTAAAGCATTTCCATTTGCCGTATTGTCTTGTCATGCTGTCATTGTGTCACGTTGTGTACCATCCAGGCTGGTTTTTTATTAAAAGTGTTGCTAAAATATTCTTTTCTTATTCATAAGCTTTCTTTATATTCTTTGTATCACTTTCAACAGCGGCTACTCTCGAAAAAATGATTAAAACATGACTATTTAAATTAACAACTTCCATTAAATTATACTCAAAAATGTTTTTAGCCACATGAAGCAAATAATTTAGCCGCCATTTAAGACAACATCTTTGTTGGAAATTCGCCAGCAAAGCGTTCTATGTTAATACTATGAATTCTTAATATCGGAACGGTAAGGTTTTTTATTCGATAAGGTCTGGTGTTGATCTCAAGTCTCTTGGTATTAAGTTTTTGCACAGAAGGAAAACGGAACTCCTAAGATCGTGGGCGTATCGAGGATGTTGGGGATATTGCGCCCTCCCTGGGAAGAACAAAAGTGAGAAAATAAATTATTAAGATAAAGAATAATGATTGAGATGAAGTTCTCCAATATTTCAATTACTGCTTCTTTTGTAAATCAGGATAATTTAGGCTCTTGAGTATCCAAGATTTGATATTACTTATTTGAAACCAGCAATTAAAGAGTATATCAAGACTGCTACCGAAAAGGAAAACGAAGCCGGGTGATAGTTTTAGTGACTACAAACATAATTCAACTACGATTTTTTAAATATCTTTCTGTTTGGGTGGTAAATCCTCAGGTTCTAAAATAATAATTTAAGCCCTTGCGTAACACTATTATTTTAGAAAAACTATACATTTACCTCCTATATATGACAATAGATTTTTTTTACTAAAACAGTCTTATATTACAGAGTACTTCCGTTGTAGCGTGAATAAGCAGTTATGTAGGCACATGGGATAAATGTCTCTTTCTAATATATTCCATCTGGACAATATTACTCTTATCATTAGATGCGTTGCAGGCATTTTGTCGTGCCAGTGAAATAAAAATACTATAAAAAGGCCTCCATACCTTTGTACTATCCTGATGGCGTAGTTGTACTACGACACAATTACAATGCTGAGGTTTCGGGTTCGAATCCCGGGTCGGAGTTAAACATTTGTACCCGATATAGCGATAGGCTTGCCTTCTATCACATCGTGGGACGGAACACACAAGGCGAAACGTTTGTGTCTTCGTAGAACCTTTACCTGGCTCTACTGAAAACATGGCTTAAAGTTTAAATGTATATGTATGTAGTATGTACTTACCCTCGCAATTAGCCTGAAATAAAAATTCTAGAACTGAGATAATACATAAATAATAAGACGAACTCCGCGAAAGACGTTGAACATGTAGCATTTGATAGCCTGAACTTTATTTCCATCACACAGATCCTAGAAACCCAAGCTACACTAGAAGGATTCTCGCTTTAGCAATAAAAATCGGTTGAGTTTTCACCAAGAATTTATATTTCAACATATCCCTCGAGTTCATCATTCGATTTACGAGATTTTCTAACATGTATTCCATTTGTACGTATTTTCAGTGGTAAATGTGATTTAGGTACCCAATCAGCGCGGGTTGCGCCGCAAAGCTATCCTAATTTTCTTTGTCGAGTCCGTTTGGTACAAAGGTAATTACGAACCACACACTGTAGGATTGTGTCCGCATTATTCTTTATCTTCAGTGTCCCATGTTAAATAGAATTGTACTGCAAAATAAGTTTTATTGTGGTTTTTCTCATAAAGCAGTTCAAAGATTTTATGCCGAGTGGAGACATGATGATATTAACCTCCAAGACGATCGTCAGGTCAATTTAAAAATACTATAATGATTTAAAAGTGAGCGTTACATTAAAATTAAAAAGTCGATGTCGTTAGCAAACTAAGTAATAAAATAATGTACGCCATAAATAAGTTCTTTAGTTTCCGGATGGCACTTTATTTTGCTAGTTCTTTATCCACCAGGGTAGGTCTTTCATAAGAAGTAAGTAAGAGGTCGCCTGGGTAGGAACCACTGCAATATCTATTTGTCCTACCAACAGCAGTGTAAATGCACTGTTGTATTCCGGTTGAAGGACATTGTAGCCAGAGTACCTACTGGACATATTGTGACTTAACATCTTATGTCTCAGGATGGTGTACGCAGTGGAATCCCAAGCATTGCTTGGTAGTTCAAGCTATTGTTTGATGTTGCTACTGTCCATGAGCGATCGTATCGCTTACCATCAGGCGAATGTCATGCTCTTCTCGCTATACATTGCAATAAAAACATAAATATAGGCATAATGTGGTATTATAATGCTGACCATTAGGATTTTTGTGGCAAAGGATTATGATTATGAGTGTGGTATGTACGTCAGGTTTTGAAGTTTTTACGCGTATATTTTTTACTTTCGGCTAAACTTCACTACACTGCAATACAAACTTTACATTAGCTCATGATTCCTGTACTATTTTATGGAATACAAAACTTGCAATGTCCGACGATTATCTATAAGAAACTTACCAATATTGATTACTTACTCCAAAAATTACGTCCAAAAATCTTTAATGCCCTGTTGATTAACCTTAGTTTATAAATCAGAAAACTCTTAATAAGAAACCTTGCGAAACTTCATGCTTTATTTGTTACAATCGTCAATCCAGGTTGTGCCATATTATATGCATTTTACAGTTTAATAGATATAAGAAGTATACAAATTCATAACTTAAGGACTTTTTCAAATGCCGTTAATATATAAGCTAAAGCATAAACGTTATTGATAGACGTCAAAATCATTGATCAGCCATTTAACACATCATTAACTTGAAAATGGTCGAGCCTTGTTTAAGCAAATATTAAGCAGAAAAATGGCGGATGTCTGTTAGCTGGACGTTTAATTTTCACGTTGAATTTTTTAATGAATGAAATCACTTTTTTTTGTAAAGTTTAAATAAAATATGTAGAAAAAACATTATGAATAGCAAAACTTAAAGCACGTTTTATCTCTTCTTAACACGATTTAACTAGTTCATGTTTAAGTGGCTGATTGGCGGTTTTTATGAATAAGGGGAGTAATATATAAAATCATTGATCTCTTATTATAAAAGATGTATTTATTTAAAACAGTTTTATCATACATATAGATATCATATCTCGAATGATACCAATTCATGTAACAAACTAAAGCTAGGTTACACGTGACTGCACTAACCATCTTGAACACAGCGCGGTTGCGTAACTTTTTAAAAGAGTAAATTGTACGCCTTTTAGCGGAGAGCCATTGTTTATCTTTATTATTTGGTTTGAATCAACACATTAGTGACCATACTACTCCATTTGAGTAGTTTTGGTATGTACTAGGACATTATATTCAATGCGTTCAGGTTATTATTTATCAAAGAATATTTGAGATAAAAAAAAATGTAATTAAAGTATGTGGCTATAGTAATTATGAATGAAATAAACTCATTAACCTATTTACCAATATATTATGACTTCACTATGTAAATGAATATGAATGGGTTATTCATTATAGAAAGTTCCAAGTAGTATGTAAGTCCAAGTGAGTAACAAAATAGTGTAAATTTATATTCACTCACTAAACATCAAACGCGGTCCCTTGATTAAAATTGATTAAAATGACCAAAACGGTGAAGGAAAACATCGTAAGGAAAATGTATACCACAGCGATTTATAAAAAATTATATGGAATGTAAGTCCGCCAACCCGCACTAGGCCAGCGTGGTGGACTATATGGCCTAACTACTCTCAATCGTACTGACGATTGTAGAGGAGGCCCGTGCCCTGCAGTGGGACGTATATGGGCTGATACAGAAAATTACTGAATGAAAACTTCGTAACAAAACCAACGCCTCCGAAAGTGCAAATTCACTGTTGATTTTTGAGGACGATGAATATTATGGCATGGTTATCTGTAAAACATTGCTTTAAGTGTGCCTTTAAGCGATAAGACCGCCATTTCTACTTTTTATTTATTCTTTTTGTTTCTGTATGTTGTATTTTTTAAGTGTAAAATCAAGATTTAAATAATAAATAATAATATTATTGGAAATAAAGTATTTGAGTATCACCAAACTGATCAAAAGTAACAATAATTTTAATAGTCCTTGCTGTTTCGTTGCAGATACAGTTATGTGTCACGGTCGCTTAGCGATATAAAATGTCCCTTCGCACGAAATAATTCTAGTGCCGTTTCTTTGCTAAAGCTAAACTCTATTTCAAAGCAGTGGTAGCATAGATGGATGACTCCAAAAACTTTTTAGATATCTGACTAAAGAATAACATTTTTTATTATTATTGTCAACTAGAAAGTCATTATGAACAATACAATTGTGTGTGATGGTAAACATAACTCCTATCTAATTATATTTTAAGTTAAAGAATCATATATTATACTGCCTCAGTGGTGCAGTTGTACAACGGCAGTGGCGTAACAATAGAGTGGCAAAGTGCGCAAAATGCCACGGGCCCCCGGCCTAAGGGGCCCCTGGTCCGACAGGGTCTCAAGCCCGATAGGGCCCAGGCTCGATTGGGCCTCGGCCTTAAACCGAGAACCGAAAACCTTAAAAATTATAATTTAATGAATATAAAGTTAATATTTTCCAAATAAAGTACATATCTTATTCTAGAAATTATTTAAATTGTAGGAGAAAAATGAAAGAGAAAGAAGGAGTCTGAAGCGATAAATAGAAAGTTATCTAAAATAAGTCAGTAGGTACTGCAATAGACGTGGAAGGTCTAAATTCAGCCTCACAGCGAGTAGGTCTTAAAATTAACTCCGACAAAACCATACTAGTGATCTACAACCGCAGACCTCTCGCTGTATGTGGCCACCAGCTTGAAGCTGTTTCTTATTTATCAGGCTGGGGCAGACCCTTTAACTAGGTAGAAACATCTTTGAGAAAGATATTAAAAGTCTTCACCTATGCCAAAAAGCTTGAAAGCGATAGCTTTCAACCAGTGCGACCTACGGTGTTGAGACTTGGCCACTTACAGTACTTCTGATCCACTAGTTTATAGTCGCTTAGCGAGCTATAGAGCGTGCTATGCTCAGAGTCCCGTTGGAAAATAAGATCCGTGATGATCTTATCGGACAGAGAACTAAAGTTATAGACATACCACATTGGATTAGCAAGCTGAAGTGGCAGTGCTCTGGCCACATCTGTCGAAGAACTAATAACCGTTGGAGTAAACGTGTTCTTGAGTGGAGGCGGCGTATTAACTAACGTGGCGTAGGACGCCTACCAGCTAAGTGACGAGTGAAGATTTGCAAAATAGCGAGTTTTTGCATGCTGGATGTGATGAGCTGACAAAAGTGTGAAATGGCGTAATTTGGAGGAGGCGTATATCCATATAACAATGGCGGTTACATTGGACATTAGAAGAAGAGCAACAATGCATATAAAAAAATAAACATGTTTTTTTTTACGTCGAGAGCATACTATACTCCACGAAGTTACTAATTTAGTTTTCGTGGACATAGAGATAGCCCTGATAGCTATAATAAAGCAGTTACTAGCAAAATGTGATCCTGATTTAGAGGAAGTCCAGGGGCTAGATTAAATACTTAAGTCCGAAAATGCAAAATGAGCTAATTACTGTTTTGGGCCTAAAACTCCATTATATTTAATACAACTTGAGATTTTTTTCTAAAATAGACCAATTATTTGAAGTTTATCGCTACTGTGTGATAGAAAGAAATGAAAATGGAATTCAAAAGCACTCGTTCATCGTTATTACAGAACCTTTTTTTAGATTTTAGAAAATGAGTTATGTTCATAATCGGATGAGAAACATGAGGCCAAAAAGATTTTGTGATGTTCTGTATCAGCCCATATAGGTCCCATTGCAGGGCAAGGGCCTCCCCTACAATTGAAAATACGATTGAGAGTGATTAGACCATAATATAGTCCACCACGCTGGCCTAGTGCGTGTTGGCGGGCTTACATACCATAAAAAATCTTGCAAATCGCTATGGTATGGAGGTTTCCTCACGATGTTTCTATTCACCGTCATAGTGCGTGGAGATTGACTATACATGTCCGAAAATTCAGACTGAGATTCAAACAATATTCATAAAAACGAAACTACAATATTCATTTTTTTATATCTAAGAAGGGCCCCATTTGATAATTTTTGCCACGGGACCCCGATGGTGTAGTTACGCCACTGTACAACGGTATGATTGCAAAGCTGAAGTCTCGGGTTCGAATCCCGGGTCCGACAGTATTACTGGATATTTCGACTATTTATCAGTCCGGAGTCAGGAATTTGTGCCCGATATGGCGATAGGCTCGCCCCTTATCACATCGTGAGATGGAACATACAAAGCGAAATATGGGTGTCCGAGTGGCACCTCTGCCAACCCCTTTTGTGAGAAACGCGTGAGTTTATGTATGTATGTATGTATGTCAACTTTTTTTTTGAGCGATAAGTCCAGCAATTGTACTTTTATGTTTGTGATTTACGTTTTATTTGTATTTTTTTGTGTGCAATAAAGTGTATACATAAATAAATAAACTATAGAATTTTAATAACCAAATTAATGCATGATACTGCATTGCACTCTTTAACCCAATACATTAGACGTTCCGATAGTTCACAACGCCAAAAAATCTATAGAGTAATATCGTCAATAGCGACGAGTGACGGCGAGCTGAAATTCTCAATTTCCTTTTAATACTGTCTGCCTTGCCTACATACAGTATACGTAATACAGTCTAAACGACTTAGTGTCAATATTTGAATATTGTATGCACTAAACGATAGAGTTTATAAAGACTTTTCTCGAAAATAATTTCATAAAGCTAATTGCTTCATGAATGAACATTTTTTTTGGTTGTTCGAAAATTTTGGTGGAAAATATGGATTGGATATATGAACACTACATATTACAAGAATGTTATTTATAACTGTCAGCGTATTATAGTTTTTAATATATTATGGTATTACACAAAAATGCCTTTATCATTAAGCCCCGAATTTATACAACTATGTATAAGAAGTATTAAATAAATAAATAAATAAAAATGTAACTGGAGCGGTAAGATGAAGAACAAGATCTAAGTAGATCAACTTGTGAGGAATCGCTGGCTAGAACTGCAGCATTTAAAATAATAAGCTGTTAACAAATTATAATTCATTACATACGAACAAGAACGCATGCCTTAACCTCAATGTGAAAGGCGGAGGTGCCACACATGTCAACCAAAGTTCGCACACAGTTCATTTCCCAACATGAGTCAGGAGGTGGGCCTATCGTCAATTGGAAGTCCTTACTCCAAGGTTGGAAAAATCCTTATCTCGGGATAATCATAATTAAACGTTTCTAACCACTTTTCAGATAGGAAAAAATTCTGGTAAGTATAGTTTTTATTTATTAATTTCTACGGCTTAATTACATATGAATGAGACCTTTATAGGTGGACTAGCTAGCGGTCCGCCTGATAGTAAGCGGCTACCGCTGCTCATGGACCTCTGCAGTGCCAGGGGGCCAGCACAACATAGTCACTGCCTATCTTAAGGAGAGTGCTCTCTGTAAGCCTCATTTGAAGAAGGATAGGTCATAGCGCATGGAAAACACCAATGCAGTTAAGTCATATTACATAGTGGTTAAATATATCAAATAAATAGTATAATATGTGACCATATCGCATTGACCGATTTCCTCTTGGAAACCTTTGGATGAACAGGAATTTTTGGAATGGTCAATAGAGCTTGATGTACAATAGTACTGTATCAAAAGAAACAATTTTTTGTAGGTTTTTCGAAGTTTTTTTTTTGCAGTGAATGGCGAGACGAGTTTGCTGTTCGCCTGATGGTGAGCGATTCTATCGTTCATGGACAGTAACAAAACTAAACAACACCTAAACAACCACGAATTACAAAGCAATGCATGGCATTCTACTGCGCTCGCAATCCTGAGATATAAGTCCCATAGTTGTTGTATGTTCAATCCTTTAAAATCACATCAACCTATGCATAGTAAAACATACCTGAGTAGAGCCGTAATAAATAAATCAATACCGCTTTACACTAGAACTCCCGCAATAGTAATTCATGTTTTATAGGTGAACGGAGGCATTGCCATAAACTACCCAAGATGAATATATCTACTTGAATAAGAATCGAAACCACGACCCATTTCAATAAGAGTTGTACATCTAAGCTAATTGGTTACTAAGAGTAGTAGGTATCTTTATTATCCTTATGTAAGTGATTAATTAGAATACAATAATAATTGCCAGGTGATAAGAAAAGTATAATACAACAATGGAATAATTATTATCATTCAATTGTCTTAATTATGTATGAAAAAGCAATTGGCGTATGTAGCAACATCTTTTTTTATAATTTTTGAGAATACTGCATTTAAAATGTTTTCTGTTTAATATATAATAGTTAAAAAAAACTAAAATACACGCTTTAATAAGATATACAACTAAAAAAGTAAAAATAATTGATACTGAATTTAAGATAAGAAAATGGAGTAAAATACATATATTTTATTGTTACAAAGCGTGGGGTGTTTACAACAATTACTTATCCTCCTGCACCCCACGCTTTGTAACAATAAAATATATGTATTTTACTCCATTTTCTTATCTTAAATTCAGTATCAATTATTTTTACTTTTTTAGTTGTATATCTTATTAAAGCGTGTATTTTAGTTTTTTTTAACTATTATATAATTGTTTTGACTAAAAACATCCATCTACGGCTGTATTTCCAATCAATAACGCCATCTGTTGGTCAGTAGTAACATTTGACACTTGAAGAATACAAGAAGCTTATACCCAAATGGAGATTGCATTCCGTATATAAAAGTGAAGCACAAAAATTTTACCTTGAATGACGTCGCTGATGCCTGCTATCCTTTTCTTTAGCGTAACAATGAATGAACTTCACGTGAACTTCATTCATTGTCACTCTAAAGAAAAGGATAGCAGGCAACAGCGATTGCATTCAAGGTCAAATTTTTGTGCTTTAGTGTTTTATACGGAATGCAATCTCCATTTGGGTATAAGCTTCTTGGAAGAATACAATGTTAACGCCATCTAGCGATGAATGTAGCAATGGTCATCAATTATAAGAATAATTAATCCTGGCGAATCTAATCAGGATAATTATATATTTTAATCGAATTATTGTATTGTCATCGGTCTTTGACAGGTGTGCAAAATTTGAACGAAATCTGGCCGTTTAAAGTGGGTCAAAATCGCGCCCAAAGAAGTCGGTTACAAACAAACATACAAACATACAAATATACAAACATACAAACATACAAGTGAAGCTAATATAAAGCGTGTAAAAAATGTAGAAGACGATACTAAAATGTATTGTGTTTTTTTTTTTTAATTCATTTTTGTAATAGTTGGCTTAAATGAATGCCTACACTATGTCGGTACTCAGTGTCGACTGTCGTACAGGCAGACGCGTGCCTGGGCGGGCGGCGCGGCGCTCGAGGTGCGGGAGAGGGACGCGGGAGGGGGGCGGCGATTGGCCCGGCTTACCTCAAGCCTTCAGTCCGCGACCGACCGCAGGAGGGGGTACACTACGTCCGTTCTCCGACCAAACCAACAACCGCGTGCTAAAATAACGTTTGCTAAATTAAATTGCTAGTGGAATAGTATTTCACGACAGTGTTTTGTTGTTCTTTCGCCTGTGACGTCACCACGCCAGGGTCTGTGCGCCACGAGCCGCCGACGTGACGCGGTCGCTTCGGGGTGAAATTTTCAGTAGTGGTAGGTACACTATACACATTGTTTGACTGTAATTGATTGTATCAATTTATAATTTGTTGCCTTTGTGGACCGTTTAATCGGTTAATGGTGTTGAAAGAGCACTTATTATACGAAATAAGTGGTCACGTAGGACCTTTCGGTTTTGCGAGGTTGCAAATGTAATAATAACAAAGAGTGGTATGGATTTATGGAATCCTGGCCTTTTTTGTACTTAAGTTTTCTTTTCGAAGGCTATGTTAGAAGGTTTGGTGTCTATAATTATGATTTTGTCTAGGGATAATTAAGCTATTTTGACCCCTATTCATGTCAGATGATAGCTAAGATAAGCTATGTTATGTCATATCCAGGAGGATATTTTTTAAAGCAGCCTCTATAAGATAATGTAAACAGTTAGGTATAAATTAAGGTAATTTAAATTGCTGTATCCACAGGTAAAAGATTGTTTATTTTTTTTCTATAAAATTTGTTATTTTTTTTATGAACATCCATAAATTTGAGATGTTCTCATTCTTAATAAGAACTACAAATATAACCAAATATTTATCTATAACCGAAACTTATTTCATTTAAAAAAATAACTCTTCTTAGTCACCTCACACCTTCTCACTCTACCTCATATCCTTCAAATAGATACAGCTTAAAAATTATCAAAATTGAATAAGATCTTGCTAATGATGATGCTATGCTCCCCAAAGTTAGAAAACCTCAACACAATTCTAGGAGTTTAAGGCTGTTCCAAAACATCGATGGGTGTCATGAACTGGATATAAAAGTATTCAAAAGTTATTTAATAAGATACACAACAAACCAAATAAAGATAAACAAATTAACAAGCTTATTCTAGATTTTCCGGCTGCTAGTCCCAAAAACCAAAACGAAAGGTTTTGGTGAAATAAAAATTGTTTGGTCTAGAACTAAAACTGGTTGTGACAAAATTATGAAATGTTTGTTTTTTTTTTTATCTTGTCAATTAAAAATACATAACGAAGAACCGTTATAATTAATAAAATATAATTTTGAAAAAAAAAACTTATTTTAATAACAGAAAAAAGTGAATTCTACGCATGTTTATGCGTAAAGATAAAGCTCCATAATTATAATGATAGTCTAACACCGACACAATATAGTATAAGTAAAACAGCAACATACGCAAAGTTTGAGGAAAACATATCATGCTTATAGAATAGCAGATAAGCAAACACACGTCGAAACCGCAACAGAATAATCATGCTACCAAATCCACGATTTTGGCAACGATATGTCAAAGGTACTAAATGATTTGAAGGTCATTGGAGCTAGAGAAGCTACTGGACGTAATGAGACTTACCATCTTATGGGTCGAGCGCAGCGAAATTCCAAGCACTGCTTCGCAAATTCATGGTGTCGTTTGGTTACCTGCTAACTGTACATGAGCGGTTGTAACGCTTACCATCAGGCGACAAGATAAAGATAGCTTAAACCTCGTGTTTTCATGTCGATCTCGGTAGGTGCATTATGAGTTGAGTAACAGCCTGAAGAATCTAAAAGCATGGATTGATAAATTTTGACGCAACACACACTTTACTTAAGAAGTCCATTCGCCCCTATATTTGCCAAATAGTGATAGATTGACACAAACCTAATCGTAATATGCCGGGAAAGCCATCGTCAAAGTCAAAATCAATTGATATTATTATTGATGTTTTTAATGATAAGCATAAAGCACCGCCTAAACTGATGGGTTTGAAAACTGAATTGCTTCAAGACATACACTACTTAGACTAGGTACACATGAGGCTGTTGATGCCGAAACGTGACATACTTGTTTGGGGTTATAATCATTCAACCTCATTTCAGTGTAAGTGTAGTAGTAGGTAGTAGTGTCTATAACAAGTTGGATACAAAAATTCTAACAAATTTGAAGATACTGCTAATCTTATTCTGCATACAAAATACAATAGCAAAGTTCTCTCTTCACTGAGGATGGGCTCACCTGAAAGTACTGTGGCTTTTACAATCCAAGGTTCTAATACTTTCAACGTGCGTGGTGGCCTGTTGGTAAACGAACTAGACGCGGCTGCCAACATGTTCACGGTGGTCGCGGGTTCAAATCCCAGAGCACACCTCTGACTTTTCGGAGTCATGTGTGTATTGACAGTCAATCACCACGCACTAAAACGGTGAAGGAAAACATCGTGAGGAAACCTGCATACCATAGCGATTTATAAGAATTTCTATGGTATGTAAGTCCGCCAACCCGCACTTGACCAGCGTGGTGGACTATATGGCCTAACCACTCTCAATCGTACTTTCGATTGTAGAGTAGGCCCGTGCCCTGCAGTGGGACGTATATGGGCTGATACAATAACAATACTTTCAACACAGATGGTAAATAAGAAAAGTTATATCCCATCAAAAACATCCTGTAAAAAATTCCAAGTCTCGCAGCTCAGTTTTTCTACCGCAAAAAGTTGTGAGATCCATGTAATACCAAGTCGATTAATTTATTTAGTTCTTGATTAAGGGACGTTCTGCCATCGCATGAAAACATAATGTATCGTAAAATTTATGCATAATGCTACTGGCCAAGTCGATCTATTTATTTAAAACGTAAAGAATTTTCAATATTGATATGATAATAACTTACGTAATAACTTTATACAGAACGTCCCTTAATCAAGAACTAAATAAATTAATCGACTTAGTATTACATGGATCTCACAACTTTTTGCGGTAGAAAAACTGAGCTGCGAGACTTGGAATTTTTTACAGGATGTTTTTGATGGGATCTCACGTCTTTTTGTAGAGTCCTACTTTATTCCTTTTCGGTACTTTTTATTTCTTGAATATATATAATGATTTTTCTTAAAGACTCTGTCTTATGGTTTTTTCTTATTTTTGTAGGTATCAATCTATCACAAATATAGCGGATTTGATTATTAGTGTTCTTTCTTTCATGGTGATTGTTTACGAGCTATTTAGTCTATGTATTTGCAAGGTTATCTTTGTCATGTTTTTCTAGAGGAATGTTGTACAGTTTAATGGGCTGAATACACCCTTTCCCTCTTTATACCCCCCTCCTGTTATGCCTCATATATAATATATATAGATACCAATCTACAACTATTATTCCATTATATACGGGTACAACGAATCATTAACTGCAAATGTAACTTTGTAATCCTATACATTTATATGAGATTACAAAGTTATTCACGCAGTTGGTGTATCTAGAAAACTAGACAGAAATTATGAAATGTTTGAATTTTTCCTTACTTTAGACACTAAACACTAATTATATTCTAAATTTGAAGGTTCTATGTCTGCTAGAAGTGCCTTAGACTTTTGATGATCGGTCAGTCAGTCAGTGAGTGACAAAATTGCGAAAGTTTGACAAGTTATAATTCTTAATCTACTGGTTCAAATTGAATGAAATTTTAAATATACCGTGTTTACACAATGCCTAATTAGTAACTGAAAATTCAGGCTTCTTGCTTTAACCACAACGAAGTTATGAGGGGTTGAAAATGGTCTGAATTGCTTCGAGAAAAGGATAGTACGGCTGTGCCGCTTTTTAGCTCGACTTGGAGGGGGCACTGCCGTGCCCCCAGATATTAGATTCAAGAGATAAAGGCGGTATAAGGGGACAAATTATGCAAATTGGTGTCAGGATTTCCAAAATGTCGCCGATGTGAAATCCTATCGGGTAGTTGTATTAAAGGTTGTTTATTATTTTATTTACGTTTTACTTTGTATTAATAAATATTAATCAGACATGTTTAGCAATAATTTGTATGGATTGTGTTTACATTGTGTTGAATCGCGGTTGTCATATTAAATGACATTCTTTAATACCACTATATACATACAATGTAATTACTTTGTCTCATCTCTGTTCATCTCGTGCAGATTGGTATAAAATAAAAATTCACTTTTGTCTGATATTATGTTATGTGATTATACGCGGCTAACAAGAAATGTTCACGGTAGTCGCATTTTCAAATCCCAGGGCACACCGCTGATTTTTCGGAGTCATGTGTGTATTGATAGTCAGTGAACAAGCACTATAACGGTAAAGGAAAACGTCGTGAGGAACCCTGCATACCATAGCGATTTGTGAGAAATTCTATGGTATGTAAGGTCCGCCAACCCGCACTAGGCGTGGTAGACTATATGACCTATATCTATAATCATAGCGGGCTTAAACAAAATCATACGCAAATTAAGTTGATTGGATCAATTAAATTTTAAAACGTGCAAATTTGTTCGTTCAGCCATCTTAATTATCACAATTAATAAATCCAAAGTCTTTTTCTTAAAGAGTTATAAGTTCGGAAGTCAAAATCATAATGCCGGAAAAAGGACCGAGAACCGTCACCGTAACCGTCCTACATTCGTTGTTATAACTGGATATTTCATTTTCTGGGATTACTGATTACATAGCAATAGTGTTCATTATTATAACCGGGTATTATTTCGAAACACTTTAGATCTTAGGTCTTCAGTAGTATAGTAATCTTTAAACCGGGGAATATTTATTTATTTTATTTTAATTTATATTGGCTATTGTACACCAGAATGAAAAACGCTTACAAACACTTAAAAAATAAAGGCATGGTTACTATAGGCGGCGTTATCGCTAGCTGCGATCTCTTCCAGGCAACCTTTGGATGAATACCTTTTTAATAAAATTTATCTTTTGCTGTGTAACACAGAGAAGTTGACAATTTTGTATGTCCGAAGTCCTAGTTGATTTCGTTTTTCTAAAAGGAACAATGTGTTTTATTCAATTAATGTCGAGACGAGCATGCCGTTCGTCTGATGGTAAGCTATAAGACTGCCAATGGACAGTAGCAAAACCAAACAACACCTTGAACAAAGCAATGCTTGGACACTGTTTGCTCCATGTATGGAGGGCTTCCCACGGTGTATCCTCTCAAGCTCAAATAAACTAACACTATTTTCAAATGATGTATATCATAAGCCAATGTTAACTGCAACATGCATAACGTCGCGCTGACCCCATTAAAGCGTGGGAAAAGTCTATGAATGAATTAAAAAGTATCTTGAAGATATTTCTCAAAGTTTCCAACATTCTTTAAATTCTATTCAACGTCCACTATCCTTGGACCCTGCTATTTCATGACACTGCGTCTTATTTGGCGTCAATATTTATTTTCACTTCATATGTATGTGAATACGCCTAGTGTTAATTTAATAAAGTCAGTTTATTGAATGCTAAATTGTGGTTTAAAATTTCAATGATTTCATAGTACGGGCTAACGGCCGATGCCAATAATCAATCGAAAAAAATTAGATTGAAGTCAATCTGTTTTGTTGTCAATTGTTTTCTACTTTTCGATTGGTCTCCTGTCATGTTGCCATAGTTTATTCACTACTGAGGTTGATTATTGGCAATATAGTATCAGAAAAGCGATTGAGCTGTCAATCTAAAACGGCAAATTTTGGATTGGGTTTGTTTATTGGCAGCGGCTGTTATTAGTCTTCTGTATACATTGCTTTGGCATCGAAGCTTACAATAATGTCAGAGAGGACAAAAATATATTTCCTTGGACGAGAATGGCACTCCCGCGATACAATACGATGTGGAACGCAATACAACAAAAATCCCCTTTAGGTTGTTATCGCCATCTTTCCAGTGGTAATTGTTCGAAATCATTAGATAAATTAGGCATCGAGCTCATAGTATCAATACATAGAAGAAGGTGGCCTCTAGAAGGGGCAAATTTGATTACGCAAGTTTAAGTTTTCTTTCCATATACCTACAAAGAAGTGTTTGCATTGCTTTAACAGCAAGTTGTTAAACTGTATTTAGTGCACTATTTTTGTGACATGTACGTCATATAATTTATAAATAGTATATGTAGTATATGAGTAGGACATTTACTATGGTCCACTGTTGAATAATGGTTACGCAAAACGCTAAATAAATATTATTATTGTCTATATACTTGGCAGCCATATTCTGTTGTTTTCACACATTTTACCTTGCAACTTATAGTTTACATTGCTGGTGTAGACTGTATAAACAATAGGTAGGAAAATGCATAGTCCTGGTCATGAAGTCTATATTTGGGCATATGGAATAACAGGTACTGTTCACATACGATGGTGATTCATAGTCTCGGCTTACCTCTATGGGTTTGACGTGTGAAGATAATGTACATATGCTTATATGTACGCATGTTACAATACAATATGTGAGTAATTATAAATCTAGTTTTCTACTAGAAACTGAACTCTCGCAGAGAAACTCAAAGAAACAGGTAACAGCCTCGTACATATCGGAGGTATGCTAAAGGCAGCCTCCTTTATAATACTTGTATACATATTGGTCCACCTTACATGACCTGAAACTGGTGTGACTAATCTCGGTTAAAATTGAATTCCTTTCAAAGGGTAACCATTTTCTTTTAATTCCCTAAAGCAATTCTATTCGGTGGTATAGAATATTACTAGGTATGAAAAGGATACGCCTAGTGTTTGTTTTTTGTAAGAATCCGATAAAACCTTATGGTTTATTGTGAATCTGCAGAACTATTATGTTCCTACTTAATTTATGGATGTCAATATGATATTATCAATACATTGTGTATTAATCAACTTGATTTCAGAATTCATGTTCCAATCTATACTTAAAATAATTTGTAATCCATATTATGTACCTAACTTGTCCATTTTTGTACGTCTTTCACATTGGCGTCATTTCCCACCAGGAATAACAAACACGTCTCAATCTAGTAAGCTTCAAATAACGGTCAAGTGTTTAATAGAAGTGTTTTACCTGAAAATAAAACACATATTAAATACTTACCTTATTTGAAGCTTACATTTTAATAATACCTGGTGTGGATTATCGACTTAATGAACTAAACCCAACGACACCGATGTTATATACACTCGGTTGGTGGGGGAACCTGGTGGGAGACAAACAAGAAAGAGATAGGAACATACAGTAAGGGTGAAGGAGTGAAAGAGACAAAAGAGGAAGCGGAAGACGATGATGCTACTCTCAATCTAGTAAGCTTCAAATAAGGTAAGTATTTAATATGTGTTTTATTTTCAGGTAAAACACTTCTATTTTATGTGCGGTTGTTATTACAGACATCAAAATGAAGTGGACTGGTGATTGGATCTACTTATTTTTTTTTAGCTAAGCTCTTTGACATCCGCAAGGTACTAAGTGATATCGATGTTTTATGTTCCAGTAGTTCTGTTATTCCTCTGAGTGTCGTATATTTTACTGTCGCTATTACTTGAACTTAATTGAAGTTTTTCTTTATTGTTGCGTGAGAGAAAAACAAATTAACAAACATTCAGCGTTCTTTCAATTATAATATGGAATAGGACTTTATTACTGCATTCGAGTAATTGAACGTCGATAATTGATTTTTTTTGTACGTTGTTGGAAGGCTTAAACTTCAGATATAGAAGCTCGAAATCGTATTATTGGGTTCGTCACGAGAGGTTTATTATTTTTTTTTTTTTATTACTCCCGCTGTCGAATAATTTTCAACTCATAATTTTTCAACCAACCATTATATATTCAGTGAAGTAAAAATGTTAACAGCACCTATTTCCCAATTATGTTTATTGGATCTGGTGTAATTGGATGCTCGCAACTATGAAAATATACGTACAAAATTGTTTGCGTTGCTCTTTTCAGTTTTTACAGTGAATATTGCATAATACACCGCACTTGCCCGATGGATACATTATCTGTATATATTGTATATACTATGAATATCAGTCGGTGTACTCACTCCAATTCTATCTAGAAAAATATTGGAAAAATTGTGTTTTTATTACAATTTTGTTGGGAGATGAAATATCGCTTTTTGAAAGTGAGTGATTGGTAGAATGGGCATCAAACCGTATGCTATTGATATATTGATTTTATTATTTCAATGATATTTGTTTTAATTTCATCCAATGTTTAAGTTTAAAGTGTTTTAATGATGTATTGAGCATTTATTAGAAGTTAATTTGAATTGCTATTGAGAAACATGAAGAAATTATGTATATTATATGTGTGTCTTGTTAAATATATTATTAGCAGTTTCTTTTATACATAAAAATTATATTTATTAGTATCATCATATTATTAGACACTTTAAAAAAAAATATCCTAATCTCTCTTAAAATGACTAAAAACCAGAAATAAAAAAATCCTCCGGATCAATTAACTCTTTGAAGTCTCTTAAAATTCTCAACTATTCTAAGCTCATTCGTCACATAACATAATATCACAAGGAAGTTCATTTAGCAACAGCATCATCTAATTATTAGTGAAGTTGAAAATCTTGTTACAAGAGCGATTAGCCTCCGACGCGACGTCGTGAAGTTGTAAGATCTCGCCAACACACGGCACGGCTAATTTCGATTCGCGTTCTGCGGATACCGGCACGCTCTTTGCATTTATATCTATGTTTTACTAAAGCGATTCCTAAGGTCTGCTAGATCATGAAATTTCCTTGACATTTCTGCGATATGGTTTGTTTATTTAATGCCTTGATATGGGTTGTTGCTACAATTTATATGCGAAAATTTTGGACACTGCTAGTAGGTAGATATCTCATGTGTGAGAGACCGCCTGGGTAGGTATCAACGTTATGGCTACTTTTCCTGCCAAATAGCAGTGTAAATCTACTGTTGTGTTTCGGTTTAAAGGACATTCATCTACGTTCTTCTGCAGGACACGGGCATCCGCTACAATCGAGAGTGTGATTGAGAGTGATTAGGCCATATAGTCCACCACGCTGGCTTAATGCCGGTTCGTAGTTGGCCTAATGTATGTTGCTTTTAATGCTTCATGAACAAATAAACATGTTTAAAAACATTTTTCTTCCAATAAAATAATGTTCTAGTAACTGTGTTGTAAAGAAACCTTTTCACAATATTAAAGAAATAACTTGGATGCCATCAATCGATGGGATGACACCCACGTAAATAAAAAACTTTCCTATTACGTGTTGTGTAGAGTAGTGTTTATGTCCATACAGAGAATTCATAACTTGAAAAGTTTCTTCAATACACTAATGCTGTTGATGTAAAGGAAATATTATGATAAATGAAATTGTATTAATGGGTGAAATCAATAAAATTATTTCAACGCCATAGTATACATTATTCGCACAAAAAATTATGTAGCTTTGATTAGTTGATATGTAATGCTGTTTTTAATAGGAATATTAACAGAATTCCGCAAAATGTATTTCTATGAAACTTCTTCACCACTCCTTCCTCTCCAATGTTATTCAACAATATTCGCTTATAAAGATAAGCTTATAAGATTAAGTCATCCGCTTACGTATAACTCCTAAGACTTTACTCATTGATTGAAAATCTAAGGCCCTACAGTACATTTTGAGTTTCAAAAGACGACCGTGATAATCGCGCTATAATAAATCTAATAAATCACTCCCTGCTTCGGTGTTTCCCGTGCGTTATGACCTGTCCTTCTTCAAACGAGGCTTAAATAGAGTCCAATCCAAAGAACAGTACCATTTTCACCTGTTCTGTGGTCCAATCCTTGCGGTAGGCAGCAACCTGGAAATGCTGGATCCCTGGTATTGCGAAGGTCCATATATATATATACATATATATACTGGTTACCACTTACCATCAGGCGGGCCGTATGCTCGTCTGCCTGCTAATGGCCAATCAAATATATATATATATAAATAAAAAAATAAAAGATTATTAAACTTTCTGTCATAATACAAGCAAGCATTTTCAAAATCGTTGCGAGCGACGACTAATTTCAATTTTCAATAACGCTCCACTAGAGATGTACTGGAGCGCGCGCACCACTTACATCGGTACACTTTACGCGCTTTTTGCCATGTCCATTAATTTATGTCAACGGCTTTGCCAATTAAATCTGTGACTTCTCAAATATTCATTAATGACACCGCGGTCACCTCAACTGATTTAATCATCGCACGTGCTGATTGGATCATTTCGAAGGTGAAATAAGGTCTCAAAATACACACCAAGCTGTCTAAGTGTGCGTTTCGCTTAATATTCGAGAATAATATTTACCTCATTTGGAATTCAGTTCAGGTGCCGAAACAAAAAGTACTTAGGTGGCGCCCCTTAATTTAAATTAGGACCTGGACGCGTAGGCTTATGTTACTCATAATTTATAATATGCGATTTAAATAATTCATATTTAGTAAGATAAATGATAGTACCAATGTGAAATTGGAGACGGGAGAGCACGTTGGGATTTCGGTCTCAGTTGTTGGGATTTTGGTGTGACAGCAGTTTGTAAACAGCTATTGAATTGAATAGAATCGCAATTGATTAATGACTGCTCTAATAACATATTATTATCTCCATATATCAATTAGTTTTAAGCCCGCATGTTGGTCTAGAATTAAATTTCACCGTCCTCTGCAGGGTGTCCTGTGTTCAAAATCACAGTGTATTACTAAGACAATAGTTGAGCATGGAATAAGATATTAGGTCATATCAGATTATGAGTCTTAAATACTGAATACCACCATCCTCATGAAGGATTTTTGTGTCTGAACATAGAAAAATATAATAAATCTCATTGGTTTTTTTGATTTGCAATGAATGGCGAGACGAGCATGCCTTTCGCCTGATGGTAAGCCATGGTAATCGTACGAAATCTCATGAACAGTAGCATGAACATAAACCAGTAACACATTGAAATACACAAAAATGCTTGGCATTCCACTGCGCTCGCCATCCTGAGACATAAAATGTTAAGTCTCATTGTTACTGTGGCTATAATTTCTTTCAATCCGAAACACAACAGTGCATTTAAACTGTTACTTGGTTCGAGAAAAAGATATTGCGGTGGTACCTACCCAGGATGCCCTCTCACATAATATGAGAGACCTATCATCAGTGATGGATTATCTGTCTTCAGTTATGCCATTTTGATGACACTGCATTTCATCTTTGTAGCCAGTGTAAAATACGTTTTCACTCAAGGCACAGGCACTTTCAATGAACATTCATTGATCAACTTTTTCTTCGCTCAAACCGGTTTGAACTGGCGGCTTACCTTGACCGTAGTAATTACGTCATTATCAAATCCTCCTTATCGTGCCGTTAGAGCTAATCTGTTTTCACTGTAATTTACACTAGTCTAACTCTTTAGTTTACCGTCGATTAGTTTGTCTCGTTAATATGTGTCGATTTGTATATATTTTAAGCGAGATAAAAAAGTTTGTATTTGAATTATTATCATATGTCATCGATAAGGTTTGCTGATGGTATTTCGGCGTCATTTACTACCAAACATGAACGTTACGAATATTTTGAAGTCTATTTATGTTATTTTCATAATTCAATTTATATAGATACTAAAACCTTGCAAGCCTTCATCATTGTCAGTCACAATAAGTACAATGCTGTACTCCCCAAAGAATTTCCTTGCCAGATGTTTTTGGTGGGATACTATTTTTTCCTAAACACATTTAGTATAACAACAAATTAAATCAACTCGAATGGCATGGGACTGTCGTCTGATGCCATTCGATACTTTGTCTGGACGGCATTTGCGCTTAACATCAGCTCATGTAAGGCCGGATACGTACTACTGAAACGCCACGCCACCCGACCAGACGCGATATGTATTCAATCAAACCAAATTTTAGTAGGTATTTGTTATGACCAGAACCACACTACAAACTGTTACAGCCCTCCCATAAATGTATTGATTGAAATCTCAGGATGATATTATGATTCGATGCTACGTTGCATGGCGTGGTGTTTCAGTAATATGTTTCCGCCTTAAATCACAAAATATCCTTACATAATAAAAACCAGTGCTACATTCCTTACATTCGATAACAGTCGGGATTGGTCCGTGAAATAGTACCCGATAATAAATTATGGATGTTGCCGTCACCCATCCCGATCCCTTTGCGCCCACTATATCTGATATACGGGCGGGACGAGGACTGTTTTTACAGATTTAGGCTCTTAGCAATACGCAGCATTGATTGGATTGTATTGTAAGGATTGATCACGAATTAAATGTTGATGACGTAGAAAATGTATGTAACATTTACCTACATTGATGATAAATAACATACGATATATAAACGCCTTTTTCTCAGTAGGGGTAGGCAGAGGATTTCCTGGTAGCAATCAGAATACCCAAGTTACGCTTTGTATATTTCGCCGCATGATGTGGTAGCGGGCAAGCCTATCGCCATATCGGGCACAAATTTCTGACTTGGAGCAGATAGTGAATAAAAAAATCCTATATCACTTTGCCCGACGTGGGATTCGAACCCAAGACCTCAGCGTTGTAACCACACCGTAGTACAACTATGGCACCGAGGCAGTCAGTGATATACTATAGTAATTGTAATGCGGCTGGTTCACTCTGGGGTAGACGAGCAAAGAAAAAATCCAGCAGTACTTTGAAATTCATTTTGTAAAATTGTTTTGCATTGATTTTCCAATTAATCGGGTGTTACGGCATGCAGTGTAAGTTATTTAATATAATACGGATACTATGAATGCAAATGTGACTATTATTTTGTTATTCATGCCGAGGCAACAGAGTATTGGATCGATATTTTGCTCCAGATCTGTCATACACTTTTTTCGGGGTAAAGCGTAGCCTATGTCAATATGTGGCACTGAACTATCTCCATGCATTCAATAATCTCGATGCATTGGTTCGTTTCTTCACGAAAACACACACAATTAATACAAAAGATTTACAAGGATTCATGTTCTTACATTTCTTCTCTGTATTTTAATTAACAACTTTCAATTTCAAAACATCAGTTGATCTATACATAATATAATAAAAGTTGCGGGCAAAAGCTATTTGAAACTACATCCTTTATTACCTACAAAGTATCAAATTTCAATAATACTAGAGAAATTTCACCGAAATCTAATCGTAAGTCTATATTAGAACACCTGTTTAAGTAAGGGACGATGTCTTAAAATATATTATCCTTTAATGACTAATTCGTTACTGCGGAGCGTTGCCTAGGCAATATCTCTGCTGATACAGAATATTCCTTTGACCTTTGGATATTTATAGAAAACTAGTTGCCAGTGGTTTCGTTCGACAGATCAAATGTATCCCTATAGGACGTGTATCTGGGGTAAGAAACATTCCATATATATTTTTATAATTATATTTACGACCCCGCATTGCTACTCTGAATGCTACAGATGAACTAGATTCATCATCATCATCATCCCGGCCACAGGAAGTCCACTGCTGGAAATAAACTTCCCCCAAGCACCTCCACATTGACCTGTTGAAAGCGTACTGCATCCAGCGACTTCTTGCAACCTCAGCCAGGTCGTCTGTCCACCCCTTAGACGGGCG
Organism: Hyles euphorbiae; assembly: GCA_023078785.2. NCBI lineage: Eukaryota > Metazoa > Arthropoda > Insecta > Lepidoptera > Sphingidae > Hyles > Hyles euphorbiae. The sequence continues at coordinate 7,161,195 of CM041030.1, forward strand.
TCAGACATTTCGCTTGCCTGTACGTGGCCTCCACTCTAGAATGTTTGGGCTCCCACGGTCATCAGTTCTATGCTAAGTATTGTATGTGGAGACGATTACTTCGAACTTATTATAAGTATTGGGAAAAAAAGAACAAATAAAGAGCTGGAGATAAAATCACTTGATTTATAAAAATCATTGGCTACCATATCCCTTATATGATTGGTGGTAGTTCTCTCATTTGTGAGACCCCGCAATTTCTATTTCCCCCGCCAAACAGCAATGTAAATGCACTGTTGTTTTCCGGTTTGAAGGTCATTGTAACCAGATTGACTACTGCATATATTGAGATTTAACATCTTATGTCTCGAGATGGCGAGCGTAGTGAAATTCCACGCATTGCTTTATAATTCATGGTGTTGTAAGGTTTTACTCCTGTCCATGCGCGGTCTTGCCGCTTACTATCGTGGGAATGGTATGCTAGTGTCTCCATTCATTGGAATACAAATGTTGGAGTAAAACAGCTTAAAAATATTTGTAACCGACAAACAACTCATGCCTTTGATTCAGTACTCGAGTAAGCGATATTTGTAACAACAATTTCTAAGATGTATGCAAAACAGACAATGTCAGTTATCTCAGTTTTATCGAGTCGATGGCCTTACCGTGAGATGTATTTATCGCGATAAAAACATATTGAGACAATTTTCCGTCTGATTGCTTTCGTCTTGTGTATCTTGTACACTGTTTCAACTGGATATTATAAACATTTTGAAGATTTTGGTATTCCATGTCCTTTGAATGTCAGAGATATTACAGTGTAACAGTCTGGGTAGCTTTTCTACACTAGTCGATCCCTGCTATGATCTGCGGTTATTATATTGGATTTACTGGTGGTAGGTCGCTCATGCGAGTCTTCTTGGGTAGGTAACAACTGCAATGTCTATTTCTCCCGTCAAACAGCATTGTAAATCCACATTGTGCCCAGTAATTATTGAACATATTGAGACATAATATCTTATGTCTCAGGAGGCAAGCGAAGAAGAATTCCAAGCATTGCTTTGCATGGGTAGTTTGGTTTTTCTGTTGTCGGTCGTATCGCCAATCATGAGGCGCATGGCAAGCTCGTCTCATCTTTCATCGCATTAAAAAATCTCCTTTCTGTTTGTGTCCTGTAATTGTTAGATTGATAGTGTATAGATGTACGTTGGTTCTTATCTGAGTATTTCGATTGATTTTGCAGCAGGAAATTTTGTTCGTTATTCAAATAATCTGCATCAAAAAGATTGTTTTTTGCTGATGCGGCAAAGGTTCACTTGTGCGAGGTTTTTTTTTTCATTTATTTAACATTCTTAATGTTACATACAATATTTGTTAGTAAATAACATTAAGTCCGCTAACCCGCACTAGGCCAGCGTGGTGGACTGTATGGCCTAACCACTCTCAATCGAAAAATTTGTCGATTGTAGAGTAGGCCCGTGCCCTGCCGTGGGACGTATATGGGCTGATGATGATGAATAACATTGGAAACTACTAATAATTATATTTATGCTATCAAAGTTGACAACGGGGTTATAACTTGTCACAAGATATTTAAACTGTAGTTTTATTAGGAGTTTGAGATTAATCCAAACACATCTTTAAGGCTACAGTGAATAGGCACCTTCTAGGTAGGCGTGTAACAACGTAGACTATATCGACACTTCCCATCAGGTGAGATTATAGTAAAACGCCTAACCTAAATAGTAAAAAAAAAAAAACATTTATTATACAGGGTATATCAAGACTGCTACCGAAAACGAAGCCGGGTGGTAGTTTAAGCGACTTCAGACACAATGCAACAAAAAATGTTGGAAAAAAAGCGACAATTTTTTTTTTGTTATTTTTTTTATATGGTCGTATTTTTGTGGTAAATGCATTTTTTCGTAAAATAATAGTGTATACCCTTTTATTTATAAAGACTCGAAGGTATAAAAGAGTTAAAATTATTATTTTAGCAAAAACTATGGATTTACCACCCAAAAATGACGATATTTAAAAAATGATAAAAAAAAATTGTCGCGTTTCTTAGCAAAATTTTTAGTTGCATTGTGTTTGTAGTCACTAAAACTACCACCCGGCTTCGTTTTCGGTAGCAGTCTTGAGATACCCGGTAGATGATTTAAAAAGTATGTCTTGAGTAGATATTTAATGTTTAAATGAGGAAGTAGCTTTGACAGACTAACCTGGCGCCAGGTAGGCCATAGGCATATGAATGAAGTACAGCTTATATCTAATCAGTGCATATTGATTGCATGGCCAGATTATATCATAAACGCACTTACCATGAATGTGATAGATTTTTTTTAAAATCATGTTGCAATCGTTCATTATTATTGACATGAGGTATGCGAAGGCTTTAAGATAGAGATTCTGAATATCCGGTTCAAAGTACAAAGACCGTTTGAAGTGGTTGAGTCCAATTATGTGTAAAAAACAATATGAATGACTTGGTAATTAAGGGTATAATTGAGTATAAAACTATACAAACTGCAAGTCAACTTAATCTTAAACAATTTTTATGGTATGTCAATTCCGCTAACCAGCAAATACGCTAATGTGGTTGAATATTGATTAAGTTTTCTCACTTGCTGAGTTTTGAATGTAGAGGAATCCCATACTCAGCAATGTGCGATTATGCATTGACACATTTAGGTACCTAAGCCAAATTAATTATTATTTATTTCATGTTACTAATTTTTTATTTTCTTAGTCAATATTGAAAATCATTTTCTGTATCAGCCCATATACGTCCCACAGCAGGGCAAGGGCCTCCTCTACAACTGAGGGTACGATTGAGAGTGGTTAGGCTATATTGTCCACCACAAAATCACTTTCATATACCAAAATTGAAGTAGGTTTGCACGAAAGCAGACTGCTAGCAGTTTTTGAAATAAAATTCATTATTTTACGCAAAATATAAGAGGTTATGGCGCGGATGTAGGGTTACTCATAAGTTTAATAACTGTATGTGGTTTAAACAAACGTCCATTGCCGAACCGCATATAACACATGTGGTTAACGTAAATTTGAAGGTATATTATTTCACTAAATGAGAACCTCATTATTAAAACCACAAAATAATGTGTTTATTGTTTCGACTGGCGCAATAAAGTGCACTTGATGGTTGTCGCAATGCAGTCCTGAAAGAATATAACATTATAGATGCAATTTTACTGGTGGAAGGTCTCTCATATGTTAGAGGCCACCTGGGTAGTTACGCCAAACAGCAGTGTAAATGCGCTTTTGTATTTCGGTTTGGACAACATTGTAGCTAGAGTAACTACTGGATATATTAAGACTTAATATCTTATGTCACAGGATCGCGAGCGCAATGGAATGCCAAGGATCGCTTTGTACCAGAAATTCATGGTGTTATTTGATTCTATCCACGAGCGGTCGTATCGATTACCATCAGGCAAAAGGCATTATCATTTTTTACAAAATGTAATAATGTATGCAGGTATACAAAGAATGAATTTGAAATGCCTAAAACTTATATGAGTCACTATCACGGGCTCTCAACCACTTTGTACGTTGGTACCAACACAACAAGGCGCCAACGATCTCACTCACTGAACAAAAGGCAACTAAAACGTTGTTTCATTACTTTCTGATTAATTTCTATGCGAGCTATAGCCAATCTAGTATTCCTCAGAGACTCGCTAAGCTTCGGAACTTGGTGCCTATTCCTTGCGTGCCATTGGAGATCTTGGTTGCCAAGAATTGTAGTTGAGGGTATGTGGGTAAAAAGGTACTAAGAAAGTATCACTACACGTCGGTTTTTGTGAGACAGCATTCCCATCCCGGTTGGTCCGAACCATTCGAACTGTAGCAGTAACGACACAAAAAATCTCTAACACTCACAGAATAAGTTCACAATATGGTAACAATTTTAATTCAATCCACCGAACAACGCGGTATCGTTTTCCAAACACATGTCAATAGACAACATGTCAATCATATTTGCATTGAAATCTTTTATCTTATCGTCCCTCTCGAAAACCTGATATCCGTAGAAAAGTTGTTTATCGACACTCATTTCGAGTTGTGTGTATTGTTTCTATTATCTCTTGTGTTCCGTATTAACGTGCTTATGTTAAATGTTATGAATTCACTGGAATCTGTTTGAGCACCTGTTCTTCAAATATTATGTACGATAGTCGATATTGCTTAATAATTGACTGTTATAACTAGTAAAATTGGCAGAGCATGTATTGTCAATACCACTAATATCGTACAAAAAAAAATAGTTCGATGAAGAAAACCGTCAACATTAACGGCCTTAACTCATTTCACCGCTTATCCCATTAAACAAAGCCCAGCATTTATGCGAAGTTCATTAAAGATGCAGTAAAGTGTTAAGACTACAATGTATGATTTGATTTCCTTCTTTTCGTCTATTTACCGCACTGATGAACTGAAGTACACATTATCATCTACTTCAACCACAAGAAGTTCAATGCTGAACATAATTTTTTCCACGATTTTTATATTTTACTGAAGTGTTCGCCTTAGAATAACCAATTTGATCACATTAATGATATGTAAATTCATCAAAACTTTCACACTACTAAATACCATCAGAAAGAGTAACAACCATGTAAAATTTTACCATTAACAAACATTCCGTGATCTCGTATTAACCCGTTTCATCTCATAAAAGCCAATCTGTTCCCTTTGCATTTCTCACTACATTTGCCGCATGCATCCCCGTAATAGAAGCTAATTTTGTTCTAACTCGTCCAACAAGGTTACGCAATTGGTCCTTCGAGCCACTCGGATTGGAAATTCTAAAAGTGAATTATGTGTAATGCTTAAAACCAAAATTTGAGTATGAAATTGGTTGCTGGGTATTACGCAGCTTGTTTTCATGTAAATAAATTAAACATTTTCATTTGGAAAGGGTGAGATTACCAATTATTTGTGCGGTTAATTTTAACATGTCGCTGCTTTAAAACTAAAGTGCCATAAATCAAAATTTAGTTTTGTTCAGGAGGCCAGATTGAAAATTTTTATTTAGTTTTTTTGAATTTTTGGTCAAAATGCCAAAAGGGCGTATGTGTAAATAAGTCATTTATAAGTCGATTTTGACTAGTGTCTTTGTGCAATATGAAAATAAAGGTGATTTTAGCCCCATTTTTTGAATAAAAGTAATTTTGGACAATTTTGTTTTGTGGCCCTTTCGTTTTTAAGTAGCGATGTATCTTTTTCATTAATAAATTTCGTAACATTGTTACACCTAGGTAATTGTTAATTTATTGGAAGTACCTTACTTTCCAATTAGCTCTTTTTTCGAACGAATGACGAATTAACTATATTGGGTCCTATTGACAAATTAAGTGTAAAAATAGTAAAAATTCCGGATGATTGCGTTCATCAGATATTTTGTTTATTCAACGTAAAATATAAATTCACAGTACAAAGACCAAAACACGCATTGACAGACAGTAGTATATTTATACATTTTAGATATATTATATAACTTAAGACATCCACAATCACGTCACGTTGCTATAAGCCAATGTAAGTGGCTTAGATTTCTATAATGAAAAGAAAACGAGACGAGCATGAAGGTGTGAAGCAAGTAATAGCATATAAGTAAAATGGAGAACGGGTAGTGGAGAAACGATAACATTCGTAATTGACACCTCATAAAGTGTATCGTGTTAGGTACTTGTACGCCGAAAAATATTAAGTTATGGGAACTGTACACTATGAGTTTCTATATCAGCCCATATACGTCCCACTGCAGGGCACGGGCCTACTCTACAATCGAGGTTACGATTGAGAGTGGTTAGGCCATATAGTCCACCACGCTGGCCTAATGCGGGTTGGCGGACTTACATACCATAGACATTCTTATGAATCCCTATGGTATGCAGGTTTCCTCACGATGTTTTCCTTCATCGTTTTAGTGCGTGGTGATTGACTATCAATACACACATGACTCCGAAAAGTCAGAGGTGTGCCCTGGGATTCGAACCCGCGACCACCGTGAACATGTTGGCAGTCGCGTCTAGTCCGTTTACCAACAGGCCACCACGCACTTTTAGTTTACCTAAATATATTTTATCATTTAGTTTAGTTGAACGTGTTGATTCTTGAACTTCCATCTATTTGCCTTCTCCAATTCTTACGAATCATGTAGTTTAATACCATTACGTTTTCACTACCCAAAAATTTCATTCCGACTATTTTACATATATTTTTACATTTCGGTTGGTTAATCGTACCGATTCTTAAACATTAATCTAGTAGCTACCCCAAACAATTTTAAAGTATTTTTATTAATTCTTACCAATCATGTGCCACTACCCAAAAAAGCCATTACGACCATTTTCCTTGTTTGTTTATCAATTTTAAATTTTTCATTAAACAGTCCTTTACACATTGTGTAATCGCAATAGCGCAACTGGCTACAAATGCAGCATGTCTTAATACGTTTTATAATATATTGCTACATATCGCTAGCATGTGAGAATAGCACTCAGGTGTACACAAAGGCGCGGAGACGGCAGACCACTTCGGACCTTTTGTGCACTCCAACTAAAAGTCACTTTTGTTATTTCACATTTGTTCATTTTTAGGTTTCTGTGCTTTCCTGTATTGTATTCGCTAATAATTGTCCATTGCTAAGCACGGAGCTTTGGTACAACTGAAATTTCGATTGAAAGGGCATAGACCTCAATCCGTCACGCTGACTTAGTTGTTGGTTACGCGGACTACACATCCAGTAGAAAATCTTTCACATCTGTATTAATTATATTAAAATAATGTATAATGTCTCACTGCTTATTAGTTGTTAGGTGGAATTAATAGTGGCACACAAAGAAATAACACTGAGAATTATATATATAATGAAATACATAGTGGATTTTTGGGAATATATTTTATTTTTATTTATTGGGATCTCCAACAAAGAATTCACATTTTAAGAATTCATATTATACTATTGCATTTAAATTATTACAGGCCCATCTCGCTCCTGAGCCATGTCTATAAGTTGTTTTCGAGGGTCATCACAAATCGTCTCGAACGCAGGTTTGATGACTTCCAGCCTCCCGAACAAGCCGGTTTCCGAAAAGGCTTTAGTACCATAGACCACATCCATACGCTTCGGCAAGTTATACAAAAAACCGAGGAATATAACTTGCCGCTTTGTTTAGCGTTTGTGGACTATGAGAAAGCCTTTGATTCGATCGAGACTTGGGCTGTGCTACAGTCTCTCCAGCGGTGCCATATCGACTATCGGTACATCGAAGTGTTGAAGTGTATATACAACAACGCCACCATGTCGGTCCGAGTACAGGATCAGAGTACGAAGGCTATTCCACTACAGAGAGGCGTGAGACAGGGAGATGTCATATCTCCGAAACTGTTCACTGCCGCGCTGGAAAACGCCTTCAAGCTCTTGCAATGGAAAGGATTCGGCATCAACATCAACGGCGAGTATATCACTCACCTTCGGTTTGCCGACGATATTGTAGTCTTGGCAGAATCGCTGGAAGACCTTAGCACTATGCTCGAAGACCTCAATCGAGTCTCCCAACAGGTGGGTCTTAAAATGAACATGGACAAAACGAAGATCATGTCGAATGTCCATGTTGTGCCCACTCCCATCGGTGTTGGGGGCTCGACTCTCGAAGTTGTTGACGAATATGTCTATTTAGGACAAGTGGTCCGGTTAGGCAGGTCCAACTTCGAGAGAGAGGTCAATCGTCGAATCCAACTCGGTTGGGCAGCGTTCGGGAAACTACGCGACGTCTTCTCGTCCAAAATACCTCAGTGCCTTAAATCGAAAGTCTTCGATAGTTGTGTGTTGCCAGTGATGACTTACGGCACCGAGACGTGGCCTCTCACTATGGGCCTTATTAGGAAGCTCAAAGTCACTCAACGAGCTATGGAGAGGGCTATGCTCGGGGTTTCCCTACGAGATCGAATCAGAAATGAGGAGATCCGTAGGAGAACTAAAGTAACCGACATAGCCCACCGGATTAGCAAGTTGAAGTGGCAATGGGCAGGGCACATAGCGCGGAGATCTGATGACCGATGGGGTCGGAAAGTGCTCGAATGGAGGCCGCGTAGCGGAAAGCGCAGCGTAGGACGTCCACCCACAAGATGGTCCGACGACCTGGTAAAGGTCGCGGGACGTCGCTGGACACAGGCTGCCTCCAACAGGTCTCTGTGGAAATCATTGGGGGAGGCCTATGTTCAGCAGTGGACTTCCTTTGGCTGATGGATGGATGATGGATGATTTAAATTATTGTGCTTCTTTAGTTATAGGAGATCAAAATATCCAGTAGCACATAACAACAAGAAGATATGAAATAACTTATTCTTATTGTAAAAAATAATAAATAATAATAATAATAACACCCAACAGTCACATACATAGTCCTGACCCCACACTAAGATCGAGTCTTGTGTCGTGGGTATCAGGAACTACTAATATTTGTGGGCCTCACAAACATTTCTCTCGGTGCGGGGATCGAACCCGCGGCCTCTCGTTTCACAGGCGGCGTCTAACCAACTGCGCCACGGAGGCTGTCAAATATTAATAAACAACTTTATACTAACCTCCAAATCAATTACTTAGATAAATATTAGTAAAGGAAGTCTGAAATATTCTTCAAAAATTAAGAGTTGTATGTCCTGGGCTTTAATCTAACATCTTCATGTTAGTAATTCCTTCCGTATTAAAAGAAGTTATCACTATTTTACCGATTCATCTTTTTTCTTATTTTATCCCGGCCGGTGCTAGCATTCGCTTCCCACTCAATCTTCAGAATTTCATCCAATATTTCCACTTCTCGGTTGTAAGACCAATATTGTCTGTGAAAATTCTATATTTCCCGAGTGGCCAGACTAACGTAATGCCACCTTGCTGAAGGTCCGTTCTGTCGGGTCCGCAGACCGAATTACTATTCTCTGAACGTATGTTCCACACAAGATGAAGTAAACTAGGTTTAGTGTAGCTATTGTAGATTTCGCAATGTTTAGTGACATCTTGTGAAATTAAGGACATGAACACTGAACCGTATACAGGGTATATCCATATCCAGATTTCGATCGAAAACGAAGCCGGGTGGTAGTTTAAGTGACTACAGATACAGTGCAACTAAAAATTTCCCTAAAAATGCGATATTTTTGGGTGTTTGGGTGGCGTACAATGGCGTCTTTAAAAATAAAATTGTGTACATAATTATTTCAGGGAAAGCTATCTATATACAAAAAAAAATCTAATTAACATAATAAAAAAAATCTGCGTTTTTTGTCCAAAATTGTTTGTTGCAATTTTGTAGAAGTTACTAAAACTACCATCTGCTTTCGTTATCTGTCGCTGTCTGGTTATACCCCGTATAAGATTTGTATTTCGTTGCAAAAATCATTGTATAGGAGATGTTTAAAGAAAATACAAAAAAAACGTCAAGCACTTAACTTTATCAAACTTAAAGGTTAGATGTAGAATTATCCTTGACTTACATTACTTACGTTAATTAACACATTATATAATAACATACGTTAATTACACTAACTATGTGTTTTTGTAATTCTTTTTTGATACTTTTAATTGATTAATTCTGTAGAAACTGGTAATGGATATAATTTTAAAGATTAAATTTTATTTTTATATCTTTATCTGGTTGAAATTCGTATATGCCCTGCTAGCGACCTCCTTCCACTATGGTGAAAAATTAGGTCGAAGCATAGTGAGACATTCTAGTATATCGTGTTACGGTGTATATCCGGTTTCGACAAGAGTGGCCTAATTTACTTCGGCCAAACATTCCTCAGCTTAGGTGGACCATCTTTTGTAACAGTGCGGCAGTTGGCTCCTATGTCTTGTAGTAAGATACTAAATGCTGGTCAACGTGATGAACAAAAGAAACGAATCAGATTTATTTGTCACAGGCACAAAGAAAAAAAATATACTTAGAAGTGAAATTATAATTTATAAAACAATAACTAACTAATAACCAATGATTATACAATAAAGAGAAAAATAAAAAAAACGAAAACTAAAATTAAACAAGATAAAAAAATTAATACAAAGAAAAATAAATATATAAACATTATAAAAAAGAAAAAAATATGAATGTAGGCAGTAGCATGTTGTGGCTGTGACAGGTGACCACAGCATATAAATGTCATACAGTGGCGCGATCTACAAGACGACGCTGACGAAGACGCTGATGATGAAGTAATTTTTTTCTTTTATTTTTATGGGACTTTCATCCGTGCGGACCTGTAAGTCCCGTCATACCTTATACTAACAAATACACAAACATATAGATATTTTTTAACTGATAATAGATACAAATGAACACAATCTATTTGCAACTAGTGACAGCGGATTTGCCAGAATCGTTTGTATTAATCCGACATCTACAACATTCAATTAAGTTATTTTATAAACCATTTTGTTACCATCGAGCGATGCGGATGTTGTCGACGCAAAGGATGGATTATCTTCGGCATAAGATTAACTTCATTTGATAGTCACGGCTGTCGGCACTTGACACTGTTATCTAGATATTACTACGTCTAGATAATGTAAGGCGTACGTTGCGCATTCGATCCAAGCCGACACATCTCGGCTTACACACTGCCTTATATTAAACCCAGTGCACACTAACTCAGCATGGCACGAGTATTTCTTTTTGTGATAACTTTTTCTAGTAATTTTTGCGCTGCTGTGTGCATGATACCTTATTAAATCCAGTTTCGTCCAGATTGAGAATTGACATGTAATGGATTATATTTCGATATGTAACATAATTATGTCGTCTTTAACACTTCCTATGCATGGTACTGGTTTCATCAATATCAAAGAGTAAATTGGGTTTTTATTCAGCATCTCGAAGTAATGTACTCAAAGAGTCAGCTTTTCATAATTGAGTGTAAGATTTGTAAATATTATTCTAGGTAAAAAAATACACAGCAACAAAGAAAGAAAAGAAAGAAAACACCTTTATTTGTCACTTATCACAACGCACATAACATAAATTTACATATACCATACAGAAATATAAGAATAAAAAAAAAAAAAAAAAAAAAACACCCACAATTCTTCTATCGACATGTTATGGATTATGTTTCGTCGTAATTATGTCGTCTTTTGCATTTGCTCTTTATGCTTCAGGTTTCTACAATATTAAAGAGGAAATTGTGTCTTTATCCAGCACCTTGAAATAATGTGCTCAAACAGTCAACTTTTCATAATAAGTGAATTATTTGTGAATGTTATTCTAGTTAAAAAAAACACACACACACACACACACACAAAAAAGCGCCCACAATCCTTCTGTGGGTATTTGCACTTATCATAAATTCCTCTTACACAAATCAAGACTCCTAAACATCAATATAATTTATTTAAGCACTTACGATTAGTGTATACATCCACTAGGATTAATTTGCGAATATGTTACTGTATTATGTATGCTGGGCTATTATGCGAATAATAATTTCAGCGAGGTAGCCGACACTTCGTGACCCATTTTCCGGAAACGTTTACTAAACTATAATACTTTAAAACGCGATAACTTAAAACATCCTAAACAGTTTCTTACGATGTTATGTTTATCAGGGAAGTTTCTGACAGAGCAGCTATTAACAGAACACCTGAGGGGGTTTTAATGAATTCACAAGTCTTAGAAGTTTACTGAGCGACGTCATATTTAAATTAACAACACACTGGTGGCCTCTAAGTAAGTGGCACTCACTATTAGGAACAGACTAAAAGTGGTTGCCGAGATGGTCTTCGTAGTTTTTGAATCCCATGGCCCAGTGACTTTTCGGAGTCATCTATAAAAATAAATACACCCAACTGTCACCCCTAACCCCCACACTTAGGCCGAATCTTGTATCGTGGGTATTAGAAACTAGAAAAACTTTTGGTAGCCAAACGCCCAGACTCGAAACAAATACTTATTTTTAAACTAATAATAGTCTCGGTACGGGAATCGAATCCACGGCCTCGCGTTTCACAGCTAGCGTCTTACCAACTGCGCCACCGAGGCTATCTAATTGTATGTGTTTACAGTCAATGATCACCCAGAATAACGATGAAGGAAACAATAGCGAGGAAACTTGCATACCGTACAGATGTAAACAAGATTTTCTACGGTATGTTAAGTCCGCCAACCCTAACTAGGCCAGCATGGTGGACTATGGGCTAATCCTTCAGTCTCATAACCCTTCGATTGTAGAGCGGTTTAGTTGTAGAAGGGCTTGGTTGTGGAAGGGTCTCGTGCTCAAAATCGAGCGATTACAGGGAATACAAAAGGTGCATACCAAGAGATGTACAACTCTCAAAATAAAAAGGGAAAGGCAAATTACTCTTGACACTTGAATGTCGACATCATTATGCAGTTTTCATAAAAATTTAAGAATCAGACGTAACATATGAGGTTGACTGTGAGAAAATGCCCTTAGGCGTTAAGTCCACCCGTACTATTTAAATTTCTACAAGTGTCAAATAAATAAATATGAACCTGCGACCGCTATCACCGTGCCCTATTTGAACTACGGAGCAGTGTCAATAAAATGATACAATAAAAACTAGCCAATTGACACAAATACCCATTCCAAACTTACACTGTGACATAACACTTTTAAGTTTTCAATACAGGCGACTTAGTCTCCTCACGGGCACTGGAATGGCTTTATTTAAAGTCCATAAGACCGTTATAGAGGACTCGGCTTTAGCTGTTACCATTTTCGAAGCCTTGTGTTTGGCAAATATAAGTTTTATGGACCAGTAACTTTGTCTTTCTGTATCAGCCCATATACGTCCCTCTCTGCTCCAATCGAGAGTATGATTCGGAGGGTTAGACCACATAGTCCGCCACACTGGCCTAGTGCGGGACTTTGTCTTTAATAAACTATGTTTAGTTAAAATATTTTTTTGTATATGTATGTAGGTATTGATGCGAAGATTTTATGATGGATTTTTTTTGGGAAGGGTCTATGCAACTGAGGTATAGTAAGTGAGAGGTAACTATCTATGCGTATCTAGATATACACAGGATTCACCTGAAACGGGACATAATTACTGGGTACCTATGACGGGTATTTAATCTCCGGGTACGGTACCCGGTATCAGGAATGTGCTCCCATCGATAAAGTATGGGGATTGAAATCTATTTTTTTGTTAACTATATTTGGTACTTTATAGACAACTGCAAGTGCGTCGTGGCCTGTTGGTAATCATATTATTTAATACGATAATCACAAAATATAAAGCCGGTGGTATAATAATAAAAAACACTATTGACAGAACACAAAGATCCTTTAAGTTCAATAGATCAAGTTCAAGATGGTGATCGGGGTTATTAAACTGTCATAGTGACTAATAGTCTTAATAATCATAGTTACTTATACGGTGATTCCTAGCTACCATTTACGCCAGTGTTGACCTAAGATCTTTTTTTTTATTGTAATGAATAGTGAGATGAGCATACCGTTCGTCTAATGTTAAGCGACCGCTCATGAATAGTATTATGGGTCAGGGGCCCTACTATATAAATCCGAAATTCGAATCTTCGTGATGTTTTTCGTTTCGAAACCTACTCTGTAACACGAAATTCGAATCTTCGTATCGAATAATGAATGATTCGAATATATCGGCAATCCGAACATTTACAGGGGCCCTACTATATTCATCCGAAACGAAGTTCGAAACTTGGGACGAACGAAGTTTGTGACGATACGAATGTACCTACTCTGTAAACGTGCGGCGAGTTAATGCAGTCGCTTTATCACAAATAAATGATATATTTCGTAATTCCGACCAAATAAATCTATCAATGTATAAATAAAAAATCCTTTAGAACAGAAATCGCTCGAGTTAATGACTCCGTTTATAAATAGGATTTAATTTTAGCACAATCGATAGCGGACAAACGAGTTCCTAGAGGCAGGCGCCTTGACCCACTGATCTTGAAACCCTAACATCGACACCAGGGAACTGGTAGGCTGAACCGGATTTTGACGCCTTCAATATATCATTATTTTGAGAGGTTACATCGTTTAAGTTCGTGAGTAAATAAACTAACTTTAATATACATAGTCCTGACTCGACAGTCATTTACAAGACTGTTATGAGCATCAGAAACCACGGGAGATTTTTGGGGCTTCGATTATATTATTATATCTTGGGTCAAAGTTGACATCACTAAACTGAGGATTGGAGAGTTTGGACATTTGGAGCCAATTTTTTTAGCACTAAGTGGTTTACGGAATAATCGCCAAAGAAATCATACCTAACTAAAACTTAATATTTATCATTTTGCCACGTAATTATTACGTGCTATTATATCCATAGATTTTCTACATTTTACTAAGTTCAATGAAATATATTACGCGTATTAAAAAATACTTTGCTTCCAATTATTTTACAAAAGACCTAGTTCCATTAATGACGATAATTATCCAATAAATACCAAATCAATTTTTCCGAATCGAAAATCACACATTAATCAAAAACCGAACTGACGTACTCATGCTTGATTAGGCTATGTACGCATCGCTGAACTATATGAAAGATTAAATATTTTTTCCCTAAAAATTCTAGTATTTATAAAATATTCTCGCTAGTAAAACACCGCAATACGTTTCCGCAACTTTATGCGGCAATAGTTTGAAATAGCAGTCGGCAACCCTAGCGAAACGTATGATGCTTTTTATGGCACTGTTATTACATGAATCTTGTTGACAATCCTTGTCGGCCTGCATGTGTAGGGTTGCCACGCGCGCTAGATCATTTTGTAGATGTTTTTCTCCCTATTTATTTTTATGCATTACTTTCAGACTGCATGTGTGATGTAAATGGCAGGACAATTTTATTATTGTAGCATTGTTGTACAATTAATATAATTTATTGAATGAGGGTTGTGGGCAATAAGTATAAAATATATTTTAGTTAATTAAATCACAATATTATTCAACTGAAATATTTGACTACGATAAATTATTGATATTTTAAAATAAATTAAATAAATAAATACACGACGGTTCATTTGAAAACAAGGCCATAAAATGAGGAAAATTTTACTATTGATCGTTTTGTACCCGCTATAAAGCAGAATTATGCATCATGAGCAAACCCATTTCGCTGGCACAGTCGAGCAAGTCATGCTAAATTTATATTATTATTTCCACACTCAAATATTATTCTTAGCCATCACGTGCGTTCAATTATATACTGCTTTATATTTAAATACACAAACTTTAAATAAATATTGTGCACCAAAAATATACTTTGAAATATTACCGGATTTAAGTAGCGATAGGAATAATAATTAATAAGTCTTACAACAATATCGCCATAATTACAAAAAATAGAAAGCGTTTATTTAATTAAATCACAACACATTCAGAAATAATCCTTCATTTCCAAATTAAACAAACAACACAAATTTATTTCGAAACGTGTGAAATGGAGAATGTTTTATCAAATTATCTCAATCCGCAAATAATTATGCCAAAAACAATAATCCCTGTTTATCTGCGGCGCGTCAACCCTCCGCAAGCCGCAGACTTGACCCAAAAACGATCACAACACGTTACACTAAACCGTTCCGATGACGTTTTAACCCTTTGATGTGCATTTTATTACTATATTAATTGAACGCACCGCGCATTGCTATTTATTTTGCGATTTGCAAATACCAAATTTAATTTGTTTTTGTTATTATTCAATTATTTAACGTTAATTGATTTATTCATTTATTTTATTCATTGTTTATTTTGTTCATTTAATATTGTTATTGGATTGGAGACATGCTTTAAATTTAGCTACCACGTGATGTGATGAAAAAAATGTATCGTTCGTTTGAACCTTACGCGATAATTCACGTTCCTCCAAAACTTTTTAACGTCAACAAATCATCTATAACCGCTAGAAGTTCACTGCTTAATATAAGCCGCCTGAAGGATTGCCCGCACTATCTCCTGGAAGAGGCACCAAGAACGTTCCTTTCATATTACGAATAATGTAAAATGTTAGTAGTTTATTATTTTTGTGCCAGAAAGACACAACACTAAATATGCATTTTCCAATTCACACCATTATAAAATATAGCTTCAAGCAATTCCATAAGGATTTATTTACATAATATGTTATTCTAAGCCCAATTTTATCCGGCCACCACCGAGCTATGTACATGACATTTCGTATTTTCAAATCTCGAAGCCAATAGATTTGTGACGTTGTTCCACGTGCCGTATTTCGACGTCACAAAGGAGCCTGTTTCCTCAGGGATTTTGTACCGGGTGCTGTCGCCGCCGGCGTGAATGGTACGCTTTGCGAACTCTGAATGCTATCGAATTGCCGGAAACTGGAATAGATTGCTGGTATTTTAGTTTTCTGCTTATCGATCGGTCTGCTGTTTTCTGTGACGTGATTTTACGCTCTGCTTGCATGTATTTTGTTTATTTATTTTGCATGTTATCATCCATCATCCATCCATCCATCAGCCAAAGGAAGTCTACTGCTGAACATAGGCTTCCCCCAATGATTTCCACAGAGACCTGTTGGAGCAGCCTGCATCCAGCGACGTCCCGCGACCTTTACCAGGTCGTCTGACCACCTTGTGGGTGGACGTCCCACGCTGCGCTTTCCGCTACGTGGCCTCCATTCGAGCACTTTCCGACCCCATCGGTCATCAGATCTCCGCGCCATGTGCCCTACCCATTGCCATCAGATTGATGATCATGTTATCAGATTAACTGGAATGGTTGCGGGATGCGAATAAAAAAAAAGTTTAACAACAAAATGTTTCTTCCTGAGCAACAAAAATAACAAAAACCTTGACATTAGCAGAATCTCTGATTCTCTGGAGGAACATGTATTGTATAAAGAAGAAAAAGAAGGACGCGTTTCGGACAGTATATTTAATTGCAAATAGTTTTAGTATAAAGTATTACTTTCACAAATAAAAACGTATATATCTATTTTACGAGCATAACATTAATAATTTTCTCCTCATTTAATTTAAAAAGTACCTAAACTTGCAATACATTATCTTTAAGGATTTTACATCATTAAAAACATTGTCACGTAACTAAATTTTGTACTAACATAAAAAGGTAGACGAAACGAAAACGCAAGAATTTATAATGAAAAATCTCCTGATTCAAGATAAATAAATTGTTACAAAAGGCAAAAACGAAGCAACAATAAATCAAAGTACAACCGTAGAGAATTCTAGCGGGAGCCGCAAATTGAAAAACTCTGTAACAAAATTAATAAAATCTGTTTACCTTTTCGTGTCTCTGCAAATAAAAATTGCTTTTGTACGAATTTTTACGGTATACGGTTTGTATTTATTTTTTATTTATTTTTTTGTTATAGAAAAGAAAAATCCTCGTATATTGCTACAAGTATAATTAAATCACATTTAAATAAAAACAAAAAGGATGTTAATACAATTTAAAAATTATGTGTTTTTTTTTTTCATTTCGAAATATACATACCGGACATGAATTAATTGAAACTGTAATGAAATTGCTTACATGATAGTCTTATAATGCCGGTTATATTTATGTATGGGTGTGAAGTATACCTTTCCAGGAGGAAATCTCAGATATGAAGAATCAGGGAAGCATGAGTAATTAATTTAATACGCTTTACTTTGTAATTCGCGATATATCGGATAATCTTCAAACACTGCCATTGCGTATTTCCATGGAAATGCCAACCAGCAGTGTTAAAGCACTGTTGTATTTCAGTATGAAGGAAATTGTAGCCAGAGTAACTACGGGATATATTGAAACTTAACATCTTATACCTCAGAGCGGCGAGCGCAGTGGAATGCCAAGCATTGTTTTGGTAATTCATGGTGTTGTTTAGTTTTGTAATTGTCCAAGAGCGGCGTATCGCTTATCATCACGCGAATGGCACGTTAGTCTAACCATTCATTTGAAAAAATGCTAATAAATGTCACTGTATATCCTCATGACAGCACACTGCTGATACAGTACTCCTTTTATATATCCTTTTATGTACAGGGTATATCAAGACTGCTACCGAAAACGAAGCTGGGTGGTAGTTTTAGTGACTTCAGACCCAATGCAACTAAATTTTGTGCAAAAATTTGTGACGAATTTTTTTGTTATTTTTTTCTATCGTCGTATTAGGATGATAAATACATAGTTTATTCGTAAATAACAGTGTAAATCCTTTTATTTTTAAAGACTCTATGGTATGCAAGGCTTTAAATTATTATTTTAGCAAAAACTATGGATTTACCACCCAAACTCGACGACATTCAAAAAATAATAAAAAAAAATTGGCGCGTTTCTTTGCAAAATTTTTAGTTGCATTGTATTTGTAGTCGCTATAACTACCACCTGGCTTCGTTTTCGGTAGCAGACTTGATATACCCGGTATATTTTTTCCTTTATAATTGAGTTCGATTGACATAGTTCAGGTCGCAATCCACCACGCTGGCCTATTGCGAGTTGGTGGAGTTTACCTTTAGTATGTCACCAAGGTATCATAAAACTATTTATATAGCTTCCTAAAACTAACATTTAGTGGCAACTTTTAAATGTCACAGTGAAGTGGAAGGGGCGAGTCACGTAGTCCCCGGGGAGGAAATTTCGTCGCGAAATTTGAGATGGCAACCCAAGGCTGCTCTACTCATGAGAGAAACTTATAAATAACTTTACATTCAATCAAATACGTAAAATCAATAGTATGGCAAAGAACGGAAGTGCTAAATCAATGTGTGCCTATATCTAATATACTTATAGCTATGTTAATTTTCATAATAAAAACGTTATTTTATACCTAATTTCGAGTACACGTGTTCTGAAATTTCAATAACAGATTTTATTCACGCGGAATTTTTTCTACATTTTCGAGTCATCAACTAAACCGCAGTCAGCCCTATCCTGTTACGGAAAAGTAGTTAAATTAATTCGATTAATGAATCATTTGAGCTACATTTCGTGGCGCGACTCATTTAATCGCGAATTGTATGGTAAATTTTATACAGTTATTATTTATTCGTCATTGAATCGATAAGCCGTCTTATTGTGCCGAGTTCTGAATAGTGCGATAGTTTTTGTATTAGTCATTAAGGAATTGAGATTCAGCTGTTGTAAATTTTCAGAGCAATACATCTTTGAATTAGTTTTGTTACAAATTACATTACACGCTCCTTGTACTAAATAATATGGATTAGATTTATTATGTATTTGTTACATAATATGTTTTGAGGGAAAACATTGTTCTAGTCAAAAAGGCAAAGATAAAGGAAATAAAATTATTAGTAACGGTTTCTTCGATATACGCGAATGTTACCCATTGAAATAAAACTATTTTTTAAGGATTTTATCACAGATTTTCTTTACATGCATTTGAAATATTTGTATTAGTTGTATGATTAGTAATATGTTTTGATTATTCTTTTGTTATACCTAGTGTTTTTTCCGGCTTACTTACTTAATGGTCGTCGCCATATCTGTTTGTTATCCTTTATAATTTCAACTTCCATTGTGAGAACATCGGTTGCCAAATTTTCTTTAACGATATGAAGCGCTTTGTTAATATAATAATTAATAAGAAATAAAAACAGGTTTGTTAAAATTAAAAAAAAAAAAATTTCTTCTCCCATTTTATTACAACACCTTTTAAGTCAAGACCATGTAACTACTAGAATTGGCAATAGAATCTCTTAGTAAGACGCATTGCTTCGACCTGACCATGAATTTCTCACAGCATAATTTAAACCTTCCAAATTGCATAACTCACCTTTTCCACTGACCGCTGCTTTTTTCAGTTCTCTATCTAGGCTTGTGGCAGTGTGCCAGCTAAATTCAAGCTCGACCACATCATGTGCAGTTAGTTGTGTCTTTATTTCATACCATATTTTTAAGTTGTTCAAATCCGCAGTTTTTTGCTTTCATAAAATATTTATGTGTGTTGTAATGGACGATTGGTTTTGGAATCGAATTTTGTGGCTACTTTACCCTTTTGTTACGAGACGAAATTTGTTAAGCTTCTTTACAGGCATCGAGGGAAGCTGAAAGGGTATATTGTCTTTCATTCAGCATAAAGTGAAATAGTCAAAGAGTTCACCACAAGCATTATAGATATTATCATATTTTAGCTTGGCAAAAGCGTAGCAATTGTATTAGAGAAAAGTAGCTTCAGGTCGAAGTTACGTTTTATTAACTTTGGGAAATTGTCAATGGATATTCATATACACATTCATTTATTTTGGATTGAAATTCTTCAACCCAAATTTGTACGTTTAAAGTGTTGGAAATTCAAATATTCAATATTCAGTCGAGGCCTTGAGTTGTTCGGTGTACGAACGTTCGGTTGGAGGATTTTCGTAGAGAAATTTGGTTAGCCCAACGAAGAAGCAAGTTGACGTGTTAATGGACAGGCTACATAGCACGGAGAACTAACAGCTGATATGACTGAACGCTGTTTTATTAAGCCGATAGACTCAGACCACTTTCAAATCATTGGAAGAAGCCTACGTTCAGCAGAATACTTCCTAAATTTGAAGCTGAAGTTGATAATTAATTGATTGAGGATGGATGAGAGAAACCAAGAATCGTGTTCGAGTTGCGCATTGTACAGAAATGGATGATTGGATTTTAACACACGGAATCGCTGTGCATTTCAGTAACAGTTTTCTTTTCCTTTTTAATGTAATGTGTACAAACAAAATACTTGTAAATGAATCACATGAGCGTAGTTCCCGTAACAAATGTAATCATCCGTTTATGACGCACTAACCGCACAGTATAAGGAAAACAGATGACCCACTGCTAGCGGATATTGGCTTTTTAATGTTTACCAGCAATCGAGACGAAGATACAACAGCTCCCGTGTGGTTCGGCGTTGTTTGTAAACTTTGGTGAAGTGATTGCAAGCATACCATAAAAATTTCGCTATAAAACGCGACACTTTTTTTTACCACCCGGCTTCGTTTTTGGTAGCACTCTTGATATACCCGGTTGGATGAAGTTGATACCATTGGCACACATCAAGGCGAAGTTACAATTTTGGTGTTACCTCAAAGAGTGAGTGAGAAGCCAAAATGCCCAAAGTAAATTTTCTCCTTCCGCCCTTTTTCGCACCCTCGTTTATTCCGTTTTGAAGATTTGGAAACGCACCTAAGATCCAGGTGTTAAAGATGTTAATAGGAGGTTTTCATCACTAATATTAATCAGGGAGCTGCTTTTTTGGGATTTTTTTTCTTTTATTTTTCTAAATATTTGTGTAAATAGTATTTCGAAAATTATACATATTTAATAAATTTAATTCTTATATGGTTCTGATTGCAGTTAAGAAGCAAAAATCCAAATTGATATCATACTTGAATATCGAAGATGTGGACGCACGCTCTCAATAGAACCACAACTCGTGGTTTATCAGAAGTCCATAGCTACACTTTATTCATTTAATATTTAATATTCTTTAAGGAAATGTCATTAGCCTTTGTTTCAATATGTATTGAATTATAGTTTACATTGTTCTAAACCATCAACAATCAACCTTCCACATTATGTATAAGAAGTAAAGCTAAGGTAATTTTATAATGTTATTTAGTAACGCAATGAACCTATGTATATATTATGGGCCAAGTGATTAATCGAGCATTTGTTCGAGCATCGAGCAGTTGTCAATACAAATTAGCTTCTGCATCGTCTCCGGCGCTACGGGAAGTTCAGCCCCTTCGCCCTTGCGTAACAAAAGATAGACACCCATGCCATGCGGTTGCCTATCCTTCGTTACAGTGGGCGGGGGCTGCTCTCCCTCCGCGCCTCCGGCTTTTTATATACACTCTAGGGTCGGTAGCCAAAATACTACGTGAAGTCGGGGTGTCCCGTGTCGGTTTTGGGGCACAGTCGACCTAACTGATCCATAAAGTTGGCACACTAACTTCCTTCTGAAGATAATTTTTCGGACGTTAGAAAACAACTAAACATAAGCAGATCAATTCATCCTTTCTAATTTATGGGTCTATCGCAGATGCGACAATGCGGCAGCGCACCACGTAAAAATTTACCTATTAATCACATTGCCCGATCATCATGTAGCCATATTTATAATGCCCGGGCAATGTGATAAATAGGTGAGTTTAAATTGTAATTAATCACTTGGCCCAATATGGCTGGGCATTATTCATACTGCCCGGGCATTATGAATACTGTCAGCATTAATCACTTCGCCCATAACATATATATTACCACTTTTCCACCTGAATATTATACAAGTGTGTAAATTTAAAAGAAAACAATATCAAACAAATCTAAAGCAGGTGAAGGCCTTTTCTTATGAGGATAGGCAGACAAGATTTTAAAAGAACGATAATTGATATTATGGGTTATCGAACTTTAGAACTACTATCAACAATAATTTTTATACCAAGAATTTCTATTCCACGTCAATTCAATAACACAAAATTCAATCAGCAGAGCAGCCCTTCACTTTTAAATCAGAACTGAATTTAATAGCGAGAACAGTTCTTATCAATTGCTCGCTATAAAATTAGATTTTTCATCTTCAAGCGATGAGTTGTCGGCATCCGTCGGCTAGACTGTATCAAGTCTTCAGTCTAGTTTAAGTACATTTATATTTCTCCACTTAGCCTGTTTCTTCGTAGCTGTATCTTCGTCTTCTGTTTTGGACATACTAGTATAAAGGTTGTCTGTCCTCATCGGATGCTTGCGTTGAGGAGGATTCACTGGTGGTAGGTTTGTCACATGTGAGAGACCGCCTGGGTAGGTACCACCGCAATGTCTATTTCTCCGGCCAAACAGCAATGTAAATACATTGTTGTGTTTCAATTTGAAGATAATTGTAGTCAAAGTAATTACTGGACATATTGAGACTTAACATGCTAAGTCTTAGAATGGCGAGGCATCAGGCAAACGACAAGGTCGTCGCGCCACTCATTGCAATAAAAAAATGCATAATCAAATAAAACGTTTAGATGACTAACAAACAAATAAGACAATACAAATTACTATCCTTAATAGAGTTTACAGGGTTTACTGGTTTATATCTAATGATTATTATTTACATCCAACTTTAAATCACGATATTTTCATCGTTGATTTTCTCAAAATTTAGATCCTATTCAACAGACTAGGGAAACATCATCATCATTTTCAACAACAAACCTGGACGACGCGATGGGATGTAAGGCAATATCGCACATTTCAATATCTTTAAACAATTTCACTCAAAGAATCCAACGCTTATAATGCAGACAATACTTTCGTTTGACCAGTTCAGTCCCAATGGCCGAGCTACACTTAATTACCTGTTAGCTAAACGTTTAATTAAACGCAGTAAAATTTAAAGCACCGTTAAAATCCCCATCGCGATGAAAATTGCCCTTAGCAAAAGCCATTTGCGTTTGACCTAGTAAATAATCTTGTGGAGTAGACGGCTCTAATTAAATTCTATGAGATTACGCGCCCGTTGGATGCACGTATAAACGCAGTTAAATAGTTTGCGCAACGTAAATGTAACCATGTGGATCTTCATTGTTGTAGAAATTCATATTTTATTCATCTTTATCACATTATGACAGCCTCCGTGGCGCAGTTGGTAAGACGCTGACTGTGAAAAGAGCGGCCGCGGGTTCGATCCCCGCCTTGGGGACAAATATGTGAGAGGCCCACACGTATTTGTCTCGGGTCTGGGTGTTTGTGAGGCCGAAAAGTCTCTCGTAGATTCTGATACCCTCGACACATTGATCTTGATATGGGAACAAGACTATGTATGTTCATGTTGGGTGTATTTATTTATTTATATATGTGTATGCGAGATGCTTTGGTATAGCTAGTTTTGACTATATTAATATTGAGATGTTTTTATTTTGGCTTAGTATAATGGCTGCACCATATGGACAAATATTATTACTTACCATTTAGGTACCATTATGGCGGCTTCTTCAATTGATTCGTCACCCGGGTTTAAAGGAAAGAGGAAAATATTTTGAATAGCTATCTGTCTCACTGAATTGAAATAACGGTTTTTTATTGCAATTCGTTTTGGAAGATCATTTGACGCCCAATAATTTGGACATTTAATCCTCACTATTCTCTCTCTTTACCTCTGCACTCTAGTTACCTACGATCATAATTCACAGTTTTGTTAGTCAGCACAAAAATTAAGCACACAAATACGCTAAAATATACAACTTTACCACAGCACCGGTAGATTTCACAGAAACGTTACACAAAGTTGCAACTTCGCACACTGACCGCAATACAACTTTTCGTGTAGTTTGTCATTAAACATCCTTAGAACAGTCCGCTTGCGTTTTGAATGCGAAACTAAGAATGGTTCGCAGTTCAGTTAGTAAGATGCTTAGGGGATACTTCGTTAGAGTGGAGTCAGTGACTTCTATAAAAGTATTTATTGTCAGAGAACGTTAAGCCATCGATTCCAGTTGTCATTTTGTATTTGCAACTGTAGATAAGCCAAAATCAGTGTAAGTGGCTATATTGGTCGATTAACTAATATTCATAGGCTTGACGTCCTGAGTTAGATTCCCTGGTAGAGATATATTTATTTTATTATTTTTTGTACACCAAATAAATATTAAAAACCAAACGAATATTAAATATTAGAGTATAATTCATGACTGTTTACCTCAATAGCTTGAGG
This sequence comes from Hyles euphorbiae, assembly GCA_023078785.2. Taxonomy (NCBI): domain Eukaryota; kingdom Metazoa; phylum Arthropoda; class Insecta; order Lepidoptera; family Sphingidae; genus Hyles; species Hyles euphorbiae. Next base: position 7,185,871 of record CM041030.1, read on the forward strand.
AAATTTCTTACCGCCTTCCATGAGGTGGATATAAGGGAAGAAAAAAAAAGAGAGGGCTATTTAAACTTTAAAGTGAAATTAAAATAGGATATAATAAAAAAAATGTTTTCCGGTTAAGATATTCGATATAAATTTCACAGGATTATATTTATAGACGGCAAAGCTATTGAACTACTGCAATGATTTGGTTTAAATGAGAAAATTAAACCAAATTCGCGATAAAATCCGTAAAAAATAGTTTTATCTCAATGTGTAACATTCGCGTAAATCTAAGAAACCATTATTAGAACAATATTGTTATATCATCAATTTGTACTATAGCCGAGAAAGTTTGCTAAGGAGTAAGGTTGTATATCAGAGTTCAGATCGAGAGCTATAACTGTCCGTATTTCACAATTCCTAACTCTCGACATATAACCTGGTACTTCACTGTTATTGTTTTTCGATTTCTGCCTGTCTGCCTCCGTTCCGATGGATGCGGTTTTTTGTTTTTGTCTGTTAAATTGCTGGGCGTTGATACTATGGACGCATCGGTGGTTTTATATCGTGATTTTATCGGTTTTGAATTTTGATGTTTGATATTTTTTTAAAGGGAGGTTATGGTAATTTCGTGTAAATTGTGAAGGCTTGTTTGATTGAATAATTTTGTTATTGCATTTAATGGCGCGACGGGCGTGCCGTTCAACTGATCCTAAGGGATAAGACCGCTCATGAATAGTAACAAAACCACCAAATGATGCTTGGTATTCCATCGCATAGCCTGCTTTTGAGAATAAAGATCGAACGTCCATTTAAAATTATCCTTATGCCTATACCCTAGTGCTTCCTGCAGACGATCTGATTGTTGATAGATATCATTTACTTAATCAAGACATTAGATGATCCTACAAAAAACATTTCCGTACATAAATTACCATTGTTTCCATTATGCTTGATAATCCTATTAATTCGTTTCTTTCATCATCGCTAATTACAGTGCGTCATGCGTTCTGCATTGTCCTCAGAACTGGTTCCTCTGTTCCTAGTATTCTGACCGACGCGATGCTGTCTCATAAACTAGGCATATAAATGCTTTGTTCATTAAAACATGAGAATTTATGTGCTATGACTGTATAGTAGAATGTATTATATTTTATTTTGACATTTTAAATGTTTTTTTAGAGGATTGGCACCATTTAGATCATAATATTTGAAAGATAAGGGAGGAGATTGTGCCCATCAGTCGGAAACTAATCGCTGAGATAAAATAAATAATATTAATATTTATGTAAAACAATCGCGTGTAGTTGAAATTTAGCACATTGCATACCTTTGAACTATGTGAGTTTATTTTTTTATTACATATGTTAGGCACGGTGATACTTTGATTTTAACATTAGCTGTGACATTATTCTATTTGGTCCTTTTAATTTCAAGAGAAGTAATTAACGCCATCATCTTATGTTATTTGTGCCCATATTATAAAATTTAAAATTGTTATTCGCCATATTTTTTTCCAACTACTCACGGGGAGAGTTTTTGGCCTCCAAGATACGATTATCATGACATAAAAAAGATACATACATACATAAAAAAACATAAAAAAACACATACACAACATAAAAAAATTGCATCGTGTTCAATCATTCAAAACACGATGATCTTATGACGGTTATGTCATGCGATAGTGACATACGAGTCTCGCCGCGAGAAACTCTCTGTGTAAGTGGGCTATTTCAAATCCATTGTAAATATTAACTGTAAATATTATCAATTCTCGACACGAAAACTTTTCTTAACACGTGTTCTCAGATGAGACTGATGTGCAGATCCGATAATTGCTTTCATCCTACATCGGCCGGTTACCGCATCTAATCGACCCATCGTGGAGTTATCGTAATTTACCCAAGAATCTCCAGTTCTTTTTGTACTGGAAGGTGACTGCACTGAAGTGACACGTGTATGGTTGGTTCATCGTCACCGGGTTAACGGTTAAGGAAAATAGACTAAGAAAATTAAATGAAAATGAGAGTTCTCCATAAGAATTTCGATAGTATGTGAAATGTATCAACCGTATCAGACAATTGTGGTAGACAATTATACTCCGGTAAAGGTTTAAAGCGTTATATCATAAAGGGAGAAAATTATTCTGCCGTATTCCAGAATAATTTTCTTAATAAAGTTCTCCTGCCCCGTACAGAGCTAGATAACCATAGGCAGAAAAAAAGAAAGTTTAAAATGAGTAAACTGATCTCATTGTAAATGTCATGCTGTCCAGCCCTAGGAGACTTTTCGACTGCTGGGTAAAGGCCTCCCCTTTGTTACTCCGCTGAATCTGTCCTCGGCGAGCTCCTACCATTTTGACCCGAATGCATCCAATTCGTCTTTCCACCGCATTTTCGGTCTTCCGCATTTTCTCCGGCCATTCGCGGGAATCCAGCTTGTAGCCAGCCTGACCCAATGGTTTGGACTTTTTATTTATTCGACGTTGAGTTAGTAACTTTAAAATATTTTTATTATTCTTATAAACTTCACCGCACCTGTTAGTAGAGCTCTTCAGATAAAGTATCGACGGAAGAATCGAACGTCTCTAGACATGATCACAGACTAACTTTAGAGTGTTTCAATATAGCAACCTAGAAAAAGTTTCGCGATACTTTGACAATATTGTTGCATTTTATCTTATGATATGCCAGACTCCTTGTACAATGTACCTTCAATAATCCTAAAACATAATAATATATACATATTGACACTCACGCCTTTTTTCCAGAAGGGGTAGTCAGAGGTGCTAGGCACCCGCATTTAACCTTGTATGTTCCGTCCCACGATATGATAAGGAGCGAGTCTAAAGTCCTGACTCTGAGCTTATGATGAATAAGAAAATCCAATATCATTTTGTCCGACCCGGGATTCGAACCTAAGACCTCGGCTTTGTAATAGTATCGTAGTACAACTACTCCACCGGGGCAGTCTGCCGTATAACACAATATATTTACGTGGATTTGATTACCTTGGTAAATTTGGTGCAATATGTAAGATAATTTGAAGTTAAATGCCGTAAATATACTCCGAGCCATTGTCTCATAATAATAGTAGGAGACTAAGTAAAGACTATCTGGTTCTAAAATGAGTATTTACTGTAAACACACATTACTGTTGACGTCGTCATATTTGTATACAACCCCTTAAGCATCTGCAAACAACGTCCCTGGTGAACTTTGAAAGTACCAAATACAAATATTTAGTATTTAGACTTCGCCCTACAAACATTTTGTCTTAAACCCTAGGACATTTAGACCTCCAGATTTTTTGACTGTTCGAAAAGAAATGTTCTCGTTAGTTTAGCTTGATGGGCTTGGAGACTGTACAATTGATACAACAATTCAAAAGATAGTATAATCGTAGCGTATCGTCTTTGATTATATAGTTGTATCTAGGTGTTTTGTGATTATTTTGCACAGTAGATATTTAACACCAAGTTATTCAAACTTAATATCACGCCATAGACCCAAAGTGAATTAAATTCCGTCACTACCTATGTTGAAATTTGCATTTTATACCGCAATGACGTCAAAGCTACCTTCAATTTAAGCGAAATTCAACGCTATACATCGAACTACCCGTTTTAACATGGTGTTCTTAATTAATACGCCCAGCACGCAGTGTACTGCAAATATGCGATGTCACTATTCCTGTTGCAAACTCTGGCGGGCCTACGTACACTTTTACCCCTAATTAAGTTTGCTCAGTGGCGACGCGAATTTTAGGAGTACTTTGCTCGGTTGGGTTTGGCTTGCTTGTTAATGAAAACGTTGATGAGTGGATGATTTTAAATTTAGTGATAAATTTTAGAGGTTTTGCTGGCAGTGTCTGAGTGAAAAGACGATGGTTAGTTTTGAAAAGTTCAGATCTGTAAAGTTTTATATCCGTATCCACTTTACACTTTACTTGCCACAGAAAACTATTTCAGTGCTTTGGTTTACTCATGGGATCACTTTACATCTTTATGCTGAGATACCTAGTTGTCACGATATGGTGGTTCAATTAACTTCAAGTACTTATTACTATCCTTTTTTTGATTATTATTATGTGTATAGCATTAAGTTTATTAATTTTGTTTCTGGTCACATTATGTTGAATGTTATGTACTTTAAGTGTGTGCTTATGTGTTGTGCCTCTATTGTGACATTAAATCTTTTCTTTTTTCTTTTATATTAATAGAGACCCAGCACTTTTTCACCATCGTAATAATTTTGATTTATTATAATTATTTTAAGTTACTTTTATACTGACACAAAATAGTGATCATAATTAATCTTGTAGTAAGTGCAAAGCAGTACAATTTGAGTATTTACGAAGAAAATATACTAAGATTAAACTGCTTAACATAAACTCGACAAAGACGATCTGATAAAAACTAACACATGTTATACATTTTCTTGCAGATACTAGTGATTACCAGAGACTTTTCTCCAAAACCTTGATCATTGTTCAATCCACTTTATCGTGATAGTGCAATAAATCTGGTACAAAAGTTTTTCCCAAAGAGGAAATGCTAACGAAACCATTCCAATAAAAACAAAACGCTACGCATTCAAGTTAATGGAGTTCACCTGCCTGTATATCACTGTTACTGGTTTCCCAATGCAAAAGAATATGTAGTTTTAGCAACGGCTAAGTAAGGGCGGCTATTCCTGCTATCTATTGCTTCCGATGTGAAACAATATGTATGCGTGGTGTTAGCTTATATCTTAATAAATCACTATAATTAAATCCACTATTATTTATATTACAATATCGATATTCATATTGATCCTCCATGCGTTCATAAAAAGAAACATTCGATTCGTGAGAGAGTGACAGCGGTGCTTTCTTGTTGGAGACGTCGTCAAGGCTTGGGAGATAGATATTATTTTATGGAGATAGAAATTATTTTATTATGAAGGCGATGTGATAATTTGCATAGAAATATTTATCTGGCTATGTAAGTACATACAGGAACATATTTTCTATTTTTTTTGTGTCCAGTGTCATTAAAAGGAATAAAATGTATTAGCGTTCAAAGTTTAATGTCTAGTTTGATTTACTAATCCCTATATTCTGAACTGCGTGCAACAGTGGAAAGGAAATATTGTCCTTTTTGAACATTGTGTGTAGATTCAAAAGATAAGCTTTTTAGAGCGTAGATTGACAAGTTGCAAATAGGATAGAAATTGATTTGTGACCGTATTGAAATCTAAGCAAATTAAACAAATTACATAAATAAAAACAAATGAGGGGGCTAGGGGATTGACTGAGTTGTTGATCAAATCTAATTTACAGTCTAAGGCATGGATGTGATTTTACTAACAACAGAATATCATTGTTTTTTTTTAATTTGCAATGTAGCAAAACCAAACTTCACCTTGAATTACAAAGCAGTGCTTGGCATTCTACCGCACTCGCCATTCTGAGACATAAGATGTTAAGTCTCAATATGTCTAGTAGTTACTCTAGTTATAATGTCCTTCAATCCGAAACACAACAGTGCATTTACACTGCTGTTTGCTGGGAGAACTAGACATTGCAGTGGTACCCATCCAGATGGCCTCTCACATATGAGAGACCTACCACCAGTAAAGAACGACATGCTTTAATATCTATGCCACTGTGATTGGACGTCACAGATGGACTTACAATCTCAAATAACCAACTGCCGTGACTTTATTATTCCATGATAGACAAAACTTACTTACTTTACTCAAGATCTGCATCCTCCAACTACAAGAAACTACATTTAAGTTAATTTTCTTAGCCGTTAAGTTGAAATGTGTTTTTGTTTTGCCGTTCATTCTTGACTTCTTTTACTGCGATGGGTAATGGAGTTAGCTTGGTTTTATGGTTCACCAGTTGCTTTATACGTTTTTAAGATGTTCGTGTGATGTCTTCAGGAAATGTGTGTAAGGAAGAAGGTTCTGAAATATTCATTATTTTTTTTTATGATTGAGGCAAACGAGCCAGGAGTTTATGGTTTGATCACCGCTGCCTATGAATAATTAAGATTCTATGATAATCTTAGTGAATAATATCTCAGAATAATTTAACCGAATGAATTGTAGTTAAGTAAATAATTGCTTCAAGACATACAAAATGTAGAGGCACACAAAGAATAAAATTATCGGAGGGCGTATCAAATACGCGATAGTTCATGATTACATCTATTAAAAAATGTCTAAAACGGTTGATAAAAAAAACCTTAAAAATATAATCGCTGTAAGTCTGACCATGTGTGAAATACCTTTGTGCCACCCACGTATCTAGTTACGTCACTGTATGGGTCAATGACCTCTGCGTCCAGGGAGACTGATATTTGGGTAGTCAGCAGCCGGCGCATCAACAAAAGAAGAGGCATTACTTTTGTGAGAGGAGGAAACACGGTTTATAAAGATTGTCAGCTCTCTATTTTCTCGAAATATTTTTACGATCTTTGTATTACTATATAATGTTGTATATGTTATATATAGCCTATAGTTTAGCAGTTAATATATGTATTGTATACGTAGTAGGGTGAATAAAGTGAACAAAACTTTAAGTAAAGAAAAATGTCATGGTGTAGTTTCTGTTAAATCTTGTGACTACTTATCGCGTCACTCATTTTCCGGGTCCAAATTTTGTTCACGATGTTTGGTCTATCTTATACCTCCACGATCAATAGCCTTCCTTTAATAAGTATCTTATTAACTTCAAACCTGCATAATGTAACTGGTGATAACAGCATCAGTGAAATTGATTTAAAAACTAAAGATAGGCCTTTCAGTACATCCGGAGTTTCAAAAAGATGACAATGAAAATCGCGCTGAAATTAATATTAAATTAACTTATTATAAACAGATTTCGGCTAAACGGTAATATAAAATATAATTTTATTACATTTTCTGTTATAATACAAGCAAGCATTTTCAACATTGTTGCGAACGATGACTAATTTCAATAACGCTACACTAAAGATGTACTAGAGTGTCATTGTGTCTGAAGTCGCTTAAACTACCACCCGGCTTCGTTTTCGGTAGCAGTCTTTATATACCCTGTATAGTGTATCAAAACACGTCATGGATCGGTACTGAGATTCGGAGAAAAAAAAGGATCTCGATAATCAGTAAAGAATCTGATGCAGTATCTGGACAGAACATGAAAACATTCTGTGATTCGGAGAAACAGTGATCTTATATAGATCTTATCATCAACATTTGGTAATCATATTCATGATAAAACATTTACGTTCATTGTTGATGTATATATTTTTTTTGTTTAATCCGAATAGGTACATTTTAAGTCCCCACATTGAGATATTATACTAGAGGAGACACTGCAAACAAAATGTTTGTAACAAAATGAAGAGTACATTCTATTTCTGTCTCTGTCACGCCTACGAAGTAACGTATCTTCCCTGTCGCTTTAATGTGTACCCTTATGCACGCACCATACGCAGAGATTTTGTTCCCGATGTCCGCTCTAGTATAATACCTCAATGGTCCCCCATTATTTATTGCAATGAATGGCGAGACGAGCATGCCATTGAGATGGTAAGCGTTACGACTCCTCATGGACAGTAGCAATACCAAACAACACTATGAACTACAAAGCAAAGAATGCCAAACCGTTCTCCTGCGTTCGTCATCCTTAGACAGAAAATGTTATGTCTCAATATGTCCAGTAGTTACTCTGGCTACAAAGTCCTTCAAACTGGAACACCATAGTGCATTCACACTACTGTTTTACAGGAGAAATAAACATTGAGGTGGTACCCGCCTCTCACATATAAGAGATCTACCACGAGTAAATCTATTTTCCTGTAATTAATGTAATATTATGGAGGAGGCCCGTTTACCAGAATAGATATATAAACTTATAAATACGTACGTATTACAGATGAGTGCAGTACAGTTTAAAAAGGTTGGACGTAAATCGTAAAGCATTTGTTTTAGATTTATTTAAATAGCTAATTGTTAAGAACACATCTTCTTAACTTTATACGATTTACACCATTGCATCATCATCTAAAACAATAAGCATTAAATACTAATTTTATTATGTAATATAATATTGTGTATATTTGCATTTAAATGGCGAAGGAAAATATTGTAAGGAATCTGCCATATCCCAGAGATCTTAACCAGAGTTTTATTTTCTGGTATGTGAAGTCCGCCAACCCGTACGAGGCCAGCATGGTGGCCTGGTCGTTTTCAATCGTACTCTCGTTTGCAGTTGAGTCCCTTTCCCAACATTGGGTGACTATTAGCTGATAGAATACAGTTCATTCATTATATAATATAACACATGTTTGAAGTCATCTTGGCTCGTAAATAATGGTAAATATGAAGTCTGTCACAACACTAATACCAACATCAAAACTTCATATCGACCAGCACACGAACACTGAGCCGCGAGCTAAGATAACTTGAAACGTGTATAAATACAGTATAATCCGTAGTTAGTAGGATTCGATAATTGGTATCACCGACAACTTGTGCTTCCAGTATGAAATTCTATATAAGAGGTAATAATGGGCACGATTACGCGGGTTAGATGATGCTAATTATGTAATTATTAACACGATATTAAATAGATTGTGGTAAATTGTGAACTAATTAGGGACGGCGTTTTGATAACATTTTTGGCATAGACGGGTAAGTCCTTATTGGTTTGACAATTTTTTTTAAATTTTAATCACATTTAAAAAGTTCCCTTCATATAGTTATCTTTATTACAAAGTTGAAAGTTGTACTGTGCCTTGTTCTAGGATTAACAAAGAAGTATTTTATAGCGAAATAGACTTCTGCTCTAAAAATACACGCAAGAGTGTGAATGTAAATATGTACGTAACAGTATGTATGTAAATAAATACGAGTAGTTTTGACCCCACAGTGAAGTTTTGTATCGTGCGTATCACGAACTGCAAGAGACTTTTCGGTGTCACAATCACCCAGGCCCGTAACCCGTAACACAAAACTGCCTCAGTTGAACGATAAATTTCTTAACTTTTTATTTCACAGCCACGGTTTAACCACCACAGTCCAAGTAGAATGTTCACTGGTGAGTAATGAAGACTAGCTATTTTTCAACGGTCCAATCAATAATTCCTGCCTATTTGTACATTCATTTTGGACCGTGCTTAGTCTAGCACGGTCAGTTACAAACCAGTCTGGTCTGTGTCTCAAAAGCGGACTTTGCTGATGTAAAGTCTATAGTATGAGTTTACAGTAGTGGCAATCAGTCTAATATATCTAAAACTACTATTGTGCTTGTCCTTAGTCACAATGCATAGTTTCTACGTCTCTAAGGTAGAACAAGAGGTCGAGAACACGTCGCAAGGCAGGGCGACGGGCAGCGGCCGCGATATCCACTTTCCCTGTTAGCCGATCCTGGCGAGATTGCGTAACTATCCACTCGCCACAATTGCTTTATTGCTTACGCATGATCGTACGGTGATGCGTTGTGTCGAGCATGTTGGCGCTAGAAACGTAAATGGGAAGTTTTAGAATATTTAAATACTACTTGTTTTATTATTCTTATTTTTAAGCTAAGGTGTTACAAAATGTTATTTAGGTATAATTTAAATAAAAATATATTTTTCTGCTGTTATTGTCATTGATAGGTTATGTGATCATTTTTGGCTTTAAATGAACATTTAAACAAAGAACATCTCAATGAAAAATGTAAATATCATTAGGAATTTAATGTAAACGATGATTACCAATGCCAATAGATACTCTACCTTACATGCTATTCTAGCATGCAATGTTGCACAGAAACTTATATGGCTTGAAAAAATGTTCTAATAAGTCTTATACAATCACAGAAGTTGGAATAATCATTGACCTGCTACGAGCAAGTTGGCAGACTTGCTTGACAGATCTCACTGTCGCGTTCCCACGGCCGGGCCGCATGTCACACAGTGGACAATACACGATCGATGGCAGACGTGAATATTTTAACTACAATCTGTTTGGCAGCGGCGTGCGACTCAAGGATGCCACTTTATGTTTATGTACATGCAAATGTTGTTTGTATTGTTCCACGCGTTCAATTGTTTCGATGTAATATATTTAAGTGCTTAAGACCCAATTTCGTTTACGCTAATTTATTCGTATGCGATTTGTTATGTTTTATCACCGTGGTGAATTCGAAGAACTATGAGTATACATAATTTGCTTACGTATTATTTCTTTTTTCTAAATGTGAATAATGTGATAGATGCTGCAAGTTGCAACATGCGTCCTGTTTTTATTCGTTTTTTCATCACCTGTTATCTCAAATTGTAGAAATATACAGGCTAGTCGTAGTTTTAGTGACTACAAAACACAATGCAACTAAAATTTCGCAAATAATCTCTTTAATTTTTAAGTGATTTTCAAAAAAATCCTCAATTTATACCATAGATACTTTTAACAATAAAAGGGTGGACACTAGTATTTTAGAAAAAAACTATGTATTTACCACCTATATATAACGATAGGAAATATAACAAAAAAAATCACGCTAACAAACTTTCTTTTGCAACATTTTTAGTTGCATTGTGTCTGGAGTCTCTAAAAGACGAACCCGGCTTCATTTTCTCTAGCATCATTAATGTAGTTATTTTAATTACTGATTTATGAATAGGAGATTTGAATTTTGACGCCTTACGTAGTGCTATGATAATAACAATAATACATTCCATTTTTTTCCTTTTACATTCATAGCATAGTATGTTTCAGTGTATAAGGTAGAAATAATTATACATACATACACACATACATAAACTCACGCCTTTTTCCCAGAAGGGGTAGGCAGAGGTGCCAGGACACCCACATTTCGCCCTGTATGTTCCGTCCCACGATGTGATAGGTGGCGAGCCTATCGCCATATCGGGCACAAATTCCTGACTCTGGGCTGATAATGAATAGAAATATCCAATATCACTTTGCCCAACCCAGGATTCGAACCCGAGACCTCAGCGTTGTAACCGTACCTTAGTACAACTACGCCACCGAGGCAGTCAGCAGAAATAATTATACGTATTTTAAATTACATATCTTCTAATTATAAATACAGAATCTTAGAATGAGTCACAAATATTTATTATTTAATTAACTAACATGCATTCCATGTATACAAAATAAATACTACACTCTTTGTAATTAACTTTAATAAAAATATAGTATTGACGTACATTAAAATCCTACTTTGATAATGGCAATTAAAACATTGTACGCTCGGTGTGTGATTATGTTTTCCTGTAGTTTACACTCTTGTTTACACTCAACATATAACCACAAAATATTTGAACCAGGACAAACGTAAAAATGTTGTCATATTTTACCAAGTAAAATAATAGAAGATGTTCGAGGCTATTCACCCTATGACACCATTCATATCCTTTTCTAAATGCCGACAAAAAAATGTTATATTTTTTGAGGATACTGAAAATTGTAATTAATAAATACAACTTGGTATTAGGATGGAAGTCTCCTACTATGGGATTTGTATGCCTTTGATGATTTTTGAAGAAAACTTTTATGATTTTAATATTACTTATGATAGTTTTCTTTACCATTAAAGTAAACGATAATAATTAAATTTGTATCAGCCAATATACGTCCTACTGCTGGATACGGGCTTTCTCTACAATCGACAATACGATAGAGACGGCAGATTGGCGGAATTTACATACCATAGAAATTCATACAAATCGCTAAGATATGCAAGTTTTCTCACGATGTTTACCAGTTTTCCTTCACCGTTATAGCGTGGTGATTGACTATCAATACACACATGAGTCCATGACGCCGAAAAGTTAGTGGCTGCCTTGGGATTAGTAACCGCGACTAACATACATATAAGCAGCCACGTCTGGTCCGGTACCAATATATATGTACGAAAATTTAAGTCACTGCTCCGTTCATCAGGCTCGATCCTTACAAGTAACGAACGTGACATTCATGAAATAACAAATTTTCTACCATAGTAATTCTTCCCACCAACAACCTACACTACTTAAAATATAGTGAAATGTCAGATAAGGAATACTCCTAAGCGACAAAAGTAAGAAGTATGGAAGGTGGTATGTAGTCCCTATAGTCTGCTTGTCTACTTACTCCAATTTAATACAGCCGTGTTTATACATACCTATTAATTAAAGTAATAAAAACATTGCGTTATGCGTTATGTCATGATCCCAGCTGTTGCATGATAGTAATACTTGTTACGCAACGTACACCAAATATCAATTTCATGGGTAAATGTTTGCTCGTTAGATTGCATGTTTGATACGTGAGGGAATCTTGTAATTATAGCAGTGCATGAATTCTGTGGGTTAACTCCTATCTTACCTTGGTTATAGGTTTGATGGAATAAGCGAAGGTAAAGTTAATAAAAAACTTACAGTCCTGGCTGAACTGCAATTTTAGAATATCCATAAAGGGCAATATAATTATTTTTGAGTGCTCCAGGTATTTTATTTCACTAATTTTTTCCATGACTGCCTCGAGGTGCAGTTGTACTATGGTTTGATTGAAATGCTGTGGTCTCGGGTTCGAATCCCGATTCGGGTAAAGTGATATTGAATTTTTATATTCATTATCTGACTGAAGTTAGACTGGACTGGAGTTAGAAGTGCCCAATATGGGGATAGGCTCGCCCCCTATCACATCGTGGGACGCAAAATGCAAAGCGAAACGTGTATGCCTTGGTTGCACCTATACCTATGCTCTGCTTTAACACTCATAATTGCCATTAATTGTTATTAATTAATTTTAAAATCTCTAAGGACGTCCTTCATATAACCTTTATATGAGTTGTATGAGTTTACTTCGGTGCCAGCTCTATTCAGTCCTTTTATTTTCATTTGAAAAGATACACATATTGACAGTACTAAAGTAATTATGAACTTGTGCCGAGCACTCGTCGTACTTTTAGAATGTATTGCGTTCAGCTTTGTGAGTAGGGGTCGTGTTTTATTTATTTAATTTATTTATGCATGAAGTTTGGTAACAAAAGACTTTTGTCTCGAGTCCTTGTGTGTTGGCTTATGAAGTCACAGTTTCGTGGTCTCAATTCTCGGCCCGGACTATGAGTTTTTAATGCATATAAATAAATTGCACAGGTCTGGTAAATAAATAATCTTTCCTAATGCTAAATGCCGTAGCCCATGAACGTCTAAAACACATCGTAAATACGTTGCCTGCTTCTCAAAATGATAACGGGAAGGAAAATAGACGAAAGAAGCAGAGGTACTGGGCCTCCTTAATTAGTATATAATATATGTAGGTACTGCCGAAGCAAGTACAAACTTAAAACTATTGCTTACCAGGTGATCGCTTATAGGGGAGAGATAGGAATTTCTTGTACTCCTTGGTAATTTAAACAGTATTTTTCTAAATGTAAATTTGGTGTACAATAAACTAACATCATACAAACTTAGATCAAAAATTTTATCCTGGCTATTGTAGACTAGCGACAGTTCTTTATAATTCCCGATCTAATATTCTCAAATTACGCACTGCCCACTTCCCAGACAACGATTACGAGTTATCCTAAACTTCGTACCATCAAAATGTGTTTAAGTCGGAATAACTGTAATTTATAAGGAATGGTAATGAGGAATGCTCTGCACCCCTCCTATTTCATTTTCTTTTTGTAGATGCGAGTTTAATGTGAGGAATTTACTTGATTAAAGAGCCGCAGTTTCATATGACGTAGACTATTATAGTTACTGAGACTATGTCTACTTATATAATACAGATATAGTGGGAAATTCGGGGGAATCCAGCCAATGCGTTTCAGGAATGTCATGTTTTGGATTGACGAATGACCGTTTTAAATTTTAATGTCAAGATGGAACCTGTCGCATAGATCTTGATGCAATTCATTATTATAGCAGATAATTATCTATATAGATCAGATAAAGATTCACTGCTGGTTTTGTTATCGTTTGTTAATTAGCTTAATCCAATTTTTAGCTTAATCAAATTAAGAATGTTATTCTTTCAATCGCAATGACTTTTAAATAAATTAATGTGTGACTTCTTACAATGTTGAGTCAATGTGATATTTTATTTCACTGTGAAAATTCAATTGCAAATTCGCGTATGCTTTTTCGACATGTTCAATTGCGTTATTCATTATAAAACGCACTTACGAGATTTAGAATTCTACGTGCCAGCCAATCGCGTGTTTTTGCGTACTGTTTACCGCTACTAATGGTCTTTATAGTTAACTATAGAAACTCAAAAGCTTACAAAATCTACATTCTTTATTATTTTTATATAATTCAAAAACTACTAATGAGTAGAATACTTATTACTTAAGTTACTAGTCAGTATTAATTAAGACCATGTTTTAAAAGGTTATTTACGAAATATTTTAAAATAAACTTTGATATACAGCCTTAACCACCGAATATTATTGGGACATAAAAAGATCGACTTATGGAACTGTGAAAAAAAAAACACATTAATTTGTTTTTTACAAAGCCAAAGTACAAATTCTGCTTAAATATTATTTTACCAATCTATCCAACTTCCCATTTAAAAATGCCTCAAGCGGTTACATTTGTTCTCCACCGCGGTGACACGTGCCTTAAAGGCGGTTGAATACGTGACGATTTAAACGTTCTTTTCATTCTTTATGCGATCTACAGAATATTTTTATAGTGGCTTCTTGACATAAAGACACTTGTCTCCAAATGCGAGTACGTGCAAATAGTAAAAGATAGTAATTTATTCGTTTATGTCCAATTACAAAGAATTTCCTGGCACTTTTGTTCTTCGAGACTGAAAATGTTTTAAATTTGTTGATACTTTAAATAGGAGTGAATAACATGATGATATGAGCCCATACACCACATACATCGCCATTGCCAAACACCGGCCTCCTTTGCACTTGAGAGGGTTAGGCCATATAGTCCACCACGCTGGCCTTGTCTTAGTTGACGGACTTTATATAGCAAACAAATTCTCAAAAATCAATATATCCTTATACAGATTTCCTGAAAATGTTTTTCAACGTTATAGTGAGTCGTGTTAGACTATCAATACTCACATGATTTTGCAATGTCAATGTGCCCTGGTATTTGAACCTGCAACCACCATGAACATGTTGGCAGCGACGTTTAGTCCGTTACCAAATGGCTATCATGCATCTTGAACAAGATTACTTTGTTACATTTGCAAACTAAACTAATGCTACTTTTGTTAATTGCTTACGTACGTCTATTTCCTCACTATTCCCATTCAATTCAATAAAATGAAACCGAACTTAATTACGATCGTTAGAGAAAAACTTTAAACTAGTCGTACAAAAGTAGAAGAAGCAAAAAGTATTGCCTTCGAAGCTGTTCAAAACCTCTGCTTACAATGGTAGGGGCCGTTAAGAGCACGCTCGTTTAGTATTCATTAACAACGTCGGCGCTCAAACATCGACGCCTGTTGATGACATTTTAAAAGTGGCAAATTAGAGTGGACACCGAGCACGATTGTTAAATTGTTCCGCGGGTTTTTGTTTCCTCGCGGCTGTATTGTTAATTTGAAGATATTATGGTTAATTTTGCACTTCGCACTTGGATATCGGTGCAATTTATTTGTACGCTAAATAAATTCAGGTTTAGTTGGTTGCTAATAGGATTCTCGAGACAGATGCCGCAGTTTCAAGTTTAGGAAGCCCATCTGTGACATTTTGTTTTTACGTGTGTATGGATTAGCGTTTTAGCGTGAATAAAATTATTAAGGAAGTATCCATACCTTATTTTTCAATGTAAATATTTTTAAAAAGATGTAACAGTGGGATTGCCCCAACCGAATTGATTGATTCATAGTGTTGCGATAAGTACGAAAAACTACGTCAACAAGTATTAGAAAACAACAGCAGCTCCTAAGAAGTCGAGCAGCGCCAGCTTAGTTACAAAATATTAAAGTCAGGCAACCGGCTGCAAAATAAGAAGCCAAAATATCCTGTCGACACTAACTGTTGGAATTTAGAGCATGAGAAGAAATACTACGAAATCTTCAAACTTGTATAGACCTATACCCTCCTATTTGAGCATAACTAATAACTGTTAATTAAATAGAGGGTTTCGATATAGGTCCCACAGGCATTGTCTAACGTAACACGATCCCCGAAATGTCCACATAATAGCCAGCCTTCAAGGGCAAATTCAGATTCCAGATGGATAACTAAATTACTAAATTGGAATTAATCTTCGATGTAGCGATCTAAATCAATTTAATACTTAGTTTGATTGTAGTATTGGTGAGGAATCCACACCGAGATGGCTATCTTAAAGGAAATTATATTGGAACTACAGCTATAATAATCATCTAGTTAATAATCTTCTAGTAAAAGTTTAGATTCTATTGGCAAGGTAGTAGATTTACTAGGCCAAGTTTTTCTTTTTACATTCGGTGCAATTAAGTATTTATTTGATTGAAACCATAATAATTTTAACTATTAACAGCTAGCTGATCTTCAGCTGCATGGCCTTTATTACAAATAGGTCTTGTCATATCCTTGTCCCGACTT
This sequence comes from Hyles euphorbiae, assembly GCA_023078785.2. Taxonomy (NCBI): domain Eukaryota; kingdom Metazoa; phylum Arthropoda; class Insecta; order Lepidoptera; family Sphingidae; genus Hyles; species Hyles euphorbiae. Next base: position 7,202,389 of record CM041030.1, read on the forward strand.
AAAGCTTTGGAGCAGTTGTACCTTCCCACGTTTGCACCTATTTATAGCATTAGTAGCTTCTTTTCTTTAAAAAATACGACCTAATCCATCGCACTCATCACTACATAGTATAAAACAAAGTCGCTTTCTCTGTCCCTATGTCCCTTTGTATGCTTAAGTCTTGAAAACTACGCAACGCATTTTGATGCTTTTTTTTTTAATATAGAGTGATTCAAGAGGAAGGTTTATATGTATAATACGTACATATTATTGTACAGAAATCTATTTGTACCCGGCCGAAGCTGGGCCGGGCCGCTAGTGTTGCTATAAGTCTCCTTGGCGCAGTTGGTTAGACGCCGGTTGAGAAACGAGAGGCCGCCGGTTCAATCTCTGTACCGAGTCAAATTGTCAGGCTCACAAATATTTCTCCCGGGTATGAATGTTTTTGAGACCGAATAGTCTGTCGTATTTTCTGATACCCACGACACAAAACTTAATTTATATTAATGTTGGGTCAGGACTATGTATGTGACTGTTGTTTGTTTATGAGGGTTAATCCTACAACCCATATAGTGATTTTAGCGACAACACTCTGGGCAGTAAACGTATATTAAGAACTAAGAACTAACTTGGATATGTATATGTAAACAAAACATGATGTGATTATTTCTGAATGTAATGGTTGCCATTTTACGCTTGTACTACTAGATGTAAATGTTTCAGTACGGACCTTATCTCTTTAATTTACCCCATACAAAAGAATGATTTACAAAGCGACAAATAAACCAAAACTGACACTAAACCACACATTGAAATTAGTACCACCATAAAGAGTGATAGTTTCCCAGTAAGCAATTACTTTCGCTTGACTTTAAATCCAGGTGATTTCTGCCTCGGACAACCCTATGAGCCAATCTCCGCTGTTATCAAGCGGAAATTACCGCTTAGTCATCTTAAAAACACGTAGCTCAGTTGCGATCGTGCGCGGAATGCGACTGAATTTACTGCTGACCTTTTATAGGCAGATGAAGGTACATTCCTCACAAAAAATCTCGTTTGCGATGTCAATTCGTCTAGCAAAATATAGGCAAAGTTCTAAGCATTTATGTATATTGAGAAGAGTCCATGGTTTATTATAATTATATTTATTTGAGCTGACCTTTTTACTTTATTTGATTAGCTTCTTTATCAAGCAATTAAAAAAATGTATGGTTATTTTGTTGTTACATACATCCATACATACATCGATTCATGCCCTTTTCCCAAAAGAGGTAGGCAGAGGTACCAGGACACCCACATTTCACCTTGTATGTCGTCTTACGATGTGATAAATGGCGAACCTATAAATCAAGTTTATAAATCGCCGTGGTTTACTTCATAAAATTTTGCTTTCTACAAATAATATACACAATAATAAATTAGGCCATACATGCCCACTACTGAGAAAATATGCTATGACTTATAAAATGGGATAATTTAAGGCAAAAAATTACATTTTATTATTCAGACTAATCATTAGTACTTCTGTTTTATAGATAACATAAAAATATTGCCAAGAGTCACATAATATTAAAAATGAATTATTCAATCTCAAGATGGCAAAGAAATAACGGCAGAACAATTTAAATATTCAAATAACCGTAGGCGTAGAAGTTTCAGAAGACTAAGAACCAAAGAAATAACAAAGTTTGAAGAACCAATTATTACAAAGAAAGCGCTCGTAGTTTGTAATATTTGAACAGTTATAATGAAAATTTAATTTCTAAAACATCTAATTTCTTTTGTTCGCAGATCGCTGAATGAAATACGTACAAAGAAATGAGGAACACCAAAGAATATAAAAACCGACCCACCGAACACAAGCATTGAAACTGCCATGACATCCGAGGAGCCAATAGATGTAGTCAAAAAACCAGATGAAAAGAAAACAGATGACTGCGCAAATTTCACCGGAGAGATACCGGACCACAAACAAACAGACAGACGCATGGAAGATCAGAGAACGTTACGTTCACACGAACTTATGAGGCTAGTCTACGAGTTACCAGAGGAAATAAAGAGACCTGAATTTATAGAAAACAATAACATGTTAAAGGAAAACCCGCCGATAACGATAGTCGAGATTACAGAACAAAATGGTTGTGAGACTGAAATTACGCAGCAAGATGACACATACTACAATTCCAGTCCAGATTTGGGCAATAAAGTCGTTTACGACGTTTTAGCAACAAATGAATTGATAATGCAATGTGCTGAAGAGTTTAAAGAAGTGATAGAAAGGACTTCGCCTGATTGTTCCGATGAAGATCTTCAGGAACTCAAGAGGCTTTTAGACGGAAAGCCAAAGGTGTTAGAAAGGTATTTGAGGGAATGTGCGACGGCGGAAGAAGTGAATAGGATACACAATGTGACGTCATGCGGGCCGTTATCTCCAAGGCCACATCACGAAGCCAGGAGTACTTCTGTAACGTCAGATTTGTTCCAGTTATGGTTGTCATCGTCTCCCGTTAAGGTAAGTGTTAACAATTGTCCTAACATTTAACATGGCATTTGATTGCCTACTTGGCCTTGAGTCAATAGTTTGCAAATTACATTATTCTTATTAGCACCTTGAGTACTTACTCAAAACTTTATTAACTAACTGTTTTTTTGTAGTTTAGTTTTGTTTTTTACAATACCCTCTGTATTGTAAACTCTACAAACTAAATAATGACTCCTTTCTATTACCTGAAATTACTATGCTAATCTATATTGACTATCATTAGTATCTTGCAAATGGACATGAATGGCACCAAACGGACAATTTTTTTTTAATAATATCTTTCAACTAAGAGACCGAGAAATTGCACCCCAATATACTCATACAAATAGTGTCTGAATAATTTTAATTTAGCTTTTTAAAATTTTACTGACTTTTTCAAATATTAGCTGACTAAGAATGCGTATACCTAAGAAAAGCCAATAGTTTTTCTTCAAGATTGCCTACGTTCCAAAGTTTGCTGCCAATAGCCGACATTTCTATAGAAGGGAAGTTTGTGGCCAATTTGGTTGGTACTGAAATGTTGGCCCATTCTCTGGCGTGGGATCCAAACGGTGCCGGTTTGTCAACAAGACTTAAAACTGTTTGGGGGTTTGATGGCCGCATCTACACTTTAACTTCGCCATTGGACATAGTTACTGGTCAACGTAAAAGAAAGCCATATATTAATATTCTTACCAACTATAAAAGAAAATATATGAACGTAAAATTCATAAAAATAAATTATGCTTGCCGAGACTGTCGCTTTGATAACGGTTATCATGGCACATCCATTCCAGTTATGATACTTGTGATATCGTATCGACACATTTTTAACCACTCAAGCCTAAAGATAAATTCGTTAAAAGCCTTTTCAAACGCTTTGTACTTAAATTGAATGTTGTTTCTCTTTTATGTAAACAATGATATTGTTTAAAGTGAGTAACCTCTGCCAATATGCCTTTTAACTGAAAATTGATTGATTTTGGGCTCCCAAAACGAATACGTTATAGCGCTTAGATCTGTGTAGTCGACTTAAGCTTACTTATTTATATTAAAAGTTGCTGAAACGCCTCTAGTTGATCACAAGATCATGAACTAAATCATTCTGGAACAAACATAAAAATGTTTTCTCAATTTATCCAATTCTAACTAAATGCGTTTTTTAAATGCTTTCATTTAATCGACTAATGTCCCACAGTTGCATTTTGACTTCTTCAATATTCTTCCGAATCTGTGGTACTAGAATGTTTATGATCGTAACAGTTAATCGCTAAAACTTCGTTCTTTGGCTAGCAGCTACTGCGGACGGATAATGTTAAAATAAACTGAAAGTAAGCAACCTAATCATTGTGCAGTATTCGAAGATTCAATCACTGCATTATAATCCTATCAAATACTGCAAGAGCTCAAACTAGCCAAAATATACACGGTATATAGTTTATAATATTTTACCATATATTCCGATACGCTAAGTGATGTTTTAACAGCGGTGTGAGCGATAAGATAGTTCGGCTAAATTGGATCCAATCCTGTCTGCACGGTGGACTAATGGCGCACATGTGTTGCGTAATCATTTGTTCCGCAGAACAACCAATCAGATTAATTAGTCTTTTGAGTTTCATTATTTTGAGTTTGTCACTGTCGAAGATAATTTGGGATGGGATGTTTGTTTATTATATAGGACTGGCTAATTAGTAAATAGCTCACACATTAGAAGTGATTACTGGGAATGGTAAATAGTAAAAATCGAATCCGCATTGCTAGCTTTAAAACTGGGGGAGAAAGAGAAGAAAAAGGGATAGGAGGAGAAAAGAGGTATCAAGCCTCAGTTAATCTCAATCATGGTACAAAATGCATAACAAAGTTGCATAGGCCCTCTGTGAAAAATTATAATGGCTCTACCACTTTTGAAACTTGGTGGTTAGTATAGAAATACTTGGCTTCAGTACTAGAAAGATTGAAAAACGAACAAATCTCTAATAATAGCTGTAAAGGACTTTGTTCATGTCCATCATCTACTGCTTGTATTGGCCTCTTACTACTACTGCAACCTTGTGCCGCATTTAATTAACTACTACCAGACTACCACCAGAATTACGTGATAGTTTAACGCCAAAGAACATCAAATATAAAATCAAGACATATTTAAAAAAAAATGTGACTGCCTTAATTTCAATCTCCCAATGACACTACAATATAAATATCTAGTTTTAAGTTATAACCCCATTGTCAACTCTGATAGCATAAATATAAACTTTAGTGGTTTTCCAATCCCTGCTACCAAATATTATATGTATTCTTAAGCATGTAAAATATATGAAAATAAAATAAAATTAGCAGCTCACATAGAGGATATTTCAGTAGACTAAATAATATACAAAATGTTGTATTCAAACACATATCGCTTGATGAAAACTGATTAGCACCGCGCCTGGACGTGGGTTATAGTAAGTAGGTGTGACTTCGTGGGTGGGCAGGTGTTGGTGGTTTTTGATAAGGTTATTATGGAAGCGTTGACGTTTAAGTTTTGATACGAGGTTTGGGAGCGTGAGGGTATGAATAATTATTGAATTTTTGTATAGACATTTTGAATCTATATAAAGGGTAGCTTACGTTTTATCACCAATGCTTGATTCGAAATGTGTAAATCTGTATCCTTCGATTCCACATCCCACCGCAGCGCAAGGGCCATCTTTACAATCGAGAGTACGGTTTATTGGGGTTAGACCGTATCGTCCACCATGCTGGCATAGTGCAGGTTGGCGGACTTTTACAAAACATAGAAATTCTTTTGAATTTGTGTTTCCTTTAGCCTTACTCTTGAGGCAGAGGTGTGCCCTGAGATTTCTTTATTGAGGCCTCTTTATTGTGCCATTGGTACAAAAATATTGGTATGACCAAAAATAGAACACTATTCTACCAAGATGATTCACCCAACAAGCAGTTTCCTTGACTGACCCCAGACCGCACAGGTCGACGAAACTTGTATGTATGCTAATCTTGCGAATTTCATTAGGGAATTCTTGTTGTTGACTTTTCCTTGCATATGTGTACCGATACACACAGGGATTTCCTTAGAGGGAATACCGTGGCGATTGGGGGATTGAACCTAACTAATGAAAGGGGCATAACGTTTATACTACATTAGTATTTTTAATAGTATTTAAGAATGCCGCCTATTTCGTGGATATCAGAAATTACGAGAGACTTTCGGTCTTACAATATGCGAATCCGGAACAAATACTTGTTGACCACATAGAGACCTGTAGCGGGGGTCAAAACCACGGCGTTCCATTTTGCAAACAGCGTTTCCACCTATTGCAACAATATTGCTGAAGCTATTGCTTATGCAATGACGAGATGTGCACGTAAAATAATATCATAGTGTTTATTTCTTTTAACGTTGCGTGATGAAATGGATCTAGTTACGATCCGTAGATAGTAGATCACAAATTAAAGCCTCCGTCGTTAGCACGTGACTCCCCTGGGTATTCACCTAGAACAAAATGCAAAAATACCAAGACTTTGATTAGACAGATCTACATGATCCTTGACCAGTTAGTTTATATTTTGTCTGAACTCCACGTACCATTAGATGCTGTGGTCACTTCGGTTATATTATTGTCTAATTCTAAGTATTTTGCTAAAAAAAAATAATAAAAAACCAATATATAACGGAGGAGCACTTAACGTTGTTTATTTATTTGCCTGTCTAAAAATATCTCAGATAACAAAGTATTTAATTAAGAGGTGATAAATCACTCAGCTCGCAGCCTTGAGAATGAAAAATGGCCGACACCTCAAAAACGCTTTGTTATCGTGCCCATAGGATTATTGCTGGGGAATGTGACGTTAATTTATGTTAAAATTAACCCTTGTTTGGCCGTGAATATCTGGTACCCGGTCTATTTTGGGAAACAAGGACGTAAACAGCACTACAAGGCTTTGCGAAATTGGTGGAAAAACAAGTGACTCATTCATTCATTGGCGTTGAGCTTAGTATCTAACTTTTCGATATATTTTCCGTGATAAAAGTTATTGAATAGTATAATAATTCCATCACCGTATATAATTGGGAATAGTAACCGGAAAATATAATACTATGTAATATTGATTTTAAAATAGAGTCGTTCAACAAAATGCGAATTTAAACGTTTAAAGAAAATAGCATAAGTTTAAAACGGAATACGGAAAAGACGCTGAGTAAAATACGACAATATCTTTTTGTTCCTATTCGCTTTCGTTTAAAGAATTATCCTGTTTCGTAGTGTTTAAGTATTTCACGTTTTAGCTTACTGGCAAGTGGCAACCTCATATAAAGTGTAATATGCCACTCATATTTCGCCAATTATACGACAGGACATACATATATGAGATAGGGTGATGTTATATCTCCGAAACTGTTCACTGCCGCGCTGGAAAACGCCTTCAAGCTCTTGCAGTGGAAAGGATTCGGCATCAACATCAACGGCGAGTATATTACTCACCTTCGATTTGCCGACGATATTGTAGTCTTGGCAGAATCGCTGGAAGACCTTAATTGAGTCTCCCAACAGGTGGGTCTTAAAATGAACATGGATAAAACGAAGATCATGTCGAATATCCATGTTGTGCCCACCCTCATTGGAGTTGGGGGCTCGACTCTCGAAGTTGTAAACGAATATGTCTATTTAGGACAAGTGGTCCGGCTAGGCAGATCCAACTTCGAGAGAGAGGTCAATCGTCGAATCCAACTCGGTTGGGCAGCGTTCGGGAAACTTCGCGACGTCTTCTCGTCCAAAATACCTCAGTGCCTAAAATCGAAAGTCTTCGATAGTTGTGTGTTACCAGTGATGACATACGGCACCGAGACGTGGCCTCTCACTGTGGGCCTCATTAAAAGGCTCAAAGTCACTCAACGAGCCATGGAGCGGGCTATGCTCGGTGTTTCCCTACGAGAGCGAATCAGAAATGAGGAGATCCGTAGGAGAACCAAGGTTACCGACATAGCCCATAGGATTGGTAAGTTGAAGTGGCAGTGGGCCGGGCACATAGCTCGTAGAACCTATGGCCGTTGGGGCCGAAAGGTTCTCGAGTGGAGGCCACGTACAGGCAAGCGAAATGTCGGACGCCCGCCTACAAGGTGGACAGACGATCTGGCTGAGGTTGCAGGAAGTCGCTGGATGCAGGCCGCTTCCAACAGGTCATTGTGGAGATCCTTGGGGGAGGCCTATGTCCAGCAGTGGACTTCCTGTGGCTGATATGATGATGATGATGATTTCGCCAGTTGGATTTTAGTTCCAAGATGCGAAAGGACGCTGTGAAGATTACTGAAGTCATTTTTGAAAAATTCAAAATAATTAGATCGCTGAATCTGGGAGCTAAATTTATAAACTCCATGATAGAGTTCATAAATGTTAAATTAGACCTGCAAATCGACTTCAGATCTCATAATTTATTCATTATCAATCAGTTTGCATGTTGTAATATTCTCTAATTAAGGAGCACATAGACTTGATTACCTATGTAGTTAATTTGAAGGCATGAATATTGTATATACTTAGTTTAAGATAAGTCAATTATATTTATGTGCCTCAATCTATATAATCCCATCGCTGGACACTGGCTGCCAAACGAAAGAGGTCAAAGCTAATATTTCTCACACTGGTTGTATGAATCAGGCATACTAATAAGTAAGGATAGACTTATTATATCCCATTACATACATCTTCAACCCCACAAAATTCACTGATGAACCATCAAGGGCTCTACAACGATATTTTAAAGCGGCTTACATCCAGCCTCTTCTGACAATCTTAATTAAATCATCCGTTTACCTTATCCTTAAAAGTTTCATGATCCGCTTGCTGGCCGTCGTGAACTATAAACGGACCAGACGTGGCTGCCAACATATTCACGATGGTCGCGGGTTCCAATCCCATGGCACCACCTCTGACTTTTAGGAATCATATGTGTATTGAAAGTTAATCAACACACACTAAAACGGCGAAGGAAAATAATGCAAGGAAACCTGTATACCATAGCGATTTATGTCCGCCAATCCCCCAACAGTGTGGATCGTATATGGACTGATATCTGCTTGCTGAAACATAGACATGACGGAAAAATTTTAAGCTCCATCATTCATCAGTTCAAGTTCTAGTTCTGATTAATTAAATAAAAATAATAGCTCTCGATGACACCACAGAGTTCTTTGTTGAGTAAGTGATGTGAAAAGTTTAAGAACTTCCTTTGTTTTATACGAAAACATACCAGGAGACTAATTGCGGCCAGTTTATCACGTACCGAGAAGAAGAAATACCTATAGCCACAATTTGCAATTACTGACCGATTTTTCGTCGTGAGGAAATTAGAACGTTGCGGTTAGCTATTCATTGACATTTAAAGTCAGACATCCTGTAGACATTTGTTTACAATGTAGGATGATGTATTAAGGAAAAAATGAAACACTATTGAAAGAAAGTTTGAATGTTACTTGTTCCAAATACACGTATCTTCCTCCTTGACAGCCTGCGTGGCGCAGTCGGTTAGACGCCGCCTGTGAAACGAGAGGCCGCGGGTTTGATCCCCGTACTGAGATAAATATTTGTGCGGCCCACAAATATTTCTTTCGGATCTCTCTTTCGGTTGTGTGAGACCGAAAAGTCTGTCGTACTCAGGAACTGATGCCCACGACACACACTCACGCATATAAGAGATATACCACCAGTATGATAAATTCATTTAAAACATAGCTCTTTGCGTGTCTCTGTGGCTACTGGCTAGCGTCAGTAATTGTGATTAACAATGCGAAATAGAAATCAATACATAAACTTCTTTGAAAAAAGCACTGCTGACATAATAAAAGTCCATACAAACAAGATATACAACTCTCAATAAAAATCGGTTCGAAAAATGTCTCAAAGCTACATACACATCCATTACCTGCCAACGCTATTTGGCGATTTCAAAGGCATTGGCTTTATCGCGGCTCGTTTCAATTCGGTCGGTTTGACGCCATGTTATATATATCGATACGTCAATGTACCAATACATTTGGTTTTACCTTAATGACTACACCAGCAAGGCGGTTTATCTTTTTCACTTACATTGTTGTTAACATTTTGTGGTTTTGGAATTTGTTGACATACTGCATCAGCCCGCATACGTCCCTTCTCTACAATCGAGAGTACGATTGAGAGTGGTTAATCTACGTAGTCTACCACGCTGACCTAATGCGTGTTGGCGGACTTTACGTACCATAGAAGTTCTTATAAATCGTTATGGTATGCAGGTTTTCTCACGATGTTTTCCTTTACCGTTTTTAGTGCGTGGTGATTAATTAGCAATACAATGAAGTGTATGGTGGCCTGTTGATAAACGAACCAGACGCGGTTGCCAACATGTTCATGGTGGTCGCAGGCTGAAATCCCAGGGCATATCTTTGACTTTTCGGAGTCATGTGTGTATTGATTTGTTGACATATTTTAACGTAATTACATCGATCATTATAAATATTGTGGTGATTTCCCACCGGTGATGCCCGATAAAATATCGTCTCGGATGTCGCTCGCGTGCGATTTTATTTTACGCTTTGAACATCAATTGTACCGCAGGCAGTGGCTTAGCATAGAGATACATAAATTGGCTTCTGCTTCGTTCGTGTGTGATAGTCGACCAGTCTCAATTAATGGGGCAATATTGGACGATACAGTGTAGAGTACACATCGCCTAGAAATGTCTATCATCGATGACAAACATACAAGCAATTGTGAAATCCCGTGCAAAGTTTGGAAAAATGCATTAAAAAAAAAGAAAAAAATTATGGAGGCGCAACTGAGCCGTTTATATGGCAACCTTTTTAAGTTTGGATTGTAATTTTCATACCTATTATAACAAATTAATAAAGAATTAAATAATATAAAGAATTAAGTAATATGAAAATTCTTCAATAAAAACGAAAACTTCCGTTTCCACACTTGTTTACTAACATGTACACAAGTTAATCTTGACGTTTTTATTTTAGTTATTTACTGCTGCTTTTTCAATATTGTCTACGATTATCGCTATATAGGCTGATTGAAATATTCTACCATCAGCATATATTGATAATTTCGTATGTATTTGTCTACTATCTATGTATCTTCCTATCTTTTTAAAGCTTACGGCCGTTTGTCAACAACATTGTATTACAATTTTTTTTTATCAAAATCTTTTTATCTTATCCCTTTGGATGTTTTGGCAGTATCGAGAGGAACAGGAAATAAAACATGTGCATATTTTTGTATATAGTCCGCCAACCCGCACTAGGCCAGCGTGGTGGACTATATGGCCTAACCACTCTCAATCGTACAGTTGATTGTAGAGGAGGCCCGTGCCCTGCAGTGGGACGTATATGGGCTGATACAGAAATATTTTTGTATATACATATTATGACAGCTATACGTGTACGTGTTTTTTTTGTGAGACTTGCGACATCTACATCTACATCTTTATGCGTAATGTTTTTTGACGTGACAACGTCTTAAATTAGGTTGCGGCTGGGAGTCACTTATGAAAAAGTGTAACGCCCGGTAACGTTACGATGAGTCACCGAACGAGAGAGAGGCCCGCCGAATGCCTTGCGTCTCTCTCCCACTCAACTATGATCGGTCTGCCGCGCGCGCAGCACTAGAGAATTAGGCGCATTGAATCGGCGCATGCTTGTGTCTCTGTCTTTGTCTTTCTCGAACGTTCTTGGCGTTGGAAAAACAAGAAAGCGTCACAATACAAGTTCACACGTGTGGTTAAAGTATCGTCAGCTGTGTCTGTAGTGAAAATATGGAGTGCTTAGATTCGTCATTACATGTACAATGTTTTAGTAAACAAAATATATTTCTATAGTTAAAATTTGTGCAATTCTTATTTTCATTCAATTCCTTGTTCCTATTGTGCAATTTAATTATATTCATATCAATAAATATTCTACCGAGAAAAAGACGTTGTCACGTAAAATCTTCGCCCGTAAAACCGACTTTACAGGCAACCATTTTTTAAGTACTTTCCCTTTCGTGGTGATCTTTTGATATCATGAATGCGTATAAAATTTTTTTTTAATTGTAAATAAGGGCGAGGGTAAACGATGCGACCGCTCATAAACAGTAGCAAACTAAACAACATGAATTACGAAGCAATGCTTGGCATTCCACTGCACTCGCCTGAGACACGCGATTCTAAGTCTCAATATGTCCAGTTGTTAATGTGTTTTTGAATATAATGCATCTGATAATAAGTGCATACGATAAAAAGAGACGTCTGTCGATACATTTAGGCTGGACTGGTCGATCCAGTACATGTACATACGCACAACTCAAAACGATGTATGCTTACGTAGGTCATTATTTCTGGTTTCTATCGTGTATAGTGGTGGTGATATTGGATTGACGCCACCTCTAACAGGTCAATTGTGAAGTCTTTGGAGGAGCCCTATGTACAGTAGTGGACTTACTGAAGCTGAAGAGAGAGACGTGGTCGAGAACCGTGCGGAAAAAATCGTACCACCGCTTTTATTTATTTATTTTATTTTATTAATGTATACTATTGATTTAAGATCAAGTTAAAAATTCAATAGTACAATGGGTGGTCATATCGCAACCAGTGATTTTTTGTTCACATTAGTAATAAAAATACATAAAACAAATATTAAGAATACACTTTCTTACACTCAGTACCTACTATTATTTAATTTGCACTATATCAAACACATCACCACGTGTAAAGTTCCATCAATTTAATATTGAACTGCAGTATATGACAATAGCTATTCATGTGAAACCTGCCCATAAAGCAGGCAATGTGTAAACAATTTGCGAAGATATTGTAGTCATTATATTGGCGTACAACACAGTCGGTACAGAAGGCTTAGCAACCCCCCGCTGTGATTTATGTGACCAAATGTTATTTAATACGGTTTACGAGGGCAAAGCGTGAATTATACGGCTATTTTTTGGTAATTCGGCGATATATAAATATAATGATCAGATTTTATAGAGGTAAGAAGTAAGAAATTGCGTAACGGTAGCTATTTTACCGTATAAATTGCCATATTAGGTGTAAACAATTCGCTTTGAAATCAAGCCCAATAATATGTATATGTACACGTTACTTTCTCATTTCCTTACATCCACAAAAATTTATAATGCACTTAGATTCCACAGGAATTGTGTTGTATGAGTATTTTTCAGTCGTAAAGTTTATTTTCAATAAAAACGCTTACTGGTTTGCCTATCTCAAAGTATTATTTTCGGCCGTAATTCACTCCTTAGGATATTTGCGTAAATTATTCGTTCATTAGGTTCTACGAACAAACTAAGAAGTGATTTTATAGATACTAACCCAACAGTCACGAACATAGTCCTGACCCCACACTAAGATCGAGTGTTCTGTCGTATGTACAAGGAACTTCGAGAGACTTTTCGGTCTCACAAATACCCAGACCCGAAAGAAATATTTGTGGGCCGCACAAACATTTCTCTCGGTGCGGAGATTGAACCCGCGGCATCTTGTTTTACATGCGGCGTCCAAGCACCTGTGCTACGGAGGCTGTCAAAGATATACATCTTTGACATATTCATTAAAAAGATGAATAAACTAAATTCGCAAGACCTTCTCAAGCCACTTAACTTGTGCAACAGTGACGTGTGTCGCGACGGGGGGGCGCGGACCAAGCCAGCGCAAAATAGGGAGACGATATAAAATTTATGGGCCCTATTCCATGTTCCGTATCGGGTAGAATGATTGTATTACAAAATACTACGGGGAAATTCGATTACTGCGTAAATGGCGGAGGTGCATGATGGAGTGTTTTAAGAGTTATTGTGAGCGTCGAACAATAGCGAGCCTTTCAACTGACGAACAACTAACAAGTTCGTTGAATTGAAAATGTGGATTTATTATTGTAACTTCGACGGCGTGTTTGAATATTTTAAAAGTTGTTGTTGTATGGTTACAATGAGAACGGAATTGGAGTTAGCGGTTTTTTTATGAACATTTTTGAATTCGAAATGAAAAAAGAAAAACTTTTATCGCTTATATATTAATGTTTTGGTTTAAACACTTATAAATAGTACGGCTTGCCCAATAATAGCTCACGATCTAATAAAGATTGCAGGAGAATACTCCATGCAAGCAGCTTTTAGAATATAACTTGGCATATATATGCTCTCAGCATATGCTGAGAGCCTCCATGGCGCAGTTGGTTCAGGCCGGCTGTGAAACAATAGGCCGCGGGTTTAAAAACTCTCAGAAATATTCGCGTGAACCATAGATATTTATTTCGGGTATGGGTATTTGTGAGACTGAAAAGTCTCTCATAGTTTCTGATACCCACGACCCAAGACTCAATCTTAGTGTGGGATCCTTACTATGTATGTGACTGTTGGGTTTATTTATAGATATTTTTTATAGGATGAGGTTCATTTTTAACAATAGATATTTAGTGATGAGTGATAAAGATGAAATAGCAAATACAGTACATTTTAACGTCCCTATTTATAGCCAATATACAAAACTTTTTAGCTAGCGAATGTTGTGACGTTTTTTCGCTCAAACTGAATTAAAAAGTCTTTCGAAAGAGGCAAAGCATTCTGTAATTATAATAGGTTTATAATCTAGATTATAATTGTAAGACTTATATAATTTTTGGATGAAATATAGAAATATTGTATTAATTAAATTACTGTCGAGTGATTGCTCAACTAACCAAATATGCATAGGTTCAAACAGTAATACGCTTTAATTAGTAATATTACCAACGAGGTTGATTGATAATATTAATTGGCTATGATGGTTTGAATTTAATATCCACAATGCTCAAATATATAGTATTTGCTTATAAGTTTTAATTGCTTTCAAAATTTTATTGCTATATATCATTTTGGCGTAATAGTGTATGCAGATTTTGCGTTCTGGACGATCTTACTTAACTCAGCTGTATAAAATAATCGTGAGGCAACGTACATATCATAGCGATTTTTATCAATTTCTATTGTGTGTAAAGTTCGCCTATCCGCACTAGGCCAGCGTGGTGGACTAAATGATTTAACCACTCTCAATCGTACTCTCGATTATGGACGAGGCCCGTGCCCTTCCGTGGGACGTGTGGGCTGATACAGTAATAAAATAACTAATATACAATGGATTATATTATAATAAATTATTTATGAACTTCTCTGAATAAACCAAGCTCCGACTCATCATCGTATTGTAAACTTTTTTTTAAAAGAGCAAAGCTTGCTCTTTCTTCTCTAGCGAATACAGCCTTGTGAACAGTCAGGCAGAGAAAAAAAGTTAGGTATCGATCTTTAACACATAAAGTATATTCATTTCTTTTCATTTCATAGTGGAGAATTGAAATGAGAAATAAGATGTTAAGTCTCAAAATGTCCAGTAGTTACTCTGGCTACAAAGTCTGTCACACCGAATTACAAGATTGGGAGAAATAGACATCGCTGTGGTATCTACGCAAGCGGCCTCTCACATTTCAGAGACCTACCACCAGTAAACTACTAGCAATATAAAGTGCCATCCTAAAAGTAAAGAATTAGTTTATGGGGTACATTATTTTATTACTTAGTTCGCTAACATTAACATTTTAATTTTAATGTAGACTTAGTGATCGTCTTGAAACTTAATATCTTAATGTATGCACCACTCTGCATAAAATCTTTGAACTACTTTATGAGAAGGTAAAAACCTTAATTAAAACTTATATTAATTCAAATTGCATCGACATTTATTAAAACTTTAATCACAAGAGAAATAATACTGCATAGTAGGATTTGAGTAAAATTGCTGATGGAATGATTTTCAGTTGACAGCATTTATACTTTTTAATTTGGCCTAGACTGGCGAATTCCCTATACATCCGCCGGCCTGAATTATCGGACCTACAAATACGAACTCTATCACGTTTGCTGAAGGCAAAATTTTCAGTGGAGTGGCAATAGATAGATCCATATGCATTGAGCCACCAGGTGCGCCACTGAGCCTTATCTATAGCTCCTCTTATACTGATTGGATTTTTTCGCAACTATATCATATTAATATGAATATTTTGAAATTCAAATTTTGTGAATATAAAGTGAAAATATATTTTTTTCATTAAGTCTCTATAATCCCCACCTTTTCCTGTATATTTTAAAAGTATTTAGTTTCGGTGTAAACGTTGTTTGTTTCGCCTGCAAGGATGGGAATATTTTTTTTATAGTACGGTGTATTTTTAAGATTCAATTCAAGTTATTTTTGTTATGTTTTAGGTCCTCGATTTATTCAAAAATTGAATTTCATAGTAATTGCTTTGTAGATAGTCATAGGCGCTAATTTTTAGTATTATTTATATTGTCATTAAAATGTGCTATCAATCTTGGCTAATAAAAATTACAACGGGACTTTGAGGGCAAAGAAATATCTTAGAAGAAATAATTGCCGTCAGGACCAACATCTAATAATTTTCGTGTATGGATTTCGGAGACAAATGATCATATAAAGGACTCACCATATCCATCCATAAAATTGTCATCACACATAATTTACTTACTAAACACCGGGGTTGAAGGCACGACACGTATTTTAAATGTACATTGTGTGTCGAAATTAAATTTTCATTACACGAAATTGATGTTAGAATTGCGTAATTGGTTTTGCTCGGAATACAGTGTCACGTATAACATTCGTTATGTATTTTAACAAGGCAGGAATATATGTGGAAAAACATAATGAAAAGAGGGTTACGTTATTACGTATAAAAATACATTTATATTGTTGTAGATTTTTGGGATAAAAAATTGTCAAGGCTGATTAAGATATGATTATTTGAATATGGAAGAGACCCTAAGTTCCCCATTGAGAAATCTTTGTTAACAAACTTCGAGTCATATGATTGAGAAATCAAAACATCCTTTTAAACTAGCACAATTAAGTGACTTTTATGCTGTTGATACTTACGCCCGAATACTGGAACGCCATTCAAATAATAAGTTGCTCTTAACAGCGCACGGCCCACTTAGCCAGTACATTTAATCGGGATTAACGTAGTTAAGCGCCATTTATATTTAAGTTGCGTTCTAGTATTTGGGCGTTAGTGTAGTAGCGTCTAGTTTGAGTATCTATTACTGGAAATAAAGTTTGCATGCTTAATACGGGATATCCACAGTGCGAAGTAAATCTATATCCCGTAGTACCAACATGTTCACGATTGTCACGGTGTTCACGTTGAAGGCCTCGCAAACACCTCTGACTTTTCGGATCATGTATGCATTTATAGTCAATCACCATGTAATATACTGGTGAAGGAAAACATCGTGAGGAAACCTGCATACCATAGCCATTTGCAAGAATTTCTATGATATGTAAGGTCCGCTTACCCACCCTTAGCCAGCGTGGTGGAATATGGCCTAACCCTTCTCAATCGCACTTGCGATTGTAGAGGAGGCCCGTACCCTACGTATATGCCCCAATATAATACAATACTATAAGGCTATATTGGAATTTAGATTTATATAGACTGAATGGTAATTTCACTATTTCAATATACGTACTACATCCAGATTCCTATTTAAATACGATTGCATCGCCTACAATCTCCCACAAAGATTGTATCTGACGATTTTCATTTATAAAAGGAGAATAAATGCATATTAAAAGCGTGTCACACAGACACTCTGACGGATGCGAGAGCGAATCCAAATTAGCTATCGGATCGTATACGGATATTCTATGAGACCGCTTCTACATGTAGAGTTGTACCAGCTTGGTTACATAACTTCAATACTTACGTCTATGTTTTTTTTGGATAAAAATATATGTAATGTACAGTTATTGAGTTATTACCTGAGTGGTTTTGAATAGAATTACATCAAACCTACCTTTAGAACTAGACCGATGGGCGACAGACTTTCGTCATTTTCTAAACTTTCAGCTTTTATAATTATATATTAGGCTATTACTTTCATAGGGAATAACCTTAACATTGCGGTGATAGCTATGCAGCCGGCCTTTTACATATGAGAGAGAGAGATATCTACCACCAGTAGATAATCTATTTGTATGGTACGCCGATGTCTATTTCTTCAGCCAAACAGAAATGTAAACGCATGTTCCGGTTTGAAGGACTTTGTAGCCAGAGTAACTACTGAACATAATGAAACTTTAAGTCTTATGTCTTAGGATGGCGAGCGCAGTGGAATACGAAGCAATGCCTTGTAATTCATGTTGTTGTTACTGTCCATGAGCGGGTGTATCGCTTACTGTCAGGCTAAAGGCATGCTCGTCTGGCCATTCATCGATATAAAAAAAAACACTGAACATCAAGCATTGCAGTCACTTTACAATGACTACAGGAAAAAGGCAGGTATCTGTTCGGAGCTGTACTATGTCTATAGATTAATATTGAAAAATAGTTCACTCTATATGCTTAATATAGAGACAGAAAATTCTGTGTAAGTAAAATAATAAAACTGACCCCAACATTTGTATGAATGAAGTAGACAAAATATACAATATAGAAAGCGTCGCGGAGAGAATTCAACAATCGACATTCCTCCTTAGCATAGATATGAGCAAAAATATTCATGACGAACCTCCAGTAAATACTGAATTATTCCCTTACATTTACAGATTGAATTCCTTTTCTGGTATTCCGACTGCGATCACAATATCTGTGATTCGGTTAGGTATTTTAGAGGATTTGCTGACAAAACAAGGCGAGAAATTAGAATAGAGTTAGAACAATTAATTTCTTAATGGTTTATTAGATTAAAGCGAATATTACACATTGAAATAAAACTATGACTTACGGATTTTATCGCGGATTCGGTTCAACTTTTTCATTTTTGACTTCTCAACGTTTCGATTACTTTACAGCTTTCGTTATGACGGGGCGGACTGGTATTTGTCATCCGTTCAGCGACTGTTACAATTCAACTACCCTTATTTTACAATTATGAAATTAAAAAGTTAATTAAAAATCTGTATCAGCCCATATACGTTCCACTGCAGCGCACGGGCCTCCTCTACAATCGACAGTACGATTGAGAGTGGTTAGGCCATATAGTCCACCACGCTGGCCTAGTGCGGGTTGGCGGACTTACATATCATAGATATTTTTTTTTTTTATAAATCGCTATGGTATGCAGGTTTCCTCACGATGTTTTCCTTCACCGTTTTTAAAAATGATTTCAATTAATTTTCTTTTACCAAAGTAATATTTAGTTTGAGTGCGTGGCGACCTGTTGGTAAACGGATCAGACGCGGTTGCCAACAAGCTAACGGTGGTCGTGGGTTCAAATCCCAGGAAACACCTCAGCCTTTTCAAAGTCATGTGCGTATTGATAGTCAATCACCACGCCCTATAACGGTGAAGGAAAACTTCGTGAGGAAACATGCATACGTGCAAAGCGATATAACCTGCATAGTAATATGTAAGAATTTCTATGGTTGTAAAGTCCGCCACCCCTTACTAGGTTAGTGTGGCGGACTATGTAGCCTAACCACTCTCGATCGTCCTCTAAATTGTAGAGGAGGCCCGTGCCCTGCAGTTGGACATAATATGTGAGCTGATACAGTACAGTGCAAAGTAAGATTTTGTAATGCTAGAACAATCAGGTCGCTTGCTACCGTATT
This sequence comes from Hyles euphorbiae, assembly GCA_023078785.2. Classification (NCBI taxonomy): domain Eukaryota; kingdom Metazoa; phylum Arthropoda; class Insecta; order Lepidoptera; family Sphingidae; genus Hyles; species Hyles euphorbiae. Next base: position 7,221,527 of record CM041030.1, read on the forward strand.
GTGAATAGTTTCTTAAAGGCTTTCATAAAAAAGCCAGATTATAACGCTCGACTGACATCGAGGTTATTCAAAAGCGTGCACTTTTTTATACCAACGCGGCTTTTTCACAATTGGTTGTTTTGTTTAAGATAAACAGCTTTATTCATAAACCGTTGAGAAACATATTTTTAAAAAATACTTCAGTTCTGGGTGTTTGTGAGACTGAAAAGTCTCTCGTACTTTCTGATACCCACGACACAAGACTTAATTAATTTTAATCTAGCGTAAGAACTATATTATGTATGTGACTGTTGGATGTATTTATTTATTATTTGAGTTCAATCATTCTCGTAATAAGAAGTAAATTTGTAATAAAATTAAGTTGGTGAAGTAAATATTGGTAATTATTCTTTAAGAATGTCATAAAATATACATACATCGTTAAACAACATGATAATTAAATTGTAATAGTTTGACATCGAATATTTATAATTTAGTTTGATTAATAGACGTCGCCTAATTAAGTTTACAGTGGGCAATGGAAACTCGGAGGACGTTTAATGAACAAGTCCGTCCGAGCCGAAGTGCTAATAAAATCGAAAATAACACTGATATAGAATAAAGGAATATAATTTTCGTCGAATTTTATTTACGCTTTTGGACCAAATTGAAAACTATTTTTATTTGCCCCATATTGGTGACCCTTTTCGTAGTCGTAAGACCCACAAAATAAAAATAATTCAATTAGATATTCACCTAGGACATAAAACCAAAGGTGGTTTTATTTCTTTCGGCATAAAATTAACCTATATCTCAAAATACAAAATCATAGTAAAACAACTTTATCCGTGATCCCAGATTTACTTCTAAGACATTTTCTTCAGAAACCGTAAATGTCGCGCTGATGAAAACAAAAATATTTAAATACCTACCTACCGGGGTCTAAAAACCTGTAGCTTATAGCTGAATATTATAAACACAAGACACGGACCTCGGGTAGTGTTAGTAGTGGCGAGGGGTTTTACGACCGCGTACTGATCGACCGACGAAATATCTGGATCTGGGGCAAATGAAATTTGATATTTTGACTTGGCTCATTGCCACTTACGTAATGTAACGATGTAATTGATTGTACTGTAACATGACTTCTTTGGGGTCGTGAGTTTGGGGGCAGGCCTTTGTAATGCGAGGTGTAATCCGCTGATTTTATAAGTTATTCTGAAGCGAGGTGGATTTGATTATGCATACAATTGGCGTCAACTTTTGTGAAATGAGATCGGCGGCAGAGAACTGTAATTTTTTAGTAGTCTTTTTACTACACGTGGTTGGTGATACAATTTTTAGGTAGAGTTTACTCTAAGGGAATATGAAGGATTCTTTATTTCGTCCAAATTCCACCTTTCTTTATTAACAAATTTTTTTTTATTCTCATATAACTATAACCCGTAAATATAACGACCAAGATATTCATAAGAAGAGATTTTATAGAGATACACGAAGTGTTGTTTTTTAATTTGATACTTGTCTTGAACGATACTCCAACGATTAAACGAAGAATCTTTAGCTCCAAACCCCCCAAAAATATTTGTTAATCACTCAAAAAATATCTAATGACCTCTCGTTTCTGATTCATCTTAAGCAAAATCTTTTAGCTCTTCATTCACATCAGCTTTGTAAATAGCTTGCAATTGTTCTGCGATGCAGTATGACAGCTTGTCTTTTATAACCTACCCTACACCTTTTAAACTGTCACAGGACAGACGAGCACTTAAGCAGCTCTGACTAAAACAAAGTGCGAGTACTCAGACTTCTAGTGCTTAGTTGCCTTTTAGACTACTGTAAGTATTAAATATGATATTTTTAATTTTAAATTTATGACTTGTGAGGCGGTATGGTGTAACACCATACCGCCTGGTGTGGTGTTGAGTTTTATGCCTTTGGCAAAATCTAAGCCCGGGGTTTTTGTACGTATAAACTCGCCGCCATTATAAATCATAATAATTATTAACATAGATGAAGAATCTAATTTTATTCAGTTAAATTGCTGTTACTACCTTACATAAAATTATGGATATAATTTTCTCCTTCTATGCTATGAAGCATCACCAGGCTACGATCCAAGTGGGGACAGAAATTGCATTGTTCAGTAAAACTGCCGATTTAACTTTTTTCATATGTTAATTGTCTACATTTTTGTTGAATATCTGGTATACAATAAAGCTTTAAATAAATGTAAGCTATATAATGAAATAATAATATTCTTAATATAATTGTATAGCTTAGTTACATTATAAGCAAAAATTAAGTGGAGAAGTTGATTTAGAAATGTGTAATTTTGTTTTGCGTCGCTCGGATTTTGTACAGGGGAAGCAACATTTGACAAAGAGCGTCATTAGCAAGATTCATGAAGACGGGACGCGCATTGCGGATGTGTTTGTACACTACACTCGGTAAAAATACCAACACATTTCTCCAAAGAAAATGCACATTTATGATAAAGTGGAGGAATTATTTTTGTATGGAATTTACTGCATGTAATTTTGCCGGCGTAATAGTATAAAAGCTGAATTTTACGTATTATTAAGGCAACTATAAACAAATATTTCCTTGGTATTCAGACACTTTTGATGGTTCTTTCATCTTGCCAGAAACATTGAAGCTCATAACATCCAAAGCAACCACGATCGGAAATTCAAAATAGTTGATAGTGTGATGCCTATGTTAGAGGCATGCGCAGACAAACTTTCAGCTTCTATAAAATTACGCAAGTCTGGCGGCCAAGGGGTTTTGGTCTATTAGTTATAGAATGTTTTGACCCTAAGGACTTTTGAATTTAGTTGGACAGCCTCCGTGGCGCAGTTGGTTAGACGCCGATTGTAAAAGCGAGGCTGCGGGTTCGATCCATGGGTATTTGTTTCGGGTCTGGGTGTTTATGAGACCGAAAAGTCTCTCGTAGTTTTTGATACCTAAAATACAATATAAGACTCAATCTTAGTGTAGAGTTCTCACTATGTGGTGTACTTGGTGTTATATTTATTAGTTACCAACAAAGAAGATAAAACATTCTATTACTAAAATTGTTTTATAAATTATCTTTGAATAAGACCGTTTAAGTCTTTTTATTAAAGCAAATTTTATGTTTAACATTTCGAATTTTGGCGACTATTTTCTATTGAATTAAAACTATTTTTTTACGGATTTTAAAAACAATACACTGACCAGGGCGGACCCCCAGAAAGTCCAGACCGTGACCACGAAAACTGTAAAGTCATCGAGTATCGTTGATCGTAATCGTCATCTAGGGTATCGGGAATATTGTACCACTCAGGCAATACATAAGCTTTTCGAATTGACATAAATATATGGACAAGACGGAAAGCGCGTAGTGTTCAAACGTACATAGGTGGTGCGTGCGCTCCAGTAAATCTCTAGTAGAGAGTTGCTGAAATAAGTCACCACTCGCAGCGATTTCAAAAATGTTTGCTTGTATTATGACAGAAAGAAATCTATTAAATGCAGTTAAGTTAATATTTATTTTAGCACGATTTTAACGGTTATCTTTTGTACTGCAGGCCCGATTTTTAGTTTTTAAATCCGTGGCATCTCGTGCAATTTTAGCCACTGAACGCAACAGAGTGGCTATTACTTCAACTCGGGTTTCTGAGACAGTAATTCCGTTCAATGATCGCATTTACAAACTACATCAAAGCTGCCACTTCAATATTTAAATGTACTTGAATAAATACACTAGAAACATTATACAACGGCACGTAGAATTTTCAACCTGTCGATTTAACTTTTCTCATCATGAGGAAATTCGAGCGTAGCAGCATGATATTTCGCCTACCTTCAAATTAATACAATATTCATTATTTTCTTAAGAAAATTTACTTTTATTGGGCTCTCCGAACAATTTACATCATTAACAAGTCCCTTTATAAATTCAAAGAGAATTAATAAGAAAAATGTTGGAGTTTACTTTGTAAGACGTTTTTCGGTCCGTTTGTATAGAATCGTCCTAGTTACTACGCCTTGGATCATTATAAAATTGTAAGTAACTTTAAGTGCTTGCTTAAATTTCTGTACAAATTGTTGCCTGTTTTTAAGTTGTCCCTTTTGACTTTCAATTCTTAAGGTTGGTTTTGATTTTAAATTCTTAGGAATGGTTTTGATCAGGAAAAGTAATTTCTGTTTGATAATTTATTGCTGGTTATTCATAACGGATATTAAAATTTAGATGTACTTTTATCATTAATATATATTAATCCAACACGAAAATAAGGATGTCTTGATAATGTTACATCCTATCTGGTTCCTTTTTTGTCAAAGTTCAAAGAGCACTAGTATATAAATATAATATAGTATGTAAGTATTATAGCTGGTATATAAGTATTATATAGTTTTTGTTTTTTAAATATAAATAAAAATTAAATATCGATTAATTTTTGTTAACCTTCGATTGTCAATATTAAATTCAGAATTCAATATTGAATTCAAACACAACTAGAAAACGTAATAAAAGAAGCATATTTTATTCAGAACAAAAATGTAAAATTGCATTTTTACCTTTGACCATACTGCATTGTTAAATCCTATGTAACTAGGGGTGGTACGTATTCAGAGGGAGTAACTCTATGCCAGAAATATTTTGTATGTTAAACTAATGCGAAATGGAAAAGTTTGCTACTTCAACGTTTTATAATTAATACATAATATGCGATGAATGGTTATCTATGTAGGATGAAAAAACCTATTACAGGTAGGCCGGACTGCAAAAAGCAATAAACTTTCAAAACATTTCAATAAAAATATACAACATTTTAAATTACTATGATACAAAGAAAAAATTGTTTTATAGCCTGGTTTTGACTTACAATGTAGCTATTACTTTTTACTACTTCGTTCAAGATCGTATTACATTTTCGACAACCCTAATTGGCAGGTTGACGGTCGAAAGTTTTTACCATTTCGTTTTGTTTTCATTCAACAAACGAGTGTTGCTTTTGCGACTGTTAATTTCGTGTTTGATAGCCGGTTTTATTACGTTGATAGTATTTGTTGTGAGGTTAATTAATAGGATTACTGGTTTGTTTACAAAAAACTTTAATATAATTACGTTCCATACAGCTTCTCTATGATTGTTCGTAGTCAGTCAGACCTTTGTATTCCACGATGGCCTAATGTGGACTATGAGATTTCACATACATTAAAATGGAAGTCAGGAGCTGTTAGATATGCTTCACGATGTTATCCTTCAATGCCGCAGCGAAGCAATAAATATGTAAGTAATTAATTAAGAATAAATAAAATGGAAATCTTATTATTATCGTAGTTCTTTGTAATTATAATTGAAAAACAAATTAATGACAAAAAAAAAACAATTAAATTAACTGATAAGCAAGGGGATACAAATCAAAATGAAAGGATTAATTTTAGGATAAATATTTTTAAAATTCTTCCATAAATCAAAATTGAAAACATTGTAATATTATGTGGTGCATGGAATAAAAGGCTTTTTTATTTATATATATAATACTTAAATCAGTAGTCTGTGTTTTGTAATGAATTATTTACTTTGATTTATTTTAAATAAACATTAATTTCTGTTATTATTTGTTAGTTGAAATATAATTTAAAATATATATCAAACCGTCTAATTTTATAATGACTATTTCGGAAACTGTCACAGCTGGCGAGACGAGTAGGCGCGAAATTATTTATCTCGCAGCAACACAAGCCGTCATATTTTAAATTAAATTGAGTTAGTTTTAAATTTCTTCTTTCCGTTTTTACTTTACCATATTATTATGAAAAAAAAATAAATCACCATTAATTATATGTTATCGTCTTCCATTTGAAATTCCACCCTACTTATGTAGCGTATCAGCCCATATACGTCGATTGTCGACATACTTGACGAAACCAACCTTGTCCAACAGGCGATTAATATGTAAAGGAGACATGCCCAGCAGTGGAATGCCTCGGTGGCACAACTGTACTACGGTATGATTATAAATCCGAGGTCTCGGGTTCGAATCCCGGGTCGAGCAAAGTAATATTGGATTTTTCTATTCATTATCAGCCTGGAGTTAGGAATTAATGTCTGATGCGATAAGCGCCCTACCTATCACATCGTGGGACGGAACATACAAGGCGAAAAGTGGGTGTCCTGGTTGCTAGCAGGGGCACTGCCTAGGCCTTCTGAGAAGAAGGCGTGAGTTTATGAGTGGACAGCTGAAGGCTGATGATGATAATGGTTTCTCAATGCATTTTTTTTTCTATGCTCATCTGATCTTTTTCAATGTTGATGATGATAAACGTGTATATTTGGTTCCCAGAGGTCGAGGTCGCCGAGCGGCTCGGCACAAAGGCAGCTGGATGAGGCAGATCTCTTCATGGACCTCATCAAGGACGTCGCCAACGAACTCGATATAGATGTGCTGTGTCATAAGGTAAGCTTTATTATTAACCTGATCAGCTTGTATAAGGTGGCGAGAGAAATGGTTACTCAATACATTGGACCCGATACATTCTTATCATTAGCAGTGTATTCATCTTACAATTCTCTTTTTTTCTTTTGATCTCCTCAGCTTTAGGAAGTTCATTATTATTATATATATTATATATAATAATAATGAACCAAAGGCAGTGGTAATGAACCAAAGGTCTATAATACTTTTTAATTGACCTTAAATTAGTTCTATTGCTGCTCATAGATTAAAACTATTTAACTCAGAGCCTCCATAATTGTACTAGCCTTTAAGACGAGAGTCGGTAGGAAGAATTACTGGCTCCATCATGATGTACTACTAGATGGTAACCTATCCAATTGGGTATATAATTAGGCCGACATTAAATAGTCTCGCCCCACATCATTTCATCATACCCAACAGGTAATTTCCAGTTCATAGGTACGGCATAGGCACCTTAGTAATCGCTTTAATGGACATGATGAGCTTGTATTGATTTATTGCGCACATTGTTGCTTTGATTACATTCTGTCAATAGGCTGCACCCATAGCCGAGCCTGAGGTATGTGTCAACCCATCAGATGACCTCAACATTCAATATAAATAAAAAAATGTCAAACAGGCCTGACGCCACATTAAGATATAAAGTTTTGTGTTGCAAAAAGTTTTGGTCTCAAGATACCTAGACACAAAACTAATTTTTGGAGACTTCACAAACATTTGTCCCTGGGGATTAAACTAACGGTTCTCGTTTTCCATCCATTTGTCATAGAACTTCACTTCGAGGCTGTTTAGACGATGTACAGCTTACAGAAATGTGGATAAGAACTGAACAATTTTTAAACATGCTTTCCCAATAATAAATCTTTAATAATTATTGAGGAACGAAGACCATCGTTCCATTTCATCGATCCAATATACTAAGTGAAGTTCAAAAGTCACCGTTTTAGTATTTCTGATATAGACTACGGAAACTCTTTCATTTTTAAACACCTTAAATGCCTAGTTCCTGCTAAAATATTAAAATTACTATCAACTTATGACTTCAGATTTGTTCTATCATTCATGACAGTTTCTGATGCTCCCTTTTAAATGAGCGACAACAATAAAATACTAAATTTACTACTTTGTATTATGAATGTGATTGAAATGTTTAAACAGCACAACAAAGGAACCCCGCTGTATTGTGATATGCGTCAGTCAAATGTCACAACGAAAATTTGTTCAGAAACTGGTAATTAAACTTGGAAGAATTGATCTGTTTAAGTAATGACGTCTTATTATTAGATTTAAAGAAAGCTAATTATTTGAGTTTTGATTTAATTTGAAGTTCTAAAGTCACTTCCAGATATTAACTGATTACGCTGTACAAACAGATTTTATTAAAGCTCCTTGCAAATTAGTATAAAATTAATAAAAATAATTAATTTCTTCTTAGCTTTGAAAATATCTTGGAATTCAACAAGAACTCTTTTATACATTTTATTTTATTGAATTTATAATCGTTTATCCACAAGTTATGTGTAGAAAATGCTGTAATTTTAATTAATACTTGTCTGGAAGAGATAGCTTTTAGCGATAAGGCCGCCTATTGATTCCTCAAATTTGAATATGTCTTTTTTTATTTTCGTTCTGTATTTCGTGGTATTTGGTGTTTGAATAAAGTGTAACCAAGATGATTCATACTTCTATACTTACACTTAGATGAAAAAATATATATCTCAGTCAAAATGGATGTGTACATATAAACATTTACCAGTTCGTTCATCTCTTACCCTTAAACTCAAAACACACCCATATCATATCAGCTCCTCAATCAAAACTTCATTCTAACTCTTTAAAAAAAGCTGTTCAAATAACATCACAGATCGATTAGGCCTTTGCTCTCGCGCCAACATTTTCCAAAAAAAAAATACCCCAAACTCATCCGCAATAAAACAACCCTGTTAAAGTTTACGGCACACGGCTCCCGTGTCGCAATTCGGACACGAATTATACAAACTTGCACTTTACTGTGAACAGTAAAAAGAAAATTTAAAACAACGCTGTTTTTGTTTATTGTACGCGTTTACGAGTTGGCTGATCTCTAAACTTTGGTCTTTTTTTGCTGTGTTTTGTGACTGTAGATTATTTTTATGGCTGTTACGAAATTTCGCCAACCCGCAATAGGATAGCATTGTGGACTTTGACTAAAGCTATCTCAATCGTGAAGAAGGTTTGTGCACCGTGCAGTCTATACATATAGACTGTAGAGTGATAACAATGTACATAAAATTTACATTTGTATGTTATGAAACTCTCTTATTTACTTTAGACATTTATGTGAATACAAATATAGACGGAGCTCTATTGTTGAGTTTCCAAATAAATAAATAAAAAATCGGAAGCGTGCCAACCATTAAAATACCTTCAACGATTTATTGACTTTTGTGGCAGCAAATGTTCACGTCAATCCGCATGAATACAGCATCTGTCATTAAAAATCGCATTATACTCTTGCTGTCTACAAATAGAACAACGTAGTAACAAATACACTTTCGAATTCATAATATTCGTATGATTATGCCTTCACATAGTTTGCATTAAATCGCTTGAAGCAAGCCTGTTTCAACAGGTCGCTGTGAAAATCCTTGGGGAAGGACTATTTACAGCAGCTGAGTTCTTTTGTCTAGGGGTAAAGGTTGAAATTTTGTCAGAAAATCTACTACAAAATAGTTAGCTTTACGCGTGTTAGAAAATATATTACAATAGGGTATTTGACTATTATCGATTTTTGGTATTATTTCATTTACAAACACAAATTGGTTAAAAATAAAGCCTTGCTGTCAAAAAAGTATTAAAGTAGCTTGTAACATTAGGCAAATATTAACATTTAAAATTAAGGAGTGGGGGTGTAGTGGGGACATCTTGCTATCTCTTTCACACCCGCACACTGTAATATATAATAACCCTAGTGACGTCACTATCTTGGTTTTGAATTTATTTTTTGTTACCCCCACTACAAGATTTAAAACGTTTCTAACTTGTTTAATTCTGAATGGATTTATAAATTTCTTTGTTTGTTAGACCATAGCTATGGAAACGTTTTGATACATATAATTAAAAAATGGAGTCAAATACCCTATTTTGATCACACGCAAGTAAAAGCAAGTGGGAAAGCTAAGCTATTATCAGTTATAATTCAGCATGAACAGGCAAGCTTGTCCGGGGCGGTACCACTGTCACACAGGAAATCGATGTGAAGCGACAGCTTTGTTGATGCATTTTGTTCGATAAGCAAGATAGCTTGATGCCCAATTTCCTTTCTGCTTCCCATCCTTTTTCCTTTCCGCTCCCCTCCTGATTTGATGGTCCGGCAATACGTCTATGATCCAAGCGTTGTAGATTTTCATGGGCGCTAGTGATCACTTAACATCAAGCGACCTGTTTGCTAGATCTACAACATAAAAATGAAATAAATTATATTTAGTATTTAGCTGATACGAAATTCATAAATCATACATGTTATGCTAAACTGGAATTTAAGATTATCACTTTAAGAGCACTTATCACTCACATTACCTACATCAAATCTGATTAAAACACGTATCTTAAAATTGAAAAGAAAACAACGTTATAACTACCTGAAGACTTATATGGGATGATTAAATCCGACACCCACGAGTATGCCGAATCGATACCGTACTATGTGGGAGTGCCAACTGTACCAAGTGAAAGAAACCTTTTCGTATTCACCCCGGAGCTGTCAGTGCCCTTAACGCGAGCATTTCAAGAAAAAGATGTACCATTTTTCAAGTTTTAATTATGTATATTGAAAACGGAGGTCAGACAGTCAGCAAAAAGACTGAATATTTTTATCTGTAATTTTTACTACTACGGGAATGTTGCGAGTGCGACTGAGGTAAGATTATTCTCTCAAAGGATGTCATGAATAAACATTGGTGTCGCGTTAGGTTGCCAATGAGATAGCTGCGATTTTTATATTTAATATTTACCTCCTAAATCCATATATTTTATAAAAAATCGGAAATGTGGGGATGTTTTTTAAACGTAAGCTTTGTTCAAAAAATGTTAAATATGAGATGTACTGCAATCGTTTTAACGTTGAAATGATGCCGTTTCTATATTGTATTGTATTTTATTGATTACTAGCACAGACCAATTACTAGCTATTCGGCTCGGTTCCGCCCGGGTGCAGATAAACTTTATTGAAAATATTCTATCGCCTATGCTCATCAAGGATAATGTAGGATTCTAAAAAAAATATATGACAAAATCAACTAATGAGTTTATTTAAAAAAAAAATAGTTAAAACGGGTAAAGATTAATTGCCATCGAGCCAAACTATATTCTTTTTTTTTTAATTATCTTACCTCTATTTGTGGAAGTCAAATTATTATACAAATTGACTCATATAGGGTTTAAAAATAGATGAAGCACTTAAGTTAATCGACTAATTGATTAGATTAATCGATAATTAAATTAAGAAAAATCTTCAGCTTTGAACAAACCTCCTTTAATAAAATATAAAGATTAAAAAAGCTCTATAAAATGTATTAATAAGTGTGAAAACTCAAAACGAATTTCGTATAATTTATGTGATAAATATCCCAGTCTGAAATCCGACTTGAATCCTTGTATTAAAGAGTTTCAGACCAAAGCATGTCTTACAACGTATCCGCTCTACGCCTTGTACTCGTACACTTGCTAATTGGTCCGAACCGACAGCGCAACGTATTGTTCACGAGTTTCATGCAACCAGATACTGTTCTGATGGTCATCCATAGAATAGAGAGTGGTGTTATTGGTTGGTATGGTACATCGTGATGGTAGAAAATCGACCAGCGGTCAGAAATTATAAAATGCATAATATCATCATCTGTCTATAGCCTATACCTTATATCTATTTACAGCTATTATATTAGGAAGTCTATTACTGAACGTAGACCTCCGCTAAGGTTTTCCTTTTGGCAGCCGCATCTAGTAACTACAAGCAATATTTGTAAGTTCATCTGTCCCTTTGAGTGTAGGCCACACCGTGAAAGAAAGAAAGACGTATTTATTTATCACACAAGACAACGAACACAATTGCTTAACATAATTTTACTAGTATCTAAAGCAATAAAAATAAATAGTATGCACGTCGCATCGCTGTGATAAAGTTACCACTCAGCTTATATGTTGCACTGCGGCGCGAGCCACAACGCAACACTGACTTTCAGTGGTCACCTGGACTGAGATACGAATGCCGGCCATTTTAAAATATTGTAATCAATTATTTTGTAAATACTCGTATAGTAATATGTATTGCTTGCTTCTTTAATTGCCTACAATTACATGATAAGCTAACCAATTTTATTTCATTTCAATCCACTATATACTATTACAAATGGAATAACTAAATATTATTTTTTTAATAGGCTTTCAAGATCTGTTTTTAATAATCAGCGTAATTTATTTATAGAAGGACTAAGTGGACAAACAATGCACCTGATGCATTGGTTAATGCAGTACAATTCAGATGGAATATCAACCGAAAATATATAACCATGTCTCGTCAAGCTACACAAATATGCCAACCTCTCCGAAATCCAATATACCAATATTATGTTTCAATATTGAGACAGCATCTTATGTCTCAGGATGGCGAGCGCAGTGGAATGCCAAACATTGCTTTGTGATTCACGGTGTTGTTTGAATTTGCTACTGTCCATGAGCGATCGCATCACATACTATCAGGCTAATGGCATGTTCATCTCGGCATTAATTGCAACAAAGAAAGGCTGAAATCAAAACGCGTGACACTTGCGTAGTTTCAATGAGTATTTTATCATTATACCCTACGCTATACAACAGCGTACTAATATTTAAACACCAAATAATATATGAATACAGTGTAAGTTCCACAGAATTCTATACCGTATTTAATTAAGAGTAATTAAGGAAATGCAGTGCAAAGCACTTACCCGGCTCTCACACTTTTAATTATTTCACTTATATACTATCTGCGAGAGGTTCATAACTCTTTAGAAAATATTTTTAACTATTTTTAATACACCTTACATTAAAGTGACATGGATTAGGGCAGTATTACGTTATAACGTTATTAACTTAAGTTATTTTCGCCCGTTAATGTTTATTTTTTTCTTTTTCCCTTGATACCGTATAATTTATTGTGTAGGTCGCTTTGTTTTTCCAAAAAAAGAACTGTTAAAATTCCCAAAAAATTACGCAGTTATCAATTCTTCCAATTATGAAACTCAAAGAAATCTTGTTAAATCGACAAACACAAACTCACATGCCTTGCTTTTAAATGAAAGCAAGAATCTCACGATTACCCAACAAAAAAAATATTTTTTCAAAAAACAAAACCCCGTAGCTTTAAAATTAAAAAAATATTTACAAAGTGTTCTTTAATCTGTAGATAATTATTTTACTCAGCCGGTGTGAGCGAGGGCCGCTAACCAATTGGTGTTCTCGTTTCCGAGATTAGCGCGTAATCCTTTCGCTTTGTAGATGGATTTTTTTAACAAAACGTACACTCTGAGTTTTAAATGAGGGTGGGTAATTTTGTTTATGGGTGTTGTTGAATGAAATAAACGTATGAATAAATTAATTTATTTTATTGGTATACACATTACACTTACAAATAAATCAAATAGAATGCGTATTAAACAAAAAAACAGGTCTTCAAAATCGTTTGATTTAAATAACAGTGAAAATAATATATATTAATTAATATCACACGCGGCGTGTTTACTCAGAATATGTGCAATTAGACAACTAGGGTTTTTTGAGGAGTATGATGCTATTGAAAATGCGGACCACCATTTGGAAATGGTCATCGTTGCCCATGAACGCTTACCACAATTACCACATCACCAAAAATGTCAGTGAATGGCAGGTTTTTATTGCCGGATTGTCTCTTTATCTGCGATAGTTATACCGGGTATAGGCTACCCATTCATGGATAAATCGAACACAGCTTTAGCAAACTTTACTATTTTCAAAAAAATGAAAATCACATACAATTAGCACGAGATAGATAGCACGAGACATATTACACTGTTGTTCATAAATTCATATCATTTCAGATTTTAGTCAACGTATGTCTCCTGACATCAGCGGACAGAGGGAGCCTGTTCTTAGCAAAAGGAGCGCCTCCGAACAGATATCTACAAGCGAAGCTCTTTGACGTCACCAGAGATACTGGTAAGCTATTTAGTTTTTTTACATGTTTTATTGCTAACAACCCTCATTAGACCAGCGTGATGGATAAAGTCCGAATTATAGGTACTTCCTCTAAAACAAAGTACTCTTTGCTTGGTACCTATCGCGGTTTAAGTTAAAAAATTGCGCTTATCTCATGGATATTGTGCTTACAAGGTACATCGAGACTGCGATCGAAAGCGAAGGTGGTTGGTAGTTTTAGTGAATACAAACACAATGCAACTAAAAATTACACGAAAACACACGAATTTTTTTTGTGATGTTTGAAATATCATCATGTTTAAGGTGGCAAATCCATAGTTTTTGCTAAAAAATAATAGTTTTAGCCCTTGTGTACTATAGAGTCTGTACAAATTAAAGGGAGTACACTATTATTTTAGGCAAAACCATGTACCTATTTATGTATTTGTCTATTTAACGTTATATTTATGTATTTAGCACCCAAATACGATGATATTTAATTTGTAAATAGCAAATTAAATGGTATTTTTTTCTCTTATCTTTCGTTGCAGTGTGTTTGAAGTCACTAACTCTACCAAATACCTTCGTTTTCAGTTGCCTTCTGAATATATCCCTGTGTATCCCCGACGAGGTGGGCAGAACGGCAACTAGTGGCAGTCCTATTCTGCCGTACATTCCACCATTCTACACTGACATAAGTGACGAGTTAATCCCTCACAATCCAAGCGACAGTTTTGGGGCTTCATCGTCTATATATTCCAATAGCAACAGTGCATTTTCCGGTAACAAGTAGCCTAGGTTATGCTCAGGCCTACAAATACTTTGCCAAAAAATACGTTTTTACGTTATTGCAAGAAAGAAACACAAACTAAAAACATTATTTAAATTATTATTTTATAACGTATAATTAAAAAACTACATGTAAACAGATACAACAAAAACTTTAAAAAATCATTACACACTAAATCACGAATTTAACATTGTTACTTCATATTCCAATTCTCTTGAGGCGACAATATGAACTAATCCCTTTAATTCTAACCGAATTATACATCCGAATTAAACAGTTGACCTTCATTTCCATACAATTATAATTCTAACTTGTTAATTTCTACGCCTGCAAAGGCCGTGGGTTCGTGGCACTATTCTGATCCCCTTCGATATTTGTCAATAACATTTACCCCATGATATGAACACGCATGAAAATGTATTACAATAAAGGGATTTTGATCCCGACTTAGAACAAAAAAATTTGGTTTTCATTAAAATTTTAAGTTAATAAGTCTATGATACAGTATATTTTTTCACGCAGGCGACCATAATACCGTAGGTATTCTTTCTCACCTAACCGATTTTCGGCAATAAATGACTCAAGGTGTAAGAAGGACAATAACTAATGAATTAAATAATAATTAAGCACACTTCACCTTGTCTTATTTCTTGCCTATATCGCACACTAATAAGGTGTCAGCTTTAAGTGTTTTTTATTCTTGTTGCATATTTTTATTGATCGGTGGCCTATCTGACACCAACCCAGTCGGGGTATCAAAATTGTACTAATCAACCACATTTTAAATAAAACACACCAATCTATTATAATAACCCACTAATTATTTACCTGTCATAGTCATCCGTTTAGCTCCTTTTATGCAATAAACCAGCAAGGACAACCGCAAGTCGAACGCTCATTGTTGAGAACCAGCATTACAATTTACAATTCATGAATTCGACCCGGCCATGTGCTCCGAAGCGAGAAATTAAAGACGACAATCGACTCCAAGATAGCGCCCCCCAATCTAATAACGCGACCGAGCGTCTCGTGTTTTGAGTTGTGAAATATTTTGCTATCGCCAAACAAATTGTATTTTCAAGATTCTCTTTGTGCTTAGACAAGACGCGATCCGCTGAGAATATAGTGTACTTAACGTAGTCTTCAAATTCGATGTCCTTTTTGTGTGGCTGAGAGGAAATTTAGCAGCTCGTAGTTAAGGATTCATAGAAATTAATATCGGTTGTGTTTTATATCTGCTTTAGTGATTTGTCTCCCGGTTGGCTGCGACAAATATTTGCTCATTTGACAAATATTTATCACTCAACCTGTTTCATCAATAAACAAGTAAATCTGATATCTTGCATTGGACATCACTGATATTACTGATGGTAGGTGTCTCATATGTGAGAGGCCACCCGGGTAGGAACCACCGCAATGCTTTACCGCAATGTCTATTTCTCCCGCCAAAAAGCACTGATAAATATTTAAAAAGATTCGAACTTAAAAAAGTCTGATACCCTTGTAAAAGTACTCTACAGAACTTTGGCATAATGTCTAAGATACTATCCATTGCGAACGGACCCCAAAGCAAAATGAAATTATGTAAACCCTTTGACATTACTTTAGAGCGGTCCACGAGCATATTTCTTTGTACATTTGTAATTTTCTTTTCCCGTCAATTGCTGAAATGATACGAAATTATATTTTCTTTAAAGTCTTTTCTATTTGAAAGACTTAATTTTGCTATTTGTATAAACTCATGTAGTTCGCACTGTTAGCACTGTTTATCTTTATAAAGCAGAAAAGTACCTTTGATAGGGCAACTCCCATATCAGCTAGGTTTTCACCCGGTATACAGCGGTTTGACTTAGCTTTGACGACCTACCTCTAGATGGGTCGAAATCTCGTCAAACGAATATTTTTATAGGCTTCCAGTAATATTTTTGCATTCTGTTTCTGAAGATGCCTAATTATGATATTGCTCATAAATAACAGTAAAAAGAAAAGCTTTACTAGCGATACTATCTTAGCAAAATAATAATATTATTGTTGGTACTAAATGAATTTAGAGCTCAACATGTTTTTGAATTGCCTGAAGTAAACAGAAATTTATCATTTGCAAAGCAGCTAAACATAATAAATTCCGTAATATGTTTTGAAGAATGATGTGAAGATAAATTGTTATTATATTTATCGATCTGAGAGAGCCAATATGTTATGAAGATTTTATGATGGGTTTTGATCAAGTAATGAATAATAATATATTATAATATAATTTCAGTATTTGTATCTATATTGTAGAAGTGCGTGGTGGCCTGTTGGTAAACGGACTAGACGCGGCTGCCCATATGTTCAGGGTGGTCGCGGGTTCGAATCCCGGGGCACACCTCTGACTTTTCGGAGTCATGTGTGTATTGATAATCAATCACCACGCACTAAAACGGTGAAGGAAAACATCGTGAGGAAACCTGCATACCATAGCGATTCATAAGAATTTCTATGGTATGTAAGTCCGCCAACCCGCACTAGGCCAGCGTGGAGGACTATATGGCCCAACCACTCTCAATCGTATTCTCGATTGTAGAGTAGGCCCGTGCCCTGCAGTGGGACGTATATGGGCTGTCACCACCATTTGTATCTAGAGGGAACTGCTGACTCAACAACATGATAACCACAGCCCATAGTGTCTCTAGTCTTGTTTACTGAAAGCAACGCAACAGCCATGATGTTTACGTCGATTTTCAATGAAACTTTGGTGTTATGCCAGTCATGTTAAACCAAGGCTTGAGTTAAGGCTTTTGGGTAGGATGCTACCATTTACTCAACGTAAGGAGAAAGAGAAAAAGTAACTAAAATAATGTTCTTGATTCGTGTCTTACAATGTTCGTCCTTAATTAAAACGATGTTTTTTTGCCATTTCAATTGTGTTACTGAAGTTTTAAGCATGTTTTGAACCATGTGTGGTCTTCTAACAAGAATAGATCAGAAATAATGGATGACAATTGCGAAGGCCCATTGAAAAACAATAAACAATCAATAGAATCATTAAAACTTATACAGCACATTTATATCAAGTATTAAATTATATAAGGAAAGAACAAATAAACTTGACCCGCCGTGATGTGCAGATAGCTATAAAAGCAGTGTCTTAACAAATCCGCCTTTCATTAATTTTACATTCCGAAAATACGAGGTAATTTGTGTCACAGTGAAATACACACAAAAATTGTTCAAGTAAATAAAAGAAAAACGCTTTCGCAAAATATTCTCATTATTAAATGTTCTTTTTCTTCTATCACTTATCCTGGCAGGTGCCAGGATTTGCTTCCCGGCTGAGTCTTCTCCATTTCGACCGGTCTTCGGCATTCTTAATAATGAGGCTATTCACTCTCATATCTTCCTTGACGACATCTAACCAGCGTTTCTTTGGTATCCGCTCGGTCGAGGTCCGGAAATATTGCGGCTCAGGCACACATTGACGACGTACTCCTGTGGCTTCTAGTACGTGATCATACCATCTAAAGTGATATTCCTGGATTTTATCTGCCACATAGATAGTTATTAGTTAGTATTATTTTTAGCAAATATATGATCGCGTTGGTGTCTCTTCGAACATT
Organism: Hyles euphorbiae; assembly: GCA_023078785.2. Lineage (NCBI taxonomy): Eukaryota > Metazoa > Arthropoda > Insecta > Lepidoptera > Sphingidae > Hyles > Hyles euphorbiae. The sequence goes on from CM041030.1 coordinate 7,239,556, forward strand.
TTCCAAATACACGCTCACCACGACTTCCATAAGACATTTTAAATAGAAACATCTTTTAATATTTCTTTTTTTCAAACTAGAGCCGTGCTTGTACCCGTACTCGATTGCATTTCTCGCTTTGGGAATTCGTCCGTGATATGAACTTTATCGTCTTTGTATAAAATCCTACTACAAATACGCTTCCTCGTTTATATACCTACTGAATTTTGCCCGAGGCTTTGCTTGCGTTTGTGTAGGTTTTGTCAATCAATTCAGTTTGCCTTAACATAATAGATAACTTAACAGAGAACATTAAAGTTAAAAGGAAGAGTTATTTTATATCCTTTGGAAACAATAGTTTCTTTTCTGAATGATAGGTGTGGTCTTCTTTTTATCCCTTATATAGTGTCTACTGCAACCAAAGTTGTATATTGGCTAGATTATTGTTACGTTTGTTGCGACTAGTGACGTCACAGTCAACGAGGACTAGTATATAAACCGTACACGCAATTTGAGATCAAAGTATAAGTGTCAGGTAATTACATTTTTGTACTCTGCCGAGGGAATTAAAATACCCACATCCCTATTTATCTCTCTTGTCTTTATTCTCTTGTTTTTATTCTAAATTATATCAGCTGAATAAGCTGGTCCAAAAATTTACGTGATCTAATTAATTTAAAAAGGTAAATATTTTTTATCCCTTCCACGGCTACTGCCAAGTTTAAAGAGTTTTCGTCGGAGCGCCTTGACACTTACTTGCAAATAATGACAATAATCACTTTGGCAATGTAAACGCAACAACAAGGGTAACCATGGAAAACGAACTTAACCGTAAAAACAATACTGATTAAGAACCAAATACCGGAGAAAATGTACGAAGAGAATATAGATGAATTTAAATGAACTCAGGATTATGAAAAGTGCAGGTCTATGGTGACAAACCTTTTAAAAAACAAGCTATAGGGAAAAGTATATTCAGACGATTGTAAAAAAAGAATACACCCAAACCTGACAGTATTAGATTATGCCCTCCGAAAAGTGTTGTCGGAAATTCAACGTCCAGAGAATACGTCATTTACGTACAAGCGGGGCGTGAAGCCAGGACTACGGGCTTTCAAACTGAAAATAGGACACAGCACCGTCAACGTAATAAATCTTATTGAAACTGCAACTTTAAATCGTGTTAGCTCTACGTAAACATAAACAAGTGGAATGGACTTTAAGAATGGTCTGTTTTGTATTACGTTGTGTGGTTTCGTATTGTGTGGATTTTGTGGAATCGTTGATTTACAACGTTGTTTATTTATATGTATTTGTTTGGGTATGCTAAATAAAGTTACAGATCATTGCATGATCTACTATCAGCTAGATCAATGGGACTATTTACATCCTACTGACCGACGACGGCTTTACCAGTCCTTTAATTTTGAAGCTGGAAAGTAGGTAAAATAGTAATGTGATTTAAAAAATTCTTAAAGCGTAATTTTAGGCCGGTCGTATAAACATTTTCATATTTTTTATGACACGGATACATAGGTATCATGCAATAGATCTGAAATAGTCATGAATTTAAGTCATTCCTTTTGAAATGGAGCTCTTTGTAAAATAGCACTCCAACAGATCTCAGTTCTACGGCAAGCAGTAAAAGCTGGAATTGTACAAGTAAATTACGTAATCCGTCTATCTTCATCGCAAATTACTGCTTCATTTAAAAAATTGGTGATAGAACCGCCCTGACGAAATTACTTTATCGAATTATATTATACACTTTGCTTAGCAAACCTTTTAACTTAAGAAGTCTTAAAATAAAGAATGGCCAGCCGTGTTTCCGAGAATATTAATTTGAAGGAGGCAAATAAAAACTTTTTGTGTTTTTTCTTTCTAAATTAACGTGATTGTGTTCCTACGTTTCTTTTTATAGCACTGGAATAATATTTTAGGTTTGTTTTATTTTGAAAGTCTAAACGTGCGACTGAATATTATATACGCTGTTATGTTTTATATAATGGTAATATCTACTTTCAACTATGCCCTCGATCAATCCCATGAAAACCATATTTCTGATATCTATATTCCTTTGTGACTCTAAAGCTGAAAATTGTTTCGGAAAATATAATTCCAGTACACTTGCGCACACACACACTGCACACTTTTTAAGCAATACTTCTCAGATCTATCATTGATCCTGCGAATATAAACATACATATTATATTGGATTTTTGTATTCATTATTATCGGCCCGGAGTCAGGAATTTGGACCCGGTATGGCGATAGGCTCGCCCACTATCACATCATGGGATGAAACATATGAGGCGAAAGGTGTCTTGGTAGCAACCACAGGTAGCAACTCTGCCTAGCCCTTCTGGCAACCATGCGTGAAATTACATATGTTTGTAGCCGAATTGATGCTTGTGCCATATATTTCCACAAAAATCCATTCTCGATCAAATTCTACGAGATTGTTGAAACTGCAAAACTCATACATAGCCTATTTTCAAATCTTTGTTTCAAACTTTAGAGAGAGAGAAGAGAATTATTTTTTACAGTCTTTACACACTTAAACAATTATGATAAGGGTGATTGTACTCTACTCCATCAGCATTTAATCACCAACTACTGGGCCCAGAAATCCTACAACCAGGAAGACTTAGGCCACATTCCACCTGGTTTGATGTGTGTTAGCGGACTTCACGTACCCTAGTGACATTAACTAAGTATTATTTATCGGTTTTCAGAGCTAAACGACGCCCTTCGCACAGCACGTACGCAAGAGATCAAAATCCCATTCGGTGTCGGCGTGGCTGGCCTGGCGGCGCAAACGAAACATCCAATCAATATAAAAAACGCGTATGCCGACCCCCGGTGAGTGCCCCTAATTGGACCCGCTGGAGGCTCGCTAATTCAACTTTGAACTATTCGCTTTACATTGCAAGTTTCTCGAAGTGGGTTACTACTTACTTTGAAGTCTGCGGAGAGGTGTATTGAAATATGTATGAGATGTTTATGGATTTGTTTTGATATAGCAAAATGAGCTTATTTTTATGGCATTATTTTTATTACGTTTATGATAATTATTGCTGCAAGCGAGATTTAATATAAAGGATTCTAAATATGAACGGTGTAGTACTGTGTGATGTTTATTTTTTAAAGAGTATGTTACAGACATATCGTACAAAATTTAGTAGTGGCTTTCCCTTTGCAATATAAAACAAATATTAACGCCAGTTAACAGCCTTACTGTCAAGTTTTGTCCGCCTAGTAAAACAACCAAAAACGTAGCAAATATGCAGGTTTGTGTGAACAATCAAAATAATTATCATGAATTTTATCCTTCCAGATTTAATAGCGAGATTGACGCGCGTACAGGCTACAAGACTGAACTCATCCTGTGCATGCCCATCTGCAACTATGAAGGGGATGTTGTAGGAGTCGCACAGATCATTAACAAAACTGATGGTGAGGTTTTAGAAATTATTTAACTTAATTTACATAAAGACGTAGCTTCAGAATGCTTTGTACAGGCAAGGCAAAGTGCCTTCATTGAACCTAAAGGTTATTGCAGTGCAGTTTGAATACATGTTAGTAACAACCGGTGAAAAGTATATATTTATTATAGAATCTACCGAGACAAAATTACGTCAACAAATATTCATTTTAGGCATGGATGTTTTGGCTACAAAATAAATACAAACTTTAACGTGGAGACTGCATTTCTCAACATTTTATTTGAAGTGTTCATGGCCTAGTCTTTTATATGTAGTTTTATTCAATTCCGGTTTATTTCACATTTCAGGATCAAAAGAATTCTCAACAAGAGACGTAGAGGTGTTCCGAAGGTACCTTACTTTCTGCGGCATCGGTATCCAGAACGCCCAGCTGTTCGAGTCATCAGTGTTGGAATACAAGAGGAACCAGATTCTCCTGGCCCTCGCGCGGAGTATATTCGAAGAGCAGAGCAATCTCGAGTGTTTGGTCACCAAGATAATGACGGAAGCCAGGGAACTGCTGAAGTGTGAACGTTGTGCGGTGTTTATACTGGATACGGATCATTGCGAATCGGTGAGATAATTATGGTTAATACTCTAAAATGGGTCTAGGTTGCATACATAAAATGTACTCAGCCTGTAATGCTGCTAGTACTAATGATTGTAGTAAAATAATTTATTAGTAAAGATAATCTATAAACAATCTAAAAGAAGTAATTGGATTTCAAATTGGTACTCAACTGTTACCTAAATTTTCCAAAGCCGTTCAAGTCTTGCATTAGAAAAATAAATAAACATCTGTTAATGGCGATAGTAACTGCATTGTACCTCAGAGTCAGTGTTACTTTATCAATACTCATATAATAGTAAATACTACTTGTAGTAGGTATAATTTCTGAAAGTTGAAAGGGTTGTACCCAATTTTGTGGCATACACATAAAGAGCATGTTTTAATAAGGGTAAATGCGGCGTATGAATAATGCACATATAATAAACCAAAAATTGCAAATAAGTTCCCTGATATATTTATTTTTGCCCATATGACTGCTGACTATGAAACAAGAGGCCGTGCATTCGATCCCCACACCGAGACAAATATTTGTCAGGCCCACAAGTATTTGTCTCGGGTCTGGGTGCTTGCGAGATCGACCGTAGTATCTGATACCCACGACACAAGACTTAATTGATCTTAATATGGGATCAGGGCTATGTATGTGACTGTTGTGTGTATTTATTTATTTATAAAAAAATGCAAAATAGATGAAGAAATAACGGTCAGGAGAAAAGTAAGATTATTTGGCCTCCAGAATATGATCCTAATATTTTATCTTTACGTTTTCAGAGTCACTTAGAGCGTATAGTACAGCGGCCAGGTGGCAGAAGGTCTGCAACACCAGCGCTGCCTCCTCCGGCACCGACAAGGTTCCACACATTATTCGAGCTGGGAGCTCAACAATCGCGGACCACTGTCACACCACGCCATGACAATAAGTCTACACTCGCTTCTATAGCTTTAGCGGTAAGTTGGGTTTATTATTAAAACTAGCAGATTAAAGCGTATAGAGACAAGTGCAGTGTCGGACGCTGGCCTACAAGGTGGACAAAAGACCTGGTTATGGTTGGAAGTCGATAGATGCAGGCCGCTTCCAACAAGACGTTGCGGAGATTTTTGGGGACGCCTATGTTCAGCAGTGGACTTCCTGGGGCTACAGAGAGGATGAAAGAAAGAGAGAGATACATGGATGGATACGAATTGTCTACCACCGGCAATAGAATTAACGGCTATCCCACACACTAAACGAAATGCAGTAGGATTCAGGAATATGTAACTTTGTCTCAGTTTTGTATAAGAAGGGAGTGGTATCACTCTAGTCGAGTTGGTCTATTGATATTGTAACCTTAACGAGTCACTGTGGTTATGGGTAGACCACTTCGTTTTAATATTATATTGGCTTCATATAAATGATTAATGTTTATATTCCCAGGTGGCCCAATCAAACAGATCCCTCAACATATCGGACGTGAAGGACTGGCTCCACGAGAACGGCATGTCTCATATGGGTATAATCGGCGACGACGCGATCAACGTGCGGACTATGCTGTGCATGCCCATAGTCAACGCGAATAAGGATGTTATTGGCGTGGCACAGCTGATTAACAAGGTAGCCATAGTACTAGTCTTTAGATTCGCATCCTAATAGTATACGTAGAGTAAACATTTTATTGAATATGAATAAAAAATATTAATGTGAAAATGTCGCTTTTCAGGAGAACGGGTCACATTTCACGGACGGAGATGTTTCGATTTTCGAAGCATTCGCCATCTTCTGTGGTCTCGGAATTCACAATACTCAAATGTACGAAAATGCGTGTAAGCTGATGGCTAAACAAAAGGTAAGCCTCCATAACATAAATCCGCGTTATTTGCCTTTCCTCTCCACAACGCCTCACTTTAATCACAGAAAGAACATTGGTAAAATCATTGTTAATGCAATTCTTAAGCGTCTATAAATTTCATTTATACAAATATTAATAATTAATTTTCTAAGTAATTTTGGTGCCTAGCTCACGGCGAACCTAAGCCTGAATTACGAAAACACATTTTTCGTAAAACTCTATTGATATTTGCTTTAATTTTATTGGAGAGGCGTCATGTCGTTTCAATGTTGCCATTTTTAAAATATATGCCTGACTGGCTTTCTTGCAGTATATTTCTCAGATAAATAATATCAAAAAATAGTGCAGAGAAGTGAGAACAGCAAAATAATCACTAATTAATTAATTAAGGAATAACAATTTGCTTCTGTCGCCCGACAGCGCTATTGTGAAAATAATAATGTATACTTGTCCCCTCTTTCCTTTTTATTTCATTGCACATTATATTACTATTAGATTAATAATTACTCGATGTTTAAATTGCGTGTAAAATATATTTTTTACTTTTATTTGTGCGTCATAACTTTGCCTCACGGCAATATAAATGGAACAAAATACCATTAACTACCCACAGAGTTTGACAAGATATAAAAAATATGTAAAACTTTAAAGTGGAATATCTTTTTTCCTAGGCTTGCTATAATATTAAATCTTAAGAAATAATTGTTAAGGAATCCGAAATCTATATTTTAAAATATTTTTCATCTCAATACACACAAAAAAAATACAACAAAAAAGTTTATGGAGGATTATCATTGTTCTTTCATCATCATCTTCAGCCACATTGTGATCACTGTTAAAGGTAGGATTAAATTAATGTTTCTGTGTAAAATGTGGGAAATGGTATAATTACGGTGACTTCCGCCTTGTAGGCATTCGTTTGGTGCTATGCTTATTTTTACGTTGCGTCCGCTCAAAATCCTTTCGTCCTCTGTATATACTCAATATTTTCCAATTTTCAGGTTGCTTTAGAATGCTTGTCATACCACGCGACCGCGTCAGCGGAAGACACCAGCAAGCTGTGCCAAGAAGTCATACCCTCCGCCGAAACTTACAATCTTTATAGCTTCCAATTTCACGGTAAATACATTAAATATAGAATTACTACTGTATTATTTTATTTGTATATTTTTATATAGGTTATACAAATCGAGTGTCAGTTGATCAATTTAATCACTTTGCCTCCCGCATGAGACAGCTCAATCGTATACATAATTGTTCTGAAAAATAATCTTCCTTATTGTGATTTTTGAATTCACTCCCCATACAACAGGTATTGAAATTAAAGAAATAAAATATGTTGCAGATTTTGATCTATCCGATGAAGATACCTGCAGAGCGACGTTACGAATGTTCCTACAGTGCAGCCTCGTTGAGAAGTTTCACATACCTTACGATGTAAGTAATATAAATTTACTCATATTTGATTATCTCTCTCTTCAGCTCCGTTAAGTTCACTGTTGAACATCGATTTTCCCTTAGAGTATCTATAATATAGAGGGAGCGCTAGTACTTCAAAAACGTAGATAAATATGGTGGTGCCGGGCCACCTTTTTCTGCCCTCCTATTGGCTAATATTTGAACAGGTTGTGCAACATACATAAATTAAATGGAACGAAATTAAAAATAAATTGTTTAGTGCTATTTAACTTCACTCAAACTCGTTTTAAAAGGATAATAGCTAAATATAATTTCGGCTTTCAAAGGAATTTATAGCAATTTATTGCTAAACAATTAATTCAATTTTCACTTATATAGGAGCGCTACTAACATTACGAATAAGAAAATATCTACGTTTTTCAAAACGCGAATGTATGACAATTGACAGCGCTTCCTCTATATTATAATTAATACTCTAACGGCCGATGCCAATAATCAATCGAAAAAATTAGATTGAAGTCAATCTGTTTTGTTGTCAATTGTTTTCTACTTTTCGATTGGTCTCCTGTCATGTTGCCATAGTTTATTCACTACTGAGGTTGATTATTGGCAATATAGTATCAGAAAAACGATTGAGCTGTCAATCTAAAACGGCAAATTTTGGATTGGGTTTGTTTATTGGCAGCGGCTGTAAGGACTTTCCCTAATCTATACTAATATAGAAAGCTGAAGTGTTTGTTTATTTGTTACCTCTAATCTCAGGAACAACTGGTTGAATAGAAAAAATATTTTTTCGTTGAATAGGTAATTTATCGAGGAATTCTATAGGTTATATATCATCACGCTGTGACCTATAGGAGGGAACCAGTATTGAAAAATCTAGGAAATGGGAGGATATTTTATTCATTTTCGTGGTCCGATTGATCTCAAAATCAATGTCTGAGGGATCTTTTGCTTCGATATTCTAAATTGATAGTCGGAGTGGAAATTTTGGCCGCCATTTTGAAAATTGTATCTGCGCCTGCGCGGATCCTAGACCGCTATGATCTATATAATAAAAAAAAAAAACTATTTATTTTTTCTCCTTGGTTTGGTGCACGTACCATAGCTATAATTAAATGAAATTTATATATTTCAGGTCCTTTGCAGATGGATACTAAGCGTCAAGAAGAACTATCGTCCAGTCAAATATCATAACTGGAGGCATGCACTAAACGTAGCCCAAACCATGTTCGCTATGTTAAAAACAGGAAAAATGGAACGGTTTATGTCTGACCTTGAAATTTTGGGATTACTAGTCGCTTGTCTATGCCACGATTTAGACCATAGAGGGACGAACAATGCTTTTCAGACGAAAACTGAGAGTCCTTTGGCCATTTTGTATTCGACATCGACTATGGAACACCATCATTTCGACCAGTGTGTTATGATACTGAATAGTGAAAGCAATAATATATTCCAGGTAAATATGAGTTTAGTCCTTTAAAATGTTTAATTCGACGCAATTTGGGTTATAACTTATACAACAATTTAAAATATGTGCGGTAATCGTACCCTTTAAAATCTAGCTTTCTATTCGTTGCGACAATCATAGGTTAAACTGTATTATGCATCTATTTCGTTTGATATACTATACATTACTTGTTTTTATTTTAAGCCTAAATGTATTTCAACTAATCATTTAATGGGTATTAAATTACTCCGACAGTGGGTGTCTAACGGCCGATGCCAATAATCAATCGAAAAAATTAGATTGAAGTCAATCTGGATTGTTTTCTACTTTTCGATTGGTCTCTTGTCATGTTGCCACAGTTTTTTCACTACCTACTGAGATTGATTATTGGCATTATAGTATCAGAAAAAAGATTGAGCTGTCAATCTACAACGATAAATTTTGGATTGGGTTTGTTTATTGGCAGCCACTTTAAATAGGAAAGGATACATTTTGTTTTCTTACTATCGATAGGTATATATAAATAACACTTTATACATAATCTGTCAGGCGTTATCTCCAAGCGACTACAAGGACGTAATGCGAGTGGTAGAAACGGCGATCCTATCCACTGACCTGGCGATGTACTTCAAGAAGAAGTCCAAGTTCCTAGAGCTCGTCGACAACGGCGAATTCGACTGGCAGAGTCAGGAGAAGAAAGAATGTAAGTCAAATAATGTTTTAGCCATTGCATAATGGAACTAGAACTGATATTTAATGATTTTCATTAAGACCATGGTCTATAAATAACAAAAAGCTAAAAGTATCTACATACCTATAAGTAAATCTATAAGTACCCCATAAGTAAAGTGTTGCCTAGACAAAGTATATACTTTCAGAGTATTCGTTTATTCAAAATTCCCACCAGATAAGTTTGAATACATCCTTTGAAAATTGTATGATACTTTTCATCACAGCTATGTCGACTGATACTTTCGATAGTTATACTTGGTAATCGTCCTTATCGAATTTCATCGTTATGAGATCGGATGCATGATTGCCCTATTCAAATTTAAACACAAAGTACAATTGACTATCAATATACACTTGAATCTGAAATGTCAAAATTGAATATATATTACTTTTCATCAATATTATTCTTATGTATTGATATTTTGTATCTCTTTATTCCAGTGTTATGCGGCATGATGATGACAGCGTGTGACGTGTCAGCGATCGCGAAGCCCTGGGAGGTGCAGCACAAGGTGGCCAAGCTGGTGGCCGATGAGTTTTTCGACCAGGGCGACCTGGAGAAACTGCAGCTGAACCAACAACCCATCGCCATGATGGACAGGTAGGCATATATAGATCCTTGTGACGTAATATAGTGTTTGGTTGGGTAAAATATGTAAATATTTTTGTGTGATTCTGAAAGTCATAGATTAGTGATTGTAAAGTGATGTAGCTATTTAAATATAAAGTTTGACCTGAGATAGTATTTCTGTTATTTTTAACTTCGTACAATGAGGTGAATATCAGTACATGGACAAAATACATACATTTCTAATAAAACTCACTCGATATCTCAGCATCTTTATGCTCGTTAACTTACGGAGAAAATCCTTTTGTTAGCTTGGCCGATAATAAAGTTTGCAGCAATTAAAATGGCATAGTTCTGTTCACACAACTATTGATGATACAATACAATTAATCAATTCCAGAGAGAAAAAAGACGAGCTACCTCAAATGCAAGTAGGTTTCATCGACATGATCTGCCTACCGTTGTACAAAGTGCTATCAGACACGTTCCCCTGGATCCAGCCGCTATACACCGGCACTATGGACAACCGACAGCGGTGGCAGGACCTGGCAGAGAAGGTAGAGATGGGACTCACGTGGATCGACCATGATACTATCGATAAACCTATCGAGGAGTTTACTGGTGAGGGGATTATAATTTTTTAATATCTTACTTAGGTGATGGAAATCCTTTTTTTAATATGTCCGGATATGGAAGTCTCATTCCTAATGATAAATAATGTACTGTGAAGGTAAATTATTGACTATTTATTTTAATGTTTATATTGGTATGGTTTACATAGATACATTATATGTGGAGTGTGTATTTATTTATTTTATGTAATGTTGATATCTTTTTACTTATTAGATTGAGTAGGTGATCGTATCTATTCAGCCAATTGTCTTTATGTCCTTTTCTTATCCTAAGAAGTCGTAAAATGTTATTATCCGATGTTAACAACCAGATTCTTAATGCACCATTTTATTACAGCATTAAACGAACCAATAAAAGACGTGGAATTAACCGTAACGACATTGAAGAGTACGAAACCGATATCCGACAGTAGTAGCAGTATGGCGCTAGTGAAGCCTATTAAAACCTCTTTCCATTCGCTGCGGCGAGGAAAGAGCGGGAATTACACCGCGCGACCCACCAGGAACAAGCTCACTAGGTAAATATTTATGTGATTTATCGATAATTGATTTGTTAGGTAAATGGGTGTTTATCTCTAGTCGACGATTTAAACATAGTTGAGTTTATTGGTTACTTTTTGTTTATAACTGTAGTATATATTTTTTTTGGTCACTTAGTCTCAGGCAGGGAATATCGATGTTTCGATACCAGAAGATTTTTTAAGTATCAAAAATACGAAAATCATTTCAATCAATTTAAAATTAAATCCATCTTAGTTTAAAACTAGAACATTAATTCCAACTTATCCAATTAATTGTAATTTTCATTTTTTAATTTCGATAATCTAATATAACAGTACAAACGGAAGCCTGTTGCAGATCTCTGTACGCCGCCCCAAGCACTCGGGAGAGCGAGAAGGAGAGAGAGAGGGAGAAAGAGAGAGAGCGACCGACCCCGCCGGCAACCAACCACACGGTGGAGGACGACCAGCCGCCACCCACCACCAAGACGAAACATAAAAGTCGACTGTGCCACATGTTGTGACGGTTAAGTTTCAACTGGTGAGTGTTGACTTTGTTTTTTTATTAATTAAGGTTTGTTTGAAATGAAAATGAAATGAAAATAATTTATTGAATCCATTAAAATGTTCAACATCATTTAGATTCAGTCATTTTTTTATCTACCACCCGGTTCGGAAAGCTGTTTTCACTAGAGAAGAACGGGCAAGAAACTCTAGTGTTGCTCTTTTCAAAACCAGTTTACAATGTAGTGAATTATTACAAAATTTACAAGTTGGTTTAAATCAGAGCAGTTTAATAATAATATGTTGAAAATTTACAGTAAATATTTTTGATAGAAGTGAAGTCACCCAGAACGAAGAATCAGTATACTCTTTTTCGCCAAAGCAGTGAATAATTTCGAGTCTTATGTAATCCATCAATCAATCCATTACAATGTAAGCAAATCGGATAGACCAGTCTACGCAAGCAGCACCCGTTCACGAGTATGACGCATGTGCCAGCCATCGGCCTCCTCAACCATGTTGCAGGGAAGTGACCGACCTGGCACACGACGCCACCGCAAGCACAGACCTTTTAGCGAGCATGACATACCCAATCACTTACATAGGAAAACAATGGCAAATTTGACAAATTACTTAATTTAAATGGTAATTTATAGAGCACACCAAGACTTACGCTCCGAGATACTACACATTCATTTAATTTTATTCTATTCCCACGCCTTGTTATCGTCTAAATATTCCGAAATTTTATAATATGCCTTATTGCATAATTTTTGCTTGATAATAGCTTTGAATTTTGTAATAGATAAGGCTTTAATATAACTGGGAACTTTGTTATAAAAGTGTATACAGTAACCCTTAAAAGATTTGCTGATCTTGTGGAGTCTGGTCTTAAGAGTAGCTAGATTATTCTTATTCCTAGTATTTTTGTTGTGGATATCGCTAATCTTAAGAAAACTTTCTTTATTTCTATGTACATAAATTAAGTTTTCAAACATGTATTGTGATGCTACTGTCATTATATTTATCTCTTTAAACTTTTCTCTAAGAGAATATCTGGACCCAAGCGAATAAATTGACCTTATAGCTCGCTTTTGGAGAACAAAGATGGTATTAATGTCAGCAGCACCACCCCACAGTAAAATTCCATAACTCATCAGACTATGAAAGTAGGCAAAATATACCAATCGAGCTGTATCAACATCAGTCAATTGGCGAATCTTACCCACCGCAAAGACTGCGGCACTCAGCTTTTTAGCTAGAGCGATGATGTGAGAACCCCATTGAAGTTTGGGATCTAATGTAATTCCTAAAAACTTAGTTGTATCCACAAGGCTCAACTCATCCCCATTCAAATTAATGTTAGCATTAACTTTTTTGACATTAGGTGTCACAAACCTTATACATTTCGTTTTTTGGCTATTTAATAACAAATTGTTAATGCTAAACCAATGTACTATTTTTGAGAGGGTGTTGTTTACGTCGTCAATATGAGGATTACGTCGATTTACTTTAAATATTAATGAAGTATCGTCGGCAAACAACACTACCTTACAGTTGTCCCTTATAAAAAAAGGTAAGTCATTAATATAAATTAAAAAGAGAAAGGGTCCAAGAATCGAGCCCTGCGGAACTCCCATAGTAACGGCAGACCCAGGAGATCTTATTCCGTTGACATCTACACTTTGGACCCTATTACTCAAATATGATTTGCATAATTCAAGAGCAATACCATTAATTCCGTAGTGGCTCAATTTCCTGAAAAGTATATCATGGTGAACACAATCAAACGCTTTGGATAGATCACAGAATACACCCAAGGCATCCTGTGAGTTCTCCCAAGCATCAAATACGTTACTTATTAGCTCCACACCAGCGTCTGTTGTGGAGCGACCCCGCGTGAAGCCAAATTGTTTACCATGAAGTATTCTATTTTTTGAAAAATAAGTTTGAAGTTTTGAGAGCATTAGTTTTTCAAAAATTTTGCTAAATGAAGGTAGTACTGAAATAGGTCTATAATTAGAGGGGTCCTCTGAACTACCAGATTTTAAAAGAGGTATAACTTTACTCAACTTCATATTATCAGGTTAATGGTTATATTATTTTTCTGAAAAATGCATAACAATTGTCTTTTAGGAATTGTATAACTAATAAATAAACACAACATGCACGAATAAACACAATTAAAAGTTATAAGAAACATTAATATATACACAGGCTGAACATGAAATCAGACATTTGTGTGGCTCACTCCGATGACGTAGTTATTATATACATATGAGATTTTTAATATATTTGGTGGATACGAGACAAAATAATGATGTATTAAAATACATGCACTCTCAATCGTACTCTAAATTGTAGTGGAGGCCCGTGCCCTACAGTGGGACGCATATGGGCTGAATAAACTCACGTCATTTTCCCAGAAGGGGTAGGCAGAGGTGCCAGGACACCTACATTTCGCCTTGTATGGTCCGTCCCACGATGAGACAGTTGGCGAGCCTATCACCCATATCAGGCACAAATTCCTGACTCTGGCCTGATAATGAATAAAAAAATCCAATACCACTTTGCCCAATTCGCAATTTGTTTAGTTTGATTTGTTTCAGGGGCAGCCAAGCTAGCTCAGAGCGGTCGGACAAGCCGGAGCGAGTGAAGCCGTCCAAGTCGATCGACTAGAGCCCCGCATCTTCAACTTCACTAATGTGTGTTTTAAACTCTCTACATGGTTAGTGCGTTTTACATTGAACTATTTGTTCTTTGTGCGTTTTGTGACGTACGTATGCAGCTTTTAATGTGTAAAATGGAATATTCCCGAGCCGAATGTCTTTTAGACTTTAAAGTCAATTATTCTAATACTTGCATCTTTCGGCTGATTATCAATGGCCAACCATTTTGGTACTTTATCCTACCTCATTTTCCTGTGGAAAATCAAGAGAAAACTGGCTGTAAGCAATGATGCGCCAGTCATGTTTGAGTATTGTTATACAGTGTGTAAAGGAAATGCTGTTGATGACGAAATGGTACTTGACTAAATCTTATTTTAGTCATTAGACATTTATGTTTAGTGCAATACAAAGCGTAGAAAAATCGACAAGTATAGTTGCATGAAACTCCGGCACTTTTTTATATCCGTTAGATTGACGTATCTGAAATGGTAGTAGTTTTATTTTTCTAGCGAATAGTGCCATGTACCAGCAATATATTTACTTTCAAAAGCGGTACCTTTACACACTGTATATAAATCGTACACCAATGATATAATAGACGTCTCAAGTCAACTTAACATAGCGACATCTAGCGGGAAACGTTTGAATGAATTCACGTGCGAATACCGTCATAAAATTACATCGCACGACGCACGCAGAACAAATTCCGTGTCGTGTGCGAGCTAAGTGCTCATGTTAGATACTTGTACATTTCTACTGTTAGATACACTTTTAAGTAGTTTAATGTGGTATATTGTTTCGCCCGAACGAACTAATTGTTTAGATATTTCATGCGTTGATTGTATTATTGAGATTATTACTACGTGTCTGTTTGATGTAAGTAGAATTTGGATTGTGAAAAGTGCTGAGAATGCTATGTTTATAAAAGAGTATTATGGATATGTATATCTACTAATTTTAAAACTTCTGACATTATTTTCAAGTGATTATTTTACCTTATTAACTAAAGTAAATGTTCAATCCATATGGTATTAAAATATACAAGTATTACTTTTTAATTTTCTTGCAGTGAAAATATCTTGATAATGGGTTCGTCCGTACGAAATATTTTAGTAAAAAAGTAAGTGTAACACGTAGTATTTAAAATTTCAGCGTCATGTTGACGTAACGATGTTTCCTGTAAAACTTTAGGTAAATGTTTATTAAATGTATTGTTTACATAGACTGTGAT
The DNA here is from genome assembly GCA_023078785.2 of Hyles euphorbiae. NCBI lineage: Eukaryota > Metazoa > Arthropoda > Insecta > Lepidoptera > Sphingidae > Hyles > Hyles euphorbiae. The sequence continues at coordinate 7,255,125 of CM041030.1, forward strand.
CTAGAGTAACTTCGCGAGATTCTATTTTAAAATAAAATAACTTTTCGCCGGGCACAGTTTGAGGTTTATCATATATTTCAGGATTTTACCTAACAATCGTACTTCATGTGTATTATTTTATTGATAATTACATTGAAATGTATGACTTCATTGAGGAATCTTGTCAATTTCTAATTTTATACAGGGAATTGTCAAAATTGCGGTTTGCCAAATTTTTTTTTTTATTTTCTAATAAAATGAAGAAAGGACTTTCGCTTACTTATGAAAGTAAAATTGATAATAAATAGTGATCCGTACGAATGGACCAGAAACATATTAACTATGGGTACATAACTATTACATTTTGATTTTGTTCACCGCTTTCCCGATTTTAATATCGTATTTAAGAAGTTTAATACTTTAATATGGCTTGATAATGATGGGATAGAAATACAATCGTAAAGGCAAAATAAGTGTAACAATAAGGTATTGAAAAGAGGTTGAAGAATGATATATTAAAACTGATAAAATGGCCAACTAGAACAATTTTAAGGATTAGGCAATTAGAAAGTGGTGAAAGTATGTTAAGGAATAACGTAAGTATTATTGAGGATTGTTCAAAGTTTATTACTCGCAGTATGAATAAGGTTGTGAAAAACAAATGTGTGGTTACGGATTGCGATATTATTGTAGGTTTATCGATAAAAAAGCCAGACATCGATACTTGAAGAGAAAATATTAAAATGTTTATATTAACAGAAATATCATTAAACTACTGAACATTTTTTTGTTCGGACATTGTGCTAAGTTTTCTTATTGGAAAGCCCAAATATTTTACGCGCGAGGAATAAAATTAAAAAGTATTAGAATTCAAATCAAATTTATTTTCAGACATTCGGATCATTTTTAAACTAATGTTATTTTATAAAATCCTGAAAGTATGATTAACATATTTTGTCTGTATGTCCCGGCTTCCTTTCTACTCTATTACTTTTAAAATAGAATGTTCGTCTCTTGGCCTGTGAATAACGTGTATGTTACAACTATAGTTATGAACATAAGAAATAATTCTTACTTCATGATCTACGGATAATGATGTGTTTAAATTATTTTATTTTTAGATCAATGATTTAAGCTGAAAGTATTATGATGCTAGTCGGTTGTTTTGTTAAATTTCATATATTTATTGCATGTTGCTACCATAACGTCCATTTTGCTTATTATATAAATATCTAGATTATATAATGTTCCGTTGAATAAATTGTCTTAGATTCAACATGAGTTCAAATAACTTAAATGTATATTTTTTGTTGGTGCAAATAAAATATTTAATATTTAACGATTTAGCACCTTTTATGTTGTATTTAATGAGACAATATCGTTTTATACCTAATTTATGAACAATTTGCAACTTTTGAATTTACGTGAATTTTAAAATCCTGTGTCTCAAGCTATAGCAACTTTTTGGTACTTTAAAAATATCCGTAAAAGCTTGAGGCGTAGTATCCATAATATACAAATTATTTGTTCATTTTAACAAATTTCTTATGATCTTATTAATAAATAAACTTATTATAAAATCCGAACCAATTGTGCGCTTTTCTTTTATTAATAGTTAATCATGAAAAAATCTTATTTAATGTCAATTTACTTATCAACGCTAATTTTGTGAAATTTATATTCTAAGTAAATACTATGAATACTTTTTTTTGCAATTTGAAAATGTTTTACGATGTTTCGTACTACATAAATAATGTTTTATGTATTTATATCTGGCAATGTTTTTTTTGGGCGCAATAATTAAAATTTCTGTGTTGCGACCTCAGGCATTTAGTGTCAAATATATCTTGGCAAAAAGAGTGTATTTTTAATGAGGGCGCTAAGATCCAATTTAGTATTAACATGGCAACCCGATATACTACGGCGAAAAATGTTTAGATAGTTGCTATTTTTATTTATTATTTTTAATAGTCTCTTTGTTCATTTTAAATGATAAAACAAACAGGACCGTAAGTAACAGACCCTAACAGAACAAAAATACCTGCGTATAAAATTATTCAACGAACATAATGACATTTTTAATAGTGTTGCCATAATTGCATTTCTTTAATGCCACTTGTTACCGCATCATACACTTTTTTGCCAAGTCATAAATAATTTCTTAATATAGATCTTCTTTTAAAATCTACAATAAGTAATGATAAAAACATTATAAGTGTCTGAGTGCTGCTTTGTGAGTTACTTTGCAATCGATTCATTTTTGAAAAAAATTAAAACCATTTTTAAAGCAATTATTGATGTCAAATATTGTGGAGATTTTTACTGTCGTTATAAAGTAGGATGTTAATCCACATTTTGTGAATAAGTGTGGTCATTCTTTACTGTGAAATTAATAAAAACGTGTAATACTTTTTCAATTTATAGACTTGCAATCACAATTTTAGAATATACAAAGCATTAATTGATTTGTTAAGAAATATTTTAACTAATTGTGATTTTTCAACGTTTAATGTGATTTGATTTGCGTTTTGCTCAAAGTAAATATCTGGTAAATAGAGGTATTTCACTTAAAACAATACTAATTTATTTCAAGAGACCCTAAGATAATATCTTAATGAAAATAACAGATTCTTGCACGCATTTTTGTTGTGATCATATTTTTATACTGCATAACGTAACAATTGAATCTTTAATATTGAGTCAATATTTCCTATATTTTATTATTTGCAAATTACCTGGTTCTGTGAAAATTATAAAATCTTATTTATTTATTTAAATAAATCTCACACAAAGTATAACAAATATTTATCGTTTAAATCGAGCAATTCCCACAAGTCAAAAAGCTGTTAAAGCAATGGAAGTTCTCCCTAAGCGTTACCTACATTAGAGTACAGCGCAAATCAAAACTATTCAGGGAAAATATTTTTCTAATATATTTAGAAATATATATTTTTCAATCGATGTTGAATGCAACAAACGACTTTTTCTTTGGTGTTTAGCAGTTGTTATATTAAAGAGTGCATGTGTATTGGCGGTGACATGGTTGTTATTTTGTTAGTTTTCATTAGACTTTTCATACATTTAAAACACTTTTCATGCTAAACTTACCAATATTTTATTTAATAAAAAATATTGTGCAACATTCTATATTATTTGTCATATCTTCTAAACTTTCGTCAATTATACAATTTAACTTTTTTTCTTCAACCGTGTACCGACTTTACGTGCAATGTTATGTGTTTCGACAAATAAAATTGTGAACCAGAATGTATGTTTTTTTATATACAAACACTTCCTCTTGTCTTGATTTAGCTTTTATATTAATCCGAATCAGACTCACCTTTAACTGTAGCCAAATAGTACGAGTGACCAATAACAGGCAATTTCCCTGGCACGACCGCCACTTTATCGAAATCGTTATCACTTTTTCTTTTGAATACCCACATTAAAATCACAGAGACTATTAACGCAATCAACAACATTTTCACAACAATTCTATTGTTTAATTAAAATAATTTGCAATCGATGTTAATGGTTTATATAGTTTAAAATGCCTAAAAATATTTATTTATTCATCGAGAATATTTTATGTGTTACAATGTGAAACGTTTGTATGGAATTTGGATATTATAACTGTTTACTTCGTGACAAATCATCATCATCATCATCATATCAGCCACAGGAAGTCCACTGCTGAACATAGGCCTCCCCCAAGGATCTCCACAATGACCTGTTGGAAGCGGCCTGCATCCAGCGACTTCCTGCAACCTTAGCCAGATCGTCCGTCCACCTTGTAGGCGGGCGTCCGACATTTCGCTTGCCTGTACGTGGCCTCCACTCAAGAACCTTTCGGCCCCAACGGCCATCGGTTCTACGAGCTATGTGCCCGGCCCACTGCCACTTCAACTTGCGTGAATGCATGTTTTCCTAGTTTTGGAGGTGGTAAATCCACGCTATTGTTAAGACTTAGTACGAGCGGGCAGGCTCGTCTGGTACGGTACCATTATGTGACAGGAGATCGACGTGAAACGACCGTTTTGCTCACAGAGTACTTTCTTATATAGTTTTGCCATCGCGTTTTGTCGATGAGGACGATCCCTAACCGACAATTCCATTCACACTCGTCCTGTATATTTGCTTAAATTTAATTTTTCTAGTTCGTTACAAAGTATAGTGACGATCAACCATTCACAAGAACGAAGAACAACATAAAATATAGATGCAGGCATCTTCCAACAATTCGTTGTAAACATTTTCGAGCATGTCAATATCGAGTAGGTACTGTATTTTTGTACTTTTACATAAAAGTGATTCCAATAATAATATTTGAATATTCTGCAAGCTGCTGAGTGTTTGTTTCGATAAATTATATTTTTAGAACCTTTCTTAAAATGTTCATTTAAATATCTGAAAAAAAAAGAGATTTCTCATACAAGTTGTTGTGCTTAGTAGTAGATGGTCAAAGGAATTCATAATGTTATTCCGTTCCCAGCAGTGGGAAATATATTGGCTGATACTTAATTTTGTTTGTGAATTATATTATTATTAAAATAAGTTATTACTAAAATATAATGTAGTTCTAAGAAATAAAAAAAAAAACATTTATACACTTTGACATCTATACAACACTTCATTATTATTATATTCATAAATAGTTCAAATATATAATTTAAAAAGCAAACATTAATTCACACAAAAACGAAGCCTCATGTTTTATTCTTCAATATTATGTAATGTATAAAATTTATAATAACAAATGTTGGTTATAATTATTTCATTCTTTGGCAAAAAAAGAGCACGGCGGCGCGGTGACAATTGACATTAAAGAAAAACTGTTATGGCAACACAATTAAAAATGTCATTGCGTTCTTTAAATAATTTTATACGTAGGTGTTTCCATCATGGACGTAGTATATAAACAGGACTGCGCACTGTCATCGGAAAAACGAGCCGAGCGAGAGGTGTAGGACGGTAGTAGAGTTGTGTTATAACAGGTCAAACTCAATATCTGTTCCTCCTGTTACTGTTCCTTGCAAATCACAGTTCCTAATAACTGTTCTTAAATAACAGCCTGTTATTTTTTAAATTCGGTTTTCCAGTATGATTGGATACGCGTTGTTATTATTATGGTCACGATATGTCAAATGAAAATGTAAATAAAATAGATCTATATTAAAAATAATTTCTTTAATTTAATTTAATAATAAAAGTGAATTATACATTTAACATAGTAAAATGTTTCACACTAAAAATATTTAACAATTTTTTCTGTCTCCGAACAGATAACATGACCATAGATATGTCATTTTGTATGTATGATTTCTTCTAGCGCTGCATATTGTATTTGTCAAATAAAATACTAGGTGCTTCTCGTTCTAGCAAAGGCCTATTCAGATGGTGTGAGGGAGACGGAACGTTATAACAAGTAACACGACCTAATTCAAGAAGTATTTTTTAAAGACGATTTGTTCGCACATGACTGCCAACTGCTTTTTTTCGCATAAATACTAGGTGTGTCTCGTTTTAACAAGTGACATTCGTGTGTACATTTAAAAGAGACGGGTGATGAGAACAGTTTTGTTAATAACAACTGTTATATTTTTAAGAACAGATAAGGCCTGAGGAACAGATATTTGTTCACAGTGAGAACAACTGTTATCTGTGATTTGCTTCTACCTGTTCTTTTGAACTGTTACGATAAATACGCCTCACCCCTAGACGGTAGGATTGTGTCCCGTTCCTATAGGGTGACCATATGCTTTGGGAAATACAGGAATTTTAATCAAATTGGCTAATATGGTAAATATTTCAGTTGTAATACGTCGAATGAAGCATTTTGTTTTTGAGGTAACAAACGTGATATTGTCTAACTGTTTAAAAAATATTTGACCACCAAAATATGGTCCACCATTAGGACCTAGCAAAAAAGTTCAAAATCATAGTTTTATACGTATACTTTTTATAGGTGAAATGAAAAATGAAAATAATAATAATAAGCCTTTATTAACAGCAAAATACAGTTAATAATCTTCTCGTCTGTTCACAAAGTGCGTATGTTGTGTATTATCAGTGCCATTCGTCAGGGTGTGGTAGCTGGGGTCAACACAGAGATTCTTACCACCATCTGTCCCGCCATTACCGTGGCCGCTACCATAACCAGGAATAGCGGGGCTGCCGGGGACTGGAGTCCTGATCCTGGTTTTAGCAACTATTAGGCTTTTTTATTTTTTATGCCAATACTCACCACGCTTGGCAGACGGATTCGAGAGCGCAGGAGGGTACTCGCGTTGTTGACGCTGCTGTCATTGGATAGGAAGATGTTATTGGATAGGAAAGTATGGAATGTAGAGATGGATACTACAGCCACGAAGGGGAAAGTTGGTAGTAATAGCAGTAGCTCAGGGGGCCGAGATCGCATACCCCGCAATTACCACTAGATAGGAGCTTCCCTGGCCTACTTCGTACCAGATACATGTTATTATTCATACCAACTCTTGTAATAACTAAAATCAACGTACCGTCTATTTCATTCCTAACGAATATCCCTATTTTAATCGAATCATTAACAATAAAGTTCAAAATTGCGGCGATAATTATCAATTCTGACTCTAAATTTCTATTTTTCGTGTAAATGTGTGAACCACCCGTTCAGATATCAATTTTTAGACCACCGGATCAATAAAGAAATGAAATGAAATCCCATAATGCTATTTTTCTAATATTATTCACGCCATTATTTTCACTACCTTTCAACCCTTATTATAACCCCTTTATGGTTTAACTTTAAGAAAACGAAGTGTGCAGTTATTTTTGTTACAAAATAAGTAAAAAAGTTTGACATCTGTAACTTCAACAGTTTAGATTTTTCCATGCGTACTGCGTATCCCCTTGTTCAACCCCTTCAAGCGTTGTCTACATAACAAACGGGAACCTTTTGCCCTTACCCAAGGTCTAATTTATCTCTGTATCAAATTCTATCAAAATTAGTTCAGTGGCTTAGGCGTGAAAATATAGCAGTTAGTGTAATACGTCCGTGCCGAAATTTTACATCACTCAGTAAATAAAAACTATCGCAAGAAATAAATATTTTTTAATTATACTTAATTCATGATCAATTGTATTAGAAAAACTTTTAACGTGTTTATTTTCACTTAAAACATAGTATGTAGTAGATGCAAATTAATGTGTATAAATTAAACATTACTTTAATAATAAAATTTTAACGAAAAAAGAACTGCTTTTAATATTCAAGCAGATTAAAAGTTATTCAATAATTCATCTGAACTTTGAATTGTCGATCAAAAAAGTTCTAAGGCGGGTTTTATTATGGTCACGCTAGCAAATAAAAAGGGATAGAAACCTCTCATACTGTCTCATTTGGTTTCGGCCTTCCTCCATGTCATTTACCATAGTAAATTAAACCTTATGCTACATGCACATGTCTTATTTCAGGATGACACCATTTTCTTCGTGCGCAATCCTGTTTTTATATTACATCCATGGTTTCCATACATTAAGATACGGTTATTGTTTGTTTTGTGATTTGAAATAAACAAAGAACCTATTAACAACTTTTTCACTGGTGGTAGGTCTCTCATATGTGAGAGGCCATCTGGGTAGGTACCACCGCAATGTCTATTTCTCCCGTGAAACAACACTGCTTAAATGCACTGTTGTGTTTCGGATTGAAGGACATTGTAGCCAGAGCAACTACTGGACATATTGAGACTTAACATCTTATGTCTCAGGATGGCGAGCGCAGTGGAATCTTGTTACTGTTTATGAGCATTCGTATCGTTTACCATCAGGCGAACGGCATGCTCGTCTCGCCATTCAGTGAAAAAAAAATTGTATCTGAACATATTCCGTCGAAGTATATCGGGTTGCCATATTAATCCTAAATTCAATCTTAGCGCCCTCATTAAAACAGACTCTTTTTTGCCAAGCTATATGATAACGATAGGCACCCCTGTACAAAATGGTGGCAAACATTCAATGCGACCCATTCAGGAAGTTACAGTTCAAAATGGTTTTCATTTTTTCTTAATGGCTACAGTTTACATTAATTGAATTGTGTTTTAGTAGTGTTTATTAATTAAATATTAACATTTTAAGTAACTTGTTGAATAATTTTATTTATCTCTTTTCTAAGCTAATGTAGTGACCGGATACTGGTTTTAGCATCACATCGAACTTAAGGACTAATTTCGTGTGATCTGCTTTCAGGCGATAGTGGCGAAGAAGATGGGCCAAAGTTATCTTCATTGACATTAACGCGTACGCCTTACCTAGAAAAATACAAATTGCAGTTTCTTATCAGCCCGTATACGGTTCACTGTTGGACACGGCTCCCTCTACAATTGATAGAATGTTTAAAAGGGGATAGTTTTATATTTCCATGACGACAGTACAATACAAGATCATCGCTATGATATGCCCATAATCAAAATATAAGCCACACCGGTATATAAAAAAAAATATTAACCACATAGGCTTATATATATTTTTTTAATTACATGCGAGATTGTGGACCACATAAACAGTATAAAATTAAAAAAAAATAGGTAGATAAAAAACAGGTAATGCTTTAAACAATAAGATCGAAACTTGTACATTTTTTATCTTGTAATATTGTCTACTGTTAAGTAGGTGGTGTAAAATAAAGTGTTAAAATAAAGATTATAAAATGTTTACAAAATAGTCTTACCAATGCACATCCGCCGCCCTACTCCGAACCCAGTGAAGGCGTTAGGACTGGCAGGCAACGTAGACGGGTCAAGCCATCTATCTGGCTTGAACTGGTCCGCGTCTGGACCCCATACTGGGTGACGATGGATACCAAACAGAAACATGAAGCAAGTCCTACCTGCCTTCAATGTGCAGTTCTCTGTGAAAAAGTAGGTTTTAGTTCGAAAATTTAAGAATTATTTATATTAATTTGAAAGGAACATTATTAAAATTCTGGTTTATTCCTGAGAAGCTCTTCTAATACACATAAGAAAGAGTCCCACTGTGACAAAGTTACATACTTTACAAATTATGAAACATATTTTTCATCCGGTGTCATTAATTCTTTAAAAGTGTATTTTTAGCCACCGGGTATTTTTTTAAAGGGAAATTGAAAGCAAAATCGTCATAATATATTTTTTAGTATCTGCCTTTTTTAAGCATAATTACAGGCCAAAACTTAAGACGATATTTTACAATCTACTTCGGAAGCATTACGTTACTTAGGAGTAGCTAAGATTAAAAATAATACTCGCAAATATTGCTTAAGGTTAGTCGGTAATATATCTTTTCCTTATATTCATCACATCTACTGTTAACACATAATAGAAAAAAAATCACACATTACTCATCTTTCAACTTACTCAACTTGACATTCCTTTCCAATTTCCTGGCTATGATCGGAACTATTGTATAAACCCTCATACTTTCCTTCAGTATAGCTTCCAAATACACTAATTTTGATAAATCATGTTTTTCAATGTCTCTATCCGTATCTCCTATAACTTCTTTAATTCTGCAAAACAAAATAAATAATTCACTCAATTTTCACATAAATATTCCTGCCCCGTATTCAATTAAAATAATTTTGATTTAAATAAAAACGAAATACTTTACATTTACACAAAACTGCAATCCCGTAAATACTTAGTCATTTAAATTTTGTCGCGTGTGCTTATGAATTAACTGGGGACTTTTTAATCGCTAACATGACTACCAATTATATAGGTCATCTACAAAGTACTTTGATATGTAGGAAGGTAGGTACTATTGAATCTCATGCGCATCTTAATAGACGTCAAGTTTTTACCATTTGCGCCACGCAAAAAGATAAAAGATTTATATTAGAATAGTGACAAAACATATGTTATTATGTTTAGTGTGTAAAGAAAATCCTCCACTTTGTCACCTGACTTGAAAGAAAGTTTTTTCTTATTTTAATAACAAAAAGAATACAATATATCTTACTCGGCAAGTGCTTTCTCCTGCACTTCAGGATGCGATCCTAATAATATCATGGTGTACATCATAACATTAGCTGACGTATCGTGTCCACCAACAATCATTGTATCTACGTGCTCTCTTATCTCTCTGTCGTTGAGCAAACCTTTCTCCCAAGATAGTTCTATAAGAAGATCCATGAACGCCTTGTACTTTCTTCCTGTAAAATATTTAAAAACATATATTATGTATGTGACTATGTATGTATGTGTGTATAAACTATGTCTGTGACTGCTGGGTGTAATTTTATATATATACATAGTCAGTTACATACATAGTCCTGACCCCACATTAAGATCTATTAAGTCTTGTGTCGTGGGTATCGGGAACTACAAGAGACTTTTCGGTCTCACAAACACCCAGATCCGACACAATCATCGAACCCGCGGCCTCTCGTTTCTCAACCAGCGTCTAATCAACTGCGATACGGAGGCTGTCAGTGTTAAATATAGTAAAAAAATAGGTACTTTAATAAATGCATTTAGGTATATAAGCTTTACTAATATGATTCACTCACCCGGTATTTCGTTATTATTTAGATAATCTTTGCCAATGTTTCCATTCATTTCTAATTTCTTCCGTTGCAGTACCTGTTAAAAATAATTATTGCAATATATTTTTTAATCCTACCTACCACTTTAAAGTAAAAATTAAAGGGATTTCGTTAGAACTATGTTAAGATTTTTTTAGTCTTTAATATTGAAACTAGTAATACCTAATAATAATACCTATACTATTAATTGTTTGTTTTCCTAAATCAAATTTAATTCTAATTTTATTTTAATAAATATTATTGATATCATCATTTCATGAAATATATTATAAATTATTCAAAAATATTTTTTTAAGGACAACAAATATAAAATCCTGAAATGAATAGAATAAACGTACTGTGTCTGACATGTTGTGTACAATCTTCAAATAAGCGTCCTGCTTTCTCTTGAGTCCGCTGTATTGGAAAGTGTACGGGCTGTGCCACCAGAATTTTTGGAATCTTTCCACCAAATATTTGAAGAGTTCCTCAGCTGCCTCTAAGTACTGGCTGCTTAGGATTGTCGCATCGCTAAAATCAACGCCTAGTGCAGTTACTGAAAGTCAAATATAAATATTTTTTCAAATATAATTATGTTGTAATTTATTTGCTCATCATCAAGAAAAAATATTTATTTCTACAATCAAAATTAATATGTATGGGAAAATAAAAATTTATGCTTTACATTTTACAGACCTTTTTATTGGACTAATTGGATAAAATACCGAGGCCAGAAAATTCTAATTTCGTTTTTAATCAGATTAATAAGTTGCGCGGGAGTGAAATTTTGGCTTTAATAGCTTCTTGAGATGTAAAAGGGCTCAGTGAAATTAACGGAACTTTTGGCCACTTTGTCTTACTCTACAGTCTTGCCTATACACTCCAGGGTACATAGAAAGTTGCCAAAAGTTCCATCAAGAATATAAAATGATATGATTAATAGATCGAAAAATAGTTTAAAAAATATCCGATTAAATTATTTACAAATTACATAAACTTAACAAAGTGTTTTAATTAGTATAATTTCTTGATCTATTAATAAACAATTCTATTTTATTCACGAAAAACCTTCAGTTTATTCTAATCAGCCATTTTGTACCTTGACTTCATTGAATATATGTATTTGTGCGCATTTACACATATATTTATCCCATTCGGTTCGGCAAATGTATCGAACACCACAATCTAGGATTCCAGCAGACCTTTCGTGTGTTTCAGATTCATGCGTTTTCATATAATATAAATAAAATAATATATATAAAAAAAATGTAAAATGTATGTCCAATATAAATAACATACTTTAGTATATGCATTAAAACATATAATATACGACAAGATTGACAAAATATAACAAACATTAAAAAACTATATATGACATAATTTTGAGACAAACGATTTTTTATTTTATTTCTGAAGACGTTCAGCGCCTGTATAATTGCCATTAGCAGCATGTTCCACAAGCGAAAGGCCTGAACGATAAAAGATTTGTCAAAGAAAACACTTCTGTGTCGAGGAGTAGCTTATAAGGCGCTTTTATAAACTACCACCTCAAGACCATTCAGCCTAACCCTTGAACCTTCGCCAACACGTCATAATTTGTTGAATTATATTTAGTTACCGATAATACTTACAACAGATTGTCTCCAATGCGTTCTGTCTCGTATATTTCCAGTGGTCGAAATCACCTTGCCCCACTTCAACCTCCAAATCTTTCACAAGGCGCCTGGATTGACTGTTTAGGACTCCTATAAATCCATCTAGTACTGTGTGACTGAATGCTGGATTCAGCAGTTTACGGTGATTTTTCCATATTGATACTAGAAACAACAGTTTAATGTATTAGTGAGGGTAGTCTAATTAATTATCAGTCATTACTGAACTACAGTTTTCAAACGCAAACGTTTATTTTACAGCAGATTACTTAATTTAATATTCAATCCATCTTTTCATCACTGGATTCCTGTAAGCTAAGATCAATAGTGGCACGCATTATAATGACACCGAGCATTGCACCTCGGCGAGTCTCTGGGATTGTGTAACTTGTCTTTAACCCGCAACAAAATTCATAAAGTTAAATTTAAATGTAGAGTTGCATTCCTACATTTGTCCGTTGCAGGACATACCAAATTTTAAGATGATGTTACCGAGCGTAATTAAAAAAGACTGAACCATACCTCACAAGCTCGGCAGGTAAGTAAAAAATATTAATATTTTGTTGACTACTTACATTTACCCGTAACAAGTCCTTCACCGAGCCATGGTTTTGCAAAATCATAGAACCCGTCTTTCTCCAGACAAACATTAGCCACTGCGAAACATTCGTCTGGATCTGTTATGACTGCGAATAAATATATGAACAAAATATAAGAAAATAAATAAATGCAGGAGAAGCTATGTGTTCTGCTTCATTCTATCTCAAAGCTACGATCTTGGTAACATTAATAGGTGGTAAAATAAAAAGGATATAGATTATTATAAAATACTGACGTAGTGGATTTTGATTAACAATGCTAAAACTCTACCACTTCAAAGAAAATTTGAACAGTTGTTGTTTTTTTGTTAAAGTTGTGCGTAATACTAAACTCAATTTTTTTTTTCTTTTTAGAATCGGCAATCAGTCCCTCGACTATAAGCTGATGATTTGATGAGCATCGGACATAAAGACTTTCTTTATGTCCGATGCTCATCAAATTTATCTTTCCTTTTTAACCTTTTAGGTGTAGGAGATGGGTTCAGAAGTTGAACTGCCAGGGTATTGGGATGTGCTGACAAACGTTCTGCGTATTTCATTTTATATCTTTGAATTTCTGATTGGACTGTTGGAACATTGAGATATTCGTGGATTTCCTCTGTTCTAGAGAACCATGGGGCATTTGTGATAGTGCCAAGGATGTTATTTTGAGCTCTTTGTAAGCTCATGATATTACTTTTACTAGCGGTACCTCATAGTGGAATGCCATAGAGCCAAAGAGGTTTTAGAACTGCATTGTAAAGTAAGAGTTTGTTGTCCACAGATAAGGCTGAGTTTCTGCCCATTAGCCAATATAAATTCCTGAATTTATGGTTAATTTCATCTCTTTTCTTCCGTATATGTTGAGTCCAAGTTAGCCTTCGATCCAAGGTGAATCCTAGGTACTTTACGACCTCTGCTTCTGGTAGTGGATCAGCTCCAAGTTTGACAGGTGGGCAGTTGCCCTTTCGTAGAGTGAACGTAATGTGGTGGGACTTTTGAGCACTTGCTCGGATACGCCATTTTTTCATCCATGCACGGGTTTTGTCTAGTACGGTTCGCAGTTTGTTGCTAGCCTCGATTGGGTCTCTATCACTGGCAAGGAAGGCAACGTCATCAGCATATGTAGCGACAGTGACATTTTCACAAGTTGGAAGGTCGGACGTGTAGATATTGTATAAAATTGGGCCAAGTACAGATCCCTGTGGCACACCAGCCTCGATTTTATGTAATGGGGATCTTGCATCTCTCTGTTTCACTTGGAAATATCTGTCTTCAAGATATGACTTTATGATAGAGTATAGTGAATGAGGTAGTATAGTTTTAACTTTGCATAGTAGCCCTTTGTGTCAGACTCTGTCGAATGCTTGCTGGACATCTAGGAATGCCGCCGAGCAGTACAACTTCTTTTCAAAACAACGTCTGATTTCGTGATGAACGCGGTGCATTTGCTCAACTGTTGAGTGTTTTAGACGGAATCCAAATTGGTGCTCGGGGATGGCATCGCAGCGGTGCATGTGTTCTTTAAGTCGTGTTACAAAGATTTTCTCCCATAGTTTCGATAGAACTGGAGTGAGGCTGATTGAACGGTACGATGATTCATGGGGTGGCTTTCCAGGTTTGTGAATCATTAGGATTTGTGAAACTTTCCATAGCTTAGGGAAGTACGATAGTCTTACTATCGCGTTGAAAAATGAAGCGAGGAAAGTTGCAAGGTGCAACTTCTTGGGAGATTTTTCAAGACTGTGGGTGTAATGAGGTCAAAACCCGGGGCTTTTTGTGGTCTAATTGTCTGATTTCTTTAGCTATTTCTTTTGGGGAAGTGGGTTTGATTGGTAGTGATAACTGGAAGTCTTGGATCAGAATTTCATCCACTTCAGCTTCGTGTCCACCAGCATCATTTGGCGAGAAAACTTTCTCCAAATTGTCTGCAAAAACAATTGCTTTCTCATCATCTGTTCTTGCCCATGAGGATGAGGTCTTAAGAGGGTGGAAATGTTGTTGCGGTTTGCCAGAAGCTTTCGTAGCCTTCCAAAGTGATGACTCGCCCTTTCCCATTGGCGAAATGTTTTCCAGTGTTTTTCGAAATGTTGAGTTTTTGGAATCTAGTAGAAAAAACTTTAGTTGTTTAGCAGCTAAGTTAAGCGCAGCCTTGTCTGCCGGGTGCTGAGATTGGTGCCATATTCTTCTGAGACGCCGTTTTTCCATCAGTTTTGCTTTAACATCGCCTGTTTGTTTCACAGGCGAGCGAAGTGAGTAAGGTGTGTTTTTCCATGCGGATACCTGGATCAGGTTGGTTATATATTCGCAAGCATTATCAACATCTTCCTTGGTCTTCAGGGGAATGTTTAAGTGTAAAGTGCTATCGAAATAACTTCTGAAACCATCCCAGTCAGTTATAATTTGATAAGGACTCCGGTGGCTCTACTTTGATGGCTGTGGTGCTTAAGGTGAGGATAACTGGTGTATGATCGGAGGAACCGTCAAGACTTGATTCAATCGAGGAAAAGAGATGACAAATGCCTTTAGTTATAAAAAAATCCAACAAGTCCGGAAGTTTATTGTGGTTAGACGGCCAACTAGTTGGTTCGCCAGAGGAAAGAGGAATTAGATGAAGTGCGTCCATGCAGCTTTTTAACGAGCGGCCTCTTGGCAATGTAATTCGGGAACCCCAGTGAATGTGCTTAGCATTCCAGTCTCCTCCAGATATAAATTTATTTCCTAGACGAGAAAAATAGTTCTCGAATAGTTGGGGGGTGATTTTGTGTTTAGGCGGGCAGTAAACTCAACTACTAAACTTAATTAAGTACAAATTATTTATTCCAAGGAACACATACCATACACTGTTCTAGGTCCTATAAACGCGGAGCCAACACCCCCCATGATGTAACTTGTATCGACCATTTCGTTAACTGTTTGCCATAGATCTGAAATTATGGCAACAAATAATAAAATCTTTTACATTAATGTTTGTAATCTCAAGATGGTCATATTAAATATGAATTAAAATAAAATGTGTATTTGAATGTAGCTTTCTCTTGACTTATTATATTGGGTGATAATAAGATTTGCCCTCCTCGGCAATCTTTTTAACTTTTACATCCTCAAGAACATCACAATTAGATGGCAGATGTTAGATATTAATGTTATTTATATTTATTCAATTGTTTATTGCACTACAAAGAGAAACAATTACTTTGACCAAATGGTATAATTATTATCAATCAAGAGGCGACCTTATCAAATTAGCTAGTTTCTACCAGGCGACCTTTGGATAGATTTTAAAAAAATTGGTAAAATGTGAAATTGTAATTTAAATAATTCTAAAGCCTAAATTCACACGGTCAACATGAAAATGTTAACTCTCACCTATGTATGAAATTTAAAGAGCAGATAAAAACAACTTACACAGATCATCTCCCACAACCAAGTGGACATGTCCTATAATAGGCCACGCTCCGGGGAAGCTTGGAGGCTCTGTCAAGTTGAGCCGATGTTGTTTCCACCACCAGTAAGCGAGGAGCAACACGAAGAATAATATTAAAGGCAACATTATTTATGGAATGACTGGAAGTAAAAGAAAAATAATGGTTTATTAAAAAGTTCAATTTTACTCTTAATAATAGAATGAAAGTAGCCGAAAGAGAGATCTCGTTTCGTAGTTTCCTAAGTTCCTTTACAGGTTTTTCCTAGTCCTACTAAACCACTGCCGGACAAAAACTTTGTTATCTTTCTCCACTTTATTCTGTCCAAATTTTTCTTCTGTTGAATTTGGTGGAATAATTGAGAAAGGCTTATTGTATTAAACAACCATGAAATAAGTTCATCTGCTTTAAAACACCCAAATAACTTCATTTAGGGGATCCAACCATTAGGTTGTTTCTACATTATGGCACTAATAAGTTGGAAAAAGAAATCACTATTGAAGCTAACACTGAATATTCGTAACTCCAAAAATTAATGATCGCACATTTCTTCATTACCAAAGATGTTAGAAGTTAAGCAACAATCGAATTCTCTTCAATTCAAATGTTTACGCAAAACATCATAAGGACAATTGCACGATATATAGATGACCAGACCAGAATTTATATGCTAAGTCCGACAAACCGCACTATACAAGCGGTGGAATATTGCTAAAATCAATTCTATCGTAGATTAGATTTATGCCCCGCAGTGGGACTTATTTAAAAATACACTGCACTTTATCCGAAATTAATCCATTCAACTACCTTATTGGACCACAAAACTG
Source organism: Hyles euphorbiae (assembly GCA_023078785.2). Taxonomy (NCBI): domain Eukaryota; kingdom Metazoa; phylum Arthropoda; class Insecta; order Lepidoptera; family Sphingidae; genus Hyles; species Hyles euphorbiae. The sequence continues at coordinate 7,272,126 of CM041030.1, forward strand.
TCACGCATCACTAATCGCACCGGTGTGTCACTCAAGATTTCAGATGTTCAGTTGGGAGGTGAACCGATCATATCTGACTGCACAGGACAGTAGATGTACATCAATATATATCAGTCAATCGCTGTCCTAAAGTACCTTGTGCACGCACTTTATTGGAGGGTAAGGATAATTTTTTCACGCACGATTTATCGTAGATATTTTATATCAATTGTTCTTTATCTATCGCTTCACTGGTGAGATTCTTAGTTCAATTCATAGATCGGACAGTCTACTGAAAGATTTTCTGTTAAGAAAGTAAACAGCTAGTTTTTAGGATTAGTTAGCTAAATCTGATATGATTTGCCATACTTCATACCTGACATGGAGATCGTGTCGTTGATTGTCATGTTTCGGGATAAAAACAAGCTCAGCAAATAAGTCTTATTGGTAAACTCGGCTTAAAATCCGGACTCATGGTAAGTTTTCTCAGTAGATGAAATGATCATTCGCACGAGTAACGAGCTTCGCGATTTATCGTATCGCTACAATCGCGTGTTCTCTAACCTTCACGAACGAACTTGTGTAACAAATTGTTTGCGTTTCAGGCTCGCTCCATTTTTTTTCTGTTTCCTAAAGCAAACTAACACTATGATCACACTTCCGTTGGTTTGGTAATTACATTCTGTACTACGATGTTATTCAGGGCGTGAGCACGTGTTGAGTAACGCATTTTTTGTTATATTGTGTGTGCGTGATTGTGGATTTATTAATGTAATACATTGGACGTAATATACCACGATATTGGTCTCGAGTCGCAGCCCAAGAACTCACCTCTGAATTTTAAGAGCTATATCTGAATAAATCTTCAGGTACCCCACGTCCATATCTACAGTATAAAGGTGAAATAAAACATCGCGAGAATACCTCCATAGCATGACGATATTTACAAAAAATTCAAATTGGATTAAGGCCTGATCCCTCTTAATCAAACTGTCTATTGTAGAAGATTTCCTGTTCTTTGCGATTTTGCGCGTGCTTTTTTGAATCTTGTGATTATGGATTAGTATAGTTAGTCCCGCACTCTGGCCAGATGGCGGGACGACTGAGACAAGAGGGCCGGCAGTGACTGGATCCATAAAGCAGACCGGGCTCCGTGGCGTACCTTGGGTTATTGGAGGCCTAAGTCCAGCAGTAAACTGCAACAGGCTCATAATGATAATGATAGTATACAAGATACCTATGTTGTTCGTTAATAATTCAAATACCATACAAAGTAATTTTAATTGAAACTAAATAACATAATAGTAATGGCGATTTCGTGACCGACAATGGTCGCTAAACTATAACAATTTACTACATTAAAGAACACGAAAATATACAATAAACAACATTCATGTATTCGACATATGGTCATGTATGCGTTCGCGCATCGTTGATCTAAATGTGTTCAAATTTTGCATAGTTGTGGCTCAGTCGTGATTGTATCTGATATAATAGTATCGATGTAGTTTATGATAACGCAGTAATAATGTTTAAGCCTATATATTATACATTATTACTTTACACTTAAGAAGGGGTAGAGCAGTGGTTGATTACTTTACAATTACTTAGCTATTTTTTTTAGAAGTAGTAGAGCCACGCTGTCATCACTCATCATAAATAGGCATGCTCGTCCGGGGTACCACTGTATCACTGTAATTAAACATGCAGCGATAGTTTAGCTGTCGTGTTTCATTCAGTGAGTGAGATCGCTGGATGTACAATACCCCTCTCCTCTTCCCACGGTTTTTCCTTACCGCTCTTCTCCTGATTGAATGGTCCGGCAACACTTCCATGATCAAAGTGTTGTGGATGTTCAGGGCGGCAGTGATCACTTATAATCAGGTGACTTGTTTACTCGTTTGCTGGACCAATACAATAAATAAATTATAGTTCCAAAAACTTAAAAAAACACGCTCTCATAAAAGATCCAACTAAAAAGTAAAAAATAATTGATAATGAGTTTAAGATTAGAAAATGGCATTAATATATTATATTATTATAGTTTTTCTTATTTTTTTAACTACAAACATATAATACCAACATTAATTATCCACATGACGTATAATTGTTTTAAGATATTTATAAAGTAATTGGCGAAAATTAATTCTAAGCGATAATGAAGTCATTAATTCATTTCATCAAGATTTAATTGACGCCAGCGAATTAATTTGAATAAATTAAATGGACACATGTATTACGTGAGCCTTGTATAACGGATTAATCAATGCTGAGTATATTTTGAATACATTTTATCAGATTTAATGTATTCCCACGAATTCTACGGTATTCATTTGTAAGCATTTTTTAACGGTTGTTTGAAAGAAATTCTCTCAGCGATAGAGCTGCCTATTGATTCATAAAATCTGTAAATATCTTTATATGTTTGTTCTGTACTGTTTGATATTTGGTGTCTTAAAAAAGTATTATATTATTATTCAGTTTTCATTATTCTTGAAGAAAGTTCTAGCAAAAAGCTCTTTACCTCTGTAAACAGGTAAAAAAGGTATGCAAGCATTCAAAGAAACAAATACTTGTGGAATAGGGATCAAAGAAACATTTGTCTCGGTGCGACAATCATACCCGCTTTACCTTTTTTCACAGTGGGCGTCTTAACGAACTGCGCCATGGTGGCTATCAATTATTACTTCCTATTACCAATGTACGGTATAGTGATAGGAGTCCTTCTGTTATAACATCTATTAGTTTTAATGAAACAACCTTATCCTACACAAATCATTTATTAAGCCTAATTCTGTACTGAATTGCCACTTCAGGAATAATAATAATAATAAATAACACCCAACAGTCACATACATAGTCCTGACCCCACACTAAGATCGAATCTTGTGTCGTGGGTATCAAGAACTACGAGAGACTTTTCGGTCTCACAAACACCCAGACCCGGAAGAAATATTTGTGGGTCGCACAAACATTTCTCTCGGTGCGGGGATCGAACCCGCGGCCTCTCGTTTCACAGGCGGCGTCTAACCAACTGCGCCACGGAGGCTGTCAAGCTGAATACCTCAAAGGTTAGCTTAATGCATCATAAACCTTACCAGAACCTTTACCACTAATGTTATTTAACCAAAAGAAAATATCAGTGTTATCATTACCATATTATATGGTATCTAAAACCTTTTTTTATTGATACAGAACTAATTACAGCTACCATCCTACCCCGAGGGAGGGATAAACGGTAATACTGAGTTCACCGCTCTTAAAAACCCTTGTTTGGTTTGGTATTACTGGTGGTAGGTCTCTCATATGTGAGACGCCATCTGGGTAGGTACCACCGCAATGTCTATTTCTCCCGTGAAACAACAATGCGTCAATGCACTGTTGTGTTTCGGATTGAAGGACATTGTAGCCAGAGTAACTACTGGAAATATTGAGACTTAACATCTTATGTCTCAGGATGGCGAGCGCAGTGGAATGTTGCTACTGTTTATGAGCGGTCATATCGCTTACCATCAGGCAAATGGACCCTGGTCTCCTCTCGCCATTCATTGCAATAAAAAAAAAACACCTAAAATCTGCGATCTATTATAAATACTGGGCCAAAGTACTTGTAAATTAATTACCATAATTATGTACATTATTAAACTACGTGTGTCCCAAGGTCATATTTTATTGCAATGAATTGCGAGATGAGCATGATATTCACCTAGTTGTAAACAATACGACAGCTTGTGGACAGCAGCAAAACCACACAACACCATGAATTACAAAGCAATGCTTGGCATTCCACTGCGCTCGCCATCTTGAGACATAAGATGTCAGCTAGACAAGTAAAAACCAGCAATGGGGTGCAGGTGGTTTCAAAACTGACTTGAAATGGGAGACCGTGGATTCAATCCCTTTATTGACCCAAATGTTTGTGTAATTCACAAATATTTGTTTCGAGTTTGCTTTTACTCTGTACGCCGACACGAAGACGAATATTCTGACATCGCACGTAAAACAGTACGAATTTACCTTAATACTTTACAAAACGTTCGAATCCTGTAGATCCATCTATGTCCATGTGTATCCATCGTAATATTAGACTAAGTCCGAAGTGAATGATAAGTTTCATAGGGTAGTAGTATTGATTTTTAGAAGTGGAAAACTTTTATCTTATATGTTTTCGTTCAACGTCCCAACATCCGAACTTCATTGTGGAGGAGGCGCCAGACCGTGCGACGCATATGGCCTTATACAGGACAATATAATTATGTCAAACGATTCTCGACGCGAGAATCTCTCCCGGCGTAAAAGGCGCTTTAGTTATTAAAATACATACACACATACATAAACTCACGCCTATATCCCAGAAAGGGGTAGGCAGAGGTGCCAGGACACCCACATTTCGCCTTGTATGTTCCGTCCCACAATGTGATAGGTGGCGAGCCTATCGACATATCGGGCACAAATTCCTGACTCTGGGCTAATAATGAATAGAAAAATCCAATATCACTTTTGCCCAACCCGGGATTCAAACCCGAGACCTCAGCTTTGTAACCGTACCTTAGTACATCTACGCCACCGAGGCAGTCCAAGCAGTCCGAGGCAGGCAGTCAAGGTAGTTATTAAAATGTCTGATGATAACGCCTGACAATAATCGTGTATATGTTATGGGCCAAGTGATTAATGCGGGCAGGATTCATAATGCCCGGGCAGTATGAATATAGCCGAGCCATGTCGGGCCAAGTGATTAATTACAATCTAAACTCACCTATTTATCACATAGCCCGGGCATTATGAATATGGCTACATGATGATCGGGCAGTGTGATTAATAGGTGATTTTTACGTGGTGGGCTGCCGCATTGTCGCATCTTCGATAGACCCAGAAATAAGACAGGTTGAATTGACCTGCTTATGTTTAGTTGTTTCTTAACGTCCGAAACATTATCTTCAGAAGAAAATTAGTGTACCCACTTTATGGATCAGTTAGGTCGACTGTGCCCCAAAACCGACTCGGGACACCCCGACTTCACGTAGTCTTTTGGCTACCGACCCTAGAGTGTTTATAAAAAGCCGGAGGCGTGGAGGGAGAGCAGCCCCCGCCCGCTGTAACGTAGGATAGGCAACCGTGCGAGCCGTAGCGGCTGAGGCTGGTCGCCAGAGGCGACCAGCAAGTCGAAGCTGCGGAGGTGAGCATGGGCGCCTATCTTTTGTCACGCAAGGGCGAATGGGCTGAACTTCCCGTAGCGCCGGAGACGATGCAGAAGCTCATTTGTATTGACAACAATTGGTACCAGGGGAGGTGCGACACTCCCCCTCCCCCTCCACTCCTGCCAAACCACCCCCTCGTGCTGCCCTATTCTAAATTCTACCACTTCGGCTCATTGTTTTGATTTTGATTCGCTTTACATCACTCTGCCCAATAGGCACTTGGCATTATTCATAATGCCCGGGCAATGTGATAAATTGATTGGTTATAATCACATTGCCCGCTCATATTGGGCATTATTCATATTGCCCGGGCATTATGAATAATGCTCGATTAATCACTTGGCCCATAACATATAGACCGAAGACATTACTTCACTTACACAACAATAAAGCAAGTGAAATCGATTTGCGCACACCGAGCTAACAACTGTTGATAGACGAGGTCGGCCGGCAAAATTATCAGTCATACATTATGTTTACCGCGTACTTAACATTAATGTCTACATATTAGCCCCTTGTAAATTTGTACGCAATCTGCGTTTCACTTCCTAAGTCTATAGCAATACCGTAAGTGACAGGAAGCTATTAAAATAGTACTTTATATTCCGATGTATTCTTCATCTATTTTTCATGTCAAACAGCAGTGTTAATGCACTATTATGTTTTGGGGTGAAGGACATTGTAGTCAGAGTAACTATTGGATACATTGAGACCCAACATATTATGTCTCAGTGTGTCGAACGCAGTGGAATGCCAAATATTGTTTAGTATTTGCTGTTGTCTTTTGGTATTGCTAATGTCCATGAGCGGTAGTATCATCAGGAGAATGGCACGCTTGTCTTGCCATAAATAGCGATAAAAAAAATAAGTTCGTAATAAAGAGCCCATACAATACATTTAGCTTTATCGTAACCAAATTTCTGACAGTTAACAGTAAAATTAATATTGAAAAAATAACACAAGTATTTTATTAACTTATGCGCGTGTTTTTTACTTTATATGTACCTTTTTTTTAGGAGACTGTCCCGCCCTCTCACGCACCACTGTAACTCCTGTGAGTCAGGATCAACAGTGGCTCGCAAAGTAATGACACCGAGCATTGAAGCTCGGCGAGTCTCCGGGAATGTCTAACTTGTCTTTAACCCGCAACGAAATTAATCAGAAAGTTAAAGCAAGTTAAAGTTGCAAAATGGGTGACAAAACATTGAACTAAAGAGGTAAATAACCTCGCAAAAAGACTTCTACAGCCGGAGAAGCCAGCTGTAAAGCACCACGGATCAAATCATTATTACCTTTAAATGGGACCTATTATGTGAACTGTCATGCTTGATTTCAGTAATAGGTATGGCAAAAACGCCGGAAAGCACGGAAGTTCTTTCCAATCTCTACAAGGTCCATGTAGTATACAACTCCAGATGATATTTGCATACTATCTAGCATGGTTTTACGCTCATTCTGCCAAAGACTACACTCCGTAAGCCGGCCCACTGCTACTTCAACCTGCTAATCCTATGGGCTATGTCGGTAGCTTTGTTCTCCTACGGATTTCCTCATTTCTGACGCGAAATGCTGATCATAGCCCTCTCCCTAGGGCGTCGGGTGACCTTAAGCCGACTCATAAGGCCCATAGTGATAAGCCACGTTTCAGTGCCATAAGTCATAATTTACTAATACGACAAAATGTAAGACTTTCGTCTTTAGGCAGTGAGAAATATTTGACGAGAAGACGTAATGTAGTATTCCGAACGCTGCCCATCCGAATTCACGGATTAAGAAGTGAACCAGAGTTGGATTCGAAGGATAAATTTGAGCGCGTATAGAACCATTTAAACGGTCCCAATTAATGTTAATCTGATTTTTTTACACTCATTTGATATTATTTTGTACAAAATTGGCGACAACCGACACCATACCTATTTGCATTATCACCTCCCATTATCTAAATATCGACGATCGCAAATTCCTTTATTTGAAACAGTATTGTGAACAGTAAAGCGTAAATTTTGATTTAAAAAGTGACACAGATTCACAATTTCAAAGAAAATTTAAATTTGTATTGAAGTGTTGTCACTGATTAAAAATTACCCCTGTAGGGTTTTGGGTTGATGAAACGTCTTTTCCCTGGTCACCCGTTTAACTTTACCTTTATCAATTCCTACAGTGGTGCAACAGACGGATTGTCAAATTCAGTGGGTTATTGTCAAAGACACTGCTAAAGTTGACTTTACCTCTACCTTTAGCAGGACATTTCCTCGAACTCACCCTAAGGCTCAGTTGCACAAACTAACTTTGCTAATACCTTTGACCTTGAAACTGTCAATCCCATACATACGCAAGGTCAAATACGTCTCAATCGTCAAATGTATGGAGATGACATTTTCAAAGGCAAAGGTATTGGCAAAGTTAGTTTGTGCAATTCAGCCTTAGTTGTCACTCGTATCGATCGAACGATCAAACAGTGTCAACAAATAATGCTTAGAGTAGACTTATACTATTTCCATTCGTTTATTTTATTTTTGACAGTTCACGCCTATAAAGTACGACATTACAGTAGAACAATATTTTGAAATAAAAGTAGATACTTTCTTGACGGGTAACGCCCACTTAGAGTTGTGCCATTCGTAACGAATGACCACAGATAACAAAAACGATTTTGAATAGAATCAATCAATCGGAATCATTTGAAATAAAATTACATTAAAATGCTAATGAAAACAGTTAAACGTAATATAGTACCCAATATTAGGATCGAATGTATTTGCTGCAAATTAATTAATATGAATAAAGGTATACGTATTGAAGTGACTTTTAATAAGAGTTTAATTTAAAATAATTACAATGATTACAACGAAAATAAATGTTTAGTACCTACTTGTAATAAACAGTTAAACCATGTTGGAATTCATAGTACTTTAAGGATTAAATAATTAAAACAACTAAAAGGTAATTTGTTAATATTTTTATTTATAAACAATCGTCTGTTTCGTCGGAATCGGCGTCGTCGTCACTCGTATCCCCAGTAACACTAATTATTAATGAGTGCATGGGTAAGTTGTCAAATGCGACATCGCGATCCCAATCAGACATTATTTCTTTCTTCGTCTTATCTACGACACTCGCCCAGTTATAATTATTAAATCAAGTAACTTAAATATCCCTGAAGTTTTATAAAACAATGCATGGAGCAAAAAATAAAATATGTATTAAATCGATTAAAACTTGTTCAAAAATAAAATCGTTTGTTATAAAAAATTGATTCGATAACGCATCAGGCCATCACTATTTGATTCAGTACTCGATGTGTCAAAAATAAAATAAACGAATGGAAATGGTATAATCAATACGATAGTATTGATCATTCATTCATTCGTTTTTGGAAATTGTCGGTAATTCTATTGCTATATGGACATCCGTTTAGCAGTTGTATAAACTTATTATATATTAATATTATTTAATAATTTAATTAGGTCAATGATATTGATGTCAAGTTCGTTCATTAAGGTTGCATTAAATATTCACAGCTTTGTATTAAATTCACGTGTACTATATATATATCAAGGAAAACCAGTCTTAAAAGCGATAATTTTCAAATTCTCGAATTTTTTTATAACATTTTTTATTGAATGGCAATGTTATATAACAATTGTATTTAGCAATATAAAGTTTAAAAAATAATTTCCGTACAGGATCAAATGACCTTACAGCTTTCAAGGTCATATTTATGATAAAAGGTATTATTGATATTATACATTCAAATGAACTATAAATTTTTTACGGCATGTTTTTATATAGTACTTTTGAGTGCTACATAATGTTATGAAACCGATGCCGTACTTTTTCAAATCACCCCCGGACCACTGAAGGGACTTGCGAATCGAACAGGTTTTTGGTTTATTGTTTATTGCTTTTGAATTATTAAAAGTTCTATTTGGATATGTTTCTTCAAATTTAGTTGGCTTATGTTTTTACGTAGAGGTGGTGGAAGGTCATTCCATATTTTTCAAATTCCAGCGTTCCCAAATTCTAGTTCTGCGTATATCTTATATCTTTATTGATATACGATAATAATGCTTACGAAGGGATTTTTGAAGGCTAAATAAATAGCATAAAAATCTATCAGCTTTTATACCTTCTAAATAAACAATACTAATCACATCCATGTTTATTTAAAGTTACAGAAGAGTTCAGTTCGTTTATGGATCTCATACTAAGACTATCGATGGAAAAAGGCGCTATGAGCGAATCTGATGTAATGGATGAAGTGAACACACTTATAATCACTGGATACGATACAGTTGCTGTTACTTTGTGCTACACCCTGATGGCACTTGGTTCCTATCCAGAAGTCCAGGACAGAGTGTATAAGGAGTAAGTATTTTAAGTATAATTTTACGTCATCAGGCCGAGCAACTATATCCTGCCAACCTAAAATACCTGGCAATCATGGTGAATATTAGTTACACACGCTCAAATTATTCCTAAGAGAAGCCCATGTCTGCAAAGGTCTCTCTGTAACTGAAGATGACCCTAGACTTGTAGCTCACCCCACAGAACATTTCTCTGTCTGAATGTGTATGTAAAGTGATAGGATTCGAAAGCCAAGATTAACGATACATTTGGGGGCAAAAAATCTTATGGTATCATCTTGGAAAAGCCATGGTCCGCAGTACTACACAGTCTGATGAATGGTATCACGAAATAATTTTCATTTACAGGATAAAAGAAGTATTTTCAGATGAAACAGACAGAGATGTTGAGAAGACGGATTTGTCCAAACTGGTATATATGGAGGCCCTGATAAAGGAAGTCTTAAGGGTGTATCCAACCATTCCTATCGTTGGAAGAAACGCCCCATTTGAGATACAATTAAGTGAGTTTTTTTTAAATAATTTCTTGTGAGTTATTCTTTAATTTTAATAGAAATTAGATTAATTGCTGGTATTATACATCTTACATATTAAAGCAATGGTGAAGTAAATTACTTAAATATTTTAAAATGTAACTAAATTATAACGAGAGAATTTCTGGTACTTTTTAAGGACAAAAATCCGTTGATCAATCTGAAAGGATATAAATATTTTTATGAGTATTTGTACTATAATATGTATTTAATGTTATATTTTTTGAGATTAAAAGGTTTTACTAAAACATCAATATTCACAGAGATGTACACGCTTAAAGCTGGAAGCACGTTCACTGTGATGGTTCCTGGTCTCCACTCCGACGCGTCGTGGGGCGACGACGTTGACCAGTTCAAGCCGGAGCGATGGCTCAGCCCCGACACACTCCCTGAAAACCCTAATACATTCGCTGTCTTCGGGATCGGAAGACGCTCTTGTATTGGTGAGTAAGCCTTGATATTTATCAATTATTCTTCTTGATGTCCACACAGGCAACGTAAAACAACATGTTCTAAGTGAATTTGAATCGTATTGCTGCGCAATGAACGACTTTGGGTGTTAGAGAAACCTTTTAAGCAAACGTTTCAACTTCAGATTAGAGTAGCTTTTTTGTGATTGCTGCCGTAAAGGGCATTCTATAATGACACAGGAAACAAAACTTCATTCATTGTTACTTCAATTATTGTAATAATTGTTATGTTAGTATCGCTTCGAATTTTTTACTCCGCTGAATTAGGCTATACATTAATATTTTCTAAAATAAAGAAATATTTTCACGTCGTTGTGTCACAGTCAATAGTCACAAGAAGTTTAAAGTCTGGTGGTGCAAGGTCTAATATAAAATAATGTTTTACATTTCTAGGTAAGAATTATGCGATGATGTCAATGAAGACAACGCTTTCTCATCTACTGAGGCGATTCAAAATAACTTCAGATATAACTCAACTGGTATTGAAAATGGAAGTTTTGCTGAAGCCTTTATCAGGACAACACATTAGCTTAGAAAGGAGAAAATAAGTGTAAACACACCTAACCTTATGTAAATATTTTGGATCCTAAATAGAATAGTTACCGTTGATATTTTTAGATGTGTATATTTTTCCCACGTCATATAATAATATCCCTATTTGTCACTTTGGGGATATGAGGAATCCTAAGTTTATTATTATTAAGACTGATTTAAAAATGACAAAAGATGATTAATGAAAAAGTTGGCGTGGCGAGTAGAGCGGATTGGTAGGACAAGACCTTGAATAGGCAATATTAGAAAGTGGGCAGGCCTTCAGTGGAACAGTAATTACTGAAGAATAGGTACTTAAGTATATATGAGATTTAAAAAAATATCGGATACTTATTGAATTCCATTAATTCATACTTGTATGTTAATATTATGGAACTAAAATTAAAATTATATTTCTGGCAAGATCACAATCCAAGAACAATCCAGCATTATTTACAATTGGCAGTTAAACTTTTATATTCTAGCATAATCTAAGATCTGTCTGAATCATGAAAAAAGTAATCGATATTTCCGACATTTTTGAAAGGAAATGTTATTAGTGTTATATCGTGTGTTTCTTTGGCACTTGGAAAATAAATAAAATATTGTTTTCATTGTACGATTTTTACTGAAATAATTTTCAACAGCAATACTTTTTACAAAACCTTTACCCGAAAAATATTTACAGCCATTAAAGAATATAGCAGCGACCACATTGATTTATGTTTCTAGTATCCCATTAATTAGAAAATCTGGAACAAAACAAACGTTACGTCATTCTAATTAATCATACATTACATATACATTTGTGGTAAATTTGATGCCAAACATTCCGGAATGCAAACACTTTGGTATTGGTTTCCAAGCACCAAGGGAAATGTAATTTCCCAAATTTAAAAGGCGGTCACTTGTTTTTACATACATACGCACCCACATTTCGCCTTGTATGTTCCGTCCCACGATCTGATAGGTGGCGAGCCTATCGCCATATCGGGCACAAATTCCTGACTCTGGGCTGATACTGAATAGAAAAATCCAATATCACTTTGCCCAACCCAGGATTCGAACCCGAGACCTCAGTTTTGTAACCGTACCGTAATACAACTACGCCACCGAGGCAGTCGTTTTTAAGCCTTTTTTATTCGATAAGCCCGGATCACATGATGATAAATCGCCGCCGACCATGGACATCCACAACGCTTGGATAAATATCGGGCCCATATAATCGGGAGAGGAGGGAGAAGGAAAAAACGGTTGATGTCTTTTTAAAAAAGATACCATCAGCATATTATTTTAAATCGATGGCAATTTTTTTTTGAATCATGAAGGCAATAGGGATATGGCTCATGTTTACAAATTCACGTTAATTTATTTTTTACACATTAAAGACGGTATTTTAAAACCCATTACTTGTAATATTTTGCGCACCAAACTGTTGTAATAAATTACTCAAATGTAAAATATTTTCAAATTTTTTGTTCATTACCCATGATCACGTGACTGCAAATAGTGGATTACTATTTGCAGAAAAATACACTTCATTTTTATGAAGTCTGATATCGATCGTTGATGTAGATTATAGACTATGGTCACGTGACAGATAGGAGCGTTTTTACGAACAATTTGAAAATTATTTTTTACGTGTTTTTAAATTCAAATGTGCCCTATATTTAAGTAAAAATCTTTTTTCCCTGTTTATATACAGTCTATCTATAAAATAAAAGCAATTCAAAAAAAATATCAACTTCCCTACCATACATTACCAACTCTAAATATACTGAAGGCCCAGTGCGGCGGCGTGTGCGAGCACGGCTTCGGCAGCCTGCTTGGTCTCGAGGTGTGAGCGCGCCGCCTCGTGCCAGCTCGCTGCGGCCGCTCGTGAGGCTCCCTCTAAGGAGCTCACGTACCGAACCGCTGCTGCTAGGTTGCCGCGTTCCATCCAATACCTGGATACAGTTTTTAAAGTTTTTTTTTTTCAGTAATAGGTTGGATACTTTACGATAGATTAGCTTTGTCTGATTCTGTTTACATATTTCATATTTAAAATACATATTTTTGTGTCGATCTATGATCTGTTAAAGGGTTTAATTGTAATATTATCCTCCTGGTTAATCCAACTTAATAATTGACTCCGGATGAATAAATTAGTGCCATCGTCTTGGTGTAACTCACTCTCCTAGTTATACATATCTACCATTCCAAAATATGCATACATAGGCATAAAAATAACATTCAATATGGAAGTGTTTACGACTTCTTACATCGGAATTTTGTTCGGAATCGGAATTAATAATACCTTGCACGCTGCAGTAAGTCGAATGTGTCTAAATCTTTGGGCGGCTCCTCGGGAATCTTATCATACTCTTGTTGTGGAATGCCAGGTATCTATAAAAACAAATGTTTTTAACATAACCATAGATTAACAAGATAATTTTGTACATAAAATTCAACGTAAATAGTCATATTTAGAGTATTTTTAAAATAAATTAATAATTGAATCTGATTTGTTTCCCTGAAACCAAGGCTCGTTACAACGAGTTTGCTTGTTTTATCACCTAGCAGCATTGTGTGAGATTTGTTTACCTCCAGATTGTAAATGTACATTGTCATGCATTTGCTAGTAATAATACTATATTTTGTGTAGTGTTGCTCCTATTTATGGACAGACGTGACACAGCATCAGCCGAACAACTTGCATGTCACGTCGTCGTAATCAAAATATGTGATGAATATGTCATAGTCGTACTTACACTCTACTGTGATGGAATATAGTCCAAACCCTCTCGATCCTACTCTTATTTCTAGAGGAATACCGTGCTCAACGTTTCGGACGAGATACAGTACAGTACAGTCTATCTTTGTCTCTTTTTCGTTCTCTTCTTGGCCAAAGGAAGACTTTCCTAATATTTCCATAACTTTTGGAAGTGGATCCATTAACTTCTAACAACCTAGTTTGAGGTTGAACAGTATACCTTCATAAAAAGCAGAGCCGACTGAAGCCAGGAAAGCACATAGACCGGCAAGGCGCCACCCTCCTGCTCCACCAGCGCTACCTTCAGCGCAACGCTCTCCATCTGACACCACGTACAACTTTACTACGGTTAGTGGAACCTCTCGTATTTTAAAATCACCAAACCCCAATTATTGCAAGCCACTCGCATTTGTTACTTCTACAAAATCATTAAGTACATCATTATAATTCAGTACATCATGGTGTTAAGCCGAAAGTATACAAGGGATATCTAGACTACCACCTGGGTTCGTTTTCGTTCCTAGTCTGGATATCCTGTAAATAATTTTACTGTTGGTAAGTCTCTCTTATGTGGTAGGCATTGTAATGTCATTTTTATCTGCCAAACAGCATTATAAATGCACTGTTGGGCTCCGGTTTGAACGAAATTGTAGTCAGAGTGGACATATGAGACTTGACATCTTACGTCCCAGCATGACATGCATAGTGGAATGCCAAGCATTGCTTTGTAATTTGTTTTTCTATTGCTCAAGAGCGTATCGCATGCTCGTCTCGCTATTCATCGCAATAAGAAAAATAGAACATTATAGTCAGTTATTCGCTGGGTGCGCGACGACAGCGCCAACTAGCGGTTGCAACTACGGTGGCCTCCGAAATGTCAAATGCCCGGCCGTCATTACGACGAGTTATTTACAAACGAACAATTTTAATTAAATATTGTAATTTACATTTCTGTATCAGCCCATATACGTCCCACTGCAGGGCACGGGCCTACTCTACAATCGAGAATACGATTGAGAGTGGTTAGGCCATATAGTCCACCACGCTGGTCTAGTGCGGGTTGGCACAATTAACATTTATTCCAATAAATATTCTAAATCTATATAAGGTAAGTCTTTTTTATTTTTCGTCTAAAATGGCACAATCAATAGATTTCGCTTAGTACATTACGGATTTTTCATGGCTGTCGTCATGAGAAGTAAGTAAAGAAATAAGCAAATTTCATCGAATAATGCATTTCATATAAATAGCAGACGATTATTTATGAGTGCTTGTGCTCTCAATAATCCATCCTTTTATGTATTTTCAGTTAAACATGGCCAAATTAATCATAAAAACTGGATTCCGACCAATCACACACGACATCATTTTCCAACCACAAACAACATTGAAAGGAAAACAATTAGTTTTAGCTCAACACGTGCAAGATGTGAAAGAAATTAAATATGAAGATGCTATGATCCACACCATTGAAGCACATGTTATTCGACAAACTTCAGTGACATCAACGCCATACAAAACATCCTTGAATGTGAGCAGTTGTTTACTGTTTTTGCAATTTTTGATGTAGTACGTAATATATTACACCATTAGTAGGTGTTAACGAAATAATTATTTTTTTACAGATTGGTTCTAGCCGTCATATTACGAGTGCCAAATGTGATTGTGTGTACAATCAGATCTGCAGGTGTAAACACATTGCGGCTCTGATATACTACATAAAATTGCCTGTGGAAATTTGTAGAATTTTTTATCACTATTTCTGCCATTGTTTTTGCAATTAACTACGCAGCAAGCTTCGTGACTCATCTTTATTTACTAAAAACGTAAATCTCGCTAGTAAAAAGTGACAGCGTCCGCCACCGATAGTTCCTTTTTTGGCCATGACGCGCGCTGCGATCGTTTCGTGGTTCCCCCACCTTATACTTCGCACCTAGCGAATAGTACATATAAACTCTGTTATATTAAATACCTACCACATGATATCTCTGTCGCAGAACACTCTCCGGTACTACCCCCTTGTCTCGAACGGAGTCTGGTATGGCTTTCAACACACTTGAAACTAGTTTGTCTTCATCGCCTGCGAACAAATTTTATTTTTTCAATTAGACTTGCAACGTTACTGTAACAAAATAAGGCTAGGTTCAGACGAACGCGCGGTACAAGATCTAACTAATCCATTTGTATTGTTCACATAGCCGCGCGTTACGGTGATGTGAATGTTATAAGAACGGTAAACAATGTTTAGTTAGATCTTGTACCGCGCGGTTGATAGCTCCGCGTGGCGCCGCGTGGTCATCTGAACCTAACCTATTATAGATCACCAAAAGAATGATACCTGACGCTTTTTCGATCGCTTTGAGTTCTTTGTCAACTTTGACGTATGGAGCTCCCTTTTTAGTGGCAGCGAGCAGTGCTGCCCCGGCTGTCCACAACTCTTGCGATCTTCTCGTCTCGCGCTCAGCTGTCAAACGCGCTGAAAGGTACATAATCATTCAAATAACTACTTTCATAATCATTTTCGGCTTTGGCTGCTATTTGTCCAAAATGCCAGCGATAGCAGCAAAAATACGACTTGTAAAATATATTAAAGAAATTCGAAAGGAACACGTTGACATCTATTAGACTACCATTTTTAAAACTTACGAATCCTTTTCATGTTTCCAATTTTTCGTCACAGGGTGAATGGAATTAAAGTATCTGATAAAAGAGAGACTAATTATTTAAGCATACTATGTAAGAAACTTACCGTTCAGTTTGTCTTCCACCACTTTCAGCTTCATTGACATCTCGGCCAGTTGGCTCGCAAAGTTTTTCTTCTCTGCACTCACTTTCTCTTCCACCATTTTGTTCAGTTTCTCTGTTGCCTGTGATCACATATGGCATACAACATTAAACAATTTTAATAATGAAATTAAATCATCAATAAACTGCCTCGGTACGTGTTAAATAGTTTGAATAAGTTGCTTATAGTGATTGATCAATGACGTCAACAGTGAACTGTTGAAAACAGCTTGCAACTACTGGCCCTCTACAAGATTAATTCTATCGTCAGTATGTCCGTTGCACTATACCCGTGAAGAAAAACATCGTGAGGAAACCAGCATACCACAGCGTTTCGTGAGAATATCAAAAATAAATAAAAATAACAAGTATCTAAACATTTTCCGTCGTAGTATATCGGGTTCCCATTTTCTATTAAATTAGATATTAGCGCCCTCCTTAAGAACAGACTTTTTTTGCCAAACTATAGCTTTCTGTTTATGTATATAGTCACCTCTGTCTCTTTCTGTTGCAGCCGAACCTGTAAAATCTCTTCGTGTCTGTCGCATTGCTTTTTCAACGAATCCTTTAATAACTTCTCGTTGGCAGCATGTTGATCATCATACTAAAATTTAATTTGAAATAGTTAGAAGAATAATACGTATCTTGGAACTCTTTGTTCCCGTTTCTAAAGTTTTAATATGGAACGAAAATTGAGTTTGTTATTACACAATTAATATTTTTTTAAATACCCGATAAAGGAATCACAATGAATTTTTGTCAATACGGAGATAGTCAGTCCTTTATTTACCTAAAATTCTTTTCTAATTACCAATCTTTTTTATTGAGAATAAACCATATTCGCAAAAGATATTTTAATGAAGTTGTAATTATTCCAGGAAAAAGCATAATCAAAGGTTTTTACCATTTCATCCAATTAATGATTATCACCATTCATCTTATTAGGCCCTTATGTTATACTTAAAATAATTATGTACCCGTTTTTTGAAATCCTTGTCCATATCGAGCTTCCTCTTCTTAACAGCCGCATCTATTATCGCTTCTCTAGCTTTCCTAGCATTCTCTTCTTGTGGTAGAGCTTGAATAGAACATATCGATTAGCAATAATGACTTAATTGAGCTATTGACTCGAACGAAGAAGAAAAATAATTATATAAGTTAAATGTAATTGAGAATTATTATTATCGTAATTTTTTTTTTATTTAAAAATCTTGGATGATCGAATTGAATATTTTGTGGGGTAATCACGACTTTATAATAAACACGGATGTACCACTACCACTACTACCCAATGATTTGAAAAGAAAAAATAATGACTAAAATAAGTGCGTTGATTCTAATCCCTTGGGCTAAAGTTAATCCCTTATTAATAAGGTTCATAATGTATACCGGGACAATAAAGTAATTAGTGCAATGAAATACAAAATATATAGTATCCATCGGCGAGTAATGTGAACAATAGTAATTTAGTGTTGAACCTTACTTTCCAAGCCTCGATTGATACGTTCAGTCATGCCAGATACCGCTTCATCTAAGCTCCTCTTCAGATAATTTATCTGAGTAAAATACAGATAACAATAATATGAAAGAAAACAGGTAGGTTAGGTAGGCAGCAGCTTTGTTGGGCTGGTCCCCTGGCACTACGGAGGTCCATGAGCAGCGGTAGCCGCTTACCATCAGGCGGACCGCTAGCTCGTCTGCCTACAAGGCAAAAAAAAAAAAACAACTGAATTCCACGTGACCCAACCCGACGCGACACCTGTTAAGTTTACTAATCGTCCTATTTTATAAGATCAAAATCCAAGCATAGAATACTCGAGACTACTTTGCGTCGGGTATTAGAAGTGTGGTTCGGATAAAAAAAATAGTACGAGTAAGGCGGAAATATAATGTGCTGGTCGGGTCGGGTGGCGTTTCAATAGGTTTACCGCTTTAGATTTAAGTTAACATGGGTCCCGTCGCTTTGGGTTGCGTGGAGTTACAAATAATATGCCCTTATATTTTAGTATTTCTGCTAAATGTAAAACCATATAAGAATATTTGTGATGCAATATAAAATCTAACTAACTAATTTACCTGTTTACATACACGTCGATGATGTGTGATCATAATATCATAACATAATATAAAAGAAATAAAAACAGGTATTGTTACCTAGCTAAAGTACTGTTCACCATTAAAAACAAAAAAACACTTTTGAAAATACCAAACAGTCAACATACATATCTGAACGTGTGATATAGAAGCATATCAGCGTCTCCCGGCAATGAGGGTTTCTTCTGGTCATACTTCAAGCCAGGGTACATGCTTTGATTCTCTTCTGTATACCTTGTCATAATTTCCTCGACCTGCATAATTTATTGTTTATAATCATAGTGTACTAAGTTCTGATGCATGAGTAGGTCTTCGTCCGAACTAAATACTTACGAGGAAGTTATATTGTGCAGTTCACATGTTTTAGTTTATCTATACAAGCATGCGAAGTCTGCCCACCCGCACTAGACCAGCGAGGTTAACTATATGGTCTCAGCAAAGGTCCCGATAGAAGCTGAGGAACTCTTCCTTAAGGTTCCCGGGGCCGCGCCGTTCCAATTGCGCCGAAAAGGGCGACGCGGGGTTTTGATCGGTATGCCGTAGATCGGTGAGCCCAACATAATCGCTCAGCTTTCCCAAAGGCGTAAGTGGATATAGGGTTTACATACGTCAACAAATATAATGTTCTCAACCCTCTCAATCGTACTCACAATCGTGTAAAAAGTCTTCCGTAAGGTTTTTTTTAATTCTAGTTCGTCAAAGTAGCTACAATGTACTCTATACAAGGTTAATGCCATTCAAGGAGTATTTAACTTCGATTTAAGTAGGTCTCTCTCTGGTCGTAAGAGGTAATAATATAATAGATTAACCTAAAAATGCAATATACTTCCGTCTATGACTATTACAGGTTTAATATCCTTATTTCTATAAAACTCTAAAGTGCCTCTCTGTAAGCCAGTGGTACCATGCTCGCCTACTTTTCGCACTCTAGCTTTCACAACGAGATTTTGTTACTCATAGCGTATATTACAGCTAAAATTACCTACCTTCTGCCACTGTCTATCCATAACGACAGACCTGTCATTCTCCCATTCGTAGTCTGATTTCTTCATTGTGATTTTGTGCTGGTATTCTTTTATCAAACTTTTTGTATTATCTACAGCATCTTTTGGTGCATCGACGCCGCATTCGAAGTATCGTGTTAGTTCGTCTAAAACAAAATTAATTCAGGATTATTTTTCGTTAGCGGAGAAATTAACGACAGAGAACCATGGTAATCGGCTTAGCTCAATGGATTAGCAAGTTGAAGTGGCAGTGGGCCGGTCACATGTGTCGGAGAAATGACAACCATCGTGGTAGACGTTTTATCGAATAGAGATCACATCTCAACAAACGTAGTGTAGGACGCCCTCCAACTAGGTGGAGCGGCGATATTCATAAGATCGCTGGTAGCGGTTGGAGACGATGGACTGTAGATCGAGCCCAGTGGCGTGCCATAGGAGAGGCCTACATCCAGCAGTGGACGCGGAATTGGCTGATGATGATGATAATAATGGACACGAGCCAACTGCCAATTCGAGGAATTTACGCCAGGGGTACAGTCTAATTGTTGCAATTATTCTTTAAAATCTCGTTTGACGGACATTTTATACTGCCCTCATTAGGATTTTCTTTTTTAAAAGTATTGCAGTAGGCTACACCACACTGGAGTTCGTCAGAAAGAAATAAACCGTTGTAATATTTTATAGGTAAGTTACTCCATCTTATACATACCTAGCTGGGTTTTGGCGCAGGCAGCTTTCTTCAACGACTCCTTTATCAGGTCCACGCGTTCTATCATCGCATCACGCAGAGTGTTTAGGTTTGAAAAACTGAAATCCAGCATCAACTCTTCCACAAGCTGTAATATAAACCAATTTATGACTGATAATATTGAAACAGATTTCAATTATTTGATGTGAAAGCCAAAATGAGTATCCTCTCTATCCTATCCTATGAAATCCCTAATGGTGATCCCCACTAATAATATTACAAATGCGAATGTGATTGTTTGTTTGAAATGTTTCGACGCTTTATTTACTTAACCGATTGTCATGAAATTTTTTATATAGGTACTTTTTTAAGAACATAGTACTTTCCCTTTATGCAATTAAAAAAACGTTGAATAGTTTTTTTTAAAGCAATAAGAGTATTCTATAATATATTTCATTTACAGAATATAAGTAACATTTTACATACTCTATTGTAATAAGCGCAAGAGTCCTTGGCTGTAAGGTAATTATTGATAGCAGTCTCTCCAAGCTCCTTGACGCATTTCTCAATCTCGCAGATGTCTTTGGTGATAAGCGGCGGTGGTACTTTTTCACATGGCGTCAACTCTTCGCTAATTTCTGCATCGATGATTTTAATTTTATCAAAATATTTGATATTTGTTTTATTTTCAGCTTTTACTTTATTTTTTAAGCTAATGGTTTTGTGATATAGTAAAACTTCGATTTATTGATACACGAATACACATATACTTAAAATTGTATTCAGACTTATTAAATTAAGCAGCAATAATAGGGACAAAATACATAAGAAAACGTAGCATCTTACCATCAGCCTTAGGCATGTCTTTCGGCGGTTCTTCGGTAACCTCTGTAAAAGATAACAAAGCATGAAATATCAAAGCGACCTAATTATCAAAAATAGTTAGTAGTACATACTAAATAAGCAACTTTTACTAACATTCTACATAATTCTAAAATGCAACTAACGTAATAATGATTGCCGTTTGAAGTTTCAAGCATTTCAACACTGTACCAGTACAGGAGTACCTAACTCACAATTAAAATAACATTTTCCACAAAAACCATGGAATTGTTTCAAACTGACGAGAATGTTAACACGTCAAGTTACAAATTTATCAAATTACTAACTTGGAACATCTCCACCTTCCAACGAACATTGTTTCGGTCTGGAATCGTCTTTGAAATAATCGGCTATATATTGTCTGAAATCTTCAATACACCTGTATGCGTACTCTGAATATGTGAAGTTCTCTCTATATGCAATAGCTATCAAATCGTCGAACCACGGTGCGTTGATTGTCAACCAATCACGGATTTCTGGTGTCCGCCTGAACAAAAAAAAAGTGTTGCAGTTGTTGAGAGTTCCTTTGAGATAGCTAATTAATAACAATATAATAAAAAACATTCAACAGTCATAATATATACACTCCTGACCATACATTAATATCAATGAAATTTGTGTCGTGGACATTAAAATCTACGAGGGATTTTTACGAATACATATATGGGATATTATAGTTGCAATTAGGCTCCAGTTCAGCAATATGCAATGCTTCATTGAGTAAATCCCTAGTAAATTTAGTGACTAACGTAATAATTAATGACATTTTGGTAGATTATCTCAGTCGAATAAGTCCCTATAAATCGTGTGGTTGAATCTATAAGAGTCTTGATCTTACTTAGCATATACAACGAAGCCACCAACGAAGACCGCGGCAGTCATCACTCCCCAGAACAGGCGATCGTCTTTCGGAGGAGGGGGTGGGGGAGGCGGCGGCGGCGGGCAAATCTCCCGCTCCCTCGGGTTCTTGTACTTTCTTGATGAAGGACTGAAGGAGATGAAGGCGATTTGGAATTCTGCTAGGTTGCGGCGATACTGCGCAAATTATTAATATTGGTATCATAATAATTTTGATGATTGAAAAATCATAATTAATCAATCTATAAAGAAACTTATCTAATATTTTGTGAATCAGAAATAGAAAGATAGATCTTTGTGTTTTGATGACAACATTTATTTATCTCTTGAATTAGTTTCGATTTAACTAAAGGACAAGCCAGTCATCAGGGTCCCAAAGATACTCTGGTGCTCTATCGCTACTTTGTATGCTGCTTTAGATACTAAAAAGAGTTACACGAGTACACTGCCACTTAGTGGACTAATGACGCCATTGAACTACAACTATATCATGTAAAATTATTTATTGGCTATAAAGTTGAAGGTAATTTAATCATTGTAGTGTACCAATGCCAAGGTGTTTCCCTGTTGTTTACCATTTACCTACAACTTGCCATAAAACTCACCACGCACTATAACGGTGAAGGAAAAAATCTTGAGAAAACCTGCATAACATAGGATTTTTTTAAATTTCTATAGTATTTAAAGTCCGCCAACCCGCACTAGGGGCCCTACTATATAACTCCGAAATTCGAATCTTCGTGACGTTTTTCGTTTCGAAACCTACTCTGTAACACGAAATTCGAAACTTCGGATCGAAGAATGAATGATTCGAATATATCGGCAATCCGAACATTTACATTTTTATTTACTATATTCATCCGAAACGAAGTTTGAAACTTCGGACGAACGAAGTTTGTGACGATACGAATGTACCTACTCTGTAAATGTTCGTATTGCCGATATATTGGAATAATTCATTCTTCGATCCGAAGATTCGAATTTCGTGTTACAGAGTAGGTTTCGAAACGAAAAACGTCACGAAGTTTCGAACTTCGTTTCGGATTTATATAGTAGGGCCCTAGGCCTGAGTGATGAACTATATGGCTTAACCACTCTCAATCGTAACCTCGATTGTGGAGGAGGCCCGTGCCCTGCAGTGGGACGTATACAGAGATACACAATAATACTTACAATAATGTGTCTCGCACTAAGTACGTATGGCGTTATTCTGAACATTGGTCCTGTTTATTTCGGGTTTGTTTTTATATTTTGTATTCATGCATCTATTAAGTTTGAAATGTTCTTTACATTCATCTTGTCAAATTCTGCCAATATGAATTTGACTTTTTAATGATTTTCGACCAGTTGCATAACTTTTAAGACCTCCTTATATTTTGAAATACATGTCCTCATCATCATATGATATTTTAACAATTTCCTGTGCAATAATTTATTTTAAACATATGAAGCTGCCTCTTCAATAAAAATAAATAGTATGCAATAATATTACAGGATCAAATGGAATTTAATTTTATAACTGATTATAATTAGACTAAGCCATACATTTAAATATTTTCAAATCATATAAATACCTAGTTATAATTACATAATAGTGTGATCACCGGCGGACTATCAATCAATTAAAGTCACAATATTATATATTATATATTATATATTATAGTGTAATGGAGATATAACGTCCTGTAACACTTTGTTTGTTTTGTTTTTCCTTACTTGTTGTGTACTATAAATAATTATTAAAAAAAATAGTTTTCTGCTTACGAGTAGTTTCAACTTTAAACAATGCCTTTTTTTGTAAGTACCCCAGTTTGTAACCGTATCCACCTCTCTACGCCACCGAGGTAGAGAGTATGTTACAATATACTAAAATGACAAATCATTTTTAGCACCCAGAAGAACAGCGCTTTGACTTTTTCTTCTTCTTTGATGATAATTATTATCTTCATTATAATCTTCAGCCAAAGGTACCCACAGAGTTGCAGCTCGCTGCTGGACGTCGGCTTTACCTAATGATGCCACCCATAATTCGGGTGACGGTCGCCGAGGGGTTTTAAGTCAGTAAGCTAGCATAGGTTCTTGTAAGAGACCCAACCTGGGCATAATCCGCAGCGTTCTTGCCGGGCTAGATACTGCCATACCCCTTTGGTTCTCCCCCAGGGTATCGAAAAGGGACCCTAATAGCCTGTCCTCTTGGACAAATAAAAGGCTGTCCCAAAGATGTCTACTCATATATCCATGTATCTGACTTGTATCGTAAATCTGAGTTATAACTCTGGATTGCAATGTATTTTCAGAGAGGTCCTACGCCTTAGTGTCGGTGAAGATAAGTGTCGCACCCATACTTAGACACTGCAAATTGACTGCGAACAAAGACAACCTCACGTTCAAGATGGACATAGTGTTGAAATTAACAAAACCACTACACATCAGCTCAGAAAAGAGAATGTAGACAATACAGAATTTGCCGTTGACTTAACTTTTAACGGTAAATATATGTACATATATGAATAGTTTCATTTATGCTGTTACATATTATCATTTTTAAATGATGCTTCATCGCTTAGCAATTGTAGCTTTATGTTTTGTATTATAGATCGAAGTATATTGACCACGCTTTATAATCTCCATTGTGTAGAATGAGTTTTCCAGTCGTAAGATATTCTGCACTAATTAAACTTAATTTTTCATAAAATCGTAAAGAAAAGATAACAATATCAAGATATTCAAAAAAATTGGGTAAAACATATTTATTTTATTGTATTCTTAATTGTAAAAACAGAATTTTTAATTTCTTCGCTCCAAAGCTATGTTACTGCCTTCAACAGGTTTCGCCAAGAAATCCAATTTTAATCTCAGCTCTCTGATATCTGCCGTGACTTTGTAGTTCCGTATGACATGAACCAGAGTCGTCTTCATCGACATCAGCGCGTAAGCTTGTCCTGAAAAAGGAAAACATTTCTTTTTAGTTATTATGATTCCTTTATTAGCTTAATTCAATTTTAGACCTCGCATTTCACTCTTTTAATCCATGTAGTCCAACTAGAAATAAAGTGCTGTATCAGCTCATAAACGTCCCACTGTAGGATACGAGCCTCCTTTACAATCAAGAGTAGGTACGATTGAGAGTGGTTATGCCATATAATCCACCATGCAAGGCACTTAAGTATTTAGACTGAAATATAAGTCTAAACTAAAAACGGTGATTTTGTATTAATGAAACTTTTCCTTGATCATTTACCATCATGTCAATCACTTCACTTCAATTTAGCGTAATATAGCAATATATATATATATATATATATATATATATATATATATATATATATATATATATATATATATATATATATATATATAATATACATAGAATTATATTTGGTGAATAGTGTATAAGGCCATATACGTCCCACTGCAGAGCATGGGTCTCCTCTACAATCCAGAATGCAATTGAGAGTGGTAGATATATTGATAGTTATATTTACCTAGACAATGTCGTTTCCCCATGCTGAATGATCCGAAGGCGGAGTGGTGCGCCGGGTGCGGCTGCAGCCAGCGCTCTGGTCGGAACTTGTTCGCGTTCACTCCCCATATTGCGTGTCTATTCTGACCGTACATCAGAAGAAGGACTTCGGCACCCGCTGGTATTGTGTATTTTTCTAACAATTGTAAATATTGTATCAATACGTTGTGTAAGATGTTCAAATGGAAAATGGAATCTAAGCTCAGTTTACGGAATTTGGATGGATTTATTTGATTGCTTAAGAAAGGCTGTGGCGATTTCTAGATAGAAGAATAATGCATTCAATGACAAAATCTTCAAGATCCTTTGGCCCTCATAAATACGAGTACACTTGCAACAGTCATATACATCCTGACCCCACACTAAGATCAAATCTTATGTTGTGGGTATCAGACACAACGAGACTTTTAGGTCTCACAAACAACCAAACCTATAGTTAATACCTATAAATTACACAAAAATATGTCTATCAAGCCCCACACTGATTACGATTTAGGTTGGGCAGTTGGTAAAGCACATCATAAGCTCTTGTCTTAAGTCAAAATTACTAAATGTAATAAACCGTGATGGATTGGTCTTGGAGACATCTCAAATGATGTAGGCGTCGAGTTTTACTCGGAAATGGGTCACAATATATTCATACTATATCTCGATCTGCAGCCCATCGTTCCCAACCTGTACCAGCCATCTTACGAATATCGTCTCTCCACCTAGGATTGGGGGGCGTCCTATATTACACTTGTCGAGGCGTGGTCTCCACTTGAAAACAATGGCGTACCATAGGAGAGGCCTATGTCAAGAGGACGCGGACGGGCTGATAATGATGATAACAATACTACATACATACACAATCGACACGCCTGTATACCACAGGGATAGGCAGAGACAATAGACCACCACTTTGCTCAATCCTGACATATTACTTTCGCTTCATCCATTTTCATCAACCTTTTCATACACTCTCGCCGCTTCAGGGTACTTTTGATCTGACCCTTGTTTAGGGTATCACCGATTTTGATATGAAGATACTAAATCTTTACTAATTATTTCGATGACGATGTAATACTCACTAAGCTGCACGTCTTTGTCAGCGTGTCTTAATAAAGCAGGCGCGACAGGGTACAACCTTAGAGACTCCTTAATTACAGCTTCCAAATACGTCAATTGCGGTAAGTCCGCCTTCTTCAGGTCTCTGTCGCTATCTCCAACTACACTTTGTACTCTGTGAAATGCAAATCAATCTTAACAACTCAACTAATTTATTGAAAACACGTATGTATGTGTATACATAGGCTGATATAATACAAAAAAAATATACAATGACAGTTAAAAAATAAATAAAAAGTCGAATATCTTGATAGGCTTGTACTTACTCCTCATAAACTCGATCCTGGACCTCCGGATATGTTCCCAAGTTCATTAAGACATAAGCAATCGTTACAGAAGTGGTGTCATAGTCAGCGACTATGAAAGTATTCACTTCGTCTCGGATCTCCTCGTCTGATAGAGTATTATTATTTGACAATTCCAGCAGAAGATCCAGTAGAAGTCGGTGTCTCAATCCTTAAATTTGTTGAGTTATTTTCAATATTATTCATAATAGATAAAATATATTCATTAAGTTTATTCATAAAGCATATTCATAAAGTACATTCCCTTGTTGCACGTCAATCCAAAGGTTGCCAACCAAACCACTGTTCATCCAAAGGTTGCCAGGAAGTAATCGCTCTATGCGATATGGTCACCCATTGTACTATTTAATTGTTTCTTGATATATTTAATCACAACTTGAGATGTGCAATAAAGAGTATAAATAAATAAATAGAACTCAATAAAAGCCTATGCGTATTGATTGTATTATTAAACGAATCATACTGACCTTTGCATTGAACGGAGTCATCAATCAAGGGCCCCTTGTCTTCTAAAGGAGCCCGTTTCTTCTGAATTATCTAAAAAGATTAAAACAAGCAATATATTGCTATAAATGAGAGCCTCCATGGCGCAGTTGGGTAGATGCCGGCTATGAAACGAGAGGCCGCGGATTCGATCTTCGCACCAAGACGAATGTTTGTGGGCCTAGAAGTATATGTCTAGAAATATTCATCATCATCTCAGCCACAGAAAGTCCATTGCTAAACATAGGCCTCCTCCAAGGATCTCCACATCGACCTATTGGAAGCGGATTGCATTCAGTGACTTCCTGCAAAGTTAGCCAAATATTAATGCCAAGAAATACTCTACTCCCAATTCAATCCCTTATTCAATTGAAAAAAAAACATGTTATGCACTTTATCTTAGAATAGAAACCAGAGCTTCAAGCCACATTAACAGAGGGATATTTTCTTGCCTGATTTCAGATGAGTTGTAAGATTATCATATTCTGACAAATATTTACACGATGTGTTTTTTTATATCCTTACGATAATCATATCTTCTAGCTTCTAGGCAATAAATTCTCCCATGTAAATAGGGTTTTATCGTCCTTAGCCCTTACACTGCTTATAGATCGAGATGTTCAATACTTACAGTATCGCACATATTATTAAAAAATCTAATGACTGCATCTTCTTTCTGTTCATATCCCAGTAGTTTATATATATTTTTATTATATTTGTTTATATATATATTAGTGCGTGGTGGCCTGTTGGTAAACGAACTAGACGCGGCTGCCCACATGTTCACGGTGGTCGCGGGTTCGAATCCCAGGGCACACCTCTGACTTTTCGGAGTCATGTGTGTATTGATAATCAATCACCACGCACTAAAACGGTGAAGGAAAACATCGTGAGGAAACCTGCATACCATAGCGATTTATAAGAATTCCTATGGTATGTAAGTCCGCCAACCCGCACTAGGCCAGCGTGGTGGACTATATGGCCTAACCACTCTCAATCGTATTCTCGATTGTAGAGTAGGCCCGTGCCCTGCAATGCGACGTATATGGGCTGATACAGTTACAGTTTATATATGAAGTCGCTTTGGAGCCAAAAATGTGTGAATCCCATCATAATAAAATTTAACATTGAATCGATACCTTCAGTATATTTTTTTATAAATTCTTCATCATGCAATACTTCCACACCAAAGGCTGTCACTAAAATCGAAGAGTCTTACTTTAGGGAAAAAAATGTGTAAAACCTACATTACAGAAGAATATTCTTTTCGAGATTGCAGTGAAGATACATATTATATATTACATATTTCTACTGTGAGGTAACTTGTTTTGTTAGCTTTTATGGAAATCGTTTTTCTCCATACGAATATTTTTGTTACAATAATAAACTAACATTCAAGTAATTACATTAAGAAACTAAAATAAAACTATCAATTAACATAATTAATAGCGTGTGTTAGAATTCTTGTGGGAAAAGGTATATAAAATAATAAAAACATGGGTATTTCAATAGATTTATCTATAATTATATTTTTTAACATTTATCACTCAAAAATATTCTCAAACTTATGTTGCTACCGGCGAGGATAAGGTCCTTCTCACGGTGGTTTAACTTAGAACAAACAACGACGAATTATAATCATCGTTTTGACTAACTTAACACCAGAGGGCGGAAGAATCGTTGGTTTGTACGGGTTTCTCCATTTTACGTAGACTGTATTTTACTCGGATATTATTGGCCCTAAATTACTTTTAACTGCATTGATTAGCTTATTTGCTGATGAGTTAATTTTAAAACAATTATTAAATTTATTAAAATGCATACACATGCGGAAATGAGAATTGTTATGTTTACATTTCTATACAGAATAATTTGTTTCAAATAGACAAAATTCAAATCGATTCTGTTAGATCTTATTCAGGTCCAAACCTCCCTAAAACTTTTCTTTTCGTATATAAACGTAATGAAAGTAAGTATGGATATATTACTGGATTGTTTTTCTTACTTAACGCCAGAGGGCGCCTTGAATTGACTGAGTGACGTCTCTATCTTAGTATGTAAAATGTGGTAAAATGTACTCTGTGGTCCTTCCTCTGTCGTTTTCCACAGACCAAGTAGTACTAGTCGTTGTCACTCAAAAAGTGACGATCCAAGTGAGACAACGCTTTATATTACCGATTCTCCACTACTTGTGAATCATACGATGGGTAATTTTAATGAAATTTATAAAAATTGTTGCAGTATTTTGTGACAGTATTCTAACACGCGCGTATTTATCGTTGATATTAAACATTGCCGAAAATGTTGTAAAATAGATATTTGAGTAAGCTTGGTGGTAATTTGATATGTCTACCAAATCCGAGTAGGCTAGCATGAGGGCCTAAAAATAAATTGCATTCAAAGGAGAGAAAACCAGCGCCTCGCAATAAAATAAATAAGGCAAAACTTTACTTACTACAGAACGATCTCAAGGAATTTTCTATTACATAAGGCATACCGTTAAAGCGTCCTTTGCCCACTTCACTGGATAGATTCCGGACCAATATCCTCGATTGGCTGTTGAAAATACCCAGGAATCCGTGCAATACCGGAGTACTGAAAGCTGGCGAGATCAGCTGCCGATGTCGTTTCCAAGTAGCACCTAAAGTAAATCAATAAATTGAATTTGAAAGAAAAAAAAGGCGAATAACTAAGAAGAATTTTAATGAGGCAATCAGTGTCTGTTTAAAATATAATTATTATACATTAAAATCGGTGCGAAAATTTTTGTCCCTCGATGAAACCTACTTTTTTGTGTAGGGAAAAATATATATTTTCAATAATTATAAACATAATTTAGATCCAGGCCCGGAGTTCTTGGAGAAATGAACTTGAAATTTGTATTTTTGTATTAGGCTTTGTGAACAAAATGTAAAATTTGTCATTAAACCGGACCACCTATTTCTGCCCTACTGTTGGCTGCTATTTGACAGGTTGTCCAACATACAAGAACTACTTGAAAAAGAAAAGTAAAAATAAACAATTTAAGGCTATTTAATTTCACTTAAACTCGTTTGAAAAGGATAATAGCTAAATATAATTTCGGTTATCAAAGGAATTTATATCAATTTACTGCTAAATAATTAATTCAATTTCCACTAATATAGGAGCGCTACCAACGAATAAGGAAATATCTATCTATTTTTCAAGACGCGAAGGTATGGCAGCGCTCCCTCTATATTATTACTACTCTAAGCTTAATAGCTTCTAAAATGATTTTGTTAGCATTTTATCGTGCTATAAATATTTTGATCTAAGTCTAATAGCGACATGAACTAAAATACCGGCTATTTTACTGCGGCCTTTTGTGGCTTTTAAACGTGAATTTATCTATGTAACAGTAATTTTAGGTTTATAATTTTAAAATCAGATTGATAGATAACTGTCAACCTTTTCGAGAAAAGGATTTTGCCAGTCTACTTAGTGAATATGTTATGGGCTAACTGATTAATCGGGCATTATTCATAATGCCCGGGCAATATGAATAATGCCCAGTAACAGCGGGCCATGTGATTATAACCAATGAATTTACCACATTGCCCGGGCATTATGAATGACGCTCAGTGCCTATTGGGCAATGTAATTAATAGGTAAATTTATAGGTGGTGCGCTGCCGCATTGTCGCATCTGCGATAGACCCATAAATTAGAAAGGTTGAATTGATCTGCTTATGTTTAGTTGTTTTTTAACGTCCGAAACATTATCTTCAGAAGGAAATTAGTGTACCCACTTTATGGATCAGTTAGGTCGACTGTGCCCCAAAACCGACTTGGGACACCCCGACTTCACGTAGTCTTTTGGCTACCGACCCTAGAGTGTATATAAAAAGCCGGAAGCGCGGAGGGAGAGCAGCCCCCGCCCGCTGTAACGAAGGATAAGCAACTGTGTTTTAACCGGCTTCAAAAAAGGAGGAGGTTCTCAATTCGACTGTATGTTCTTTTTTTAATGTTTGTTCCCTCATAACTCTGTATTAGGTAAATAGATATTGATAATTCTTTTTTTTTATTTAAAGCTATATTTTCGGACCTGGAGAAGAGAACTCATCAAAATTGAATAGGATTCTAATGGCTCTTTTTGCATTGGGTTCAGGATGAAAGCTTAGCTATAATAGGGAAGGTAGGGAGTCCCTTGCGAGAGATGGTGAAAAAATTAATAAACTCATGAATCTGTCTGTATCTGTATCAGCCCATATACGTCCCACTGCAGGGCACGGGCCTCCTCTACAATCGACAGTACGATTGAGAGTGGTTAGGCCATATAGTCCACCACGCTGGCCTAGTGCGGGTTGGTGAAAAACTCGTGAATACTCATATTGTAAACATATTAAAGGCGGACCGCCAAGTACCAAACATGGACCTATGTCTTATATTAATTTAAATATCTGTATGTGTATGTTACTCACAAGTCTTCGAAAAGATCGGCTGCTAATTTATTTTTTTAGAAACTGAGTATTTTAGTTGTTAAATAATTTCATAATTATTTAAATTTATTTTTACGTAGTAATTAATAGTTTTTGTCACCGGCGAGTTACGGTTTATAGTTAGCATAAAATACATATTTACAATTCCTGTACTGTGGTTTTTTAATTATACAAACGGTTTTTTTTAATCTTCGTTGTGATTTGATTATTATTTAAATTATCGGTATACCTCTTATGAAATTTTGGTCGAGATCGCTTTAAAAGATAAAACCATCATTATTATATTATTAAAAATATTACATAATACATAATCGTCACGCCTGTATCCCACAGGAGTAGGCAGAGACTATAGACCGCCACTTTGCTCGATCCTGACATACTACTTTCGCAATAATTATAGATATTTGTATACAAAACGACAGTTGTGTAATAAGGCATACTATACAATTTCAGAATACTTAGAAGATAGTAAGGCTTGGGAATGAAACATAACACTCAGCCATACAGTAAAATTATAAATTATTTATTATTATAAATTATTTATGAACTGCTCTGAATTGCAAATCCTGTATAATCACTGTATTGTAAACTTGTTTTGAAAAGAGCAACGCTAGAGTTTCTTGCCCGTTCTTCTCTGGCGAAAACAGCCTTGTGAACCGGGTGGTAGTGAAAAAAAAAAGTGACTGAATCTAAATAGTGTATGACATTTTATGGATTCAATAACGGGTAACAAATCAATGGATTAAAGAGGTAAATAACCTCTGATAAAGACTAATTGGTTAAGGCTTGAAAGAGAATAACAAAATAAATTCAAAAATCATTAAAATTATAAATTGCCCAATAAAATTCATAAGCGTCCTCCTTGGTCTCAAAACGTAGCTATTCGCCTATTAGAAAGTTTAGATAGATAGTAACTTACTTTCAGTATTTCCAATCAATTGTTGTGCATGTCCTATAATGGGATAGACGCCGGTGTAGTATGGAGGCGCGCGCGGGGCGGTGTGTGTGCGCATGCGCCATGTCCACAACGCGAACAACACACAAGCCGTGCACCACAGCAGCAACAACATCGTGATTTACACGCGCACTCACTATGTAATGCCAACACAAAACTCGTAGTATCTAGCCTATATATATCACAGGTAGTATCTAGAAGGAATGTTTTGAAATAATGTATGCAGAAAAAAGAGTCGTCCAGGCAAATGAGAAAAGCTTATCAAGTTAAACAAAAGCCATTAGATCGTTGAAGAAATGTTCGAAAATAAATGTTTTTTTTTTTAATTATGTCGTATTTATTAAGAGTGATAAAAAAACGATTAAAAGAAAAATTAAGAATATAATATGCAGTCTATTCGATTGGTAAAACTATATGGCCTACTTTTATGCTTATTTGGGATACGATTATCTCTCTCTCTTTCTCTCTCTTCAATCTTAAGAAAATACGGTGTTGTTTTTCCCATTGGAAATTTATACGCGCAACAGTATGAATCCACTTTTGCCTAATATCGTCATCTGTAGGGAATCTGCAATGACGGCATTTTAATATGAAACACTAAGTTTATATCATATGGCATCATAGACCATAGCCCTCGCGCAGTGGCCGAGCGCTTTTTACCACTACACTACCGGGTAGGTATTTTAAAGTACAAGCCAATTTATGTAACATGGCTAGTAAACTAAAATATACATTATTTATACTATCGATAAAATGTGCAGCAAATCACTATTGAACATGACGTAACTAAATTGTGTTGGCGCTTTGGCCGTTTGTAACATTTGACCTAACTGCACTTTTTAATTCGGCCTCGTAAAGGTACCCAAGGGTAGCAATTTGACGTTTCATCAGTGAACATGAGCCGTCCTTAGCACATACTATTTATCTCATTCTCTCCCATGATGTTGGTCCAGTGGATATGTTTTTTATATCTTTGAATAGTTTTAAACAATCTATTATAAAATATTTAAATGTTATGATTTGTTAGTCTTCTGACTGAATATTTCTCCATATTATTGAGAAATATTGATTATGATGAATTGATGATTATTATTTGTTTTCTTTAAACTGTTCACTGCCGCGCTGGAAAATGCCTTCAAGCTCTTGCAGTGGAAAGGATTCGGCATCAACATCAACGGCGAGTATATTACTCACCTTCGATTTGCCGACGATATTGTAGTCTTGACAGAATCGCTGGAAGACCTTAGCACTATGCTCGAAGACCTTAATCGAGTTTCCCAACAGGTGGGTCTTAAAATGAACATGGATAAAACAAAGATCATGTCGAATATCCATGTTGTGCCCACCCCCATTGGAGTTGGGGGCTCGACTCTCGAAGTTGTAGACGAATATGTCTATTTAGGACAAGTGGTCCGGTTAGGCAGGTCCAACTTCGAGAGAGAGGTCAATCGGCGAATCCAACTCGGTTGGGCAGCGTTCGGGAAACTTCGCGACGTCTTCTCGTCCAAAATACCTCAGTGCCTAAAATCGAAAGTCTTCGATAGTTGTGTGTTACCAGTGATGACATACGGCACCGAGACGTGGCCTCTCACTGTGGGCCTCATTAAAAGGCTCAAAGTCACTCAACGAGCCATGGAGCGGGCTATGCTCGGTGTTTCTCTACCAGATCGAATCAGAAATGAGGAGATCCGTAGCAGAACCAAGGTTACCGACATAGCCCATAGGATTGGCAAGTTGAAGTGGCAGTGGGCCGGGCACATAGCTCGTAGAACCGATGGCCGTTGGGGCCGAAAGGTTCTTGAGTGGAGGCCACGCACAGGCAAGCGAAGTGTTGGACGCCCGCCTACAAGGTGGACGGACGATCTGACTAAGGTCGCAGGAAGTCGCTGGATGCAGGCCGCTTCCAACAGGTTATTGTGGAGATCATTGGGGGAGGCCTATGTTCAGCAGTGGACTTCCTGTGGCTGATATGATGATGATGATGATGGTATGCAGGTTTCCTCACGATGTTTTCCTTCACCACTCTCAATATGGCCTAACCACTCTCAATCGTACTCTCGATTGTAGAGTAGGCCCGAGCCCTGCAGTGGGACGTATATGGGCTGATACAGATACAGACGGCCCCAGATCATATCGTGGGACAGAATGCACAAGGCGAAACGTGGGTGTATTGTTTTTTTTTATTATGTATATTCGTCAGGGCCTATATGGGTGAACTGGTGCTACCAGCACCTCTGCGTACCTCTTCTAGAAAAAAGGCGTGAATTTATGTATGTATGTATGTAATCATTATACCGGGTATATCAAGAGTGCTACCGAAAACGAAGCCGGGTGTTAGATTAAGTGACTACAAACACAATGCAACTAAAATTTTCGCTAAAAAACGCGAGATTTTTTTTTTATTGTTTTTTAAATATCATCGAGTTTGGGTGGTAAATCCATAGTTTTTTTTTTAATTATTATTTTTTATTGCATTGAATGACGAGACGAGCAAGCCGTTCGCCTGATGGTAAGCGATACGAACGCTCATGAACAGTAGCAACATTCCACTGCGCTCGCCATCCTGAGACATAAGATGTTAAGTCTCAGTATGTCCAGTAGTTGCTCTGGCTACAATGTCCTTCAATCCGAAACACAACAGTCCATTTAAGGAGTGTTGTTTCACGGGAGAAATAGACGTTTTTGCTAAAATAATAATTTAAAGCCTTGCACACCATAGCGTCTTTTAAAATAAAAGAGTGTACACTATTATTTAAGAAAAAACTAGGTATTTACCATCCTAATACGACGATAGAAAAAAAATAACAAAAACATTTCGTCACAAATTATTGCACAAAATTTTGTTGCATTGTATCTGAAATCACTAAAACTACGTCCCAGTTTCGTTTTCAGTAGGAGTCTTGATATACCGTGTATAATGTACAAATATTGCCTATGTTTTTAACAGATATTTTCTCTTTCAAACTCGATGTGATAGCAACGTATGAAAGAGGACAGTATTGCATGCTTATTGTCATGGGGCAGAATAAGACAGGACAGAAAGGAATATATAGAGGGACGGGATGGGAACAGCAATATAGTAGACGGCGGTCACTTTGAGTTTAATTTATCAAGCAGTTCGTACAGAAAATAATATCTTGTTGATGTGATTTGGTGTTAGGTCTCTCATATGTGAGAACTCGCTTGGTTAAGTGCCATCGCAATATCTATTTCTCCCGCCAAACAGCAGTGCAAAGACACGGTTATGTTCTGTTTGAAGGACATTGTAGCCAGAGTAACTATTGGACATATTGAGACTTAACATCTTTTGTCTCCGGATGGCGAGCGCAGTAGAATGCCAAACATTGCTTTGCAATAAATGGTGTTGTTTGGTTTTGCTATTGTCCATGAGCGGTCGTGTAGCTTACTATTAGGCGGATGGCATGCGCGTCTCGTCATTAATATCAATAAAAAAAGAAAGATAAACTATCACAACAATTTATTAAATCTGATAAAATAATATGAATACTTTGTTAATTTCTTCGTTCTAAAGCAATGTTACAGCCTACTACTGGTTTTAACACGAGGTTATATTTTAACCTCAGCTCCTTGATATCTGCCGTGATTTTGAAGTTCCGTATTATGTGAACCAGCGTCGTCTTCATCGACATCATCGCGTAAGATACTCCTGAAATAGTAAATGGGTATTACCTTAACCTTGATAATTTAATCACTGACTTTTCTGAGTCATATGTTCGGAGGCAATGTAACGAGGAAGTAAAACATCGTGATGAAATCTGCATACCATAGCGATTTGTAAGGATCTCTATGGTATGAAAGTGGCTTTTTGGTTATAATTACATATATAATCTGGCTAAAAGTTTCGCAGAAAAAAACCACGATTTCTTTGAAATTTCCTAATTATCGTCTTATTTGGGTGCAAATATGTTTTTTTAAATAATAATTTTAAACCACACAAATACGCAATGGAACTCAAAGGTGTAAATTGTTATTATAACTAAAACTTAATTACAATAGCCTTAAAGTTTATATTACCTAAACAAATCCGTTTCCCCATGCCGAATGACCCGAAGCCAGATTTGTGCACCGGGTGCGGCTGCAGCCAGCGCTCTGGTCGGAACTCGTTCACGTCCGCACCCCACATTGGATTTCTATTCTGGCCGTAAATTAGAAATACCACTTCAGTACCCGCTGGTATTCTGTACTTTTCTGGCAATAATGAATAATAATAATAACTCTTTATTATAACCATGTAACAAACAATAAACAAAAGAAAACATATAAACAAAAAAAAATCATAAAATAAATACACACAGCAATTAAATAGGTACATGGTCCTCGTCCAAAACTAAGATTGAGGTCTAGTTTCGTGGATATCAAAAATGATAGGTAGAAGTGAAATCAGGACATCCATATTTCACCCTGTATGGTCTGTCCCACGATGTGATAAGAGGCGAGCCGATCGTCATATCGGGCACAAATTTGTGACTCCTGGCTGATAATGAATAGAAAAACCAATATCACTTTGCCCGATCCGGAATTCGAACCCAAGACTTCAGATTTGTAACCGTACCATTATACAATTACGACGAAACAAATACCCGTGCATGACATATTTGTCTCGGTGCGGGGATCGAACCCGCGGCCTCTTGAAACGCTTGGCTTGACGGAGGCTGAAAAATTAGTTATTTTCATTTAAAATCCTGTATTTTCATTAAACAATTTAAAATTGCGACGGGGGACAATGCTGACTCAATCTAGTCACCCACGGCTGAATAAGGGAATGCTCTAAAACCGAGGGTATGATTCAGAGAGATTAGGCCACATAGTCTAAAGTCCATACCATACCACAGTTTGTACTAAGCGGAAAGTTAATTGAGTGGTACTTACTAAGCTGCACATCTTTATCGACCCTTCGAGACACCATAGGCACGGTTGGATACAACCTCATAGATTCATTTATAACAGCTTCCATGTATGACAACTGCGACAAATCTGTCTTCTCCAGGTCCCTGTCATCATCTCCAAATACCGTTTGTACTCTGTGAATTCCAGTTTGATTTTATTATTCATTGCTTCAATTCGGTACACGTCGAATGAGGTATGATACAAAAAAAAAACGCTATAAAGTAATAAATACCATACCGCTCATGAATAGTAGCAAAACCAAAAAACACCCTTAATTACAAAGCAATGCTTGACATTCCACTGCGCTCGCCATACTGAGACATAAGATTGAAAGTCTCAATATGCCCAGTAGTTACTCTGGTTAAAATTTCCTTCTAACCGGAACACAACAGTGCATTTACACTGCTGTTTGGCGGGAGAAATAGACATTGCGGTGGCCCCTACCCAGGCAGCCTCTCACATATGAGAGACCTACCACCAGTAAAGATGGCTGAGCTGCATTTTTACAAACGCAGTGAATACTATTTTGTTTTGTTACTTTTTGAACTTAGTGTGAATATCATTTTACTTTGTATTTTTTTGTAGCTACTTACTCTTTATACACTCGATCCTGGACCTCTTGATAAGTTCCCAAAACAGTCAACATGTAACCGATAGCCAAGGATGTCGTGTCATATCCAGCAACTATAAAAGTATTCACTTCATCTCGAATCTCTACGTCTGAGAGAGCATCATTACTGGACATCTCCAACAAAAGATCCAGAAGGGGCCGATGTCGCAATCCTGAAATCAAAGCAATAAACTAAACTAAACTACATCCAAGAGTCATAATCCTAGCCCCAATTTAAGATACAAGCCTTGTGTCTTAGGTATCAGTAATTGTGAGATATTCAGAACCCAAAAAATACAAACATTTGGGCTCCACAACATATTGTCTGTATTTATGTATATTGTTTCAAAATTTTTGGAACAGCGAATAATATAAATTGTAAATTTAAAAAATGAAAGCGTTCAATGAAATTTATTCGTACGGCATACGAAATTTTAAGTGTACCTGGTTTAATTTTTATTAAAACATAAGTTGCTGGATGAATTAAATGAATTATATAGTTAATTTATATGTTTGTATTTAAAGAAGAAAATGAAATGAGGCTTACAATGAATTCGAATGTAGAGAATGTGGTGCTCTCATAATAGCAGCATGGTGTGCTATATGTATTTATTTATTCATTTATAAGCTTTCTTGTCCACCACAAAAAACAGAAATTATAACAACATATAAAATAAGTACAATCGGCGGCCTTATGGTACTAGGCAATCTCTTCCAGGCAACCTTTGGACATAAGAGAAAGGATGTTTGTATGGATTTTCAAAGGCAGTACTGACCTCTGGAATTGTGATTAATCACTGGTTCCTTGTTTTTGAGTGCAGCGCGTTTCTTTGCAATCGTCTGAAATAATTAAAAAAGTATAAATGCGTAAGCTCAGTCTTGTATCTCTGAGGAGTTATGATGTTTAGATTTTATTGAGCGGTCCTAAAGGTAATAATTAAAATAATAAATTAAAGAAATCAATGGCCACAATGATGCAAGTGTTGGGCAAATACAGATTTTTCGAATGTTTACTAGGATGGCTGTTATTTGAAAATTATCACGGATAGAATTACTTTTTTTCCTGTGCATGTTTGTTCTGTCTTCTGTTATCAGTTTATCGTACAGGTTTGGCACAGCATACTTTAGTAATACCTGAAATATTACATCAAAGCCTCTCCAATAAAAACAATGCAACACATTTTCATCCACATAGTTCTCCCTGCGTGTCGGGTAGGGGCTCTGTATGTTACAAGATTATGATTTATGATTATCATTGATTTATAGTCGCTTATAGCCCCAATTACTTACAATATCATACAAGTCGTTTAAATTCTTAATAAGCTTATCTTCCTTTTGTTTGTATCCTGTTAGTTTGCAAATAATTTTGATTCGCAACCAAATCTTTGCAAGTTTCGTTCCCCAAAAATGTAACATTGTGTCCATAGCCTTACTATACTTCTTTATAAATTCTTCGTCCTCCAATGAATCTATGCCCATTGACGTCACTAAAATAATAATATATTTTACATTATTATACATTTTTACAAGTTATTTTTAAAATCAGTAACTAACGCAATTTGATAATTTTTTTGTAAAGATCTCTGTTAAAAGAGCTATTAAGTTTCTACATATTTTGGTGGACGGATAATTGGATTAGGTCATTTAAGGCACCGCATTCCCTTAACTAACAACAATAGTACTTCGTTGTAAAGTATAAACACTTATATTTTTGTTCGTACATGATAGGTAGACCATTCATTTTTACTCATAACCTGTCTACCCCCGTTTTTTTTTCTTCTTCTGTTTAGTCCATTCCATCCAAAGGTTGTCTGGAAGACATCGCCAAAGGCGATAAGACCGCCGATTGTACTTTTTATATAGGTTAAGTGTTTTTCTTTGTGTATTGTTTTTGTTTTTATTTGTGTACAATAAAGTGTAATAATAATAATAATAATAATAATGAAAGCTATTTTGACGGCATGTCATTACCATACGAAAATAATAAATAATTAAAAGCATGTAAGTTCTCTATACTTTACTCACTACAAAACGACATTAAAGCATCCTCCTTTAAATAAGGCATTACATCAAAACGTCCTTTGCCCACTTCATGAGATAGTTTTTGGACTAATATCCTCGATTGGCTGTTGAAAATGCCCAGAAAACCGTGCAGTAATGTAAGATTGAATGCTGGTGAGATCAGCTGTCGATGTCGTTTCCAAATTGCTCCTGAAAAGTAAAAAATCAAAAATAGAGCCTTGAAGTGGGAGGTTGAAGCTGCAGTTTAAATATTTCGACTCTATAGGTTGTTATTCTTTATTTCTACGTATGGCGAAACGACTATGCCGTTTGCCTGATCATAAAAAGATACAACCGCTCATGGAGTAGCAAAACCAAACAACACTATGAATTATAAAGCAATGATTTGCATTTCACATGTTTGTGTTTCGCAGTCACTTCGGCTACAATATCCTTAAAACCTGAATAAAACAAATTTAATTTCATTTATTTATTGCTTTTTGGCGGTAGGAAATAGAAATTGCAGTGGTACCCAGGCGGCCTATCACATATGAGAGACGTACCACCAGTAAAAAGTATAGCTGTAATGTCTTATACAAAACCCCAGTGAACTAATAGCTCTACTGTTACAGTTAGGTTTGGGATAAGTCCAGTGATAGGACCTTTTTACACAACTGTAAACCGTAAACCACTCGGCTCTGGCGAAACATAATAATGAGTCAGGTTTTTTTTGTGCGTGCAGTGCCAGCGCTCATCGATTTATCAGACATTTTCTCGTCAGAATCTACATAACCAGAAAACATTATCCCGTGATACTACTAACGACTACGGTATGTTATATCAAATAAGTATAATGTAATATTTAGTAGAGTTTGAATCATTCAACTTATATAAACCAAGAATCTTGAGATTCAAACACACGTATGATGTCTAGAACAATTTTCTTCACTCTATTGAAACTTGACGTACCTGAAGAGGTTATAAGTCCGTTCCCCAGCCACGCTTTTGCCCAGCTGTAGACGATGGCTTTATGAATGCACGCATTGGCTGCAGTCACTATGTCCTCAGGATCTGTGAGCACTGCAAATAATTATATAGTAAACTCGTAAGTAATTTTATGCCCTAATGGAAATTCGGATGATTCTGAGAATTCATTCCTTAATGCAATTAAGTAATTGAGATTAGAATATTCAACAATTTGGCTGGAAGCATATATATGATACTACGAGTATTTATTGGTCTTTGGATTAGTACAATGCCAAACCTCTAAATCCCCGGCTATAACCTATACTTCAATTAGATTTTCACTGCTGCACAGTTCCATGACATATAATCAACAATATTTTTACTTATTTTAGAGTCTCATACATATTCCCTATTAATTCGTTATTTTTTTTGTTTTTGTTATGCTTAAAACTTACCGTAAAGAGACTTATGTGCCATCATTAAGCGGATAGCTCCGCCTTTTTGAGTACATTCATGACTCCATCGCCTTATATTGTGCCAAAGTCCTTAAAAAAATAACATGTAAGTTTCAGTATTGTTATAGAGACAATTCGTACTGTATACCGAAAAATCTGTAGTAACTGTGTCGGATGTCTACTTTTTGTGATTTTTCGATATGAAAAACATGATTTGCTTGATTTTTATGAGGAGGGCAAAAGAAGCAGATAGTTTGCTTGCCACGAAATATTATTAACTTTTTTTATTGCAATAATAGCGAGACGGGTATGCCGTTCGCCTGATGGTAAGTGATACGACCGCACATAAACAGCAGCAAAACCAAACAAGAGCTTGAAATACACATACACATAGCTTACATTCCACTGCCCTCACTATCCTGAGAAGTAAGATGTAAAGTCTCAATATGTCCAGTAGTTAATCTGGCTGCAATGTCCTTCTATCCGAAATACAACAGTGCACTTAAACTGCTGTTGAGCGGGAGAAATAGACATTGCTGTGGTACCCACCCATGCGGTCTCGCATTTATGAGAGTCCTGCCACCAGTAAACCAAAAAACCTTTATGATTAATTTCGTTGCGGGTTAAACACAAGTTAGACATTCCTGGAGACTAGCCGAGCTTTAATGCTCGGTGTCATCACAATGCGTGCCACTGTTGTTCCTGGCTTCCAGAAGTTTCAGTTGTTTGAGGGCGGGACAGTCTCTACCACGAAATATTGAATTTGAGCGGAAATATACTTACGTTCAGAATCTCCAATAAAATAATGAATGTGTCCTATGATGGGATAAACGCCGGTGTAGTACGGGGGCTCGTGCGGGTCGGTGTGTGTGCGCATGCGCCATGTCCACAACG
Source organism: Hyles euphorbiae (assembly GCA_023078785.2). Taxonomy (NCBI): domain Eukaryota; kingdom Metazoa; phylum Arthropoda; class Insecta; order Lepidoptera; family Sphingidae; genus Hyles; species Hyles euphorbiae. The sequence continues at coordinate 7,314,932 of CM041030.1, forward strand.
CGAACAATACACAAGTCGCGCACAGCAACAATAACATCGCGATATGCACACCAGTACTATATGATGATGCAAGCATGAGTAGATTTCATCAACTTTTTATATAGTTGCAGAAACTACATAAGTATTATACAGGGTGAATCTTTTAAGCGGTCATGGGTAGGGTAAAACGGAACTATGAGGAAAATTAAAAAATTGTTCGATGGAGTTAAGGTTCTAATTTTGATAACGAAAACTGTATTTGAACTTTTGAATAATCGATATTTCTAGCAAGAAAACGGACTCGAGGATTTTGAAAAATAAAACACAATAATATGCTGTATTGCAACATTTGATTATGTTGGATAAGAATGTAAACATAGGAATCAATGATATACCGCAAACTAAAGGAAACAGGTTATTTTAGGCATAATACTACTCTTTTCTTACGTTAGTTAACTAGTTTCCCTATTCGTTGGTGGTGGCATATATTATTTAATTGTTATTTTATATTTATCATATTTGTATACGCCCTAATAAATTGACGCTGTAAAACCATTAAATCCTATTAGCGCACAAGCACCTTTGAAATACCCTTAATCGAGTTGATCACAAACGCCCAAGCGTTTTCGAGCCACGACATTGATTAGCGCCCAAGGATCTTTTGAAAAAACACATTCAAAAAGTATATTGTTTGATATATTTCGTGACGTAATTTCCCTTTTAAAAGAAGAAAAGTTAGGTAAGGTAAGGACTATCACAACAAAGTCCTAAAATATTATTTCAAATCGATAACCCTTATAATAAAAAAAATAACTTCAAATCTTGAACTGTAACAGGTTTTAAAGAACCTTTATGCCATTATGATTACGAGCCCAAAACATCTCTGGGCGCTAGGAGAATTATAACATAGGTTACAATTGTGTTCCGTTGAGAGAATAGCCTCTAAATAAGATTCAGGATAATTACCTAATGTCTAATTACCTATTCGCTTCGTCAGTCCTGTATAATAATAAAAACACGTGGAAGCCATTAAATGTTTACATTAGGCAGTAAATGTATTCAGTTTGCCCTCGTTAATCTCCGACCAATAAGTTCTTAGTTGTAAATGATGTAGAAGGATTGATTGCAGGTCAAAAGGTAGAAGCCTTTAATAGCACCGTGCTATAAATTCCGACATTAAAACGTTGAGCGCTCAGTGATTCGTAGGACGTAAACCCGTGGTTCCTAACCTGGGGGTAATTACCCCCGCGGGGTTAAAAGTTGTATTTTGCGGGGGTAACAATGACCTTGTTTTTGTCTTAAGTGAAACAAAATCTAATATAGTATAGACGGGAGATCCATAACAAATACATCCTAAGTAAGTTGCTCCATAGATGATTTTTAGTGTATTGAAAGATAGCCCCCACGTTGATTTCGATATTAAGCGATTTCGATGTCCCCAATCACATATTAATTTTAAACACGCGTCTGCCATATTTTCTAATCCCGACCTACTGTTTGACTCTATAAGCAAGAGGCCATCGTCCGCATATCCGGTCAAAGAACACCCTGACGGTAAGGGTATTGTAAGAAAATCGTCGAAGCCTAAATTCCACAAATAAGGACCTAAGACCGAGCCTTGTGGACAACCCATCGTCAGTGGTTTCGACACGGCATAGTGTCCAAGTTTAAGTTTTGTTGTTCCATGCGAGAAATACGAGTAAATAAGTGAATATATATTTTTAAAGCAACCTCGTAATTTCAACTTAAGAAGCAGCATTGGCCACCAAGCGTTGTCGAAAGCACCGGAGATGTCCAGAAAAATACCGAGTACATATTTGCACACCGATGTACTTACCGCTCTTCTAACCGAAATTGCCGCATCGATAGTTGACTTACCCGTAGTAAAACCGAACTGATTTTCGTGAAATTTTGGTCCACCCGGTAGCAATCGAGGGACGATAAGACGTTCTAAAAGTTTACCTAGCGACGGCAAGAGTGTATGTAATAGGTCTATACGACTTAGGATCATGTGGAGGTTTATCGCCACTCTTGGGTATTATCCGAATGAAACCGGTACGCCATACTCGCGGAAATACCCCTTCAGCAATGCATCTGTTATAAACAGTAAGTAACGCATCGCCTGCCGATTTACACGCCTCTTTAATCATTTTGTTCGATATTTTATCGTCACCGGAAGCCTTGTTTAGGGGCAAAGATCGTACGATTTCACTAAATTCATCAAACGACGAGAGATTAGAATCCGAAGAGTTCGGCAGTTCCCCGGCCCACATCCTAATCTGCTAGTGGTATTCTGTGTCATTTTCAACATTATCATCCGGAATTAACGATTGTAACAGAGCGTCCGTTGTCTCCTCAATACCAGTGGTGAAGTTGTTGTCAATTTTTAAATTCTCAATATATGCCAAATTGATTGACCTATTCGCTTTGAATTCATGGTATAAAGGAGACCACGGACCCTCACTATCTAACCAAGCCACAACTTTTCGTAATAAATTACCCTTCGATTTTTGGACGGCCGCTTTATAATGCGATCTGGCAACTCTCAGTTTATTTAAAGCAGATGTAATTGCTTCCCCTGTGACAGAACGTCTTTTAAGCCCGTTAAAACGCCTACGCGCTCTGCGAAAAGTCCGACGTAGTTGGACTAGTAAATCATTCCACCAATCACACCTCCGAGCGTTAGTGATGGAACCTCGACCGATGGTAACGTCTGCGCAATATGTAAACGTGTCCGACATAATCTCCGCACAGGTTTCAGCTGACAGATCATTGCGAGTGAAGTCCCCAGCATGCCGAGCAAATAGCGAGCTAAATAAATCCCAGTTTGCGCCTCGGGATTTATATTTAAAATTAAAATTATTATGTACCGGACCCTGCGTCAATCTAGGCAAGAACTCGTACACAATCAGTCGATGGTCACTACACGACGCGTCCGGTAGGACGCGCCACCTATCAATACGGACGTCTCCACTAGAAAGTGTGATGTCAATAGAAGATTCGCCCATAGGGCTACTGTAAGTAGGTGGTGCATCGGGGGTGTTGTGTATTTCGAGATTCATCTCTGCAATGAAATCTTCTACAGCGCAACGTCGCTCGGTATCAGTGGAGCGATATTTGCCATACCAAAGGACATGCACGGAGGGAAGTGGGCAATAATTTATTTCCAACTCCTCCTATTCATTTTACTTTCTGATGAATTTCGTTGCGGGTTAAAGACAAGTTAGACATTCCCGGAGACTCGCCGAGCTTCAATGCTCGGTGTCATTACATTGCGTGCCACTGTTGATCCTGGCTTACAGGAGTTACAGTGGTGGGAGTGAGGGCGGGAAAGTCTCTTATACGTTTTGGAGTTATGACTATTTTAAGTGTTAAGAATTATAAACAAATTTTCGCATAAAACCGGGGTAAAAATGGGTAAAGGACTAAATAGCATATACGGATTGTTTCGTTTCGTCGTTAATTAAATGGTTATCAGAATATGCCATGAAAACCTTTTTTCAACAAAACTTTCACAGACTTCTTATAAAGACTTTTTACAAATAGACGATGTCATGAACTCTCACAACTTTGGCGTGATATGTTAAGGGGACGCATTCGTAACGTCAGTTCTTGATTTCTCAGCATCTTTGTTATTTTCAGAGTAAACTGAGTAGGCGCAATCACGATTTACTAAAATGTATAGGTATCAGCAGATGCACCATTTCTTTGGACACCTGTATACTAAAATAGCTATTTTACCATCTTATTATGAAGTGAACTGAGTACCTATAAAAACGCCTACAGCGTTTAAGAAGGTATTGTGCTTCAACTCACTGCAAACTGCTTGAAACCAATTATTTTCGACTTTGCAATTCATAACTTTGCCTCTTTTTGCACACGCGATAATTCATAAATAACAAACACCTTTTTGTACAAATTGCCATTACCATTTTTTGTGTCAAATGTGACTTATCTTGGCAAGGAAATATAATAACAATAAACATTATTTTCAGGCCGCTTCCAACAGGTCACAGTGGAGATCCTTGGGGGAGGCCTATGTTCATCAGTGGATTTCTTGTGGCTGATATGATGATGATGATGAAACATCATTTTACAACTATTCGTAATAAATAAACGAAACGTTACTTTTATTTATTTATTTATTTTTTATACCCTAGCTGCATATCACAGACATCGATCTATTCACTTGTTAAATTAATTATTTATTGATAAAAATAATAATAGATTAGAGAGAAAATACAAAAACTCCAAAGTACAAATGGCGGTCTTATCGCTCTTAGGAAATTTCTGCCATACATTATCATAACATTTTCTGTGAGTGGATCCCATTATATAATATCTTGGCAAAAAAGAGTTTGTTTTTAATGAGGGCGCCAAGGTCGAATTTAATGTTAATGTGGCGGCCAAATATAGGTACTACGACGGGAAATGTTTAGACTGTTAATTTTATTTACTGTTAATAGTCTCTTTGTTCATTTTTAATTGGAAAACAAACAAAAACGGTGTGAAAATGTAGAACAATACTTATGTATGTACAAAATTATTCGACGAACACAATTACACTTTTAATAATACGTACAAATATACATATAGAGCCACAAAGTTATCTGACCCGGTGAGAGAGTCGCTGTAATCGAATTTGGTGTTGCCATTAAAAATAGATATAGCAATAAAGTGGGTAAAGTAAGATTTTTCAATCCGATCAATAGTGTCGGGAAAATGAGTGGACCAGTTTCATATGCATGTTTTTTTCCTTCACAAGATTTCTAACCAATCGCTCCCCCTTAAAGAAGTCAAATCCCTTAAAAAAGTTATCTGTATCAGCCCGTACACGTCCCACTGGAGGGTACGGGCGTCCTCTGCAATCGAGAGTACGATTGAGGGTAGTTGGGCCATATCACATGCCCTATAGTCCGCCGCGCTGGCCTAATGCGGGTTGGTGGACTTACACAGGTACCATAGAAATTCTTATAAATCGCTTTGGTATGCAGGTTTCCTCACGATGTTTTCCTTCACCGTTTTAGTGTGTGTTTATTGACTGTCAACACACGCATGACTCCGATGAAGTCAGAGGGGTGCCCTGAGATTCGAACTCGCGGCCACCGTGAAATGTGGTTGTGGTCATTGGTGGTCCATTTACCAACAGGCCACCACGCACGTAACGATAAATTTTAGTTTATGATATGAACTTACGTCTATTGTACTAGTACGTATAAAGTTCTGTTTTCGTGAAATTTATTTTGAAAAGCTGACAACACAAACTTGTGGCGGCAGCTACGCGATGATACAATTTTTCGAAGGGTATTATTGGTATCTGAAGCCGCTTTTCTTCCTACGTAAAATTTAATACCTGAAGTTCAGTACTGAACATTCCTAGCATCACTTTTTAAAGTTTCGGCAATTTTCACTAGTTTTAAATAATGCAGGAAAAATAAATACATTGAGTAAACAACTAATGGCCGATATGTCAGCGACTGGCAGATAGACTGACATTCCAAATGACGTATTTGTTTTCACTTTTGGCCACCGGGCCAGATAACTTTGTGGCTCTATAATTGTTCTTTAATGCCAATTGTGGCCAATTGTCACCGCATCGTTGTCTATTTTGCAAAGCTATACAACCTATGTAATGAACTTATTAGAATTCGAATATCCTCAGTCCCTACAACTCGTTAGTCACAATGACTTGTTACGGATACATTAATAACCTTGAAATACACATATTTATGCCCTGGCCTCCAAGATCTCTACGCGAGATTGTAAGAAAATATTATAATGATATAATTAACTATTATTAACGGACATTAATTTGTTTTGCCAAGCTTATGCGCGTGTAGCGTGACGGATGTGTTTCATCGTATTTTATTATAAAATAGCATAAACTTCCTGTTGACTGCAAATAATAAAAACAAATTGCAGTCATGATTAAGAACAAAAAAAGAAAAACATTTAGGAAAATCACTTACAAATGAAAATGATTATTTATGTAAAATTACAGAACGTTTATCAAAAATGTTAGTTAACACATTGAACGTTTGATTTTTTGTTATTTAGATTGTTTATTATGGTGCATCCATACCGCAGTTATTTTTTGTTGCAGGACGTTTTCAAATGTTAATCAGCAATTTTTAATATCACAATGTTTTGTCTTCTTCGCCCAAACTGTATTCACACATCGCGTCGTTCGAAAGGGACAAATATTCAATAGCTAAAGTAGGTTTTAAAACTGTCGATGAATAAGGCGGTTAGTGTGTTGCTGGACATGTAGTAACAATCAGTAACATTGTTGCACAGTGTTGCTCCACAAAATATGTATTTTATTTTATTTTATTAGAATCAAGTACAAAAAAAAATACGTCAAAATTCAACTTAAGAAATTAAAAATAACTTATGCTAATGACAGGGATTTGTTAAACAACGTATATAAAATATAGTACACAACAAAGATAACCGCGGTGTGGATGCACCATTACTACTCATGTGACGTACTAGTGGCAACATAATATGTACAAAAAACCTGAAAGCATTACCTGAAGGTGACTTGTTTTGAATCGGTCACTATGATCATTGACATTTCAGGGTTATGCACCAAAAATGTTGTAATTTAAAAACAAAACTACGCAAATAATATTCAAAAACTTGTGATAAAAAAATATTTATGATTACAGATTTACACTAGGTGTCAACTTACACTTGGCCCTTGTAAAATTGCTGGCATTACATCTCTGCACAAGTGCTTGTATTGTGAAAGTACCCTCTTCTCTACACACGATGACGTGTATGCAAAACTTCCCAATAATCGGCTGTGTGGTCAAGGGGTTTTTTTTTTTTTTTTTTTTTATAATGGCCTGGCATAGTGGCGGCATTGCACCTGATGGAAAGTGCCAATGCCGCCCAGGCAGAGTATCCATTGGCATCGGACAGCAGTCCCATGCCAATGGAAACAATTATGCCGGCCTGCTTAGGTGCCTCTTCACACCACGGCGGAAGGACCCAGGATTGTAGGAAGGAGGGAACACGTGCGCCGGCAAACAATTCCACAGCCTGACGGTGCGGCACAGAAACGAATTTGAGAACCGTTTGGTTCGCGCCGGGATGGTGTGGACCGTCAAGCTATGGCTTCGCAAGCCAGCACGCGTGGTTCTGGTTAGGAATGGAGAGGAGGGGAGCAAGTTGAACAATTCGATTCGGGTAATAAACTTCACTTTCTTATTTATTAGAACGAAGGCAGCTACACAGAAAAAAATTAGACCAAAATTTGTAACGACACTTTAAAACATTTGACAATCGTTTTATACAATTTTAGTTTGTGTCAATCATCAACCCTTCTTTTGACTATGTATCTTTGCCAATTATTATTACTAAAATTGAGCCTACTGGTTAAGTTTAAATTAGGCTGTTGGTATGGTCCTCTCTAGCGTCTGAACTTTTCCTCCGTTTTTAATGAATGGCATTTATTCATTTATTTATGTATTTATTTATTTTATTCTTAACTGCACATAAAGGATAAACACTTAAATATGTTACAAATAAAAAAAAGTACAGATGGCGGTCTTATCGCTCTAGGCGATTTCTTACAGACAACCTTTGGATGGATAGAAAAAAAAGGAAAAGATGAGAGGGCAGTCTAGAAAATAAAAAGGATACAAGCTCCAATAAAATAATAATAGACAAATTATCTATAATTAGTATGTACACAATATATGATACATAATTATATACATACACCTATTATAAATATATATATACACAGGCAGGTCATAAGTATTGTCACACAGTAAAAACTTTTCTTTTAGAATGCTGGCCACAAAAAAGTTTATTGAATTCGAATTTCGAATTATTCATGAAAATAAAAATGTATACTTTTTAGAATTTTACTCATTTTTAAACATGGAGTGGACGCTTAAAGATGACTGTGTTGCAGTTATTGCGTTGCATCGTTGCGGTTACGAGCCAATTCAAATTTTTGACATACTGAAAAATTTGAATATGACCAAAAGATTTGTTTATCGTACCATCAAACGATACAATAAAGACTCTAGTGTAGATGACAGGTCAAGAAGTGGTCGCCCTCGGTCTGTTAGGACTCCAGCAGTGATAAAAGCTGTAAAGAAATCCCAAACGTTAGCAGAAACTGTTGGCCCTTCAGATGGGGTTGAGCAGAACTACGGGGAAAAGGGTGTTAAATGAAGACTTAGGGCTTCGGGCATATCGAAGAAAAACAGGACATCGTTTGAATGCTCGTCTAATGGACCTGAGACGGAAGAAATGCCGCGCTTCGTTGAAGCGGTACGCGGAAAAAAAATATCGGGAACTTTTTTTTTCAGATGAAAAAATTTTTACCGTAGAAGAGAGCTACAACAAACAAAATGATAAAGTGTACGCACACAGTAGTGAAGAAGCGAGCAACCGTATTCCGCGTGTCCAACGAGGTCATTTTCCATCCTCGCTCATGGTATGGTTGGGAGTTTCTTATTGGGGCTTAACAGAGGTACATTTTTGTGAGAAAGGTGTAAAAACGAATGCAGTTGTGTATCAAAATACAGTCCTGACGAACCTTGTGGAACCTGTTTCTCATACCATATTCAATAACAGGCACTGGGTATTCCAACAAGATTCGGCGCCAGCTCATAGAGCGAAAAGCACACAAGACTGGCTGGCGGCGCGTGAAATCGACTTAATCCGGCACGAAGACTGGCCCTCCTCCAGTCCACATTTTAATCCGGTAGATTACAAGATATGGCAATACTTGGAGGAAAAGGCGTGCTCAAAGCCTCATCCCAATTTGGAGTCACTCAAGACATCCTTAATTAAGGCAGCCGCCGATATTGACATGGACCTCGTTCGTGCTGCAATAGACAACTGGCCGCGCAGATTGAAGGCCTGTATTCAAAATCACGGAGGTCATTTTGAATAAACTTTAGTGTCATAAGAATTTATGTTTTGTTAAGTTCATTTTGGTATATAAATGGTTACATAATGAATAAACTTGTTTTAATTATTTTATATTAAACATGTGACAGAATTTATGACCTGACTAGGTATATATACATATATATATATATATACTTCTATAGATAAAAATATATACATAAATAAATATACTATAAATTACCTTTAGGTTCAAATGCAAGGAATTATACTTCTCACTTTGACTGTTCAGAGAGAAAAGTGATTTTTGACCATTTTTTTGAATGCAGTTAGTGTTTGAGCTTGTCTCACTTTAACAGGTAGTGCATTCCACAGTCGAACAGCTTGGACTGTAAACGACTGATCCATGAACTTCGTGGTATGCACTGGCATTCTCAACTTCAGGTTCTCCGACGACCTCAAGGACTTCGAATATGTCTCATGGAGAAATAGAAAACGTTCTTTAAGATATGTAGGAGTGAGGGGATTAAACAAGATATTGTAAAGAAAATGAAGAATATGAGCATTCCGACGAAGTCGTATGGGTAACCACTTGAGCTTAGCACGAAACACAGAAACATGATCATATTTGCCTAGACCAAATATAAATCTAATACAGAAATTTTGAAGACGCTCAAGTTTATTAAGTTGGTCCTCGGTGAGATCGAGATAGCTGACATCGGCATAATCAAGGTTGGGGAGTAGGAGAGTTTATGCAAGCGAAATCTTCGTTGTAATGGGAAGAAAATTGTGTAACCTTCGCAAAGACCCAGCGGAGGCAAAAATCTTACGGCTAAGTTCCCGAAGTTGTGGACCCCAGGTGAAACACTTGTCCATATAAAGGCCAAGGTTCTTAACCGTGTCACTGTATGGTACAATGATACCATCACAGTAAACAGACAGTAGCTTGTCCCAAGCAAGTTTTGATATCATCCTGGGGCTGCCAACAACAATGACTTGGGTTTTGGAAGGATTTACTTTTAGTCCATAGGCATTACTCCAGCGACAAATATGTTGGATGTCGTTGTTGATTGATCTTATTGCGTCGACCATCTTTTCCAAGGGTGCCCGAGTATAAATTTGCAGATCGTCGGCATAAAGGTGGTAGGATGAGCGAAGATTAATAGTAATGGAATTAATAAAGACAGCTAAAAGTAAAGGAGATAGTACGCCGCCCTGAGGTACGCCAGCAGAAACAGAGCACCAAGAAGAAAAGCTTTCCTCAAAAGTGATGCGTTGCTGGCGACCATACAGGTAACTACGAAACCAATCAACTGCCGTTGGAGATATGTCGAGAGAACCCATTGCGCCAAGTAATAAATCGTAATCGAGGGTGTTGAAGGCATTGCTGAAGTCCAGCAATGCTAAGACAGTCAGCTTGCCCTCCTCCATACCCGACCTGATGCCATCCGTAATATGAGTCAGTGTGGTCGTCGTGCTATGTCCAGGACGAAATCCTGATTGTAAAGGATTTAAGAGATTGTTTTTGGAAAAGAAATCATTCAGCTGGGTATGGATGAGACGTTCAAGGACTTTGGAGAGGAAAGGAAGAATGGAGATGGGACGGAAATCTGTAAGATTGGTTGCATTGGATTTTTTAGGGATTGGAATGATATGTGCTTGTTTCCAAGCAGCAGGAAAGACACCTGAGGAACTAGAATAATTGAGGATATGGGAGATGATAGGAAGGATTTCGTCTAGGATAGGGAGAATCATATTACGGCTGACACAGTCGTTTCCCGTCGCATTAGACGAAATGAGCGCAATGGTCTTTCTAACATCACAAGCAGCAAGTTGTTTAATGACGAAAGCAGAACAATCGGGAGTCTTGAGGGTCGAAAGGAACTTAATAGTGTTATCTTTCATCGCCTTATCAAGAAAAAACGATGAAGAAAAATGATTATTTAAGGAATTTAAATCAATGGACTTACAAAAGGGGGATTTATACAATTAAATAGTGTCTACGTATATACAAAGTCAATTACACTAATCACTTATTAAAATATAAAAAACAAAACCCACAAACTTAACAAACCATAACATTAGACAGACAAAACAAGATAATTTCCCTGGTAGGTCGTGTGGTATATATGTGAGAGGCCGCCTGGGTAGGTACTACTCCAATGTGTATTCCTCTCACCAAACAGACTGCTGTTACACTGGTAAATGCACTGTTGTGTTTCGGTGTGAAGGACCTTGTAGCCCATTAACTACTGGACATGGATGGATGGATCAGCCCATATACGTCCCACTGCAGGGCACGGGCCTACTCTACAATCGAGAGTACGATTGAGAGTGGTTAGGCCATATAGTCCACCACGCTGGCCTAGTGCGGGTTGGCGGACTTACATACCATATAAATTCTTATGAATCGCTATGGTATGCAGGTTTCCTCACGATGTTTTCCTTCACCGTTTTAGTGCGTGGTGATTGACTATCAATACACACATGACTCCGAAAAGTCAGAGGTGTGCCCTGGGATTTGAACCCGCGACCACCGCGAACATGTTGGCAGCCGTGTCTGGTCCGTTTACCAACAGGCCACCACGCACTTACTACTGGACATATTGAGACTTAAAATCTTATGTCTGAGGATGGCAAGCGTAGTTTAATGCCAAGCATGCTTTGTTATTCAAGGTGTTTGGATTTGCCACTGTCCATGAGTGGCTTTATCGCTTACCATCAGATGAACGGCACGCTCATCTCGCCATTTATAGGAATTAAAAATATAAAAATAACAGAAACAAAAAATATTATGTAGAGAGATTCATTGTCCAGGTTAGTTTTAGCTAATCAGTGAGACACAGCGTGAGGCACAAGAGAAGAACACCAGCCGAACGGCCTTGGAAACTGCATCAATAGTCACTAATCAGTTGGTTAGGACCGCCAGGATACTTCAGGAACTGAGCGTTTATACCTACAAGATATTGGAGCCTGTAGCTCGAAATGTCCGATCACTCATTTTCAAGTTGTCTGGCTGTCTTAACTCTTACCAATAACGAAAATGTATAAATGTCCTGGTCATATGTCTTCGTTTCAAAGACTTGTTTATAATTATTTGCATGTCTTTCGCCTGATAGTAAGCAATACGATCGCTCATAAGCAGTAGCAAAACCATACATCACGTTGAATTACAAAGCAATGCTTGACATTTCACTGCGCACGCCGTCCTAAGACATACGATGTTAAATCTCAATACGTCCAGTAGCAAGTAGTTACGTTCGCGCCGGGATGGTGTGGACCGTCAAGCTTTGGCTTCGCAAGCCAGCACGCGTGGTTCTGGTTAGGAATAGAGAGGAGGGGATCAAGTTGAATAATTCCTCAGAGCATTCACCGTGATACAGGCGGTAGAACACGCTTAGAGAGGCGATATCCCTCCGGAGTTGTAGCGACTCTAAGTTGCTCGTAACGTCTGCATCATTCACAATGCGGATGGCCCGCCGCTGCAATCCATCCAAGGCATCGAGCAGGTACTGGGCGGATCCATCCCAGAGGTGCGAACAGTACTCCATACCCGGCCGGACCTGCGCTTTATACAAGCGATAAAGCTGACCGGGCGTGAAGAACCGACGCACCCTGTTCAAGACTCCAACCCTGTGTGATGTGGCAGATATGACGCCCTCGATGTGATTCCTTGGAATGATCCCTGAACAATGGGGAGGGGAGAGAACGGGGATTTTTTGCAAGTGAACGCACACACCTGGGTTTTCTTGGCATTGAACTCAACCATATTCCTGGAACACCATGTAGAAATGAGATCCAAAGTCCGGTTGAGCTCACGAACAAGATCTTTACGTTCCTTCACAGTTTCGACTCGGCAACCCGGAGGCCCGCAGTGGTATCGCCCATGAACCGTGCTGTCATCTGCATAGCAAGGAATGTTGCCAAGCGACAACATGTCATTGATATGCAGAATAAACAAGGTGGGCGACAGCACCGAGCATTTATCGACATGAGCGCCAAAGCGTGTCCGTCAACGACTACACGTATTCTACGCCCATGCAGAAAGCCGGAAATCCACGAACACAGGTTGCCGGGCAGACCGTATGCCGGAAGCTTGGAAAGAAGACCACGGTGCCAGACCCTATCAAACGCCTTGGCTATGTCGAGGCTCACAGCAAGAGCCTCGCCACGCCGGCCAATTGTCTCACCCCAGCGATGCAGGACAAACGCTAGAAGATCACCCGTTGATCGATATTGACGGAATCCGTATTGTCTGTCACTGATCAACGAGTGATCCTCCAGGTAACAGACCAATTGAGCGTTTATGATCCGCCCCATGACCTTACACAACACTGAGGTGATAGCGATAGGGCGGTAATTGGTAGGGTCCGACCGATCACCCTTTTTGGGGATCGGTTGCACATTGGCCTCCCTCCAAGATTCCGGCACAACACCTGTGCGGTAGGACGCTCGGTAGAGGCGAGTCAGTGCAGGAGACAACTCGGCTGCACAGGCCCTTAAATCCAACGCTGGTATCCCATCCGGACCACTGCCTTTCCGCACATCGAAAGATCGCAACTCATGCCGCACATCACACTGCCTGATGCGAATATCAAGCAAGCTCAAGTGGTTACCTATACGGCTTCGTCGGAATACTCACATTCTCTCTCTTCTTTACAATATTTTGTTTAATCCTCTCACTCCATCTTATCTTAAAGAACGCTTTATTTTTCTTCATGACTCACATTTGAGGTCCTTGAGGTCGTCCGAGAATCTTAAGCTGAGAATGCCTGTGCACACCACGACATTTATGGACAAGTCTTTTACTGTCAAAGCAGTTCGATTGTGGAACGCGCTTCCTGTTGTGGTGAGACAGGCGCAATCGCTGTCTTCGTTCAAGAGGCAAGTTAAGGAGCATTACCTCTCACTTTAAATAAACAGATTTTAGTGGATAATGCTATTTCCTACTTCTAAATCATTTAAAATTTGTATTTATTATATATGTATATATATGTATGTAGTATTATATATGTATGTATTTATGCCTTTTATTATGTATGTTATATTGGTGTATTTTTATGTTTATATAGTTTGAGTATTATCTAGTTTCCTCACTTTTATTTATTTATTTTACACTGCCCTCTCTTTCTCCTTCTTTTAAATCCATCCCATGGTTGTCTGTAAGACATTGCTTTAAGCGATAAGACCGCCATTTGTACTTTTTTTTTTTTTAATTTCTGTATGTTGTATTATTTTTTATGTGTACAATAAAGATTTAAATAATAATTTAAATAATAATATCCGCCATTGAGAAACCGCAATCAGGCAGTGTAGGCAGCGTCTGAGAACCACGGTCTTCGAGGCGGGAATTAGCCGAAAAAGAGATTTGCCAGTAAGGCAGCTTTCTCTTGCGGTTTGTGAGCCAGCGAACCTTCCGGGTACCTCAGCGGAGGCAATGCTGGACGGCAGAAGTTAGACTGAACGGCCCTGGCCAAACTCCAATAAGCACGACTGCTAGTCGGGTGATTGGCCAACGCACGTCCAATCCTGCTAACGCGCTGGGCATCCGCTCTAACGTAAGCCTTCCTGCAGGCCTTGGTGGCCCGGTTGGAGGCTTCTTTGAGGGAACCCATATTGGAATCCTTCTTGGCGTGAGCCCTGATCCAAGCGCGATACGCTCCTTGTTTGTCACCGACAGCATCGGCGCAAGCACGATTAAACCAGAAGCGTCCACGGCCCTTACTGGCGATCTCAGAGGAAGGAATGTAATATTCCATTCCAAGTCTGATCTCGTCAGCAATAGCGTTAGCACTCGCTGAGGGATCTTTGCCCTCAAAGCAGCGTTGCCTCCAAGGGACGGATACGAAATATTCCCGCATACCATCCCAATCTGCCGACGAGTGCCGGAGGGGTCCTCCATGCAGCGCAGACGGCGACAGCAGACGTCCGATCGAACAAACAAGCATACCCCGGCGTTAAGCTTGACGTTTTCTTCAAGCGAATAACCGGGGTACAGCAAGTAAGAATTGTCAGCCGGACAACGAATCTGCGTCTCCGTTAAGAAGAGCAAAGTAGGCCGCGCCGTCTCGAGATGGTGGTGGACGGCATTGAGGTTCGTATGGAGACCGCGGATGTTGGCAAACTCCATAGTGAACACGGTGGTGGGGTTATGCACCGCTGAAGGACCTGCTCTGTTTATATGCACTGTCATGGAGTTAAAGACGGGATGGGTTCGGTGAAGAGGCACGAGGAGCTTCAGGCCGGGCACTAAGAAGACCGAATGAGCACCGGCACGAAATAGTCGACAGGAGGGGAATTGATCCGCCGGATGGAAGGGCCCCCGTACCCTCTCCGTCACCAACCGGCACGACGGACCCACCCAAGATTATGCGCGGTATGGTGAGGCAGCCTTTCGTGATGGTTAACAATGATTGGGCCCCTGTATTGCACCGCAGGCGGCCAGCGGACAACCATTTCTACGGGTCTGGCCGGCGGGTCAAATCCCTCCGATCGACCGCGAACCAAAAATACTCACACGGTTCAACGTCATGCCCGAACTCAAGCCCCTCGAAAAACCGGAAAATCACGGGCTGATCCCGGAACACGTTCCCCTTGCAGGGAATACTATGGCGGTCTTTACGCCCTATGAACGGTGGTCGCTACCCTGGCGGAAAATTCTACCACCACGAACTGTGTCACTCATTTGGCACTACCCAGGGGTCACGTGTAGGGAAACTAGAGTCAAAGCTGTGTCATTCCCCAAGTACGTTAAGGTAAGGTAGCTAGTTAGTTCTGATTTTACATTAATTTCTAATTTTCATTTTGAGAACTTCATAAATTTCTATGCTAAGTCTAAAGGAAATAAACTTACGCTCAGTATCTCCAACCAGAATATATGAGTGTCCTATAATGGGATAGACGCTGGAGTAGTACGGGGGCGCACGCGGGTCGGTGTGTGTGCGCATGCGCCATGTCCACAACGCAAACAATACACAAACCGCGCAACACAGCAGTAACAACATCGTGCCGTATACTCGCGTACTATATAATAATACAAGTAAATCGCTATTTATATCTTCAATTCAATTTTGCAAAAAAAACCTTAATATGCCACGGAGTAATGAGATGTTGCGAATTACTATAAAATTACTGAGAAATTGACGCCATAATATTTTCATAATTGGGGACATTGTTTTCCTATGTTGTATTACAGATAAATATACCGGGCATACCCTGTTTTTGTTAGATATGATCATTAATTATTGAACCTTTTAGTAGGTACCTACGAATTAAAAAAATCATATTAACGAAGCGACGATCCAGTCAAATAATAGTCACTTAATATTGAAAAAAATGCCTGCCGGAAATAAAATCAAAAATATGTATTAGAAGTGCAGTCTTAACATTTGGTGAACGTCCTAACAGCAAATTCAAGACCTCTTTAAACTCAAATACATGGTTGAGATCGGCAATAAAAAATGGTGATTTAATATTATTTATAATATTAAGTGCGTGGTGGCCTGTTGGTAAACGGACTAGACGCGACTGCCAACATGTTCATGGTGGTCGCGGGTTCGAATCCCAGGGCACACCTCTGACTTTTCGGAGTAATGTGTGTATTGATAGTCAATCACCACGCATTAAAACGGTGAAGGAAAACATCGTGAGGAAACCTGCATACCATAGCGATTTATAAAAAAAATCTATGGTATGTAAGTCCGCCAACCCGCACTAGGCCAGCGTGGTGGACTATATGGCCTAACCACTCTCAATCTCATTGTCGATTGTAGAGGAGGCCCGTGCCCTGCAGTGGGACGTATATGGGCTGATACAGATTTAATATTGATACGAATTCTTTATTAGATTTTTTTTATCGGAATCATTCAAAATAATTACAAAATTCCAAATAAGCACCCACAACGTTCGAGTTCATTGACATTGAGACGTGCTGATTGCAAGAGCGCTCATATTGCGTCGATTCAACAAAACATCTCATTGAGATGTCTCAATGCACGAAAACATCAAAGTAATAAGGCTCACTTATTTATATATTTCCTTGACCAGGGTCTGTCACGCTGGTCAAATAAAATAACAAGTTAACTCCCAATCGCGTACAATCGTAATATTAAAGGCAGATAAAAACATGAAAGTCTTTCACAAAAGTATTTTGTTCTTGTTTTTTTTTTTTAATACTGGGATCAAAGAAATACTAGAATGCACCTTAGGGCAAGTCTAATTAAAATAGTCCAGAAAGTATCCACCTACTTCAGGCAGTCATCTTCCACCCATAGATTAGCATTATATATGTATTTTCCACAGTAGTTTTTTCTTATATTGTTGTGGTTTTTTATATAGATTAAAGATAAGAACAAAAATAATAAACTTAAATTAAAACCCACAACACTGCAGCTTATACAGAAAAGATTAGATACATCAACAAATACGGTTGAATATCGCGAAATCAATAAACAAGCTAAACGTAGCATTAGGGATGATTTACGCAAGCATAATTGTTTCATAGTAGAAATGGCTTTAAAGAAACATACATCACTTCGGGTAGCTAAACTGGGGATATCTAAGGGTTGGATAAACTGTCTTAAAGATGAAGAAGGAATTAAACATAATAACCGCACTAAACTTATTGAAATATGCACGAAATTTTATAAAAATCTTTATTCTGACGCTACCAAAGAACTTCTACTAGTCCAAATCCAGATACTATTCCCTACATAACTGGCTGCGAGGTTTATAAAGCTCTATGCAGCATGAAATTCAACAGGAGTCCTGGAGAAGATGGCATCACAACTGAGGTTTTACGAATCGGATTACCTACGCTCCTTCCTCACATAGCCAATTTATTCAATAATATCCTTAAAACTGGGAAACTTCCACCTCAAATGTGCCACTCCAACATAATCCTTTTGCATAAAAAAGGAGACAAGACTGATGTCGCTAATTATAGACCCATAAGCCTAACATCACACTTATATAAAGCATTCATAAAGACAATACAGAATCGGATATATAACTCACTTGACCTGCACCAACCCCCGGAGCAAGCTGGTTTTCGCTCAATTTTTTCCACCACTGACCATCTTCACACTCTGAATCAAATCATAGAGAAACACCAGGAATATCAAAAACCATTATATCTCGCCTTTATAGATTATACAAAGGCTTTCGACAGCGTATATCACTCGGCCATATTCCAAGCGCTACGTAGACAGGGAATAAATAAAACCTACATTGATTTACTCCAGCATGTTTATAATTACAGCACAGCCACCATTAAACTTGAACGATCAGGTCCATCATTCCATATACAGAAAGGAGTAAAACAGGGCGACCCGTTTTCCCCTAAACTTTTCACAACTGTATTGGAGGAAATATTTAAACATCTAACGCACCGAGGTAGCGTTAGATGTTTAAATATTTCGATGGGTATCGATATCGCCGGCAAGAAACTTACCAACTTGCGCTTCGCCGATGACATTGTACTGTTCGCATCATCGGCGCATGACCTCCAACTAATGTTTGAAAAGCTCAACACGGTAAGCCTTGGGGTTGGTCTAATGATGAATCGGTCAAAGACTAAAGTCATGACAAATAGAACAAGAGTCAACATTCAAGTAGATGGAGAGGTCATACAATATGTCGATGAGTACATTTATCTCGGCCAGTTAGTCTCGTTCCAAGGCCGGCAAGATCTAGAAATCTATCGCCGGATTGAAAATGCCTGGAAGACCTACTGGTCCATGAAACCATATATGAAGGACAACCTTCCAATATCCTTAAAACGGAAACTCATCGACATGTGTATCTTGCCTATTCTAACTTACGGAGCTCAGACGTGGTCTTTGACCGAATCACAGAAGTCCCGACTCAAGGTTTGCCAAAGAGCTATGGAGCGTAGCATCCTAGGAATAAGGCTGGGTGACAGAGTGCGAAACACAGAAATTCGACTGAAAATCGGCGTAGTAGACGTGGGTAGGAAATCAGCATTACTGAAATGGAACTGGGCAGGCCATGTGACTCGAATGCATCCAGATCGCTGGGCAAATATAGTCACCCAATGGACGACCCTGATGGTCGACGACGACGCGGCAGACCTAAAAAACGCTGGCGAGACGACCTGGATGCTTTCGAGCCCATGTGGCCTGAACTTTCCTTAGAGCGTGAATTGTGGAGAGACATGAGGGAGACCTTTGCCCAGCAGTGGGATGAAATAGGTTAATTTAAAAAAAATGTGGTATTCGAACATAAACTGGTGTCTCATGTGTGAGAGGCCACCTGGGTAGGTACAACCACAATGTCCATTTCTCCCGCCAAACAGCAGTGAAAATACACTGTTGTGTTTCGGTTAGAAGGACATAGTAGCCAAAGTAACTACTGGACATATTGAAACTTAACATCTTATGTCTCAGGATGGCGAACGCTTTGGAATACATTGCTTTATAATTTATGGTTTTGTTTGGTTTAGTTCATAGATTTAGTATAAAACATAGATCGGCAATGTGAAAGAGATAGAATAATTTAACTCATATGTTAAAGCGAGATGCATAATGCGACCATACGTTTACACCAAGGTTTACACAGAAGTAGCCTGCAGTGACCCAGAGTCAAAATATGTCAAACTAAGCGAGCAACAAAATTCGCTTATTTTCATAATTTATTTAATGTTACAGTACTTGGTTATATTTATTAAACGTAGTTTATTATAGTGCATTGTGCAGTGCCAAGGTGTGGTTCATACAGGCGTAAAAATCCGAAATAATTAAAGTTTTCACAGGTACCGGCCACTTTTGTACAATACTTTATTGTGACGATATTATAGAATTAAATGGTAATATGGTACGTGTATACATATCGGTAGAAAAGAATATAGTATTTCATTATATAAATACGCTGAAAGCATCCATTGCGTATAAAAAATAATATCAAATACGTGAATTTACAATAATTTCAACCAAAAGTTGCTAGGGATTGACTGACAGGTTCGATCAATAAAAGGTTGTCGATGAAATAGTCGATGACAACACATGTTTCCCTACATTTTTATGGAGCTATAGTATGTTGTGATAGTGTGCATTCTTTTTCTTCTTCTACCTGGCGTTATCACGGCCATATTTCCCCGGCCATTATTATAGTATTCATTCTGCAATATTACTTATTACTTTACTTTTTCTCATTTTTTTATATTTGTGGAATAATTATTATAACACTTCATGTGTGTGATTTATGAATTAAGAACCTGTTTCAATCTCTGCCAAGAGGCTGTCAATTTATAATAGTAAAACAAGAACATATTAGATATTATTATAAAATATGGGATACTTCTAAGCACAGTATCATCGTCCAAACCTTGAAGCAACATTATTCATTTATCATAACATTAGGTATAGGTTTAAAATTTATAATTCTCCTAGGAAAAACATTAGTTTAGGTGACGAGATCGAGAAAACCTTTATAGTTTATTAAACTGTCTCTTTCTTCAGCCACAAGAATACGACTAATGAACATAGGCCTTCCACAAGAATGTCTACATCACTTTGTTGTAAGCTACCTGCATCCAACGACTTCCTACAAGCTCCTCCGTACACCTCCAACGCGGCCTAGCAGGCGTCCAACACTTCCCAATATGTTACAAGTCAATGAATTGACTTAAATAAGCATATATTTTAACTCTGGTATAGATGTACTTACGCGAATGTTACTCATTGAAAAAAAACTAATAATCATGGATTTTGTTGCAGACTGAGTCCACCCTGTGTCTACGAAAGCTGTAAAGTAATCGAAACTTCTCGACGGGAATTTAAAAATTAAAAAAATAAACCTAAACCTTTGTAAATTATAGTTTTATTTTATAAAAGAGTTTTTGTTCTCAGTTTAATTAGGTGTACGTACTATGTATACATCACAATGAAAAAAATAATTTTGTTCAGGTAAACGTAAAGACCCACACAAAACATCTCAAACAAAATGTTTTCAAATAATATGACAATTTGTCTTTATTTATTTGTGTGTTTATCAATCTGTATTGAAATAAACACATCAATAAGTTTCTGTTAATATAATAAAATGTCGCATATATCCATAACATTTTATTTCACAACTACAAGCCGACAGCTATATCGATATCGATATGATAGTATCAAAAGTGCATGGTACACCACTATATGTCAAGCACACATGTAAATTTCACGCACACAATCGTAAATCAGTTTTGGTCGCGCTCAAAATGACACATTGCCGATCTATGTTCTATACTACATCTATGGTTTAGTTACTGTCCATGAGCGGTCATATCGCTTATAGGTCTACCAGAATCTCATGGCATAAAATTAAAAATAAAAATAATGATTTTTATGTGGCAATACCATCCGTCAACAGCTGATTCAAAACTTGAGTTATGTCATTCGATGTGAATATTTTAAGATTTCTATACTTTCTTAGCGAAAATATATAAATTAGTTCTACGATCACAAGTGCGACACATTGTTTACGAGGTTTATCGCCAGATCCGTGAATAATTTGGTCAAATTTAAACAAAATCGTCGATTTTAAAATCGACGTCGTTTTTACAAATAAGTCGGAGTGAATAGTTTTGATACTTCCATTGGGGTATTACAACTGGAGCGGACACGTAGAAGAAAAATTGTGCTCATTTCAATATGACAGCGAAGTATAGATTATGTCGACATTGTTCCAGATGCGACACTTCAGAAATTTCTACCTACATCTATATACGCGTGATGGCAAATAAAAAAACATAATTCAATCAAATCATTTATATTTATTTCTTATATTATATTAATATTATCCCAATTTTGGGTAAAATAAATTTATTTACAAAAATAACTAAGTGACTTTATTTGAACACTATAACCGCAAACTTCTAATATTACTATTGCAGTGTCTAATTATGATCTCATAGCAAAACTTTGATAGAAATAAATAAACTAATCAAGAATTCGTTCATTATTAGACAGTTATATAAATAATTCTCGTGTAACACAGTTACTTTATTTAACTATCTCAAATTGTGAGCAATACAGCAGCACTGGGACCCTACTCACACCCTACTATATTCATCTATCATCACATACAATATCCACTATCCCTATACGAAAAATTCAATTTTTACCTATCTGTCACTACATTATTATTAATCTATAATTTCATTCAAAAATGGCGGTTGCCATAACGACTCCGGTAAATAATTTCTTAAATTTAATTTCGTGCTTCTTTATTTCAATTATGGTTGATTTACCTATGAAATGAGACTCCATCTTTTCTTCCTATTATTCTGGAATAGTTTTTGGACGTTTTTAGCATGTAATACGGCATTTATGGACCAATTATATTTGCACCTAATTAGGTCCGTCTTCGCTGAAACGTCAGGGACGACTGACAGCCTAACGGTACATGTACTCTTGCGAATGTTCCAAACTATTTGGTCTTGATGTCCCCTCCAGTTGTGTAACTCAATGGATACTTCAATTTTTTTGGGTTGTGTTAGATATGTGCATGTGTTTTATCGTATTTACTTTGATATCATTTTTTGATACTAAACAGTAATGCATTAAATACCTATTTACAGGAGTTTCCAGAGATTTTAGAAGGTTTATTATCAATCCTTTATCTTCATCGTCTTCATCAGAAGATGTACAGGATGAGTATTTAGAAGTAAGCTCTGACTAAAGTGTTAATAAAATAAAGAAGACTGAAAATAAATTATACGTTTTTATTTTACAATCTTGCATCTTTCGTATAATATTTTTGAAATCTAATAATTATTTAAATAAAACCGACTCATAATCAAACTACTTATAATTTAGAAATTGAAAGTTGTTTGATTAAGTGAGAATGAATAAGAAGAGAGAATTAAAACAAAACTCGGTACCACCATTTTTATCTACGTTTTGGAAGTACCAGCGCTCCCTCAATATTATAAATACTCGTAAGGCACGTATGTATATTGTAAATTAAAACTGAAAAAAACCTAATTTAGGCACCTATTTTAATTGGCTATTAATCTAAAAGTACAATTTTGAAGTCATTTTAATGTTTAAATAACCTATATATTAATACTTAAAACATTATGTACTTTATTTACAAAGTTTTATAAAAAAAAATCATGTTAATTTAAAATAAAAATAAATTACAATTATTGAAAGTATCAAAATATGTTCATCCAATTACCCCAGTGTTGCGATGCGCAAATTCAAATTTCCCAAAATGCCATGAGATTCTGGTAGACCTATACCATCAGGCGAATGGCATGCTTGTCTTGCCGTCGATTGAAATAAAAAGAAAACAGAATGTACCTATCCAAGTAACACGCTTGCGTAGTTCTTTACAACATAACAGTACACCCATATATCACTACATAGTATAAAACAAAGTCGCTTTCTCTGTCCCTATGCCCCTTTGTATGTTTAAATCTTATAACTACGCAACGGATTTTGATGCGGTTTTTTTAATAGATAGAGTGATTCAAGAGGAAGGTTTATATGTATAATACGTACATATTATTGTACAGAAATCTATTTGTACCCGGGCGAAGCTGGACCGCGCCGCTAGTTTACTATAAAGCAAATGAAAACATATTGGGGTGTCATAAATTGACGCCGATATAACACAGTTTAATAAAGCTGTCTGCTCCATGGCCACATGAGCTGTAAAATAATCGACACGAAGAAATAAAAAACATATTAAATAAAAAAACAGCAATATTTTTTTATTCAAATTATGGTAATGCTGTAATTTATAACTTGAGTTAAATACACTGAGTACAATAAAGCCACTTCAAACCAATAATTATACTCCTTTTTATTTCTTGAAATAAAGTAACACTACAGAAAATCAAAATGAAATGAACAACATTGTCAAAACATATAATTTTTTTTTTTTGTCATACTCTACATCCTTTTTCTTAAGTATGTTTCAAAGCAAACACAAAAAAAAAAAAACAATTGTACAAAGACACAACAAAATGATATAATAGTATTAATTTGACTTTATTTGTGTGTGTTCCTCTAATTCTGCCGGCATGTGTAGTAAGCGGTAGTAGGATTACCAATGCCTAGGAAATAGTGAGACATATAGCTGCAAGCGCCTTATTCAAACCACACGCAAAGCACACGGCAGTAATACCAACATTATTGGACACAGGCGCAGATTTCTTGCTTCATGAGTACATTAATATTAATGGCCTTATTTTATAGTCACTGACATTGCTCGTAATCAGTCAATGTCGCCTCTCTAAGCCTGTTTTACCGTGGATATCACGATTAGAGCTCTGAGGAATTGTTCAACTTGATCCTTTCCTCTCCTTGCCTCAATATAACCACGTGTACTCTCTTGCGAAGCTCTTGCTTGATGGTTCAAAAATCAAATCGTCTTGACGCGAACCAAAAAGGATCCCAAATTATTACTTGTGCCGCACCATAAAGCAGTAGAATTGTTTTGCGCCCCACTTGTTCTTCCCTACCTTCTTCTTTTAAGAAGCATCTTAGCAGGCGACGAATTATATGCAGTGGTCTCGAACCTACCGATTTTTCGGTATTTCTATCGATATGAGCTCTGTTCTACCGAAATACCGAAATATAACGATTTTTCTACGATTTCACAGTATATATGGAAATTCTCCCGATTTTTCTACCGATTTCACACTTTCAAGCTGGCAACCCTTTTCATGTATGTTTAATGTTACGGGGAAGCCCTCCATAATATGGAACTAGTGCAGAATGTAAATCATATTTTTTGGGGAATACCCTTGTGTCCTACAATTCGATGTTTTAGGGGGCTTCTCGCTCGGGAATTTACCTGTCTAGTCTATATAAACAGGAATTCGGTTTTATTATTTTCATTAATTTTCTTAACTTTGAAGAGAGAGTACCTAACTTAAAGAGTGCGTACAAAATCAGAAAGTAATTAAGTTATATAAAATGTCTGACGAGGAGCCAAGCACAAGTACGAGTGTAAGAAGAAAAAAATATTTACAATATTATAGAAAAGAATGGGAAGAAGAATTTCCAGGTTGGCTGCAAGATAGCCGTAAAGGCGAAAGCTGTGCCTATTGTAAGAGTTGTAATAAAGATATCAACATCACATCAGGAAAAGACGCTAGTTCTTCACAAGCACACTCAGTATCATCAAAGAATATAAAATCACAACCGAAGATATCATCATTTACGGTGACCAAAACTCAAAAATCTGATATACTGGTTAAGCAAGGTAATTTTTTTTAAGTAATTTATTTCACTACTTAGATTTTTATATTATTTTGTTTTCTACTAATCGATTTATATAAGCAGTGCATATAATTATACCCTAATCGCTGCTAAATATACCTACGTAGTTTTAATTATTTATTTTTAATTTCAGGTGAAATAAGATTAGCCTCGTTTGTTGCTGAACACAATCTACCATTCACTATTATGGAGCACCTACCGAAGTTGATGCAAGCCGTTTGTCCTGATTCAAAAATAGCAAAAGAAATAAACTGCTCTTCGACCAAAACTCATGACATAATTGATCATATTATAGGTAAAGAAAGTTTCAATAATTTATGTGAAGATCTAAGGCAAACTAAGTTTTCGCTTATTATTGACGAGTCCACTGATCTTAGTACAACCAAACAGTTGTGCTTAGTTGTGAGATATGCGAAAATTAATCGTATTAAAGATTCTTTTTTAGCTCTTATTCCATTAGAAGAAGCTAATGCAGCAAGCTTATTTGAACACATTGTAAACTTTTTTAGAAACAATAATATTCCATTTAAAAATAATCTAATAGGTTTTGCATCTGATGGGGCAAACGTAATGATGGGACGTAATAATTCTGTTGTAACGTTGCTGCAAAATGAAATTCCCAACATTTTTATACTTAAATGCGCCTGCCATGCGTTTCATCTTTGCGCGTCATATGCTTGTACCAAATTGCCACGCTTTATAGAGGATCTTGTTAGAGACATTTACAATTACTTTTCTTCTAATCCAAAAAGAGTGGCAGAGTTTAAAAATTTTCAAATGTTTTGCGACTTAAAAGTACATAAAATACTCCACCCCACTCAAACACGCTAGTTATCAGTACATGCAGCAGTGAAAAGAATATTGGAACAACTCTCTGCTCTAAAACTATTTTTTAAAAGATCAAATCTCTAACAATGATCATCTTTTAGCTGCAGAACATATATTACTGAAGCTCCAAGATCCAACTACAATATTATTTTTGGAATTTTTAAATTTTGTATTACCATTATTTACCGATTTAAATAAAGAAATGCAAGCGGAACACCCGAAAATTCATAATTTATATGAAAAAATAACTGGAACATTAAAAACTATTTTTGATTGTTTTTTAAAAAGAGAATATTTAAGTAGCACTCCAATCGAAAATGTTGATTTTAAGAATCCCAGAAATTTTATGGATATTGACGCCGCATACTATGGTGCTGCTGCATCTAATACACTACTAAGTAGTTCAGAAAATCTAAACTCAGATCAAGTAAATTTATTTAAATGCAGATGCCTAGATTTTTATATCGAAGCTTGTAAACAAATAACCACGCGTTTTCCATTAAAGAACAACCCAATAAAAGGTTTAGACATTATTGATCCAAAAAATGTTAAAATTGGCAAAACTACTTCGATAGTTCCTGTGAGTAGGCTCTTTACCAATATTATTCACAGCAATGATTTCCAGGAAATTTATACAGAGTGGCGCATATTAAGAAATTGTGAACGAATCAAAACATTTCCTGATGATGTAGAACTATTTTGGAATGAAGTTAGTTTATTAAACCGTGGTGATGAAACTCAAATGTTTCCATTGTTATCTAATTTCATTTTTAATATTTTATCACTTCCCCATTCATCCGCTAACGTTGAACGCATATTTTCACATATTAATCTTTTAAAAACAAAACAGCGGAATAGACTGTCTACTGAAACAATCACTAGCCTATTACGTTCAAAACGACTCTTTAATACAGCTAATTGTTATGATTTTGAAATTAATTCCAAGATGACCTCGGCTATGGCCAAAGAATATTGGTACCATAATAAATAATTATACATAAGCGTGATTGTTATAAATTAGTATGTAAGTTTTTTAAAAAATAAACGAACTAGATTGAATATTGTGTTTTTTTTTTTCAAATACCGATTTTAGCTGGCAACTGTACCGATCTCGCTCTATGACGTTCGAGACCACTGGTGGGTATGGTGCAGTTCGGATTAGAGTTGTGTTATAACAGGTCAAACCAAGAAGCTTATACCCAAATGGAGATTGCATTCCGTATATAAAAGTGAAGCACAAAAATTTGACCTTGAATGACGTTGCTACTGCTTGCTATCCTTTTCTTTAGAGTGACAATGAATGAAAATGACTTATTGTTCATTCACGGTCAAATTTTTGTGCTTCACTTTACATACGGAATGCAATCTCCATTTGGGTATAAGCTTCTTGGGTCAAACTCAATACCTGTTCTTCCTGTTACTGTTCCTTCCAAATAACAGTTCCTATTATCTGTTCTTAAATAACAGCCTGTTATTTTTCAAGTTCGGTTTGGCAGTATGATTGGATAGGCGTTGTTATTATTTATGGTTAAAATACTAGGTGCTTCTCGTTCTAGCAAAGGCCTATTCAGATGGTATGAGGGAGACCAAGTACGTAATATGTAGTATGTACGTCAACGTATAAAACAGGTAACACGACCTAATTCAAGAAGCATTTTTCAAAGACGATTTCTTCGTACATGACTGCCAATTGCTTTTTTCGCATAAATACTAGGTGTGTCTCGTTTTAACAAGTGACATTCGTGTGTACATTAAAAAGAGACGGGTGATGAGAACAGTTCTGTTAATAACAACTGTTATATTTTTAAGAGTGGAACAGATATATGTTAACCGTGAGAACAACTATCTGTTATTTGCCTTCTACCTGTTCTTTTGAACTGTTATGATAAATACGCCTCACTCCTAGTTCGGATGCAGTTTGAATGCAGTCGGTGTGCAGTTCACACGACTGCACGCCGACTGCAATTGGACCGCACGGTTGGTTTGCAGTTCTATTGCAGTCGTGTCAACTGCATTCAAACTGCATCCGAACTGCAAATTTGCAGTTGAAATGCAGTCCGTCTGTCTAGAGCCTTAGTTATGCAACAGGTACCTTCTCAGATGACCCAAAGGTCCTTTTGAAGAATCTAATTGTAAATCCCATAACAGCTCAAGTTGATTTCATTCACATTGGGGTTATCCATTTCAAGTGCGACTTTCGGTGCTATGTTGTGATAGTCCATTATATGCTTTTACAATTAAAATTATTTTTAAGCTATTGCATACCTTTTATTGCGGGCCTTGAGCGTAGAGACCGAATCCAGAAATTCCGTAACGAAAATAACCTAAGACCCCCCACTCCGACCGAAATTTAAATTTAATATTTTTATTTTGATTCAAATATGTGCCAGTAATTTTAATATGCGAAAAGCTATTGCGTGATTAATTGTTATCTAACCTCTTTCGATATTTAGTTTTGCCATCTATCGATGTACCGGCGTTACTGCGCATGCGTAATCCCCCTCTTCGCCCCGCAATCTGACGACTCATGTCTGCTTAGAGTTTCGGCGTTATGGCACCTCCTCTTTGTATTTACTGCATGGTATGACTCTACGAAGCTCGCACGTACAACAGTGAATATCTGTAAATAATAATCGGTTAATATAAAAAAAAAACAAAGGAAAATAAATACTGCAGAAATAAATAATTATAATTACATAACTTGATAAAAAATGCTGTGCAATAGCTTTATCGCAGCAGTCTCGGAGTGCCACGCGACTTTTTTTAATTACCTATCTTTTGTGCTTTAAAAAGGCTATGGGATTGTTATGAAAACAGTCATTACGATCAATGACTGTTTTCATAACAATCCCATATATGATGATTGAGTGTGGTTAGGCCATATAGTCTACCACGCCATCCGAATGCGGGTTGGCGAACTTTACATAAGATATAAATTCTTACAAATCGCTATAGTATGCAGGTTTCCTCACACTGTTTTTCTTCGCCGTTTCAATGCGTGGTGATTGAATTAATCAAATAAAAATAAAAAATCAAATTAATATACATGACTCCGAAAAGTCAGAGGTTTGCCTTGGGATTTAAACCCGCGACGGCCGAAACATGTACGTAACCTTGTCTGGTCTGTGTCTGTCAGGTTACTAAGAGGCCCCAACGCACTTTATTTCGTGATAATTTTATAATGATTTATATATTAAATCCTTATTAATGATAGATATGCCTTGAAATGTAACCTTTTATCAAAATCAACTTACTTATCTGTAGCTGTAGCGACTACCGAGTACTCAGAACCATGTCAATAAGGACCGTTTATTTTTAATAGTCTATATTCTATAACATGACCTCTGTCTTCAATTAATTATATTACATAGCGTATTGTATTATCGTAACCTGCTTTGATACCTAAGTGAGCCTAGTTAAAACCAAAGGCTTAGAAGCATTTAGACTAATATTAGTATTGCCGTCACCGAAGGATCTTTGAAAAGTGTAATAATTTATTTTAAAATAAATTAAAACCTAAGTGACAAGTTAATGTTATGAATTAATTACTAGGTAAATTAATTTGTTACATTTTTTTGCAACAGTCATACAATAAAATTGCCCAGATTTGTAAGTTTTTAAAACACTTTCAATTTTTACAGAATTTTACAAAAAGTCTCGATACCAACTCTTCGCCGCGTTAAGTAGTAGAATTGAATATGATTGTTTTAATATTGTGCGTTTTGTGCTTGGCGTGCATGTATTATTTATGGCAGCGTCTTGGTAAAGTGTCAATCAACGAGGCTCCTATGCTTGCTGGCCGGTTGCCTTTAATAGGTCATGGCCTTATGGTGTATGGAGATACTGCAAGTAAGTTGAAATAAATATTATCGAGTGTATTCAGAATGGGATCGAAATGAATTCATGTGATAATTTTAGTGAATACAGACATAATGAAACTACATATTTTTACATTTTTAAAGGATCGTTTTGTCTGGGTGTTAGATACATAGTTTTTGCTAAAATAATAATTTTAACACTAGCGTTCCATTGCGTTTTTGAAAATAAAAGGGTGTGCGTTATTATATTAGGAAAAACTATGTATGTACCACCCAAACTCGATGTACGGTAAAAAAAAAAGAAATATCATCGATTTTTTTGCTATATTTTTAGTTCAACTGCATCTCAAGTAAAAAGTAAGTAAAACTACCACATGGCTTTGTTTTCGATCGCAGTCTGCATATACCCGGTATAACCACATTCAATGTTTTTCTTTTGTCCTAGTTTCACTTTATAAATAATTTATACGAATCAAAGATACGGAAACAATAGACACCTCTTCCATGTGTTGAACCCACGACTGCTCAAACAAACATAACAAAAAAATAATAATAGTAATCAAATCGATCTACAGCTGATGAAGAAAACGGTGATCATACATTCAAACAATGCGAAAATTTCTCAATTTTTCAAATCGGTCATAAAAGGGGTCTAATGATATATACCCCGGCCCGATGCAACAATGTCACTTATGCAAAAATTGCAAGGTTGGAAGGTATAAAGAAATAATCTTATACTTTTTATAATATTACGTGGTTATAATTTTTTTAACGGTAAATTAAAAGTTGATATTGTGATAGAAGCTGTTCAACTTGTCTATGTCTGCCTTGAAATATCATATTTTTATACGATGTCATAGTTTCAAATGTTTTTCCTGAAAAGTTGCATTTTCGCAAAAGTGACATTTTTGCACCGGCGCGGGGGTGCGATATGTCTATTTCCAATAGGAATTAAAAGGTAACAGAAGCAAAACAGCCTCAGCATTTTATCGAATCCCGAAAAATAATCTCCTATATTGAGTTAATGTTCTACCTCAACGGCTATGTCCTTTCCATACAGCCATTTCCGACAGCCTCCGTGGCGCAGTTGGTTAGACGCCGCCTGTGAAACGAGAGGCCGCGGGTTCGATCCCCGCACCGAGAGAAATGTTTGTGTGGCTCACAAATATTTCTTCCGGGTCTGGGTGTTTGAGAGACCGAAAAGATTCTCGTAGTTCCTGATACCCACGACACAAGACTCGATCTTAGTGTGGGGTCAGAACTATGTATGTGACTGTTATTTATTTATGTATACATTTACCGTCAAGTCTACTCACAATAATCATGTATCACTGGACGAAATAATTATACTAACCACTTCAAAACCGGTTAAACGCAGCCGGTTTACTGGTGGTAGATCTCTCATATGTGAGAGGCCATCTGGGTAGGTACAACCGCAATGTCTATTAATCCTGTGAAAAAACAAATTAAAAAAAACCTGTACTAGAATGCGACACATTTACATAGGTAATTATAGTGGTATTGATTACATCTTTGGAATATTTACATACTATCATGACTGTTAAAAGCGTCAATTTCTAATCCCTGAATTAAAGTTAATTTAAAAGGGATAGTTTACTACATAAAAACTATACGAACTTTGAATGTTCAGATGTTCCACGTCCGGATTAAAATATAAGATTTCCACTTCTAAATAACAATACTATTCTCTGTTATACTTATCATTTTCTCCGAACTTAGTCTATAGTTGCGACGTACGATAGAAAAACCCAACATTTTGTGGAGTATCTAGGCATATTAGTGAAGTTTTCCGTACGGCGTCCGAACATTCGAAGTTCGTAACGTTTCAAAGAGTAACCCTATGGCTTAAACTTCTTTCAATTGATTCATGTTCCCATTGATCACAGATCCCACTATTTTAAGTAATTAATTATATTTCCAACGGCCAACCCGCACTAGGCCAGCGTGGTGGACTATATGGCCTAACCACTCTCAATCGTACTGTCGATTGTAGAGGAGGCCCGTGCCCTGCAGTGGGACGTATATGGGCTGATACAGAATTATATTTCAGCGCAAACGTGGAAAAGATGTCGCAAACTATTAAATCCGATGTTTACTCAAAAAGCTTTAAACGGTTTTATAAGCGTGTTCAACTCCGAGGCTCGACGACTCGTCAACAACTTGGAAGCGAAGTTGGATCAAAGACCGTTTGAGTACGAGCGGTACCTGTTGGTTTGGAGCTTGGAGACTATTTGTCGTAAGTAGCTTAAAAAATATATACCTATAATTTACAAGCTTGTATATGCATATTTAAAAAAAGGCTAGTATAGAATGAGACGCTCGTTCTTGAAATGTAGATACTTGTTACATAAATGTAGCAATCCACATAATATTGTACATAAAACATAATATTATGGTTTCGTATAAATTATTTACACCAATTACAGGCACGGCAATGGGCGTCGAAGTCAAAGAGGAGAGTGATGAAAAATATGTCCAAGCTGTAAATGACCTTTTAAAAATAATAGTATGTAGGGATGCCAGAAAAATGGGATCAACCTACGTTGTGCGCGGTTGAATTTAAATCGAGTGTCCGTTAGGGTCGCCGGGTCGTCGAAAAGAAATCAGTCCAGAACACGAACACAATAGAGTTTATTTTTATACAGCACACAAGAATAAGAAGGAGTACAAACGAACACAAAGGCAGTAGAAACACATAAGCTAGCACAATAGATATAACACACGGAACAGCTGATTTGTCGCGATAAGATATTGCGTCATGCGTCTCGCGTCACACGGTTGGGAGCAGACTGGCGCGGCGGCCGGACGGCTGCGCGCGCGCGGCGAGGTAACCGTTCGGCTCCGAGCGGCCACTTCGGCCGCCGTTCGGGCGGTCGGCCGAGCGCGCTGTGCATAACTATATAAAATATTTTAATGCAGTGCGCCGGTCTGTCCGTTCATTGAAACATTTTTTGCTATCCAATTTGTAACACTAACCCCCAAATACTGGATTGCTACTCAGCCACCGGACTCATTTGATATGACGTTATTTTGAGGTTCTGTTAAATTTCGAAATGAAATACTCGATAGCCATTTAGCTCATAAATCGATCTACTCAGCAAACATCCAGCTAAATTTCCACAGATTAACGAAAAGTTTGTTTTCAGTTACAATTTTTATTGTATAAATATAAACGTTCCATTTGACGCAATATTCTTCATACATGATTTCCCTAAATTGGAAATTTGACCCTTTATATTTAATATGAGGAATCATTGTAACGTTTTTACTTTTGTTACGATTATGTTTAAAGCTATATTATATATTGCCATGTTATTATTTTAAAAATCTGTTAATAAAATCATGTGGGTGAAAAGACTTATGTCCCTATATCCGTAGCGAGTTTATTAAAAATATTATGATGTTTGTTTATTTTATTTATTGTTTACAATTGCACTCGGTTTTAAAGTTAGTTTTTGGAATATCTTTTCAATAAATAGGTATATAAAATACCAAACAACGGCTGCAGAACCACCTAAGTACCAAATGGAGAAGACTATGTAAATAAATACGATACGAGAAAGAAGCTGTGCTGGATATTATAAACAGGTAAGTATACACGTATTCCTCTAAGTTTTAACGAATTTATATGATAATTAACTATTTAATATATAATATGAATCGATTATTCACACATTTTAAATCATCATCATCATCTACAGCCTGTAGGATCCCACTGCTGGGTACCTATAGGCTTCTCTCATATTATGCCTCCTATATATTATCTCCTCCTCATATAGTAGTATTATGTAATAAATATGGAAAATAAAGTATGGTACAATGTGTATAACTATAAATAATCCTTTGTTTCAGGAGCTGGAGTGGAGTACATAAATATTCAATGTGTACCTATATAATAAGACCGTCCAAGAAATATGGCTCATATATATAGTGCCATGTATATCAGCTATAGACTCAATAAGTAAGCTCAACAAATATATATAAAAAATAAAAAGAGATATATAAAATTATGACATACTTTAACATAAACACTTTTGCAGGTAACGCAATAGAAATCATGCATACAACAAATCATTTGGACAATACACACCCTTTTGAAATGAGTATGTAATATAAAAATATACAAAAAAGAATGAGACAAATTGTGTGAAGGAAGAAATATTTGCATCAGAAAACAGTGTTTTAAATCAAAGTTGAAGAATGTTGTGAATTTTAATTAATATGTAATACATAAAATAAATTGTTTATTTCACCTATTTTCATTGTTAAAAAATGTCATATTATATTTCTATTGTACATTTTTAATAGTACATTTATTAATTTAGTTTTAAATTAATGTTAGAATAATTGTTATTATTTTGTGTTTATAAAGGAATATAGATATATATATATATATATATAAGACAGATCTAAAGAAATGTAGATAATTAAAAAAATATAATATGTACTAATGCTGTTATTAAAATAAATATACTACAATAAAACATAACTCATTTTTATTTGTATTTGTATTTCATTCCATGGTAATTCAATAAAATGCACTGTACGGTTTAAAATATGTATTTTATTATATTATTCCTTGTTGCAACATTTTCATTGGTTATACTATGTGGAGCTGGTGGAAATGATTCAGAAAGATCAATCTCCAATATATGATCATTCTGGGAACATGCTATATTATGTAACACAGCACATGCCTCTATAATAGTAAGCTAATTTTCAAAAACTTATAGCCCAACTTGCAGACAAGAAGATCTTTGTTGTAAAACCAAAGACCCTCTCCACTGGGTTTCTTGTTTTAGTATGGTCTTGATTGTAAGCTTCTTCAGTCTCCCCTTTCCAGAAATGCACATAAAAGAGAATCATTGAAATTTTTACTATCATGCACCGCGCCTGGCCATCGGCCTATAATGTTTCTTATCCTCAAGTTAGGGTCGCAGACTGCTTGCACATTTATAGAAAAATGGCCTTTTCTGTTTCTAAATGTTTCTGCTTGTAGTCCTCCTAAAAACAAGATAATAAAAATTAGAGCTCTAGCAAATATTCTTATTTCAAACTACAAATAATTTTATGTAAATTGAAAAAATATATTCATAAAATTGAATTCTTTATAGGAAACTACTATTGTAGTTGAACATTGTTCCAGTATATACTGAATAGCTACAATCAGTACAAATCATTGTATGATTAATTATATTATATTATATATTTAGCCCTACAACTATTTAGAGAGCTTGGTTATATGGGGTACAGTGGGCTGGGGAAGAGCCAATTACCTGCTAAATGTTTTGATTCCAACAAGCATATATATATAAATTATTGTGTAGAAATCATTTAGAGTGTGCCTTTATACTGTGCATAATATATTATTCTATTCTATGATTAATAATATAATATTATGTACAGTAAAAAGGGATACTCTAAATGATTACTACACAATATAAAATACGCTAGGCATTTAGAAGCACATTTAGTTAAAATAGGATAAGAAAACATATATTTGTGTACATGTAAAAGCTTAATAGTTATGTATACATTATTATAAGTAGAAATTACCTGGAGATTTGATCCTTATATGTATGAAATTTATAACTTCAATCACTCCTGCGATCGCATAGACATCATTCGCAATATGGCATTGTTGTTGTTATATAGTTGGGAATTTCCATGCCACGATTTTGTAGTTTAACCAAAGAGTTTAACTAACTCTGCTGCAACTTTGTGTTGTACAGTCGGCTGTTCCACATGAAATACATCTCCAATAATCTTCTGGTAACTGCCTGTCGTAGAATATCATAAAGCAAGTAACAGTTGGTCGCAAGTTTTTATCAATCGACTTCTATTTGTAGTGGGTTCTATTTTGTCTCCAGCAAGGAACACAGATGCAGAACAGTTTCTTTCTTCAGGCGGAACCTCACTTTGTTTGAATGTTTTCTTCTTTGTATTTGTCAAAAGCATTGATTTTTTTCTTGATTGACTCGCCTTGATGAAGCTATATCGTCATCAGACAGCGATGAAACCGAAGCGAGAGTCATTTTAGTAAATTTTATATAGAATTTAAAAATTTAAGAGTGGTCGCAGGCGGCCTTAAGACGGCGGCTGCTTAAAACTAGAAATTCTTAAAAATTTGACTGTTTGACAGCTGTCAAACTCTTAAGTTGCTTTCGAGAATACGAATCGGATGAATAATGCCCCATTAAATATTTAATTCTTAAGTGGTTTAATCGAAGTTATATTTAACTGGAATCAATTTAACAGGTCATTAGAGCTAGTTAATCGGAGTTAAAAGTTAATTGGCTTTCCAGTATTTGGCCCTATGAAATTAAATACAATGCTATCTTAATGAGTATAATTGCTATTTGCATATGCAAGTAAAAATAATAATAAAAAGTGTTGATATAATTATATGTGTCGTTAAATAAAAAATGAAATTTTAAATAGCTCCGCTACACCACCCCCCCCTAGAGACCGTCCCTACGGGCGATAATAGTCGGGAAACCTTACTCTGCGCCCCGACCTCGTGGTCTTGACAATTTTGTCTTCGGCCTCAAGCTTATGTTGGTGAGGGTTGTGTTGAGGAGTATGATTGTGCGTGTGTGATGTATGAGTGTTGCTGTCTGTGTATGTGTGTGGAATATTAGTGTGTGTGTTGGCCCCTGAGTCATGCATTATATAGGCAGGTTTTAATCTGTCTATAGATACCGTAACTGTCCTACCATTGAAGACAATCTTGTATACTTTGTCCCCTCTTTGGAGGACTTCATGAGGTCCAGAATATGGTGGTTTGAGTGAACCAGCCACAGTGTCGTCTCGTAAGAAGACGTGAGAAGATGTAGCCAGGTCCTTAAAAATGAAAGGAGAACGGTGGTTACCGTGACGTGACGCTGGAGGAGGCTTCAATCTGTTAACGATTGAACGTAACCGACTTGTGTAATCCGTCAAATCGTACGGTTCGGTCTCCTGAGGAAGAAAAAAGTATCCTGGTAGGCGCAATGTCTCGCCATAAACCAATTCAGCGCATGATGACTGAATATCCTCTTTAAAGGATGTCCTGATTCCTAGTAGGACAAAAGGAAGTGATCCCACCCAGGAACTATCAGCGTGGCAGGTTATGGCAGCCTTAAGCTGCCGATGGAACCTTTCCACCATGCCGTTGGAAGCAGGATGGTAGGCTGTTGTGTGGCTGTGGACGAAGCCCACTAATTGTGAAAGCGCTTTAAATAACGACGATTCGAACTGTCGTCCTCTGTCAGTCACAATTTTGACAGGACACCCAAAGCGCGAAATCCACCCACTCAGTAGGGACTTCGCTACCGTCTCGGCTGTTATATCTGCGATCGGTATTGCTTCAGGCCAACGAGTGAAACGGTCGATGGCCGTGAGACAATACCGATAACCTGATGAGAGTGGTAATGGGCCGACCAAGTCAATGTGTATGACCTGAAATCTGCCCTGCGGTACTTTATAAGCACCTAACGGGGCAGAAACATGCCTCGTGATTTTGGAGCGTTGGCACGCTAGGCAGCTGCGAGCCCATTCTCGACAGTCCTTGCGGACTCCTGGCCACACGTATCGGTCACTCACCAGCCTGATGGATGCTTTGGCTCCCGGGTGACTCAAGCTGTGGAGTGACTCGAAAACACTTCGCCTGTGTATTTCGGGAACATAAGGTCGAGGGTTAGTGCCGCTTACGTCACAAAACAGGTTAGTGTTTGTACCAGGCAGTGTCATCTTAGTGAGTTGAAGGGATGTGTGGCCGGCGAGAAGCTGCTTCAACTGCAGGTCACTATTTTGAGCGGCTGCCAACACCTGAGCGTCGATCGGCTGCACAATCTCTTCAACTCTGGACAAAGGGTCAGCAACCACATTGTCCCTACCCGAAATATGTCGGATGTCGGTTGAAAATTGCGACACAAAGTCCAGATGACGGAACTGCCTGGGTGAACAATTTTCCTTCCTGGAGGAAAAGGCGAACGTAAGCGGCTTGTGATCGGTATAAATCACGAAGTCGCGAGCCTCGACCATATGCCGAAAGTGTTTGACCGACTCGTATATGGCCAAGAGTTCTCGGTCGTATGGCGAGTACTTGGTTTGTGTGGGGCTCAGCTTTCGCGAAAAGAATGCGAGGGGCTGCCACTTGCCTCCCTGCAGCTGCTGTAATACCGCCCCGATAGCAGTATCGGAGGCGTCTGTCACAAGAGCCAACTGTGCGTTGCTATCAGGGTGGGCCAACATGGCGGCTTGGCATAGACCATGCTTGCAAGCCTGGAAGGCTTCCAGCTCCTTCTGGTTGAAGGTCACTGGATGTGAGCCCTTCACTGAGCCTGTCAGGAGAGAATTCAGGAGCGCTTGTTGTTGGGCTGCATCTGGAATAAATCTCCTATAAAAATTAATCATGCCCAAGAACCTCCGTAATTCCCTAACGGTTTTGGGCTGAGGGTAATTTTTGATGGCCTCTACCTTTTCAGGCAAGGGTCTTGTACCATCAGCAGAAATTTCGTACCCCAAAAAATTAACTTTTGAGGCACCAAACACACATTTACTTGGGTTCAGGACTACGCCAAAATCCTGCAATCTACCAAAAACCACACGAAGGTGTTTTTCATGGGTTATGGGGTCAGGTGAAAATACCAATATGTCGTCTATATAGCAGTATATGAAGTCTAGCCCTCGCAACACCTCGTCGATGAACCGTTGGAACGTCTGACCGGCGTTGCGAAGGCCAAACGTCATAAACGGGAACTCGTATAAGCCGAAAGGTGTTGTGATGGCCGTTTTGGCTATATCGGACGGATTAACTGGCACTTGGTTATATGCCCTAGTCAGGTCCAGGGTGGTAAATACCGAACAGTTCGCCAAACTGTGGGAGAAGTCCTGGATGTTGCGGATCGGGTATTTATCCGGGATGGTGCGGGCGTTCAATCTGCGGTAGTCACCACAGGGTCGCCAGCCATCCTTCTTCGGCGCCAGGTGCAGAGGAGATGCCCACGGAGACTGTGAAGGCCGACAGGTGCCCATCTGTAACATCGCTTCAAACTCCGCTTTAGCGATTTTAAGCCTATCAGGCGCTAGCCTGCGTGGTGTACAAGACTCAGGTGGTCCAGGTGTAGTGCGGATATAGTGAAGTGTGCTATGTTGTGCAGTATTGTGTGTGTTAGTACCGGGAGGTCGGGTAATTTCGGGGTACTGTGCAAGTATAGTGTGATACACCGAATCACCAGACATGACCTTCACCGAAGACACATTCGAGCACTTCGCGAGTGAAGCCGTAGCAGCGAGGCTAGTATGTCCATCGACAAGTTTTTGGTTTCTTATATCTACGATTAAATTGTAGTGAGATAAGAAATCCACGCCTATTATCGCTCGCGTTACGTCGGCTACAATAAATCGCCAAGGAAAGTCACGGCGCAAGCCTATATTTAATAAAATATTTATGTACCCGTACGTACTAATAATTGAACCGTTTGCGGCACACAAATCGAAACTTGTTTTTTGTCGATGCTCCTTTAATAATGTACGGGGGAAAACACATCACGTCGGGGTCACCAATGTAGGGATGCCAGAAAAATGGGATCAACCTACGTTGTGCGCGGTTGAATTTAAATCGAGTGTCCGTTAGGGTCGCCGGGTCGTCGAAAAGAAATCAGTCCAGAACACGAACACAATAGAGTTTATTTTTATACAGCACACAAGAATAAGAAGGAGTACAAACGAACACAAAGGCAGTAGAAACACATAAGCTAGCACAATAGATATAACACACGGAACAGCTGATTTGTCGCGATAAGATATTGCGTCATGCGTCTCGCGTCACACGGTTGGGAGCAGACTGGCGCGGCGGCCGGACGGCTGCGCGCGCGCGGCGAGGTAACCGTTCGGCTCCGAGCGGCCACTTCGGCCGCCGTTCGGGCGGTCGGCCGAGCGCGCTGTGCATAACTATATAAAATATTTTAATGCAGTGCGCCGGTCTGTCCGTTCATTGA
The DNA here is from genome assembly GCA_023078785.2 of Hyles euphorbiae. Classification (NCBI taxonomy): domain Eukaryota; kingdom Metazoa; phylum Arthropoda; class Insecta; order Lepidoptera; family Sphingidae; genus Hyles; species Hyles euphorbiae. The sequence goes on from CM041030.1 coordinate 7,354,673, forward strand.
AACATTTTTTGCTATCCAATTTGTAACACTATGAAATTAAATACAATGCTATCTTAATGAGTATAATTGCTATTTGCATATGCAAGTAAAAATAATAATAAAAAGTGTTGATATAATTATATGTGTCGTTAAATAAAAAATGAAATTTTAAATAGCTCCGCTACAAGTACAACGTATCACAATGTTTTGGCTCCACAATGAATTTATATACAGTCTGAGTGGTATGAAACGAAGGGAAAACGAAGCCCTGGATATAATACAAAAAGGATCAAACCAGGTATTTTTTTCAAATTATTCTATATTTTAAAGATTGTTTTCCTTTTGTTTGTTTCAAATTTAACTAACTGTAAAATTTTAGGTGCTGTTGAAACGGAAAAAGATAGTTAATGAAAAACTATCAGAAATGAGAGAAGCTAAAGCAGGTAGGTTTATCATCAAAGACTAAGACAAACTGGATACACAACCTAGTGAAAGTTATAGAAAGTTACTAATTCAAGCTGCTTACATCAGATTTTTGTGAACATCCTTGCACTAGGATTATTTAAGCTATATTTAGCACATCTATAATTTCTGAGGCTGAAGATAATGATGTTGATTTATATTGCATTAAGTAGCAAAGCTTGGATAAAGTATTGCTTGTAAACCGGTCGAGGTGAAGCAAAGATTCTGAGTGATCAAAAATCCTACATAAAATATTCATTTATTTTTGCAGATGACTTTAAACCTTTCATAGACCATATCCTAATGTCAGCGGATAAGGAATCTTTCACCGATGCTGAAGCAATGGACGAGGTCAATACATTTATAGTTACTGGATACGACACCACAGGTCACGCTCTAATGTACACTCTCATGACGCTGGGTGCTCATCAGGAGGTGCAAGACAAAGTCTATAAAGAGTAAGTCATTGTCAAAGACTTCATGCGTATGGTATATACAATTTATTCTAAAGAGCTAGTGGTTGAGAAGACAAATCATAATATCCTCAGGCCTCTCACAGCATCGTTAGAGTTTATGGGCCTTTTATAAAAAAAAAAAGGTTTATTAGCAAATGCTACAATATTACATGATCATAGTAAATTATTCTACTTATACTTATATATGTAATATATATTAAATTTCTAATTGTACAACTATTTAACATTTACTACATAGGTACATAAAGTAGATGTATCCACAATATTGATAAATTATAAATTTTTTCAAATTTTATTTCAGATTGGAAGTAATATTTGGAAATTCCGACAGAGACATTGACAAGGATGACTTCTCCAAAATGGTGTACATGGAAGCTGTGATAAAAGAAACACTGCGAATTTATCCAATAGTACCGATTTTTGGAAGATTCAATACCAACGAGGTGACACTGAGTAAGTAAAACTTTAATTCTTAAAGTTGATGATCGAAGCTCTTCTCAACAAACATACTCTTCACCTTTATTTAGTATAAACAAAGCCACTGTTAGGGTAGTGTGTCGGGGGACGGCCTTAGGGCGCCAAAAGGGCAAAGGTGCAAAAAGGCGATATAGAAGTCTTGACCAGGGCGGCGATAATCCTACACCCGCTATTGAGTATAGATTTCATCAGATTTAATACAAACCTGATTGCGTCACAACAATGTCATACCATATCATATAATTTACCTACCTCAAATCCTTACGAAATACAAAATGGATTATAATATTATATTGATTACAGGTAATTACACGCTACCAGCCAACAGCAACACCATCGTGTCAGTATTGGGCATGTGTCGTCATCCCATGTGGGGCGAGGACGCGGATCAGTTCAAGCCGGAGCGATGGCTGGACCCAGCCTGCCTGCCGGACAACCCAAACGCGTACCCGGTTTTCGGACTAGGAAAACGATCTTGCATTGGTACGTGAATGTTTTGCTGATCATTGCAGCACAGGTGTCCTTCCAGAATTTCCCTAGCAACCTGTTGAAAGCGGCTAACATCGAGCGACTCACTTACTTATTTAAATCTTAGGAAACAGAAGTACAGTAAGAAAACCCTTAATAATAAAATACTGCTCGTATCCAATAATATTATGATATCAATCAAAATCCGAGTGGTTACATACAAATTTTTATTTTTATTTTTAGTATACTAAAAATAAACTATACTATAGAATAGAATCAAAATAAACTGCTAAACCAGTCGGACGTCGATTATTTGTTTAGAAGTTTTTTTCCCCGTCATGTAAAATTACTTCCGTTGTCAAGATTTTTTAATCCTTTATTGTAACACAGATTTCTATGAAATATAAAGTTGTTGCAGGATTTTTCTTCTATACTGCCAAAAAATTTTTTTTCAATCTATTCTGTCCCACTGCTGGGCAAAGGTTTCCCTTAACTTAAAATGGAATTAAAAATATTAGAAGTTATTAAAAAATTTCTACAGGTAAAACCTACGCAATAATGTCGATGAAGACAACACTAGCGCATATACTGAGGCGATACAAGCTGACCTCGTGCAACGACAAACTCGCATTCAAGATGGAAATTGTGCTGAAGTCAGTAACACCACTACGCATCAAATTAGAAAGCAGAAAGTAGACCTAAATTTAAAAAAATAGAATATTAGTTCATAGAATAAAATAGATACAATATTAAAGGTTATCTTTATTTTATGAACAACAAACAAAATATCTTAAATGTATTCGGTATAATATTTTTTGTGGTACATACCGTAAATATACCTCTTAAGTCTTTAAAAAATACAATATATACATAAATATAATTTGTACAAAATAGGTACACATCAGGGATGTTGCGAATATTCGCATCCGCATCCGCAAATGCGGAACTTCCGCATAAATTTGGACATCTGCATCCGCGTCCGCATCCGCAATAATCGATGCGGATGTTTTATGCGGATGCGGATGTAATACAAAATGAGACAAGACAGAAATTTGGCGGTGCCGGCTACTGGCGCGTGCCGTTTGGAAGTAGTGTTGCCAGGTGCCGCTTTACGCGGGACGTCCCGCTTATCGGGGGTTTGGTAACGTGTCCCGATTGAACCTTCGGCAGGACGCCAAATGTCCCGCTTTTTGACCACCGTTCTCAGAACGAATAAAAAACGAAATCTTACACACTTTTATTTATAATCCGTACTGTATTTCGCGTTTTCCTTCAATTATTTACCTACTTAGTATCTATTTCGATTCTCACGTAGTTTCGATAGGCTGATTCCAAAAAAATATAGGGCTTTGAATAAGTTCTTGCGGTTTGTTCACGAATTCCTTTCTTATTTTAGATGGTAAAACATGTGCAAGGAAATACTGTTAGTGAACTTATGTCTTAGTGAATATTAGCTAGCTCCAATGAAAATTCCTTAGTAACAATTTCAAGTTTCATACGGCTTAGAGAGCATTACTGGCGATTTTTTTTACGACATGTATATGTAAATGTAATTCAAAAGAAAAACGCATCTTCACATAATTCTCTTCGAGCATTATAGCGAGCATAATTTGTCAAAATTCATGTGCAAAGACGTGTCGGAAAATATACATTTTCATCTTGGAGATAAAGATCGCTCTGGTAAATCGAATAGTTTTAGTCTGAGAATTTAAGGAATAACTTGATGTACACCCATAGTAAACGCTAGAGGAACAATTTAAATCGTTTTGTGCAAATTTTTGAAATATTTGGAGTAAGGTAAGAAACCTCTGCCTATCCCTTCTGGAAAAAAGAAAAAAGTGAGTTTATGTATGTATGCATGCTAAGAAACCATGGCGCCTTATGAATTGAAGCCTCGAGAGTTACAGTACTTGGTCTGATTGAGCTGCGCTTTCATTATTATACTAATAACCAAAAACAGCTATTGTATTTGATAGCCTCCAAAGACGCGGCGTTTTTCTATGTAATAGGTATATGCTGCTAGAAAGTGGGAGAGTAATATTTTGTGATAGAAAAAAAAATATTATTTTCTCTTCTTTAATAGGCGTCCCGCTGAAGAACTCAAAATCCCGCTTATTTGAATGTCCTGTCCCGAATTTTCAAAAACTAAACCTGGCAACGCTATTCGGACGTGACAATGATCAATGGGAGCGAAATAAGTAGTGACATGATCCGACGCGTTTGTTGTTGCTATGATAATAGATTCTCCTAGTGAAAATGAGAGTCGAGAAATACCAGAAAATGGTAGCACTGAAGCTGGACTCTAAAAACAATTCTTTCTTACCCCAATAAAAAAAGACTCTATGAGGATGAAAATCCTCTTAAGTGGTGTTTATCGAGAGGAATTAAAGATATTATTGCCGATAGCACAAAGATTTTTATCCACTCCACTAAGTAGTAATCCTAGCGAACAATTATTTGCAGCGTGGGTTTAATTTACCAACCTCTTCCTAAACGCCTTGTTATCAAAAAAGGCGGACCGTTATACTTAATAAATGAAACGGTGTTCTTTCGCAAGCTCTTGGGGCTACTCAAAACGAAGGTAATGCATTTAATTATCAATAGAGAAGATGGCTAAAACTTTGCACAAGCATGGGATCGAATTCTTTACTTAATTATATCGGAAGCCAAAAGACCAACTGCCCGACATCAAGACACAGTTAGCTTCTTCTGCGTAGACTGAAATGCAAAAACAGATTAACGTTTTAAATTAACTTTTTAATTTAATAATTATAAATTGCGGGTAATTAAATTCCGCCCTGTGACCATGAATCCTTTAAAGTAATCGAAATACCGGGAAGTTAAAAATATAAAAAATTAACATAGATAAATCGATAAATATTAGTAAGCGATAAAATCCGTAAATAATAGTTTAATTTCAATATTCATTCATATACTATATTTATATAAGATGTTAAACATCCGCATCCGCATCCGCATCCGCATCCGCATCCGCGGATGTGAGCCTTTGAAAATCCGCATCCGCATCCGCATCCGCGGATGTGAAAAAATCGACATCCGCAACATCCCTAGTACACATGTAAGTGCAGACATACGGACATCTGTGATAGTTAACATCATTTTGCTTCCAACTTTTTTTATTAATTAACAAATATTCAATATACTTTGGACGTAAAATGTAAATGTGATTTTCTTCATAATTAAACGATTACATTTGAATGGACATGCTTATCATAACAATTAAAATAATTCAGTATCTGTCATCTTACACAACTGTACACTGACACCGTACTTGAAAGGTTAAATAATTGTTTGTTGGTTGTATCAATTATCAATCATTAAGTCGTGAAGATAATATCGGTTAATTGACTGTAGCTAGAGTTTTACAAATATTAAATATTAATTGCTATAATGCGCAAAAACGAATTACCGAACTAGTTGACCGTCAACGACTAAATTTTATCAAAGGGTTTAGCCTAGGACCAGGATGTAGTACCACGCAATTTGTAGGACAATGTGGCTGTTAAATGATATAAATATTAACTAACTAATAGAAAAAAAAACAGCTGGTTAGTAATAATTTTTCATGACCGTATTAATAATACATGTTGGAAAGAGGGGGACTCTTCGATAAAACCTTGAATTTTCTAGGACGGTTTATCTTGAGAATTAACAAAGAAATATTCAGTTAGTAATTAATTTTTGAAATTCGTCATATCAACATATTTCATCCCTGCTACCCCTATTAGCTACCACTTACCAAAATTGTTGCTAGGAAAAATTGGGCGTCTAGTCAAAATTAAACTACGCACCAAAAATCAGCTTGTTAGTAATAAATGGTGAAAATGTACCAGGGAACCCGTACTAGAACAAAATCTCTGCGCTTTGTAATGGTACTGTACATGCACACGAGAATCCAGAGAAGCAAGAGCGAACACGATGTTACTGCGCAGGCGTTACAGAGAGAGAAACAGAAGGACCGGTACGGTACTATATTTTTTTTTGCCTTGTATGGCGAGACGAGCATACCGTTCACCCGACGCGATGGTAAGCGACTCGACCGCTCAAGAACACTAGCAAAACCAAACAACACCTTCTACCACAAAGTAATGCTTGGCATTCCACTGCGCTCGCCATCCCGAGACCTAAGATGTTAAGTCTCAATATACCCAGTAGTTACCCTGGCTACAATTTCCTTCAACCCGAAACACAACAGTGCATTTAAACTGCTGTTTGGCGGGGAGAAATAGACATTGCGGTGATATCCACCCAGATGGCCTCTCACATATGAGAGACCTACCACCAGTAAATTTATGTTATTTTGTTTGCAATGTCCCCTCTAGTTATCTCAATGTGGACTACATAAGAATGATGAAGACATTGATTTAAATACTAAGGATAGGCCTTTTGTAGACAATGTACGAAATGTAAATAGTGATTTTTGTCACTTACACATATGTTTATTTAGGACTAAATATACTTTAATTATTTACTTTTTTATTTTAATCCCCACAGATATAGGCAGTTGTCCCACCAACGACGAGAAAACGACTAACTATCGGCTATTTTCTCGCTCAAGAAACGTCCAATAGATATACTTTCCGTGTGAACAAAAGAGATGCATATACAAACAGTTGATCGCTGGCTGTTCACACTGCCGGCGAGCACTCGCTTCACTAGTTTGTGTACTCGGCGATACTCGCCAAGCGATTAGAACTCACGCAGTTTCTCTAGACTGACTGTACTGTGGACTGTACGCTTGACTGCCGCGAGCGAGTGATGCGAGTAATCGCCCGCCTCACTCGCACACTCGCTTATAGCCGAGCTACACAAATATCGGAACTACGCACTCGCTCCCCGCGTCTCGCTAACTCGTTTCTAGTTCTAGCTCTACTCGTTACTCGTTAATCGTTGCCGGTGAGACAAGTGCCATAATGAAATCTATTTTTTTCCAAACGCGCCCGAGGATATTTTTTTATAATCATCTTAACGTACCTTTGTGATTATAAAACCGATGTTTTAAGGTGATTTTAACTAATCTTACCATAGCTATTGTTGTAATCGGCGGTCAAAATCTTGGCATTTTTTAAAAATCTTATAGCTGTTTCTGTACTACATTTAAGTTCATATTTTAATAAAAGAAATAATTTTTCAATATCATACATAACTTCTATGCAATACTTATGTCTTTATATTTTAAATCATACATATATCCGTTATTTGTAATTTATTCTTGCGAGTTTCAAAGTAAAAACCGTAATATCCGTTCTGATATAATTGGATATAATTTTCACAATACCTTCGGTTGGATATTCGCAGTGTAAAATATAAAGTTTACATCAGTTATAATGATTACTGTATTATTGTGCGTTTTGTTCTTGGTGTGCGTATGTTATTCATGGATGCGTCGAGGTAAAGTCTCCACTAAAGATCCTCCTGTATACCCTGGCGCCTTGCCTTTTATAGGACATGCGCTGATGGCGTATGGAGATACTACCAGTAAGTTAAATTTTTTTTTTTCTTTTTTTTATTAAATCCTAGCAGCTCGTCTCAGCTTCGCCTGGGTTCAGATGTTTTATAATTTTATTCAACTTGCTCTGTATTATGTTAGGGCAGAACCTTGCAACTCAATTTTGAAGCTGATATCTTCATTGAGTGAACTGAAATTTTATACATACGTTTCGTTTTGATGACAATTCACGGTTATTTGTGTAACGTCATTCTAAATCAAACAAAGCGGACTAGTTATTTTTACTGCCTCCAATATGGGTATCAAATGAATGGGCTTGCTTTGAATAACTCGAAAATAAAGCGACATCATCTTGAATCCAATATGGCGAACTTGAAAGATGTCAGATTAAGTTTCTTTATGTTTTCCTTCAATCTATACTAATATTATAAAGAGGAAAACTTTGTTTGTTTGTTTGTTTGTTTAATTGTAATGAATAGGCTCAAAAACTACTGGACCGATTTTAAAAATTCTTTCACCATTCGAAAGCTACATTATCCACGAGTAACATAGACTATATTTTATTTTGGAAAAAAATAGGGTTCCGTAAGATATTTGGATTTTTCGGACACAAACTGAAAAAAATCAACCAAAGAAGTTACTTATTTTGCGTACGCTGCCTAAACTACAAAAGATAGAACCATAAAATGTTGTAATTAATTGTAGATCTTATAAATATCTACAAAAAAGTCCGCGACACACTATACCTATCTATGTCGAGTGAGGCACAACAACCACATTTTTATTTAAAAATCTTGATTTTTTTTTTGGACTACATTTAAACGCGTTTATTTTACTCATGCTATTAATCCTTATCAAAATAAATTATTTCATCAATAAGTACAGTTTATGTTGATAATATTTGGTCTTTGAATGATTAAAATTGGACGTTTGGTTTTGAAGTTGTGGTGAAATTAAAATATTACGATTTCTGCTGCACAAAAATTTCATAAGGCAATCTTTATATGGAGAGACGGGATATAATAGAGTGGAAGGTACGGGAGAAGGCTGGGATAGCTGACAGATTTGATAAGACGAAATATAAATGCACGTTATAAGACGGGATGGATAATAAAGAGAAAGGACGGGATGGATTGGGAAGAGACTGAACAGACGGATGAGACGGGATTAAGCCGGACAGTAGGACAGCTACGTCAAGTTTAGGTATACAAGAGTTTATACGAAAAATAACATGTATTTGGTGTGGAGTGGAATCAAAAAATATATGCACCCAGACGAAGCTGGGCCGGGCCGCTAGTATGTAATAACTTGTTTACTTATCTAGGGTAAATCTCGCGACAAGATTTTATTACTACATAATTACATTGTGTAATAACGTTTTAAGTTGATTAACAGTTTTAAAGAAATTTTTATTTTATATTTTTGAAAGCATAAAAGAAAAGATTCTTTAAAAATTGCTCTTTATTTATTTTAACTCCACTCAACACGATACAGATTACCTTACGTACAAACACATGTATACCTAAACTTGACGTAGCTATCCTTCTTTCCACTCTATCGTGTTCAATCCCTTCCAGTCCCGTCTATTCAGTCGTTGCCCGTTTTATCCCGTTCTTTCTCGTCATATCGCATCCCGCCTCATCATTAAATGAAATTTGTCAACTATCCAAGTCCTATTCCAGCTCTCTCACTCTATTCTATTCCATCTCTCCACTCCCAAATAGTGTGCCTTATTCATTATTGATATCAAAAAAATCAGCCTGCTTTATAAGTTTCATCCCTTATTTTACCCCAATAATGCTGTTTTTCCCAAATTATTGCAAAGCATTATTTTTCGTTTGGAATAAATACAAATGTTCATAGAAATAAGTTCAGTGGTGGTGGCTTCAAAAGTGTGACAAGTAATCTCAACAAAGTAACAATACTTGTTTTAGAAACGTTTTAAAACTAGGGATTATGATAATAAAAAGTAGATGGGTAGAAAATTCGTAGATGATTACGCGAGTATATTGTTGTTTTTAAGTTTGTTGGAATACTAAACATGAAATAAATTGTATTAAATAGTTTTGATATCGAGTGGTGCATACTGGCCACTTGTGGCGCTTGTATTTTTTATATGTATGTAGTTTATAGGTTCCACCAACAAAATAATTTTTGACTTAGCTTTAATATCTTTCTTGCTGTCGACATCGGTGCCGGGATCAACACATTCCCACAAATCTTCATGTTGGAGATAAGATTTAACTGCAAATTTCCATGTCGAATAATTATCCCGTCCAGCTAACTTGTCAATCTGTAGATTCGAAATAGCCATTGTTTTCGGTTCGACGTACGATGGAATTTTTTCAAATATATATTGTCCGATACTTTATGCGAATAAATATTAAACTTCGAATCTTTAGGTTTATGGGACTGGGCCCATAACCTGTAGAAAATCAAGGAACTCAAGATTATAAGTTTAACAACGTTTATTCACCGGTAAAGATTTTACAATGAGCAATAAAAAAGCTGACATGTCAATATAAAAAATACAAGCGCCACAAGTGGCCAGTAGGAATAGTATAGAAAATGCACTGTCATCAAAAGAAGTATGGATAAACCTTCAAAATGCTTTTGAGGACTCCGGGCTTTCAAGAAAAGTCGGCTTGCTGAGGGATCTCGTCAACACAACTCTGGATAACTGCGGAAGCGTCGAAGAGTATGTGAATAAAATTATGAGTACTGCAAATAAGTTGCGAAATATTAGATTCACAGTCGACGACGAATGGCTGGGAACACTCATGTTGGCAGGTTTACCGGAAAATTATAAACCGATGATCATGGGTCTGGAAAGTTCCGGCATAAAAATTTCATCAGATTTTGTCAAGACAAAACTTTTACAGGAGGTTAAAGTTTCCGAGTCTACAGTATTATTTACCAAGCACAAGAAAACCTCTAATGACAATGCCAAATTTAAAGAAAAAGGAAAAGGCCCACGTTGCTTTAAGTGCAATAAATATGGACATTTCAAAAATCAATGCACTGTGAAGAAAACTAACAACAATAACAGTTTTTCAGCCGTTTTTTCAGCTTACAGCAATGTTGATCAAGAAGACTGGTACATTGACTCAGGCGCTACAATGCATATGACGAGACGTTCAGACTGGATGTATGACACCGAAGCATCTCCGATTCAGCAAATAAAGGTGGCTAATAATGATGCTGTCTCCGTGCAACATATGGGTAAAGTAAACATTAAAACCATTTTTTGCAAAGACGAATGTCCAATCCAGGTGAGAAACGTTTTATTTATTCCTGAGCTCTGTGTAAACTTGTTGTCAGTTAGTCAACTAACTAAAAATGGCTGTAAAGTGGAATTCACCAACACGGGATGTAATATTTATAATGCCAATAACATTCTAATAGCAAATGCAACTTTGATCAATAACATGTACAAATTGAACACTGTTACTGTGAATGCTTATGGTGTTTCGGGTGAAAATAAGACTGATCTTATTACTTGGCACAAGAGAATGGGGCACTTAAATTTGGCTGATGTAAAGAGGTTAGAATCATGTGCTGAGGGTGTAACTATCACTAATAAAGATGTTGATACTGTTTGTATACCTTGTTGTGAAGCGAAACATACACGATTACCGTTTCCACACTCTGGTTCTAGGGCAAAGGCATTACTAGAAATAGTACATACAGATCTATGTGGTCCGATGGAGACACCGTCTGCTGGTGGTGCAAAATACTTCATAACATTCATAGATGACTATTCCCGTAAAGTTTATGTCTATTTTCTCAAGAACAAGTTGGATATTAAGTCAGTGTTTCAGAAATTTAAAGAAGAAGTAGAAAATGAATTAGATCTCAAAATAAAAATAATTAGAAGCGATAATGGAAAAGAATATTGTAATAAAGCTTTCTCGGATTTTTTAGTGGCTTCCGGCATCAAACATCAGACCAGTACACCGTACACTCCTGAGCAAAACGGGCTAGCGGAGCGGATGAATCGGACGTTGGTGGAACGTGCGAAATGCATGTTATTTGAAGCAAAGCTGCATAAACAACTGTGGGCAGAGGCAGTAGCTGTTGCAGCCTATGTTACCAACCGATCACCATCTCGGGTTTTGGATAAGGTAACTCCATATGAAAAGTGGACTGGTAAGAAACCAAATCTATCAAATTTAAAGATTTTTGGTTGTAAAGCCATGGTACATATTCCAAAACAACATCGTTTAAAATGGGATCGTAAATCAAGAGAATTAGTTATGGTGGGATATTGTGACAATACAAAGGGTTACAGACTGTATGATCCAGTAAATAAAAATATTATTATCAGTAGAGATGTCATATTTATTGGTGAATTTATGGGTAACAACAATAATAATACACAGGAACCGTTACCTACCAAACAGCACATAAATATTCCTCTTAGTACAGAGAATGATGAGGTAATACCTGTTGATGATATGACACGGACTGAGACTCAAGATGACATTTTGTCACACTCAAGTACTGACACATCTTTCGATAGTTCTGTGTTGAATAGAATAACTGATGATACTGATGAAACCTATTATCCCAGTTCAAATGATGATAGTAGCATTGAAAGTTTTACAAGAAATATCACTTTAAGATCTCATCAGAGGCAAAATAATTTCATGTGTCAACAGATTTCGGATCCATTGACTATTGAAGAAGCTATGTCGGGAACTGATGCTGAACATTGGAGAGCTGCAATGGATGAGGAGTATCAATCATTGTTGGAAAATAAAACTTGGGAAATTATTACTCTTCCGGAATATAAATGTCCTATACCATGCAAATGGGTTTTCAAGAAGAAAATAAATGAAAAAGAAAATATAGGAAAATTTAGATTGAGTTATAAACAAAATTCAAAGGAAAATATGACTCATGGCTTCTGTGATGCAGACTGGGCAAGCTCAGAAGACGATCGGCGTTCCTGCACTGGTTACACATTCTTGTTCCAAGGAGGAGCAATCAGCTGGAATTCTAAACGACAGCCTACTGTTGCTTTGTCGACAACCGAAGCAGAATACATGTCTTTATCTTCTTGTGTACAAGAGGCTATGTGGCTGAAGCAATTACAAGAAACATTTTGACCTATACTAAAGAATGAGGCAATGGTTATTTTCAGCGATAATCAAAGTTCTATTAAACTTTCAGGTTCCGATGGTTATCACTCTAGAACAAAACACATAGATGTGAGGCACCATTTTGTTCGTAACAAAGTGATTGAAGGAGCCATTGATGTGCAGTATATACAGACGGATATGATGGTAGCTGATGCACTTACTAAGGCGACACCGTATTCAAAACTGGAATATTGTTCTACCAAGATGGGTTTAATTTCTGTTTAAGGGAGGATGTTGGAATACTAAACATGAAATAAATTGTATTAAATAGTTTTGATATCGAGTGGTGCATACTGGCCACTTGTGGCGCTTGTATTTTTTATATTGACATGTCAGCTTTTTTATTGCTCATTGTAAAATCTTTACCGGTGAATAAACGTTGTTAAACTTATAATCTTGAGTTCCTTGATTTTCTACAAAGTTTATGTTTAACTTTTCATAATTATTACAATTGTTTTTTTTTATATCTGATTAACAATAAAATGTTTTCTTTACAGATTTATGGAACGGCTTGCAGAAGTTGTCTGCCGAGTGTACACGTGTGGGTGGAGTGATTCGAGCATATTTGCCCTTCTTCAACTGCTATCGTAATTATGTTTATATTTAATAGTGGGTGTCTCAGAACTAGGCGATTAATCAGTCATGAGAGAAAAACCAAACAAGGACGATAGCAACCCAAACTTTTTTAGGCCGATCCACGTTTTCAAGAAATAGCTAGTCAATTTTTTTTTCATATATGACGTTTTGAATTTGTTTAATAGATGTTAAGTTAAAAAAACTGCTTCTCAAATCAAACATGTATATATGTATTAAAATTTTCTTTCATACTTCCCGCTCGCAAAACCTCAGACACTCTAACATGAATAATCTTCTGTCACTCGTAAACACGTCACACTGTGGGTTTTGGTCCAGGAATCTATTTAACATTTTGAGGGTACGAGGCAGTGGAGACTTGACTCTAGCAACGGTTCTACTTGGTACTACTGAGAATAACAAATGATTTCGAGTTCGGCAATAATTATCTGGAACGAAAATGCGAACAATCTCATTATGTAATTCTGGCGCATCAATTATATAGTTATTATTTTAATTATATTATCATCATAGCAGCTTGTAAGAATTTATATGGTATGTAACGTCCATCAACCCGTGCTGCCCAGCGTGTTAGACTATATGGCCTAACCCCTCTCAATCGAAATCTCGATTGTATAGGAGGCCCATGCAAATCGGCAGATAAACTTTCCAATTGGGTTGGTGAAAAATCCTTAATAATAATCAACCATTCCGGAATCCAGTGTAAGCCTAAGCCTTCTCACATGAAGTCGGCATTGAATAAGAGTACAGTGTTAGCACTGGATTGGATTCATATAATAGTAGAACCTCCTCCGTGGCGCCGTTGGTTTGATGCCGGCTGTGAAACGAGAGACTGAGGGTTCGATCTCCGCACCGAAACAAATATTTGTGTGAACCACAGATATTTGTTTCGGGTCTGGGTGTATGTGAAACCGAAAAGTCTGTCGTAGTTCCTGATACCCACGACACAAGACTCGATCTTGATGTGGGGTCAGGACTAGTATGTATGTGACTGTTGGGTGCATTTATTATTTATTTAACTACTGACATAGATAATATTTTCAGGACAAATGTATTTAAGCATAATTTTTTTAAAAGGTTTTTTTATGATTACAGTAATTTCCGACCCAGATGATTCACTGAAAGCAATGAACAGTTCTATGGAAAAACTATTTGTATACAACTTTGCTAAGCGGTGGATCGGCGAAGGACTACTAGTGGCAGAACGTAATATATACCAGATTAATAATATTTAACAGTTACAGAAATGTTCACGAGGGACCTTCTAACAAAATAAACAGGCGGGCAGAATTAGGGGGAAATAAGCAGATTTATGTGTTGTTTTGAAAAAGGATAAATACCCTGTTTATTATTATTACTTGCATTATATTTGTAAAGCAATAAAAAAACGGAATAACAATATTCATATCAAATTTATGACCAACTCAGTGGCGTAGTTGTACTACGGTACGTCTGCAAAGCTGAATTCTCGGGTTCGAATTCCGGGTCGGGCTAAGTGATATTGGATTTTCTAATCATTATTAACCCAGAGTCACGAATTTGTGCCCGATACGACGAAAAGTTCACGGCCTTCCACATTGTGAGACGAAGCAGACAAGACGAAATGTGGTTGTCCTGGCACTTCTGCCTACCCCTACTGGGAAAAAGGCGTGAATTTATGTGTATGTATGTATATTAAAGTAAATATAACACTAAGTAAAGTAAGTTCGCTCAGCTTATTTTTCAGTGTGTCTGTGACAGGCCAAACCCCCTAGGCCAAAATAGTTCTTCCTACTCACGTAAGGACAAACCAGTGTAGCCTAGGCCAAAATAGTTCATAGTTTAAGCTTATTTTTCAAGGACACGAAGTGAACCTATCGTCAGATACAAACTTAGATAGCCTTACTCCACCATTTTTCTCAGATTTTATTAAGTACTAGTAAGATCATAATATGCTAATGTTCATCTTAACAAATAAATATTAAATACCATATTATACTAAGAAAATTATTGTGATAATATTTTTTTTCAAGCGCAAACGTGGAAAATACATCGCAAACTATTAAATCCGATGTTTACTCAAAAAGCCTTAAACGGTTTCATTAGCGTGTTCAACTCCGAGGCTCGACGACTAGTCAACAACTTGGAAGCGAAGTTGGATCAAGGACCGTTTGAGTACGAACAATACTTGCTGGTTTGGAGCTTGGAAACTATTTGCCGTAAGTGAACCTCGCATCCAGCACTTACCCGCATCGATAGTACTCGAATTTCAGGAAGTTCTGAACCTCCTTTTTGCTGGGTTTTTACTTCAACAATTTAGACAAACTATGAAACTTTTAGAATTAAATGCGTGTGATAGTCAGCGAAAGATTTTTATCAGAATTTTGACATAGGATTTTTTCGAGACCCAGCCCAGTATTCAAAATAATGCACAATGGACAGGCAAGTAAATAACACCAGCACGTCCCCTGCACTCTGGAAAATAGCTTTAATTCATCTGCTTAAAAATAAAAGGTTTGATGTTAGGCACTTGACCAGCCAAAGAGATAAAGAGCCGAGTATTAATTATAAACGTTGGCAATATTATTGCAGAATCAGCAATGGGCGTCGATGTGGGAGAGAAAGGAGATGAAAATAAAAAATATGTTCAAGCTGTAAATGAACTTATGCAAATTTTTGTACATCGCTTTACAAATTTATGGCACTGCAACGATTTTTTATACAATCTGAGTGGTATGAGACGAAAAGAAAATCAGGCCTTGGATATTATACAAAAGAGATCAAACGAGGTAAATTGCTTTTCGTTTTCATGAATTATAAGAATATATTTTTTATATAAGTACAGAGTAATATTGAAAAAACTCATTTTCCAGGTACTGGCTAGAAGGAAAAATATAGTCAAGGAAAAATCATTGAAAATGGTAGATACATCAGGTAACAATCGTTCAGAAGTCATACTAAAGAATATGATAATGTCAAAACTATCTAGGTGTAGAAGGTTTTATAAGAATCCCGGTTTCAGAAACTTTTGCGATTACACTGTGTAAATGCACTATTGTGTTCCAGTTTAAAGGACATAGTAGCATGAGTAACTTCTGGTCATAATGATACTTAACATCTTATGTCACAGGATGGCGAGCGCAGTGGATTACCATTTCACTAGTACTTTTCTTTGTAATTCATGCTATTGTTTGGGGTTTGGTACTATCCATGAGCGGTCATTTTGCTTACAATTAGGCGTATAGCATGCTCGTCTCGCCATTCATCGCAATAAAAAAGAAAGAATAATACTAAAATAAGAAAGTCATTGGCGTGGTACAACTTATGGAACATTTTTTCATTTTCAGATGAATTGAAACCGTTCGTAGATCACATCTTGATGTCAGCGGATAAAGAATGTTTAACTGATGCTGAAGTAATAGACGAACTGAACACTTTTATAGTTACCGGATACGACACTACAGGTCACGCGCTAATATACACTCTCATGACGCTGGGTTCGCATCAGGAGGTGCAGGACCGAGCATACAAAGAGTAGGTCAAAGACTTCATGTGCATGATCGTGCCAGTCGCAATAGCAATATATACTAGTATAAACTTTCTACCTTGTAATAAAATGTGGTAACTTTCTGCTACATAGTAAACTATAACCGTCGTATGGATGAAGATGCAATTTACAAAAAAACCTTCTTCATTTCAGATTAGAATCAATATTCGAAAATTCTAACCGAGATATAGAAAAGGGTGACTTTTCGAGACTGGTTAATAAAAGTGATAAAAGAAACATTACGAATATATCCAATTGTACCTATTTTTGGTAGATTTAACACCTCTGAAGTCACACTAAGTAAGGCACATTTTATTATTTCATCTAAAAATCAAGCTTTAAGTTCGCAATTTACTTCTGCTAAGAACACCAATGACGGAACGGTGGCTGTTAGTGCTTATTACTAGTCTATAGTCTAACCGTCTTATTAATAAACTAGGAATTATGTGGGATTAAATTTAGTCCAAGACTTACGCATGGAATAAGCAAATAAGCCAGAGGTGTGCCCTGGTATTTGAACCCGCGACCACCGTGAACATGTCACTTCCTACAATATGGGTATCAAATGAAAGGGCTTGTTGAGAATAATTAGAAAATAAATAACAATTTGATTACAGGTAAATACACGCTGCCGGCCAATAGCAATTCTATCGTATCAGTATGGGGCATGTGTCGTCATCCCATGTGGGGCGAGGACGCGAATCAGTTCAAGCCGGAGCGATGGCTGGACCCAGCCTGCCTGCCAGATCACCCAAACGCGTATCCGGTCTTCGGACTAGGAAAACGGTCCTGCATTGGTACCTACCTCATTAAATTGTCAAAAGACTCCTTTATGCAATAATGCAAGATTTAACAAACATTTTTTTTTCAGGTAAAACCTATGCAATGATGTCGATGAAGGCAACGCTCGTGCACATACTCAGGCGATATAAGCTGACCTCGCACAATGACAAGCTCGCGTTCAAGATGGAAGTTATACTGAAGTCAGTTACACCACTACGCATCAGTTTAGAAAAAAGAAAGTAAAGCGAAATGAACTTATGAGAATAAAATTCATGCAATTTATTAATGACTTAATTATTATTTATTGCTGTATTCGATATTATATTTTTCATGATATCAAGAGAAAATGTTATAGTGCTTTTTTGATCAATTACAGTACAGTGTCTCAGTGTTTTTTAGAATGATTATAATATTATACACAAGCGGTCGGCTTAGCCCGGGTGCAGATAATTTATGAGTCCAGTCCACATCAACAACATATTAATTCATCATCATCATCATCATCTCAGCCACAGGAAGTCCACTGCTGAACATATTAATTATACATATTAATTATCTGGCATAAAAACTGTTTATATTATGCAATATTATTATTAACCTTCCTCTTAAATCAAGCGACACACAGACATGCAAAGAACAATGATAATCCTCCATACATTTTTTTGTTGTATTTTTTTTGTGTGTATTGAGATGAAAAATATTCTAAAATATAGATTTCGGATTCCTTAACAATTATTTCTTAAGATTTAATATTGTAGCAAGCCTAGGAAAAAAGATATTCCACTTTAAAGTTTTACAGATTTTCTATATCTTGTCAAACTCTGTGAGTAGTTAATGGTATTTTGTTCCATTTATATTGCCGTGAGGCAAAGTTATGACCCACACATAAAAGTAAAAAAAAATATTTTACACGCAATTTAAACATCGAGTAATTATTAATCTAATAGTAATATAATGTGCAATGAAATAAAATGGAAAGACGGGACAACTATACATTATTATTTGCACAATAGCGCTTTCGGGCGACAGAAGCAAATTGTTATTCCTTAATTAATTAATTAGTAATTATTTTGCTGTTCTCACTTCTCTGCACTATTTTTTTATATTTATATCTGAGAAATATAATGCAAGAAAGCCAGTCAAGCATATATTTTAAAAATGGCAACATTGAAACGACATGACGCCTCTCCAATAAAATTAAAGCAAATATCAATAGAGTTTTACGAAAAATGTGTTTTCGTAATTCAGGCTTAGGTTCGCCGTGAGCTAGGCACCAAAATTACTTAGAAAATTAATTATTAATATTTGTATAAATGAAATTTATAGACGCTTAAGAATTGCATTAACAATGATTTTACCAATGTTCTTTCCGTGACTGCTCGCACTTAACTATGTACATATTCAAAGTAGTTTCTCATGTATTCGTAAATCTAAAACACGTGTTTTACATCAGATAAAAATTATAATCCATGTAAATGTAGATTACATATTGTATGGACGTGATTTATGATTAAAAATGGAGAATGATTTTTCACTGATCCCATGGGCCACAAAACCAATGGCTGACTCTTTATTCCGATAATCCAAATTCATGGTCAGAATGGAAAAGTGTGGCTGCCATGTTGAACATTTTAGATATTGGTCTAATTGGCGTCAATTTCGATATGTAAGGGAACTTTACCCCTGAAATTATTGATTGAACATTTTGGGCCCCATATTGAACTTTATAAATATTGGCCTAAATGGTCTCAAATTCGATATCTGGGGGAACCTTTCTTCCGATATTCTAAATTGATGTTCAGAATTGAACATTTTGACCTGTTCTGTTATTGGTCTTGATATCTGGAAAAATCTTTCTTCCTATTACCTAAACTGAAAGTAGGAATTTCACATTTTAGCCACTTTTTGTTTACTTCTCCGATTGGCCTCAAAATCGATATCTGAGAGACCCTTTGCTATGATAATCTAAATTCAGAGTCAGAATTGTAAATAATAACCACAGAATACTAACAGAAGTCAAGCTTGTGTATGTACTTCACTTTTGTTGCCACACTCACACTACGCTCGGCGTTCGCGCTAGGGTTGTTAACTCTGGCTTATGCGAAATACGTATCGTGTTAATAATAACACTCGTATCGTTTGATTAATTTTTAAAATTAAATTTATAAAACACAATAATAAAATAAATAAATTTTAATTTCATT
Source organism: Hyles euphorbiae (assembly GCA_023078785.2). Classification (NCBI taxonomy): domain Eukaryota; kingdom Metazoa; phylum Arthropoda; class Insecta; order Lepidoptera; family Sphingidae; genus Hyles; species Hyles euphorbiae. The sequence goes on from CM041030.1 coordinate 7,374,256, forward strand.
TATGAAGTCAATGCGAATGTGTATGTCATTATTCTAAGTTTTTTTTATTGTTTTTCTATAATATATGTATTTTTTAAAGAAATTTATATTGTATTATTATAATCTGGGGTTTTATATACAAGTGCAATAACTTTTATTCATTTGTTCCATCTTTGCACAAAAAATATCACTATTTGCGTGCCCGAAGCGAGTGAAACTCGCGCTTGCAGTGGTCTCGACTGGTTTCGAATATCGTGTCGGTGAACGCTGTCTGTGTGTGCGTTGATTTCGCACGGTTTGTATGGAGCTTGACTTCTGTTAGTTTAGTATTCTGTGATAATAACAGCGGAGATAAAAATATATTTATTTGTAAATATACAAGTGTGTGTGATTTACAATTATGTCTGTCACCTACCTCTGGTACTCCCACAAATTGTCTTGGCATGACCAATCATTGGAAATCCACCGGAGACCGTTGGAGGCTCATATTCAGAATTCTTGGGCCGTTTCCGCCAAAACAAATAGGCGGATAGGCCGCACACAACACTGAACAGTATAAAAAACATATTTACTAGAACGCCGCCTAGATAGGTCAAAATACGCAGATACAATAACAATCGCAATGTGATACATGCTTATATAACTTCGACCTGTTTTTGAATGAATCTGTATGTATGCAGGTTTCCTCACGATGTTTTCCTTCACCGTTTTAGTGCGTGGTGATTGACTATCAATACACACATGACTCCTAAAAGTCAGAGGTGTGCCCTGGGATTCGAACCCGCGACCACCGTGAACATGTAGGCAGCCGCGTCTAGTCCGTTTACCAACAGGCCACCACGCACTTAGTTACCAGTTTATCGTCTGGTTATGGGACACCCTGTATATTTAGGAAAACAAATTGGATTCCACAGAGATAGCAATGAAGTGGAAGTAGAGAGAAGAGTGAAACAAACTTGGAAAAAGTATTGGAGTTACAAGGAAATATTTAAAAGCGAAATGCCTATCAAATTGGAATGGATGTATACAAACAAAGTGAAGAATAAAATAAATACATGTCAGCGAGGAATTGAACGCTGTATGTTAAATATCAAGAAATTTTAAAAAATAAGGCACAATAAAATACAGCCAAAAGTTAAAGTGGAAATGGGCCGGTCATGTGGCACGTCATAAAGATCATAGATAGACCAAAACTGTTGCTTCATGGAATGGTCCACCGGGCAAACGACACAGAGGAAGACCGTTCACCAGATGGGACGACGACATAAAAAAAGTTGCTGGTCCAGAATGGCAACAAATAGCCCAAGACCAAGAGAAATGGAATGCTTTGGAGGAGGCCTTTACCTGAGATTCCAATACAGTAAAATATTACTTCTTACCTACTTAAAAAGTGATTTCTATTATACTAGGAAAAATTAGATAATTATAATAGTATAAACTATCAGAAGTGGTTTTACATCATTTTTAACCGACTTCAAAAATGAAAAAAAGGAGGAGGATCTCAATTCGACTGTATGTTGCTTTTTTTTTTTTTTTATGTTTGTTACCTCGTTTCTCTGTACTGTGTGAACCGATTTCGATCATTCTTTCTTTGATTGAAAGCTAATGCTTGTCGTTTGGTCCCATAAAAATATGGTGAAGATCTGATGAATATCTTCGGACCTGGAGAGGGGAACTCCTTAAAATTAAGGAGAATTGCAATGGTTCTTTTTGCATTACGTTCATTAGAAAAGTTTAGATACAGTAAGAGAGGGAAAAGGGGGTGGGGGTGAGGGGGGGTGGGTGATAAAATTAAAATACACGTAAATTCTAATATCTTCGGCAGCTTTTAAGCGATTATAGTGATTTCTTTTTCATTGGAAAAAACGTATTGACAGGTTGATCCCAGGAATACGACATGAAGATATGATGATTATGTTCGGACCTGGAGAATAGAACTCTTCAAAATTTAGTAGGATTCCAATGGTTCTTTTTGCATTAAGTTCATTATAAAAGTTAAGCTACATTAAGGGAGGGAAAAAGGGGTATGTGTGAGGGGGGGGGGGGGGGGTGATAAAATTAAAATACACGTAAATACTAATATCTTCAGCAGCTTTTAACCGATTTTAGTGATTTCTTTTTCATTGGAAAGAACGTATTAACAGGTTGATCCCAGGAACACAACATTAAGATCTTATTATCATGTTCGGACCTGGAGAGTAGAACTCCTCAAAATTTAATAGGATTTCAACGGTTCTTTTTGCATTGAGTTCAGTATAAAAGCTAGGCTACAGTAGTTGAGGGACAAATAATAAACATGTGAATATTTCAATATCTTTGGCAGCTTTTAGCCGATTTTAGCGATTTTATTGTCATCGGAAAGAACATATTCCTTGTGGAGACCAAATCTTTTACATTTAAATGCCTATCAACACTAAAAAGATAAAAATAACTAAAATTTTTAATAAAAAAATAAAAACCGACTTCAAAACAAAAATCCACTAAAAACCAAAAATAAATAAAATAATAACTACCACTCCAAAGCAAAAAAATAATATTTATTTCATGGAGCTCGTGCATGTTGATTAATTTGCTTAATGACTTGACTAGCCAACAAATCAAAATATATGCGTAACATATTGAAGGCGGGTCGCCCAGTACCAAACATATAGATATTTAAATTAATATAAGGCATAGGTCCTAGTCCTAGTTGTTGGCTAGTCAAGTCATTAAGCAAATTAATCAACATGCACGAGCTCCATGAAATAAATATTATTTTTTTGCTTTGGAGTGGTAGTTATTATTTTATTTATTTTTGGTTTTTAGTGGATTTTTGTTTTGAAGTCGGTTTTTATATAGAATTAAATATCCGCTTTGCACAAAGTCACGATCAATAATAATCCAAAAACATTCAAACTACTGTCACATGTGTTTCGTCTTCTCTTGAGAGAGTGCCAACGAGGTAACATCCACGGAGTTCACATATAACAATAGGATAATTTAAGGTACGTAGATATTAATTTCATTATTCGTTTTTTGTTTATTTTTTTGTAAATAAGTATTGGTAGGAATCATTATTTGTAAATTTACTTGTTAAACTGTAAATATAAGGCTTTTTATTTTTTATATTAGCTTCTCCTGTATGTACATACATAATATGTATGTAAGGGTACAACTAGCCATACCGCAAAAATAGAAAAATATTTTTAATTTATTTATGTTTTTTTTTTTACTCGGAATCCAAATAAAGCTAATTGTTGAAAACTTACATAATTTAATAACCTTATTAATACCAACATACTCTCAAACGATCACCCAGATATAATCGTTCTATATTAATAACCCTATCATCCTAAGACCAATTATTAACTTTCGAGAGAAAGATCAGAAAGCGTGCGGCGTTCAGCCATCCATATCACAATACAAGGTCAACCGGGAGTCTCGGTAAGAAATATGTTATGTAATGTTATTAAATGACTTAAAAAAATAATATTATTTGCATAATATTGTACTCTATGTTTTTTATATACTGGTGGTAGGTCTCTCATACGTGAGAGGCCATCTGGGGGGGTACCACCGCAATGTCTATTTCTTCCGCAAAACAGCGTTTTAAAAGCACTGTTGTGTTTCGGATTGAAGGACATTGTAGCCTAAGTAACTACTAGACATATTGAGATTTAACATCTTATGTCTCAGGATGGCGAGCGCAGTGGAATGCCACGCATTGCTTTGTAATTCAAGGTGTTGTTTGGTTTTGCTACTGTTCATGAGCGGTCGAATCGCTTACCATCAGGCGAACAGCATGCTCGTCTCGCCACTTAAGGCAACACTTAAGGCCTTGTGTGTTCCGTCCCAAGATAGTATAGGGGACATAAATTCCTGACTCCGCGCTAATAATTAATGGAAAATACCAAAATCACTTTGCCTGACTTGCAATTCAAACCCGATACATTTATCTTTTTATCGTAGTACAACTGCGCAACCGAAGCAGTAGTTTGTTTTCATTAATTTGTAATTATGCATGGGCGTAGCCACGGTGGGGCAGAGTGGGGCGCTTGCCCCACCCTGGATTTGATCTGTAAGGTACTTAACCAACTCTAAAAAAATAAATGATCTAGGTAAAGTACTAGGCAGGTGAGCAATAAGAAAGTATTTAGGATAATTCCAATTATAAACACAGATACAGAGTGTAATAGAAGAATACCGTGGGTACAGTTTGATAATTACATATGATTTAAGACTTCTGCCCCACCCTGATCCCACGGCTGGCTACGATCATGTAATTATGTATATATTTGACGAAATAAAACGTAGAATTTTGGTTAACATTGAACTTTTTTTTATTTCTACACACTATACGATACTGTTTTTAATATGAAAAACAGTAAATATTAGAAATAGTGTAATTTATAACATATCGAAAATTTGTATGGTGTAGAACCAGTGTGAGTTTATTTACCTACCAAATATTTTATCTAAAATTTTCCATTATATAATTTTTTTATGTGACCTCCATGCGTAAAGGGAACTAATTATACCTTACATAATTTAATTTGACCTTGTACATAACCGACGCGGTAATTAATAAGACCCAAGTTCTCAACTCATTTCGAGCAATCTTGCGATAGCTGTTACAATTAGGACTTCTGGGATTGCCCTAATACGGTTTTATGTAAACTATTACAAAGCATCTTTCATATCGAATTCAATTTCTGCTGAGATGGAATTATGATTTAACATCACTCGAAATCACAGATTTTGAAGTCCTATCTTAACTTTTCGTTTTGAGAAAATTTGATACAATTTCCCAATACCTTTAATTGGATATACTTCCTAGAGTAAAATATAAAGTCTACATCAGTAGTGATGATTACTGTATTATTGTGTGCGTTGTGTTTGCTGTTCGTATGTTATTCTTGGAGGCGTCGAGGTAAAGTCTCCACTAACGAGGCTCCTGTACATCCTGGGTCGTTGCCTTTTGTAGGACATGCGCTGGCAGCATATGGAGATACTGAGCGTGAGTAAAATAATATTATAATTAATTCTTAGTTTTCATCATCATCATCAGCCATTCCACGTCCACTTCCGGACATAGACCTCTCCTATGGTACGCCACTGGGCTCTCCAGCCTTTCGTCTCCAACTATTGGAGTGTGGCGAAATTTGGAAGTGTGATATACTTTGTATGCGTCTTCAATTATCAAGATAATATAAATAAAATACGGTCTTGTAAATAACTTTGTATTTGGCGGGAAACAGGAAAAAGGAATGAACATTCAAAAAATAAAATTAAAAAGTTAGCCTCGATTCATAGAGTAAAAACTCTATACATACACCACACCTCCCCTCTTATTCTAACAATTTCGAACAAGTCGCTAACAAATTACAATATATCTGCTCATATAAATTTCTAATATAACAAACCATAAAAGAAAATGTAACTTTATAAAATAAATGAAAACATATAATACACATAAATCAACAACAATATAAGAAATATATCCTATTAATCAATTTCAAAACCATATCTTTTAACTGGTTTTATTACGCGCTTGGAAGTCCTCACCGGTGGTGGTTCTATACTCGGTATTTCACATGATGATTCACCACGTGAAACTCCTGACCCACTCGCCTCTGAAGGAGTACCGATCCCATGACTCGCACGCACACAACTCTCCTGAGCCATATCAGATGGATCCGCGGTTTTTGTAGGTGATACTTCTTGTCCGGGTGATGGCCAGTTCACATAAGTCCACCACTTTTTAAGCTGATCTACATGCCTTTTTAGAGTTGAACCGTTTTCCCTCCGTATCAGGTAATGCCGAGTACCTTCTCTAGCTTCGACAATACCCTCAAGCCACCTATTTCCCCCCGAATAATTACGGACCCAAACCTTATCTCCCACGTTAAATTCGCGGTTAGTCCTTCCTGCTTGATTAACCTGTTTATTTTGTATTCCTCGAACTCGGTCTTCTGTATGGCGTTCTCCTCGCAATAAATCTAACCTACAGCGCAAAGTTCTGCGCTGCAGTAACATAGCAGGAGAAACGCCTGTAGTACTATGAACAACATTCCTATACGCTAATAAATACGTTTGAAGAGCCGCATCTATGTCACAGCCGTCGCGCAACGATTTTTTAAGCGCTCGCTTACAAAGTTTGACAGCTCCTTCGGCCGCTCCATTAGATGATGGATGGTAAATAGCTGTAAATGTCAATTTGATTCCATTTATAGTCATAAAATCGCCGTATTCTTTACTCGAAAACGGTGGTCCGTTATCCGAGACTATTTCTTTAGGAATACCAAAACGAGCGAAAGTCTCGCGTAAAACTTTTATGACAACATTAGCAGTAGTTTTTTGCATGTTAAATATCTCTAACCATTTACTTGTTGAGTCTATAACTACCAAGAATGTTTTACCTTCAAAAGGTCCTAAAAAGTCCACGTGTAAGCGTGACCAGGGCTCGCTGATATGAGGCCACGGTTGCGGTGCCGCCCGCGGTGGTGTAGCACTCTCAGCTGCACATGTGCTACACTCTCGACATGTGCGTTCTATATCAGCGTCGATACCCGGCCACCATACGAAACTCCGTGCAATGCTCTTCATTTTTACAATACCCATGTGCCCAATATGTAATTCTCTTAATATATTGCTTCTCAATGTCTCTGGTATTACTAATCGATAGCCCCAAACTATACAACCCATATCTAAGTATAACTCGTTGCGACGTACAGAATATGGTTTTAAACTATCTTCTGTTTGTGCGGGCCAACCAGATTTTAAATAAAGTATAACTCTATTTAAGATGTTATCTTTCTTCATATGTTCAATAACATTGTCTCTAGTGATTGGTAAAAAATTTTGAATAAAATTTATATAAGTTTCCTCTCTAACATCCCGTTTTGCATTCCCTACAGGTAATCTAGACAAGGCATCGGCTGCGTTCCTGTCACTTCTCACATATTCAATATTATAATTATAGCCTGCCAATATGACTGACCAACGCTGCAGTCTACTGGCAGCCATCACCGGAATGCCTTTTTTATCACCAAAAATTGCCACCAAAGGTTTATGGTCAGTTCTAAGGGTAAATTCTCTTCCATAAAGATATTGATGGAATTTCCTAACGCCATATATAATTGATAAAGCCTCTCTGTCTATTTGTGAATAAGATTTCTCCGAAGCGTTGAGAACCCTTGACGCATAGGCTATCGGTCTCTCCCCATCTACTGTTAAGTGCGAAATTACCGCTCCAATTCCTACCGAACTCGCATCTGTTGTCAGCACCAGCGGCAAATCCGGCGAATAATGAGCTAATATTTTGCTCGAACCTAATATATTTTTAACATTTTCAAAGGCCATGTTGCATTGCTCAGTCCATACAAAGTTAACATTTTTTTTTAATAAATAATATAAAGGTGAAAGTATATTGCTAATGTTGGGTACAAATTTAGCATAGTACATAACAAAACCTAGGAAAGAACGCAGCTCCGTAACATTCTTTGGCGTGCTTACCTCCTTAATTGATTTAATTTTTTCTGGACAAGTGTGCACGCCTTCCTTACTTATGATAAATCCTAAATATGAAACGCTATCTGCAAAGAAAGAGCACTTTTCTTTCTTAACTTTAAGACCATATCTTTGCAGTCTCCTAAACACTTCATGAAGTGTATTTAAGTGTGAACGATCGTCTGTACCAGTGATAATGACGTCGTCCAGGAATACGCCAACTCGGGGCATGTCACAAAATAATTGATCTAATTTTCTTTGAAATATTCCTGGACTTGACGCTAAGCCGTAAATTAGTCTGTTGTACATAAATAGGCCTTTATGTGTATTAATTACAGTGTACTTTTTAGATTCTTGGTCTAGTTCAAATTGGGCATACGCTTGAGATAAATCTAATTTCGTAAATTTCTCACCCCCATGTAATTTTGCTAATAAATCTTCTACACGGGGTAAAGGAAAACGGTCAATTTCTAGGCATTTGTTCAAAGTTAATTTAAAATCACCACATACTCTTATGGAACCATCTTTCTTCATCACCGGTACAATAGGAGTGGCCCAGTCAGACGTGGTGACTGGTGATATTACGCCATCTTTGACTAGCTGCTCAAGTGCTCTCTCGACTGGTTCCCGCATTGCGTAGGCTAGAGGGCGCGCACGCATAAATATTGGCCGCGCATCTGCACGTAATCTAAACCCCACCGTTCCACCGGTGAACCTTCCAAGCCCATCCGCGAACACTTCATAGTATTTGGAACTGAAATCATTGAATTGAAATGTTACACCTGAACAATTAACGTTGTTGATATTTAAAATTGAAAAAATTATGTTTAGTTCACTTAACCATTGCCTACCTAAAAGACTTGTTTTACCGTATTCAATAACATACAAATCCAAACGCTTGCGTACATCTTTATATTGAACTAATGGTGAAAATTTACCTACTGGTTGGATAAGTTCTCCCGTATAGTATCGAAGGGTTAAGTTACATGGATTAATGGTACAATTAGAAAAGAAATCATCATAACATTTTTTGCTAATACACGATATTGCGCTACCAGTGTCAATCTCCATCCTCAAAATATTATCATTCACACAAATGTCTATAGTATATGGTCTAAACTTTTTTAAATTACATGTATCTATAGAAAAATTGTTTACCTCGTCACTGCTATCGCTAATATTATTTCCTTCTACATCTTTTCCTAAGGACATATTTTTAAGTGATACTGATTTAGTCAACCTTGGGCACATCTTTTTTAAATGACCCTCATTGTTACACACTTTGCATGTATACATTTTATATTTACAGCGATCTGACTCGTGATTGTTACCACACACTCGGCACTTCACAAATTTCTTGCTTTGTAATTGGTGTTGCCTATTTCCGCTGTCCGCTCCACTCGTGTCGCTTGTGTTACCGCCTTGATATCTTGTAACTTGTCTCGATCGCATGTTGCTGTGATTCCTTTTCCCAGTCACCATCACATGCACTGCTGAAGCCGCTTCTGGTTGACCGTCGCCTCGCCTACAGGTCCGGTCCTCCACCACAGCCGCGTCCGCTTCAGCCGCTTCTATTGTTACCGCCAATTTGAAAGCATTATCAAAAGTAATGTCATCCTCGGCAAATAAACGTTGTCTGATGTAGTCCCGCGATAATCCACAGACAAATTGGTCTCTTAAATTCTCTTTTAAATTTATTGAAGAAAATCCACAGTACTTCGTCATCTTTTTTAACTTTGCTGCGTATTCTGCAACCGTTTCCCCGTTCTGTTGTACTCTGTGTCTAAATCTGTATCTTTCTGCTAGTAAACTTGGTTTCGGTTGTAAATGGTCTTTCATGATTGAAACCAAGTTGTTAAATGTTTTAGATGATGGTTTCTCTGGTGTACATAGGCTCACTAATAGTTTATAGGCCTCGCTACCCATGACTGATATTAATGTTGGCACATGCATCGCCGGCTTCACTTCATTAGCAATAAAATATTGTTCTAACCTATCTATGTAAAGGTCCCAGTCATCATTGCCAAGTTCAAAACCATGAATTTTGCCAAGAGCCATGTTCTATTGTCTTGAATGTTTTCAACAATCGAAATATATAAAAGATGAATTATTACCAATACACGTGAGTGATTTTTCTTCTCGTCGCCAGTGTGATATACTTTGTATGCGTCTTCAATTATCAAGATAATATAAATAAAATACGGTCTTGTAAATAACTTTGTATTTGGCGGGAAACAGGAAAAAGGAATGAACATTCAAAAAATAAAATTAAAAAGTTAGCCTCGATCCATAGAGTAAAAACTCTATACATACACCACAGGAACTAAAACATAACATTTCAAAATATCCATTTAACGGTTTGTTTGAAACATTAAGGTTTGAAATATGGTTTTATAATAACGACAACTAGTAATTTATTAATACTAGTGGTCCCCTAGCGGTCGAAATTCGACCAAATCAAGAAGAGAAAAAGTTTTTACCTGTATGATGATGTTGTTATTCTGATAATTCGTGCACATTTTTTGTACCTGAATGTTGTTATTGCAGATTGCTGCTACAGAACTTTCTTTATGCATAATATAATGATAGTCCGTGTACATTTAAATGTATCTTACTGCTACACAATTTGTATAAGCGCTCAGCATTTCACGTAGTATTCGTTAAATAAATCTTTTCTGTTTGACATTCAACAAAACCACAGTAAACAATTTTTTTTCTGATTGACATTCAACTATGTCTATAATAAACCAAAGAAACAATTTGACCAAAGAGTATGTATATGTCGGGGTGTTCTTATGTAGAGCCCACATGTTAAATAATTGTAAATCGGCCCTTAGGAATCTACGGGTAGTTATAGAAGTAATTTTATTAAAGGAAACCCGATTGTGGTTCTATTTCACTACCCACAGTCAGAGTAAGGGTGGGAGCATGACAGTTTGCAATATAAAGCGCGTCCGGATCGTAGACAAGGCAGATTCGAGATCCAGCAGTCGGCTGTGAAGCATAGACATACGCGTGTTTACTATAAAAGTAACAAGTTGTCGCAGATATTCGGATAAACCGTTAATCCGTTAATTATAACGTGTGGTGATAATTATAATCAAATAATTAACACAATGGATTTTATTACCGTCATCCGACATCAGAAGCGGGATCGACTTACGTTGTAGCCGCAACCGCTTGGTTATCAACATCAGCTGGTGAGTGGTGAGTACCATAACTAATAACTTGAGGTAAATTATGATGACTGGTGACTGTTATGTGTAGCTGTCATGTGTGACTCACGTGTGTAGCTGTCATTTGTGGCTCACGCTCAGAACAATTACTAAAGCAGGCTCATGTATGTGGCTGTCATATGTGACTATCATATGACTATCAAGTTATACCTTCGAAACTAATTTAATGCCGCTCTGAAAGATGCCTGCAGGTTGCTGTATTGGAAAAGAGTTCAGCACAATCAATGGAACTTCGAAAACATTCAACTACCTACATGTAGGAGTTATACGAAAAAAATAAACCTACTACTAGAATCAATCAAGAAAGATTGATGCACATCTGTTCAGCTGTGCCCTTGGTATTGAAATAGCCCATGTGCTGCGGTGACTGCTTACCATCAGGTGACACACCAACTCATCTGCCTGCCTAGGCCATTAATTGTTATCAGGAGCAGTGACATGGAGCTGTGACTGTGTGCCCTGGAAGTTCCAAGACACTGGCGTCTTCACAGGAGTGTTTCAAATTGGTGAGATCTTTCCATTTTTGTTTGAATTTGGTTTTACCATTTTACTTTCGTTAATTCGTAGAGCAATTTAAAATATGACGAAGTGCGCAACAATATAGATTACTTAAAGAAAACACAACCTTAAAGCAAAGGTACACAGATACCAATCTCAAAAAGGGATATTGCATTGTTCCAGACAAACTTCGTGGACTCTACGATGAAACGAAATGCAGACGGCAGGTGCAGAGCACGCTCCGCCGCGCCAGTCCGAACTGCTGTATCGGCGCAGCAAAATCAATTCTTAATGTATTAAGACCTGCTTAGTAGTTGGACCAAAAACAAGCCCACTAAGTTTGATTCGCTGGATCTACTCACAGCTGGGTCGTGTCGCGTTATTTCCAGTGGTAAAGTAAGCCCGCTGAGTTTGTTTCGCCGGGTCTTCTCAGGACAGGGCCGCGTTGGATCCGGTGGTAATTTTAAAACGTTAATACCTACGTGACGTTTCGTATATCCTCATGGTTCAAACATCAAGGTGCCCGTGCACTCCTATTACTCCCGAAACATAGAATCAAGCTAGGCTCGATGACAATAATCGACCCACGCATTTAAGCTACTATTGATACCAAGAGTTTTTTTAGAAATAGCATTTAGTAAAAGATTTGTAAGGTGAACGTTTTCATAGACACAGTTCACATGAAGTAATTTGATAATTAATAATTACTATAATTATTGAGGGGTTTCTTTGAGACCTGTGAAAAAAGAAGAGAAAATACAGTCCGATCTGCAGAGTTATGCAAAAAAAGGAAATTTGTTTAAGCTAAAGGGGAATTATCCCGGTCTAGCACAGTTCGGTCCAGTTTTAAAACTGAAGGAACAATCTGCGCACTTGAATGGTTGTCTGAAGGGAATGCTTTCCGGACCAGACTGTATAATAATTATTACCATTTTGCGAATTGTTATATTATGTGAACTGAGTCAGGATGAACGAACGAATGATTTCCTTAAATGATGTATAGACAGTAGACACACACATGAGGACGTGTGCTCGTCAGTATGGCCGTGTCGGGGTGTTCTTATGTAGAGCCCACATGTTAAATAATTGTAAATCGGCCCTTAGGAATCTACGGGTAGTTATAGAAGTAATTTTATTAAAGGAAACCCGATTGTGGTTCTATTTCACTACCCACAGTCAGAGTAAGGGTGGGAGCATGACAGTTTGCAATATAAAGCGCGTCCGGATCGTAGACAAGGCAGATTCGAGATCCAGCAGTCGGCTGTGAAGCATAGACATACGCGTGTTTACTATAAAAGTAACAAGTTGTCGCAGATATTCGGATAAACCGTTAATCCGTTAATTATAACGTGTGGTGATAATTATAATCAAATAATTAGCACAATGGATTTTATTACCGTCATCCGACATATACCGTAAAACGTGGTGATTAGGGATCAAAGGGAGATTAGGGACAAAACTGAGAAAACATTTTAAGGTTGAAATGTGAGCCATTAGTTGCACATAATTTATTAAAAACAAATTGTAACAATAGAAGACTATATATAGTCCCTAGTGCAACGATCAGTAACAATTAATTTGAGTTACAAAATGTCCTAATAGTCTTTTGAAAATAGCCTCTCGATATGCACTAAAAATACATCTAAACGAACTTCGGTCTACTACAAAAACTACACCATTTATGAAGGAGATATTGGTAAACACACAAAGTATGAGTATTGGAGTATCGAATTCATAAAAGGTTAGTCTCAATTTCTCGTTTCATTCATGTTTATTTGATCATCTAAAAAGTCAATAAAAAAATATGATATTTTGGGGGGAATAGAGGCGACTTGGGGGTGATTAATAACGAGACTAAGGTTTATAGAGACGTATAAAGGTACAATTGGGACGAAAAAGGGTGTATAGGTACAGTGTGTGTAGGGTTGTCGCAACAGTTTTTTTTGTTGTAAAATATTTTGTCGTTCTTAATTAACTTTTTTTTTTTTTTTTTTTTTTTTTATTTTACTGTATAAGTATTTACACATAAATAAACAATAAAACATCACTTAAACCTATAGTGGTTTGTATGTGATGCATTAATCACATCTCAGACAAAATAAAATGTAATACAATAACAAGCAAGGTTTTTTTTTTTACATTAAAAATATAAAATAGCTCAAAATTATAACAATTTAAATTACAATTATACTACTGTTATCTATCTTATATGATTTACCTTTATATGTATTCATTTACACTTGTTAAAAGCTATTCAAGTAATATTGTTTCAATTTGTCTTTTAAGTTATTTTTATTTAAGGATTTTTTTAGTGGTTTAGGTAGTTCATTTATCAATTTAGGGATTAAATATTCTTTTGTTCTTGTACCATAAAAATTATTGTGAGGCGGTACCCTAAGCTTGTTTGCAGTCACTGCTCTAGTAATTATTTTGTGTTGTGTTTGATTTTCGGTGGTGTATTTATTATCAAAGTAGTTTTCTGCAAGTATAACATGATTGATTTTCTCGGATATGGGCAGTACTCCACAATATTTAAACAGTAGATTATCTTGATTTTGATATAAGTTTTTTATATTCCTAGGTACTATTGTTTTTAGTATTCTTACTTGTAATGTGTGTATGTTTTGTATGTATGTTTTAAAAGTCCTCCCATAACTGCTTAATCCATAAGATATTATGGATTCTGCCATAGCCTTGTATAGTAATAAAAGTGTTTTGTATGGAATCTTATTTCTTATAATGTATAATATAGCCAAAAAGGCTCGTAATTTATTACATACACTATTTATGTGCATATTCCAAGAAAGCCTATTGTCAAATATTAGTCCAAGGTATTTTTGGGATGTTACTGTTTCTATTTCATTGCAGTTATATGCATAGCAGTACTGTGAGTTATTATGTAAGCATAGGTGGCTGTGACCGATGATTTTTATGTTATGATAAGTTTTATTGTGCACTGAGTGTATATGAAGTAATTTAGTTTTTTGTGTGTTTAAGACAAGGCCAGCGTCATGTGACCATTTCAAAATTGTGTCAAAGTCTTCTTGGAGCTTAACTTCAGCCACCTCTAATTTATTGCACGATATTATCAAACAGGTATCATCCGCGAATTGATATATTGAACAGTTTTTTATCAAGTTTGGTAAATCATTAACATAAATTAAAAAATGAAGTGGCCCAATCACTGATCCTTGTGCTGTGCCTTGTGACATAATTTTTTTGTTACTGTATGATTCGTTTATTTTTACTGTAAAGTAACGATCTTCAAGATAGTTTTGGCACCACTTAAATAACGGTCCTTGAATGCCACTGTCGTGCAATTTACATAATAGTTTATTATGATTTAGGACGTCGAAGGCTTTTGAGTAATCAAGGAATAAAATTAATATATGTTTTTTGTCGTTTAGATTTTTGTTAATTTCATCTGTAAATGCTGATAATAGTTGGGTTGTACTTTTGTTCCTTTGAAATCCGTATTGTTTGCTTGATATATAATTTTGTTTCTTATAGAAAACTTGCATTTGGTCACAAATTACTTTTTCTATAATTTTATCAATTATTGGAAGTATATGTATAGGTCTATAATTGTTACAATCTGTTTTTTTGCCTTGATTCTTATAAATTGGCCGCACACAACTTTCTTTTAAAGGTTTTGGATATATTCCACTTTTTATGCTTATATTAATGAGATTAGAGATGGCTATTGCTATTTTATTGCATATTTTTTTAACTATGTTCGCTTTTATACCATCGGTGCCGGGTCCTTTATTTTGGTTTAATGTTTTCATATATTTACGGACTATATCTGGTGTGGTTTTATTAAAGTATATGGTTGAGTCTAATTCTAATTTTTTTTTGAGTCTAACTTTGTCTGTTAATTATATTTACTTTTAATGCTGTAAGTTACATTGAAAGTACTTCCACTTAAAATAACTAAAATTTTACTTCAGTTGCGGTCACAATGGTTGAGATATTATAAGTAGAAACTGCAGTAAGAATATTCTTGTTAACAACTATTCCTTTTTGATAGATAGATCTAGTACTGTGAGATGCATGGAGTATTTCTTTAAAAATAGAAAACAACTGATTCACCATTTTCCTCTTTCTAATAAGTTGTACACATTAATTTGGGCAAACCGCTAAACAGCAGTGTAAATGCTCTGTTGTGTTTCGTTGTGAAGGACATTGTAGCCAGAGTCACAATGGACATATTGAGACTTAACATCTATGTCTCGGGATGGCGAGCGCAGGGCTAGCTTTGCTTTGTAATTCAAGGTATTGTTTGGTATTGCTGCTGTTTGTGAGCGGTCATATCACTTACCATCAGGTGAACGGTATGATCGCCTCATCAGTGCAATAATAAAAAAGAGCATTACGCACTTAAGAAATTTCGTGTGTTATTTTGTCCATCAATTTTCTTCGTAATTTGTTTTGTTAGCGTATCTCATAATTTAGCAAATAAGTAAGAAATCATTAGCTGATTCCAAACTATACATAATACTCTACGTATTACTTCTTAGAAGAATAATAAGACTGCATTATAGAATACCTAATATGTTGATTTTTAATTTTTTGAAACTATATTTTATTGAAATGTGTCACTTGATTTGATAAATATCATTTAAGACAGTTGTAATGTTTAATTATTTCATTTGTATCAAAGCAAATTATTACGATAAATAATTCAGAATATTTAGATGTGTCGGTTAAAAAGTAATTAATAAGAAACAATTCAGTGCCAACCCTTGTTAATTTCCCCATTGAACTCGATCCCGCCTCTATTACCCCCAAAATCCCTATTAACCCCAAACCCATATTTTGTGCCCTTTTTTTCTTGTTTTCCAAGGGATCTAAAAAAATTGTATAGCTAATAGTCAAGACGCAACTAAGACTTAATGAAATATGCTATAACACAAGAATATTTCTGTATAATACTAATAGAAAATTCGTCGTGAAGTTGAAAATTGTCCCTATCCACCTCGTTTTACGGTACGTGTACAAATACTTGTGTATGCGTGTGTCAAATGCATGCTGGTTTATTTATTGATTTAATGTACTTTTTATGCATTATTATTAAAATCTTGTTTTATATTACATTTAATATGAGGCTTAATATTAATATTATTGCCTCATTTAAAATTAATATTCTCTTTTAATATTAATATTATTACCTCATTAGGCAAATAAAACTTTTTGTTTGATATGTCAGAAGAACAAAATGAAAAAGAAAAGAAACAATTTGACACCAGAGTATGTATACTTGTATATGAATGTGTGCGTGAAATGCATGGCAGTGTGTGTAATGTTTTATTTTTTGATTTAATGTACTTTATAAGCATTATTATTGAAAAATATTAGCATTCTCCACTTCTCCTACACATAAACTATAAGTGTGCCAAATTTTATGCTCGTGCGTCCGCGCAATTTTCGTAAAAAGGGATCCAAAGTTTTTGCATCACGTATTAATATATAGATTAATGTCAAATATATGTGGGGGTGAAGTTAAGTGAAATTAAACTTCTTATTTGTCTTGTATTTTATTTCTTCTTTTAATGATTAACACTATACATCTTATATTTAATTATTTCGTCTTCCGTCTTAACACACACCTCTTACTCCTCTCGTTCCAAAAAAAGAACTCATTCTCTCACTCACTTTCACTCACCCCGTTCATTCACACTCGGATACACTTACAAAATCAATTACAAATTTAGTTTGGATATTTGTTCAATCCTACATTCGGCCATCCTGATATGTTTCTGACCTCAGAAATTACTTATACAATAATCAATTTACATAAACTAACACACAAAATACAGAAACAATTCAAATAATAAAATCTCATCTTATTAACTATGTTGAAACATCTTACATAAACTATCATGAAAATACAGAAACAATTCAAAATAAAAAACCCCATCTTATTAACTATGTTGAAACATCTATAATATTCCTAATTGTAATGCCATATGTTAAGTGAATTTAGAAAAGATCAAGTAAATAAAACAAAAAAAAAAATACACCTTCAACAATTCCAATATAGAATGTTATTAGGTATTGATACTATCTGGCCACCTTTTCATAAAGTCAGCTGCTGAGGATGACTTACCTGGTCCTTCTGCAGCAGAATCTACTTTCTCCACATCATACCGGTCATTACCCTTGACTTTAGTAACACGATAAGGTCCTAGATATTTGGGCTTTAATTTTAAACCAGATCCAAATTATTGCAGAATCGACAATGGGCGTAGATGTGGGAGAGGAAGGAGATGAAAACAAAAAATACGTTCAAGCTGTAATTGAGCTTTTACAAATTTTTGTACAACGCATCAAAAATTTATGTCTTTGTAACGAACTTATGTACAGTCTGAGTGGTATGAAAAGGAAGGAAAATCGTGCCTTGGATGTTGTACAAAAGAGATCAAACAAGGTTTATTTTCTTTGAATACTCGTGAACCATGTGATACGATTTTTTTTAGTATAAGTGCCGATTTATTGTAATGAAATAAATCAAAACTTCTGTTTTAGGTAATGTTACAACGGAAAGAGATAATTAATAATATCATATTAAATACATCAGGTAATAATGGTTTAGCAGTCTCACTAAATAATATTATGCAGTTTGAATGACATATACCTACAAGATTAAATAAGAATCGCGATCTATGAACCAATTGTTACTAAATCAATTAGAAATAAAGGTACAATGGATAAGAAAGAACGTGATTAAACCATTCATAGATCACATCTTGATGTCAGCGGATAAAGAATCTTTAACTGATGCAGAAGTAATAGACGAACTGAACACGTTTATAGTTGCCGGATACGACACTTCAGGTCACGCGCTAATGTACACTCTCATGACGCTGGGTTCGCATCAGGAGGTTCAGGACCGAGTCTACAGAGAGTAAGTCATACACAAAGAATGAATATGTGCGGCCCATGCCAATAGTTGTTACTATATTATATTATTATATTATATCTATCGAGCAATATTATGCCACAAAATATAATCACATTATTTATGGAAAGATCATTGATTTAAAAACTAAGGATAGGCCCATAGATAATACACTATATAGGAAATAGATGAGCAACTCCTCAATATACATATTTGAGGAAAAAAAATTATTCTGCTTTGTACGAGATGTCGCTGGAAATATTTTATTTAAAAAAAAATCCGCCAGATGGTGCAATTGTGCCTTTATAATTTCCAATAATTTCTAAAGAATGAAGGGGTCACGGCAATTTGGCGCCGCGACGTCAGTTCATCGTATTATATCCAAATCCCACAATAATGAAATAATGTAAATAATGCATCCAAAGTAGCATTTCCAGAAACACCTCCTAGGTGACATTGTTATTGTAGAAATATCCAAGTCAAATAAAGCCAAATCGAGAAGCAAGTATCAAAATCCAGCAATAGGAAGCCAAGGTCGAACGCAAAAGATATCAAACAAGTCCAGTTAATAGCCAAAGTCACAAAATTATAGTAATTGAATCGCAGTAGCACGCATACGAAAGTTTACGAAAAAAATGTGTAACTGTCAATTTATGACACAAATTGTCAAATGGCGGTATGAATTTAAAAATATAAATTAACTAATAAAAAATATATTTTAAAAATTAAAAATACTTCATATTTTTATATTAATAATAAGTAAATTAATTATTTTAAAGCAACTGTAGTTATTATTTTTAATTACATAATATGTTTTATTATTTTTTTGGCACTCATAGCGGCATCTATTAATACTTAAAAAAATAAATCATCTGGTTGTTTCTGCTTAACGTAAGATGGCTCACCTAGTACCATAAAAATAAAGTATAAGAGAGTTTCACCCCCATGGATAGGCCCTTCAGTACATTGGGTACATCAAAAAGATGCCTGTGAAAATCGCGCCATCTGTTGGATTTTTACGTCAATGGCCGCCATGAAATCGTTTTTCAATAATGCTAAAATAAATGTTATATTGACTTAAAGTTATATAATTTTTACTTAGCGGTGATAAGAAATGTTATCTTTTTTTTTGTGAACTTTCGGTCATCTTTATTGCACCCACGCACGATACAATTAGGCATTTGTCGACGACTTACAGACCGGTGCGCTGTGACGTCACAACCGCTGCACTGGTGCCGCGGACCACTTTCGTGACAACACTTTTCGCACTCTCCGCCCCGTCCATATATTTTACGTCAATGGGAAAGATGCAATAGATTAAACCTTTTTATTTCAGGTTAGAAGAAATATTTGGAAATTCCGATAGAGATATAGAAAAGGATGACTTTCCAAGAATGGTATACATGGAAGCTGTGTTAAAAGAGACTTTACGATTATATCCAATTATACCTTATTTTGGTAGATTTAATAACACTGATATCACCCTTAGTAAGCCACATTTTATTTTCTCATTATAAGATCGAGCATTTGAATGAACAGTAACTCCTAAGGCTAATTTAATTATAAACACTAGCGGCTATATCCATAGTCGGAGCAAAAGGATCCCTCTGATATCGATTTTGAGACCAATCGCATAAAAAATAAATTTTCGTCGTATTTGTTAGATTTTTCACTACTGCTTCCCTCCATAGGTCATAGCGTGATGATATATATTAGCCTATATCATTCCTCGATAAATGAACTATCCAAAACAAAAAGAAATTTTCAATTCAAACAAGTAGTTCTTGAGATTAGAGCTAACAAACAAACTAACAATTCAGCTTTATATATTAGCATAGATTAAAAAGACATTAATAATATTGTACAATATAAATACAAATCTAATTCCAGGTAAGTACACGCTGCCAGCCAATAGCAACTCTATCGTATCAGTATGGGGCATGTGTCGTCATCCCATGTGGGGCGAGGACGCGGAGCAGTTCAAGCCGGAGCGATGGCTGGACCCAGCCTGCCTGCCCGAACACCCAAACGCGTACCCGGTCTTCGGACTAGGAAAAAGATCCTGCATTGGTACCTAAGTCATGAAATACTTAAAAGGCTATTTTATGCAGTACTAGCGGCCCGACCCAGCTTCGCCTGGGTGCATATATTTTTTGATTCCATTCCACACCAAATATATGTTATTTTTCGTATAAACTCTTGTATACCTAAACTTGACGTAGGTATCTTATTGTCCGGCTCAATTCCGTCTCATCCGTCTGTTCAGTCTCTTCCCGATCCGTCCCGTCTTTTCTCTTTATTATCCATCCCGTCCAAAGAGTATAATAATATATAGGAATCCCGTCTTATAACGTGCATTTACATTTCGTCCTATCAAATCTGTCAGCTATCCCAGCCCTCTCCCGTACCTTCCACTCTATTATATCCCATCTCTCCATATAGATGTACATATAAAGATTGCCTTATGAAATTTTAACATTAAAAACTTAAGCGTTTTTTATTGTCCATCCAATATTCCTTCCCTTATTTCAGCACCAAAATGCTGTTTTTCCAAATAATATTGCACGCCATTACTTCTTGTTGGTAATAAAGTAATAATAACCATTAAAAAAAAAAGAATTGGCCAAATTGGTCCACTCATTGTCGAGTTATACGCTTACCAACACATTTTGCGATTCATTTATATATTATAGAAGAAGATATAGTCCACCCCGCTGGCTTAGTGCGGGTTGGCGGATTTTATTTCACGTAGAAACTAATCCGAAAAGTCAGAGGTGTGCCCTGGGATATGAACCTGTGACCATCGTTAACTTGTTGGCAGTCGCGTCTAGTACGTTACCATATACAAATTAATAAAACCTTCATACTGCCTTACCAGGTGACGTAAATAATAGAACAAATATTTAAAAATATAAAACTGCATATCGTTTCATTATAATGTCTGGATACGGCATCAACGTACCAGTGGCGGTACTTCCATACAAGCCCAAAAGCCCGGCTTGCCTTACTTAATACGCATATACTCAATCCTAAAGGCAAATTAGTACCTTAAATAAAATACATTCATTTATGCAAAACGTCTATCATTTTTAAATTTACCGCGCGTAATGGAGCCCCGCGCCTGCGACGGAGCACCCGCGTTCGCAGCGCCGCACCCGGCAACTCGCCTAAGCGAGCGCCGAGGTCAAAAACTAATATAAAATTATTTCATTCAAAATCAACGCTGGTCCACGCGTGACGCAATATCTTAAAAAGATGGAACACACCAAAGTATTATCTATCTTTTTCTCTCTCGTGTGCTTTTACCTGGCTTCTGGCGTATATTGCCCTCTCAGTCGCACCTATGGGTGAAATGCTACTACCATGACACTACGTACCTATACATATAGCTATTTTTTAATGCAATTTGTACCAAGCAAAATGCCCGGCTTCGCGGAGTGAAGTTGTGCACTTGACATGTCATATTATGATCCAAATTTATCGAAAAATATTTATGTTTTGCTACAAGTTATATTGGATAATATATAAAATAAATTTATATTTTTTGAGACCGTATTATGATGTTTTAAATATTTTTATTAATATATAATTAGATAGTACAGGTTCCCCAGAACAAATTTCATAATTGATTACTAACAAGTTGATTTTTCGTGAGTAGCTTCCTTTCGACTAGACGCCCAACTTTTTCCTTACAGTAACGTTGGGAAATGGTAGCTTAGTAGGGTAGCAAGGATAAAACATGTCGATTTGACGAATTTTTAAAATTTATTAGTAACCGAATTTTTCTTTGTTAATTATCGAGATAATTATCTAAATAACGTGAAAAACTATTTGTCCTACAAAATATAAGGTTTTATCACAACAGTCCCCCCTCTCCAACATGTATCATAAACAAGGTCATGGAAAATAATTACTAACCAGCTGATTTTTTTTTTATTGGTTAACTAATATTTGTATAGTTTACTACCCACAATGTCCTACAAATTGTGTGGTATGTCATCTTGGTCCTACGCTCAAAAGTTGTCAATACCGCAAGACTTTTTTTTTTATTAGTAACTGTAGGACAAATATATCACGTGATAGGTTAATATATTTTTCATCCAAATAAAACAATGTCCTACAAAAATAAAGGTATGTTATATTAGTCCTACAAAATTTGTAATTTTTGAGTATACAAAATAAAATGAAATATTCATTTATACTTACACTAGTACTCGTACACAACGACTTCGCTTATAATGACTAATCGGTTTTAACGACGATAATGTTTACTCAAGTTAGGTTTCATAGTATGGTACTGAGAAAATATCACCGTTTAGTGCGACCCCGGTTTAAGCGACCAACTGCTTATAGCGACCAATAATTACGTCTAGTTAAAACCACAGAATACTAACAGAAGTCAACCTTGTGTATGTACTTCACTTTTGTTGCCATACTACGCTCGGCGTTCGCGCAAAAGTTAAAACTCGCTCTCGCAGTGGTCTCGACTGGTTTGGAATATCATGTCGGTGAACGCTCTCTATGTGGGCGTTGATTAAGCGCGCTTTGTATGAAGCTTGACTTCTGTTAGTTTAGTATTCTGTGGTTAAAACGACGCGCAATGTTTTGTTTGCACAACCTATGCACCAATACCTCGGTGCCCCAAAGTTACCCCGCCCCGCGCGCTTCACCTCTCCTTATTAGTGCGTGAATCCATGCTTAGTGTTTGTCACTTAAGACAAGTTCTAAAAGGTCGACAAAATAGTTATTTCGGTAAAATACCTATTTCCAGCTCCGGTGCGAAACGCATCTAAATATATACCGGCTATATCAAGGGTGCTACTGAATACGAAGCCGGATGGTAGTTTAAGTGACTACAAAAACAATGTAACTGTGTGTTGGCCGTCTGTATTTTTAGTCGTCTGTGGTCCACAGTAAACCATGCTGTGCGGATGCGTTTGTGAGCAAGGAAAGCAGTGTGCCTTAGCTACAATAGCAAAATATACAAAATATTTTTTTAATTTCAGGAATTTCAACTTTGTAACTGGAGGACTGGAATAACGTACCACGCAATTTGTAGGACAGTGTGGGTGGTAAATTATGCAAATGTTAGCTAAACAATAAAAAAAAATCAGCTGGTTAGTAATTATTTTTCATGACCTGATTTATCATACATGTTGGAGAGGGGGGACTGTAGTGATAAAACCTTATATTTTGTAGGACAAATATTTTTTTACGTTAATTAGATTATTACCTCGATAATTAACAAAAAAATAATCGGTTAGTAATAATTTTTTTTAATTCGTCAAGTCAACACATTTCATCCCTATTATCTTAGTTATAAACCACAATCGAGAATTTTCGTACAAGAATTACTTGGGCGTCTCATTGAGATGAAGCTATTCTCGAAAATTCAGCTTGATAGTAATTATTTTTACATTATGTATTAGTACTACATCTTTTGAGCGTAGGACCAAGATGACATACCACACAATTTGTAGGACATTGTGGGTAGTAAACTATACAAATATTAGTTAACCAATAAAAAAAAAATCAGCTGGTTAGTAATTATTTTCCATGACCTTGTTTATGATACATGTTGGAGAGGGGGGACTGTTGTGATAAAACCTTATATTTTGTAGGACAAATAGTTTTTCACGTTATTTAGATAATTATCTCGATAATTAACAAAGAAAAATTCGGTTACTAATAAATTTTAAAAATTCGTCAAATCGACATGTTTTATCCTTGCTACCCTACTAAGCTACCATTTCCCAACGTTACTGTAAGGAAAAAGTTGGGCGTCTAGTCGAAAGGAAGCTACTCACGAAAAATCAACTTGTTAGTAATCAATTATGAAATTTGTTCTGGGGAACCTGTACTAAGAATACTTAATTTGGAATTGACCATCATTTATGACCTGTGGCTAGCTTCACGCTTATTATTATGTCTTTCGAGCGGACGATTAACCAGTAACCACTGAACATCTACGTTTAGTTTTCGTTTAATTATAGTATTTTATGTTTATTACGTATAATAATGGGTGAAAATGTGCCTTGTGATGGTTTGAAGTGTGTGCAAGTGTTGATCAGCGAGGAAAAGGTAAATTCATTACATTTCGTAGACAAACAACTACTCGTATCTGGTCGAAAACCTACGCCTGATTTGTTGTGTATTTCTCGAAAGTAGTGAAGACTATATAATACAATTTTATAGATCAGTGCACATAACTACATAGATTGCTGGATGTTCTCATAGTAATAAGTTATACTGTCGGTGTTGTATATTTTTTTCGAACGATGTACTTAAATTTTTGGAATTGTTCCGGCTATAGTGATTTAAATAATTAAACTGGTACTTTTGTAGTAATTGACAAAAACACGTGAATGCATTAATATATTTTCAAAATTCCGGTAAACAGCGTATAGAAACCTCTTTATGCGTCATATACATAAGGGGGCGTCCATAAATTACGTGAGGTGTTTTTTTTAATTTTCTGCCCCTCCCTCCCCCCCTGGTGAGATGTCGTGAGATTTTATTCAACCCCCTCCCCCATCTCCCAATCTCACGTGAGATTTTTCAAAATGTGAGTTTCTTACGTAAACGTGTTGGATTGTTATTGTAAAAAGAAAAAAACAAATTTGCTTCGTGCTTTTATTTACGACTAGTTATGACTAGTAATCAATGTTGCTGAGAGTTTAATTATAAGTGTAATAAAAATTTAACAATAGAATACTTAAATCGTAACTACTTAGATTAAAAAAGAGTATCTACTCTAATTCAGTCCATGGAGAATCATGCACGGTCTCAAGAGAGACTATTGGAACCAACATGTCCATATGATTTTCAGTAAAATCATCTGATCCTTCAACTTCGTTCTGATCTAGCCACTCTAAGCCATTGGCACTTGCACAAAGTAATTCATTAGCTCGTCTTGTGACAATCCGTGTGGGTCGCACTTTTCGGAACATACGCGCTTGCTTAGCTGGTGCAATGTGGGCTGATCGTCTGTGCTCTGCAGCTCTTGTGCTAGATGCAAAGTAAATACCGCATGTACTGCAGCATCTTTTCTCTAAATCATCACGTACACTTGGGCAATAGAGATCATAAGGCGTGCTGATGAAGGCATTCAGCGGTTGAATCGGTAGGCAGTGGCGTATTAGAAATGGAGCAAATGACTTTCCGTCATGCTCTTTAAAGTCCGGAAAATTTCAAAGATTAATGCCTCATATACTATTTATTTTTTAATTTTTATGGGTTCTTTATTTTAATTTATTGAATATTGACTACTACAGTTGTTGTAACTTAACTGGAGCGAAAGGAATTCCTTAATTGTAACATTAAATTTTATATAAAAAAAAGTATTATTTTCTTAAAAAAATATATTTAACCTACCTTTTGAAGAAATGCTAAAGTAGACCGAACTTTTCTCTCAGTGGCTTCCCTGAGAAGCTTTTCAATCTCATGTTGAATGTGATGTATTAACTCTTCTTTCTTCGGGAATGTTTGCTTCGCTGTATTCCATAATTTTATTACATCGTCCTGGCAGGATTTCTTCGTCTTATAGACGTATCGTTTGACGTATGCGTTATAAAAATCTTGATAACTCATTTTAAATTAGTAAGAGCATGCACTGAGTCGAGTAAAACATTTACAAGAATAAACAAAGCAGGTTGGAACCTGTCCGTGTGTCGCTGCCACTCAGCTCGTACGCTCTCGTTCTTCGAGTCGCGCGTTCGGCTGACAGTGGCGCGAAAACAAAGGAAACACTGTACCGTGAATTCAGATTGAATTGAGCTATTTGGTATAAAACAAATATGGTGGTTTGACAGTAAGTAAATGTATAACGTCGAAGTATGAATGAAATTATTTTCTATTGAACGAATTAGTGAATGATCTTTATCGTATTACGATTACGCTTAAGATTAAATCTTATGCATGTACAATCTGGATTAAATGGACCAAAATAGTATATTTTTTTTTTGTTTCAATCAGAAAAAAAATTGCGTGATATTTGCCGAGACCCCCCCTCTCTCCAACGTAAGATTAAATGAGATTTGACTCGACCCCCTCCCCCCCTTAAACACCTCACGTAATTTATGGACGCCCCCTAATATGTGATGAGATTTCTTAACATTATGCTCGAGTAGACAGTAATCTTAGTGTTTTTCAGATATTCCTTAGCTTCCTTTCAGGGCTCATGATGAATCAAAAAATCACATGCATACACAAAAACATAACATGAATGTATTAACAATAATTTCTGGCCGCGAAGTTAAACACGGCGCCGTACTTGTGCTATTGTAGTGTCGTTTATTAATTTACAAAATAATTACAATATAAAGTTACGTATGCATGCATGCCCAAAAGTAATTTAACTTACACATTTGTTTTACTCATCTATTTAAAACTAATGATGGGCCCTTCAGTATTTAGGCAATATTATTAAATAGATGGCCGTAAAAATCGCGCCATCTATTAGATTTTTTCGAAACAACTTGTTGTAATAGATTTTTTCATAACGGTGATAAAGATAGTTATTATTTTATTGGTTTTTATCCTAATCTTATATAGATCGTGTGGTAGGTCTAGGACTGCCTCGATGGCGCAAAGTTGTGGTCTCGGATTCGAATCTGGGGTCGTTTTCTACATATTTTTTTATTTAATTACATCGCATAGGCTCGCCCCCTATCGCATGATGAACACGTTCCTTTTTCTTAATACCATTTTGCCCCTGTACCAATACATATTCTTACTAAAAAAATATTGGGCTTGCCCTAGTCCACGACCCTAGGCACGCCACTGCAACGTACCAATAATTTTTTTATACTTGAGTGTGAAAACAATACTTATGCGGAATTTAAATTTGTCCCCCAACGCATCTAAAAGTATCAATTCAAAAAACAATGTCCTTTATGAAAAGGAAACATTATAATTAGATATATTTTGGTGTACTCCGGCAAAACGCTTCGATTGAGCATACCTTGTTTAAAACTGTTGCAATAATCTCAAAAAACAATGGGCTATTTTGGTAGATATGGACATCGTTCTATTTTACATTTAACAAAATTACGCGCAAGACGCCGTATCTAGATAATATTATTATATACACGATGTACAATTTTTTTGAATTTTGTTCTATTTCGTCAGCCGTCAATGAAAGACAATGGAAAGATAGTAAACAAAGTAACATGTAGGGAAAATGATTCATCTTTTATAATCATGTTTTCGTCAAGTTTTCATTATTTTTAAGATGTATTCTGCTATTCGGGACGGGGACAAATCCAACGAACCAAAAACCATGAAAATTGGTCTAGCCGATCTCGAGTTATAAGTGTTGTAACAAACCCGACTTTGTTTTATATAATATATAGATTGCAAGCTATTCCTAATATTATTTTTTCAGGCAAAACCTATGCAATGATGTCGATGAAGGCAACGCTTGCGCACATACTCAGGCGATATAAGCTGACCTCGCACAATGACAAGCTCGCATTCAAGATGGAAGTCGTACTGAAGTCAGTTACACCCAAGAAGCTTATACCCAAATTGGGGTATAAGCTTCTTGGTTACACCACTACGCATCAGTTTAGAAAAGAGAAAGTAAAGCGAAATGAACTTATGAGAATAATCCATTCATAGCACAAATTAATAACTCAATATTTATTGATGTATTCGATATAATACTTTTCATGATAGCAAGAGAAAATATTAATGTGTCTTTTACAATGATGTTTTAATAAAGATGACGCATATCCATATTGCGTGACGTTTAAAAACTGTACTGCTATGCATATACATACTCATTTGTTAATACTTTATGACAATTTTAGTGAATGAAACAGATTATACAGAAAGTACGAGACGAAAAGAGATAGCATTGCGCTATCCAAACATAGAATCGAAGCGATAGAAACAGAAGGGTAACGATAAATAAAACTACCTATTTGGTTTTATAAGTATTTAATATATTAACTTTGAGGTTGCTACATGAGTCTACCTGTGGTACGCCATCCTGAAATAAATATATTTTTATTTGCTTACAACCTTGATAAAATAAAAAAATAAATTGATTGCCGTTTTTTATATTAGTTTATGGTAAGCATGCACTGAAAAATGTCTCTTATTAATATTTTTTTTGTTTTACATAAGCGTATAAGCGCGTATAAGTTGACATAAGCGAAACCAAGACACCTTAAATTACAAAGCAATGCTTGGCATTCACTGCGCTCGCCATCCCGAGACATAAGATCTTAAGTATAAGTACAGCGATTACTCGGGAGAGAATGTCCTTTGAACCGGAACATAACATGGCATTTGAAATGCCGTGTGGCGGGGGAAATAGACATTACGGTGGTACCTACACATGGTGGTAACGTATAAGCGACGTGCCACTAGTAAACAACCGATACTACAACCGATGGTGCAGGGTTTTTTTAGGTGGATATATATATTTTCGTAGTTGTATATTTTTATTCATAATTAAATGTGCTAAACCAAGATTAATCAGTTTTAAAGGCATCCAGTCACGATCCCCTCTTTTTGTCCGAGCTGTGCTTAGTGCATATCCATTTACGTCTCAAAAGCTCATCACGTGGAAATTTGGAAACATTCAATGATATATGTAAATATAGTTATTCAAAATATATGGGGAAGCTAATGTATTTTGTAATGTTCGTGATTGGATTAAGTTATTTATTATGAAAATAATTCATAACAAATAACTTAATCGTTTTAAATATGATTGAATTACAAACAAATATACAACTATCCAAATCCATTCAAACTTTCATCGTCAATTTTCTGTATGATCGGTTTCGCTTCTGACTTGTTAATCTATGACGTACGCTTTTTGTCCCTATCGCACTTCACAATCTTTGTATTAGGCGATCCTTCTTACACAATTGAAGGTGGTGTTTACTAATTTAAAATAAAAAATGAATTTTGTGTGGTTTTTATATACTTACGTATGGTGTGTAGGTCCAATTTAGTTTCATATTTTTGCACCATTGTTTTAACAATTTTAAAACACACAATTTTACACTTTAGACAATATTTTCGAAATAAATTATGTTGACAGCACTGAGGTCTTCCCTCTGTCGCCGTTGCTATGTGTTAAATATTATCTACTCTGATAATGATAAACTGTATAACTGTTAACATCAGTATATTTTATACTTTTAAGGATACAGTTTCACACTTATTCCAGTAATGTGTGCAATAATTCAAGACCACCCTTGACGTCTATAGCCGGGGCGAGCAAACGAATTCCCGCCAAAAGTTTTTTCTTCCTGCTTGTGCAAACAGTGTTGCCATATATAACAAATTAATTAATATTTTTATTATTGCCATTCGAAATAGCTGTATTAATTATTTTTTTAATATTTCTGTAATCTAACATTCGGCTAATCCTGACGTCAAACGCGCCCTCGCGTTTAACAAAATATAAGAGATCATACAGAAAAGAAAGAAACAAAATAAACACCAAAAGTAACACTAATTAACAATCAAACTTAGACTCTTGAAATTAATATCAATTCGTAAAACCAAAAATAATAGACAACTACCTTAAAACTAACATCGAATATGGGCACTCTCACCCATATCGACTCACTCTTAAAACTAACATCGAATATGGGCACTCTCACCCATATCGACTCACTCTTAAAAACTAATATCGAATATGGGCACTCTCACCCATATCGACTCACTCTTAAAAACTAACATCGAATATGGGCACTCTCACCCATATCGACTCACTCTTAAAAACTAACATCGAATATGGGCACTCTCACCCATATCGACTCACTCTTAACCCGGCGATCGCACAGTTGGGTCTATAGTACCCACGCCTTTTGAAAATGCACGCATTTCTATAAAATATTTTTGCGACGTTGCTACACTTCTCATTAGCTGGAGCTAATGGTCTTCTCTTCCTTTCAAATATCGCCTTACAGTGGTATCGTGTATACAGCGGTGGATAGACCCGGATAAACACAAGAAAGGTAAATAAGACCCAACTATACACCTGGTGTCGTAATTTCGCGCCGTCTTTTTTTAAATGTATTATTGTCTTATTGTATTGTTTTCAGAACCTTTGTAATTATGGATCGCGAAAAACTCGAACAGCAGCGAATTTTAGCTATTCTGCAAGAATCCGACTCCGAATATGAAAATTCTACATCAGAAAATGAAGAGGAAGATCATCTGAGTGTTCGCAACCAGGAAAGTGACACCGATCAAGATGTATCTGACACGGACAGTGACGATGTGCCCCTTGTTGAACTATGCCATCAGCTACATTCTTCAACGTCTGAAATACAGCACAGTTTTGATACTTATTTGACTACCACCACCTCTTAAAGTCAGATATGAACATCTTATTTCTTTGGAATAGACGGGACCAAGTGGCAGCAGGCCTACCCGCCAAAATGTCCGAACTATGGCGGAAAATATCATAACACAAGTGCCAGGTGTTCAACCAGTAGCTCAAAATGTCTGGAATAAACGCATACATAATACATAAGAAGAACAACAATACCACGACAAAGCGTAGCAAAAGCGGCGCAAAAGGGTAAGAGATTTTTAGGAGAACCTGATGAGGAACCACCTATGAAGATATCTAATGCAAAAAGAAGGTGTCAGGATTGTCCTGCCAAAAAACACAGGAAATCTAGAAATACTTGTCGATGCTGTAAAAAATACATCTGCATTGAGCACGCTGTGTTGTACTGCAAGGATTGCGCAGATGAAAGAGAAACTATGACTGAATAATTATAAGACTATTATAGAAAATAGTTGTTATTCCTGCTATAAATTTCATGGTTATACTTATTATTACGTTAAAATTGTGAAAAAAGTTTGTTTTCTATTTTTTTTTTTAGTTTAAGACAGAGGTTACCTATTTTGTTAAAGTTTTTTCATACTTTTATAAAAATGTCATTAAAAACTTAAATCTCGTACCAGGTTGTTTTTCTTTATCCAAAAAGTCATAAACAATAGGTTTTTCATCCAATTATTATGATATGTCAGTAAATTTATTTTAATTATTGATGTTATGGCGTTTTTTTATACGGGTCCATTAGACCCAACCCTACTACCGTTGTGACATATCTCCACTGTGCTGACGCCGGGTTAAAAACTAACATCGAATATGGGCACTCTCACCCATACTGACTCACTGAACAAACATCTCTCAGAAACCTACTTGTTAGATCTCTTTTTTACATTTGAATAATACTTAGTAGTCTGTGCATTTGCATAAATACATTGCAACAAAACTCTCAATCTCTATAACATAAAATATCTCATCTTCATAACTCTCTCATTATTATTCTCAACATTAGTAAACAACATAGTTAACAATCTTGTATGCCTCTTTTTTAATCATCATTTTGGTTGAAATCATACATATTTAATTTATCATCTTTACAATGTTTATCTAATCACCTTATAATTAATTTATAAACCTCGCTTAGTGTTCTCTATTTATTTTGTTCGAATTGTGTGTTTAATATAATTCTTTACAACTCCATTTACTTATACTGTTACTACAATGTTATAATATACAATATATATTTTATAAAACTACTAGCTGTGGGACCCGGCTTCGCCCGGGTGCAGATAGCTGTTGAGTCCAGTATTGATTTGGCAACATATTATTTCGCGTAATAACTATATTTCCCGTCCCGTTCTATCCGGTTTATGTCCCGTCTCATTCAGTCACATGATGAAATTTTAATTATCATTTATTTTCAGTTTTTAGTATTAGCTTTATTGAAAAATTTCTTTATATACAATATTTTGTAAATGTGATATTTATTCGTTGGTGGTAGAAGAAGCGCCCGACGTGACAGCCCAGTGGTGGCATGCGCGTGAGCTGCGCGCGGGCATTGCAACATTACTTTATTTTTCTAAAATAAAATAATTTTTCTAAAATAAATGTAGTCTAAGTTACTGCTTGTTATATCAGCTACCTGACAAAAAAAGTCCCGTCAAAATAGGTCCAGCCATTTCAGAGATTAGCCGGAACAAACAGACAGAAAATAACTTTTCTAAAATAAATGTAGCCTAAGTTACTCCTTGTTATATCAGCTACCTGACAAAAAAAAGTCCCGTCAAAATCGGTCCAGCCATTTCAGAGATTAGCCGGAACAAACAGACAGACAGACAGACAAAAAAATAATTAAATATCACTTATATTGATTTGGATTAGAAGGATTACATGTAGTTAATATAATTGCGAATAGCTCACGAATTTGATTTGCTGTTGCACTTTGAGCTGCTTCATTCATAGCTAAGTCCCAATGATTATCGTTTTCAAGTAGACCCAATCTTTGACATGCTTCGCGATATGTATCACAAACGTAACCATTGACAGTTTTTAAGTCTTCAAAACACGTTGGGCCACGAATGTTGTGAAGTAATAAACATAGATAGAAACATTCAGAGTTTTTTGGATGCACTGTGTAGACTCGTCCTATTGTGTTACTCTTAAACACTCCATCATGTCCTTCTACTGGCATTCCACGTTTCCGGGGATTAAATTGTTTACTTGTTGTATTCCATGTATAATAGCTGGGTACTTCTGAGTAAAATAAAGTCTTAGCAAATGGGTCATTCTGACATACATAGTTCAAAAAATGCTGTTAAAGTTGTTCATGTTGGTGGTTCCGTCGCAACTTTTTGTGCCGTTTCTGTAGTGAAAAATACACGTTGTCCATTTTCTAGGTGGACGGACAAATGAAGAACCGGTGGATCTCGATCGTGTATTGGAAAACTCAAAATTCGCCAAACCGCTTCATTGGTATTAATGTAACGACCCATTTGATACTGTACTATTTCATCTTGTTGGTTTTCTTTGGTTATCGTAAAGACAGCCATATCACTGCCTTTATTAATATATTTGCATACATATTTTATCGATTTAACAGAACTACAGTATTCAACATTGATATGGGCATTAAACATTTTAGATAGAAGTGGATTATATGGTACTACCCATTGATTGTTAACTTGAATTTCTTCATTACCTCGTATTTTTATTTTAGCCGTAAATCCACCCTGTTCTGGTGATCGACGTCTATATTTAGGATATCCATCTTCGCCTGTAACTGTTTCGTTCAAAAATGGCTTTGGATAACGTTTCGTACATTTTTCATCTTTCATGCATGGAGAATTCCTATTTAGTTCACCACACGGGCCATGAACCATGTTTTTTACGATTATACTATAAAGATCAGGATCTTCTTCCGGGTTTGGAAATTCAGCTTTGATGATATCGTCTATTTGATTTGGTCGAATTTTATTTTGAAGCCAAATTAAGTTGTGAGAATGTGGCAGTCCTCGTTTCTGCCATTCAATTGAATACATCCGGCAGATAACAGGACCAAATATTTGATTTTTCACGAAGGCTTTAATAAAGTTAATTTGTTTTTAACGAAAAACTCGGGCAATAATATCATGACGATCGCTGGCCGTCTGTCCATATTGTAATTCTTCTTTGATTTCCACCCATGAAGGATTACATGTAAATGTTATAAATAAATCTGGTCTGCCGTGTTTTCTGACATAAGTTATCGCATCCTGAGCATATTCTCGCATGTGACGTGGACTTCCAGTAAATGTCGATGGCAAGATGACCAATTTTCCCATGTTATCAACGTTTCCATCATTTATCATTGCATCTCTCAAATGAATGTATTCATCCGAACGCAATTTTCGTTGATTATAGCGAATATATTCTAATCTTTCCGTCTCAATTTTGGCATACATGTCTACAATAAACTGCTGAAGTAACTGTCGACAATTTAAAATATGGTTATATTCACCATTTCTAGTCATAATTCGATAAGCATAAAATTGCATAGCTGATACTTTTTTGTTAGTTTCGACACCTGTAGTTGGATCAACTTGTTGAATATTGTAGTGATAACGATCCTCACCTTGCCAAAAAATTATCGGATACTGTAGCGCATCATAACTACGATGTGTTTCAGCAATACGTTGCAGTTTATCACTTCGGCGTTGAATAATAATATCACGACGACTAAATTCATTATCAACAACTACTACAGCAATTTCGTTCGTTTGAGGTGCATTAAACCTTCGTTCGTGTTGACCGGCTGGTCTTTTATCTGCTCGAATGACGATCTTATAATTATCTGCAGCCATTTGGTCTAGGGAAGTCTTGAACACATTAATTAGTTGATTATGATTATGAAGAAGACATAACTTTTGAATAATATCTCGGTTTAGTCCCTGAAAATGAGAGGAACGTTGATCTGCTTCAAGTTCTTCGTTACCAACAAAGTATATTTGTAGAAATTTTGGAGTTTCATTGGACATCGGCAGAAGTGAGCCTATTCGGTGGAAAATTTGACCTTGAACCTTGAAAATTGGGTTAAAATTTTCTTCATGGCATATCAATGATGCTCCAAATGAAGTCATTTGAAAACAACAGTTGTATCGACGTATATTTTGTAGAAAATGATTGGAATCTGGTGTGTTGTTAGTCATATATGTGAGTAATGGTAGTGGTGGTACATCTAATGCTGGTAAATTGACTTTACCACTCGCGCAGCACATACCAGCAGTTTCGCCTTTAAATTTCCGGGCATGACAATACTCGCATATCGTATCCATTTTTCCGATGACGACATCTGAATGTTCACTGTATTGTATTTTGCAATCATAATGGAAAGCCTGAAGTTCTAGACTCTTAATCTTGGATGTAGCAGCTCGTTGTTGACGTAGAGTGGCCATTTTGTCTTTACTTTTGCTTTTTTCCACTTCACGTTGAACAACAGACTGACGATTTCGGATTGATCTTACTCGTAATCGCGTTTCATCGTTAGTGCATGCTCTTTCTTCTTCAGTCTGATTTCCTCTAATTCTGTTCACCCCTTCACGAATATTCGAAAGCCGTTGCTCTCTTTGTTCTTCTGTTTCATTTTGTCGTGCTGCTTTCTTTTTTTTTTTGAAACCGCTAGAAGTTTCGTAAATATTTTTTTACGTTTTGGCATTGTGCATGTGCAATGAAAAAAAGTTATACATAACAATCAGTCTCTCGACTGAAAAACACGATAGAACTGACGAAAAGTCACTGGAGTTCGCTTTATATACTGTCAAAGATCGAAATTTCTAGACCCAGAACACTCTAGAATATTCAAATAGTTCGGTCGTTTCCACTTGTCGAAATTACTTGAAATAGATCAATCACTGTTCACTCGTACTCTTATCGATCTTTACTCGACTGAAAACACGATAGAACTGACGAAAAGTCACTGGAGTTTGGATTATATACTGTCAAAGATCGAAATTTCTAGAGCCAGAACACTCTAGAATATTCAAAATGTTCGGTTCTAGGCTTTTTAGAAGTTTCGAGATCATTCCAGAAAATTTTAGAACGATCTAGAACATTCCGGATCGATTTCAACGGTTCTAGGCTTTTTGGAAGTTTCGAGATCTTTCCAGAAAATTTTAGAACGATCTAGAACATTCCGGATCGATTTCAACGGTTCTAGGCTTTTTGGAAGTTTCGAGATCATTCCAGAAAATTTTAGAACGATCTAGAACATTTCGGATCGATTTCAACGGTTCTAGGCTTTGAAAGTTTCGAGATCATTCCAGAAAATTTTAGAACGATCTAGAACATTCCGGATCGATTTCAACGGTTCTAGGCTTTGAAAGTTTCGAGATCATTCCAGAAAATTTTAGAACGATCTAGCACATTCCGGATCGATTTCAACGGTTCTGGGCTTTTTGGAAGTTTCGAGATCATTCCAGAAAATTTTAGAACGTTCTAGAACATTCTAGATTGATTATATCAGTTGCACACATTCTGGAGCTTTCTAGATCACTCCAGAAATTTTCAGAACTTCCCCTAAGTTCACATAAGTTAGAGAAGGACAGATATATATTTTTTTACATTTTCGCCACCCACAAC
Organism: Hyles euphorbiae; assembly: GCA_023078785.2. NCBI lineage: Eukaryota > Metazoa > Arthropoda > Insecta > Lepidoptera > Sphingidae > Hyles > Hyles euphorbiae. The sequence goes on from CM041030.1 coordinate 7,410,284, forward strand.
CACCCACTTCCACCCACCCCGACCAAACTCCCTTATTCACACCTGGAGACCAAGGGGTATTCACCACCCCAACGGGAAATTGATCGGAGTTGTGGATGATAGAGAAAACCGTGGATTTACGTACTAACATTAGCATTTTATATATATATTGATTAGATTTCAATGCATTTCATAATAATTCATGTTAAACTGTAACTTTCTCATACAACTATTATAATTAACAAATTGTCATCACTTGTCTTCTTGTGTTACATACATCAGTTATTACAGTTAATATCATTTTACGCTAATAGAAGATGAATTATCATTAGTCATCACTTCATTTTAAATATACAAAACTAGCACTTATGTTCCTCTCTTTTTACTCTGAATCACTTGACACTGCATCGTGACTAAACACTAACCAAGGATATAGCCTATCAACAGCAAAAACAGATCTATACGGTTTGCAACCCTTTTTTCCAGTAATGGGAGTATCTTCTATCTCATAACGATCATTACCGATAATTTTTGAGATTCGAAAGGGTCCTACACATTTAGGTAATAATTTACGACTCTGACCCGGGTCTGTACGAATATCTTTTTCGACTCTTACTAAATCTCCTAATTTATATTGAGTTGGTTTTTTGTGAGATCTATCAAAATGCTCTTTCTGTTCTCGTTGGTTAATTTGAATGCGGGTCTCTGCA